>CM062625.1:28657133-29254633 GCA_025617555.3 Puccinia polysora
ACAAATTCAAAGCCCAAGTATAAAAATCATACTTTTCTTTTGTTATAAAAAACAAAAGCCTTTGTAAAAGTCTTTTTGTTAGAAGTCATTCCTACAACATAAAATAGAGGGATGTTATACCTATTTTGCTTTCCCAGGTACAATCCAACTATTCAACATGATTTAATTTTTTTTGCAAATTTTTATAGACTTAGGATGAGCAAACAAAAGGGCCTCTAAGTGACCCTCTCCACCAAATTTGGACCTGGAAACCCACTGGGAGTCCTGGAGAATTTTCAATAGAACGTCCATAACACCTTTCCCATCCTGTTCTGCTTTCTTTAATTTCCGATTGGTGTTATAGATTGTTCTATTGTCAATATATTCTCCACCATAAATTTTTCTCAATTTCATTTTCAGTTGAACAGTATTCAACCCATCTTTCATGCTTTCCCTAAATAAATCCAATGCTTGACCTGATATTCTCCTCAGTTGAGGATTCACTGAGGGACTTTCTGATGGTTGATGGTTGTGGGGGACATTTCCAATGGAGAGATCCCATGTAGGCTCTGCTACTTTCCTCCTTGCAGAGATCATTAATTGACAACAAAACTTCCTAGTGTGAGTTTCCCTTTGACATTAGGTGAGGAATGGCCCTTCATAAGCCCCATATCTTTCACAAGCTAGATCAGCGTATTTATCTTTCCTTGATTTGAAAGTTTTCAATGCGTAGAAAATGCATGGCTGCCCATTGTCCTACTAGCCAAGGTTCTCACAGGAGGAGGGTCAACTGGGTCTGGCACCCCTTTGTTTCATATTTACATATTTAAATTAGTATTGATCAAGCCAAATACAATTCAGTCAAATGACATATGAAATTTCACCCGCCAACTTTTGTCATTCACGTTGTGATGGAACAGCTTTTTCCTGTTTTGAAGAAACATCTTGCTCATCAATTGTAACTTTAGATGAGGATGCAATTTCAGATTCAAATGTTTTCTTTTCCAACTGCCTACCCAAATCCCTAGATTCCACCAAAACTTTGTTAAGTACACTTTCAATTAATTCCTTTAAAGTAGCCTTGTTTAATCTGGTAGTGCTCAAGCATGCCACTGTTCCCAAAAAACAAAAAAATTCAACAGAAATTTAGTATTCCATACAATTTTCAATACAACAACTCCCAAAGTTAGCTCACTTTTGCATTGAGAAAAAATCAATTTATCAAATGGGCCCATGGTGTGTGTGTACAAGGTTTTTGTCAAGAGTTTTTGCCAATAGGCAGAGTGTTTGATTTACAAGTTTCTTTTTGGGGTCCCATCATAGTCCTCACATAGTATGCAATATCCCCAAATTTGGGTTTACACAACTCAAATGTTGTCCAGGGTTTCCTAGGTACCCCAATTCCCCCCTGAAATGGACCATTTGGGGCCTTTTTTGCCCCAAATTGGCATGGAAAACATGTCCAACCCCAATTGTAACCCCTGGGGGTTTGGGTACCCCCCTTTTGTGACCAATTCCAGGTTGCAAACCCCAGTTTGCAACTCTCCGGGGGTTTTCCCCAGTCGGAAACAACCTGGATCACACTTTTTTGGGGCCTGATCCGGCGTTTGCAACTGTGTACAGTTGTGAAATCCCATTCACAACCGTTCAAAACCTTTGGGTTTCAAATTTAACATTGGCCTTTTAATAATTATTTTGAAAGGACCAGTTCTGATTTTCTTAGCCCCTTTATTTATATATCCTTTAAAATCAGCTCCCAATCATTCTGATTCCAGAGTCATGAAGTAAAATAAGAGGGCATTACAAAATTTTAAGTTTTGATAATGATTTATTTTGTAAACTTCTAAGGTTAGGAAAATCTTTTCCAAGCTTGGTTCACTAAAAGTAACACTTTTTAAGAGGGGAAATAAATATTTCTTCTACAAGATTTATCACCTCAGGATTAATAATAAGGTTTTTATATTATTAGATCAAAATTTCATGACTATGTGATAGTTTTTAGCATGCAGAATATGGCTAAATCAAGACTTGTATTGATCCCATAGTGAATATAAATATAATAAGAATATAATTCTTTAAATTAATTTAAGAGAATTTTAATGTTGATAAATAAAGAGATTTTGATTGATAACTGAAAGTCTAGAAAATAACATAAGAACGTAGGTGCACAGAAAAGAATAGAATATGAGGAAGGAAGGAGAATCAAAAAACATGTGAAGTAAGGCATGTTGATTTAATATGAGCATTGAATTTCAGAGGAAATTGGAGAAAGGTCACATGAGAATAGGCTGGAGGATTTGAAATTGTATATTGAGTGAATCAAGTCTATAAAACATTTAGAAAAACTGAAAAGATCTCACTAGGCACAAAAAAAGAGCAGTTAGTTATTTGAGAGTTTGAGGAGTTGAAAAAGCAGTGAAGAATTGAAGAAGTAAAGATGAAGAATAAGAGAGATAGAAAGGCAATTAAATTAGTTGAAATTGGTTCTGGTTTTTTTGGTTGAATTTAATGACCTTTCTGAGATGAGAAGAGATTCTGAGGAGTGATGGTGAGAATCCTCCTTCCCTCTCCCACTGGAATTGATCACGTTAGTTGCATAGTTGACTCTAGGTGAAATTGAAGTGTGCAAACTGGGTGCGCGCAGAGTTGAGTTGACTTGAAAGTGGCTGTTGAGATTTCAACATCAAAATTGAAACATTTATTTGGAAAATGATTGAAACTTTATATATCACATTTTCAGCAGTTATTAGGAATTTCAAACATATTTTATAAATTGTTGATGATAAATTCAAAACCGCTGTTTGGGAGTTTTGCAGGGCCCTACACCGCTTATTCAACCCGTGGGGGCCCATAAAAAATTCCTCACAACCCCAGGGGCCAGTTGCAACAAGGTGACCAGCGGTGGGAGGGATTTGATCACCCTCCCCCCATCCATGAACAACTCTGATGTTTGCAGCAAGGTCACCGGCAGTGGGGGGACCACCTCCCCACCATTGAGGGGTGCTCTCCACCCCCCCCCCCCCCCCTTTACCAAGGGGTGCTCTCCCTTCCTCCTTTACCAAGGGGCAGGAGCAAATTGAGGGGTGCTCTTCCCCCCCCCCCCTTTACCAAGGGGGAGGAGCTAATCAAGGGGCACTCTCCCCTCCCCCCTTTACCAAGGGGGAGTAGAAAAATGAGGGGGTGCCCCCCCCTTTACCAAGGGGGAGGAGCAACGTGGCTGAAGGGATCTGACCACCCCCCAAAAGCAAAGCCCTGGGGGCATTAACCCCCAGGGCCCTTGTAGGGGGATTTGACCGCAGCCTCCAGGGAATTTACAGAAAGAGGGGGGGGCATGTTGGCTGGTTAAACCCCCCCCCCCCCTAGTGGGGTGTGGTGGCCACACAACTACAAACTGTTTTTTTGGCACACTAGACAACTAGGGGGGGGCTGGGTAGAGGCCGCACGACTCAATCAAGTTGTGTAGAGCCCACAAAACTTGAGTGAGTTGTGTAGAGGCCACAAAACTTGATTGGAGTCATGCAGAAATGCCACACAAACCCATTTGATTCATGTACACAACTGAAATGGGTTGTGAATTTTTTCATTCCCCTTTATAAAAAAAGGGCATAAAAGAGTTAAAAATTTGGAAATTTCATATAAATGATTTTGAGAAAAGATTTTCTTTCCAAAATTTGAACTGAATACTGAATTTTTATTTAAAATTTTTTTTCACTGAAAGATCAAAATTCAGGTATTCCTCAAATGAGAAATCTCATTTTTTGAATATTTTAACTCTGATGTGCCAAATCTGTCCTTGGTAAAAGTAATAAGTAGGGTTTCCCTGAAATATCATTACCAAAAAATTGGTTTAAATTCCTCACAGGCCAAATTTCAAATTTTGAACACACTCAA
Organism: Puccinia polysora; assembly: GCA_025617555.3. Classification (NCBI taxonomy): domain Eukaryota; kingdom Fungi; phylum Basidiomycota; class Pucciniomycetes; order Pucciniales; family Pucciniaceae; genus Puccinia; species Puccinia polysora. Next base: position 28,661,004 of record CM062625.1, read on the forward strand.
GCACAAATTTGTTGTTCAAGTAGTAAAAAATGTGGCATAAATATAGAATAAACCTTTTGCAAACCAAAAAAAAAACTATCTTTATACCTCCCAATAGCTATTGTGATTTTGAAATGATCAAATAGAATTGAAATTTTTGTGAAAATTGGTCTATTTTGTAGTAAAATGAAGTTTTTATTGCTATCATTGAATAGACATATAGACATGGGACATGGTACAGGTATTATTACACTTCTTTTGGTCTGAAAAATTTTTGTTTTATATTAAAATATCCAAGTAAGCAATAAAACAACCAGGTTCCTACACACACCCACTTGGCAAGGAAATTTACCCCTCCAAAAATAAAGCAAGCAGCCCAACCATTTTCATTTAAAATGGATGTTTGAAATTGGAGATCAGAGAAAACAACCCAATAAGGCATACAAATCCAAAATTTCAGCTGAAAAACAGATTTAAAAAATTGGGGCAAAAAGCAGAAATTAAAACATTAAGAAAAATTATTATAGAGAAGATATATGAAATTTAAGGAAGCAGAATTTCAATAGACATATTCATTGCCATCACCCCCCAATTATTTTCATCTCATCCTTGAACACTATAATTATAAACCAGGGCCAAATTTGGGTCTCTGGCTGACCAGTGACATGAATTCACTATATGTTGCCAATTTTGTCTAAAATAAGTATCCAAAGTTTCACCATGAAAAAAAAAATGATGGATTCTGTGATTCACCTTAAAATATTCAGGGTTTATTGTGGATTCCACCTTGATGGATAATAAAATTCAACTGGTTTTTTACCTTGGTTGAGAATCAAAGTCAGTCTGGTTTCACTTTTGTGGAAAATGAAAGTCAAAATGATTTACCACCAAGGCCAAAATGGGATCACAGGGTGATCAGTGAATTGATCAGAACACAAAAATAAAGCATAACCACAACATGGATCAAATATGAATATGGTTTGACCAACCTTAAACATATTTATTCCCAGACAAACAAGAAATTCAATACCACCATAACCAGAGACAGTCCAACAACCACTGATCAATAGATCATCCTAGGGTGGGTTCAACCTGTTCACATGAAAAGAACTTCAAGAAACCTTCATACTCTGGGACATGCCTTCCTAATGGTGTACTTGTTTCCAATCATGTAATTACTAATTAAAGGGTTCATGAATATTTTAAATCCCATCTTCATCAAATTTACTCATAATGAACAAATGAGAAATATCTCAAAGAATCAAGTTATTTTCTCAGAAATCTAGTTTCTTTTTAATAAAATTGCAGTCAATGAACTTGATAAAGATCATCTTTCAACATAAGGAATTGATGGACTGGTTTAACATGTGCTAAAATAGGTAGGAACTTACATGTTTGCCACATATGAGTGTATTCAAAATTGGATGCAAATATGGGTCTCTACAGCCCATTTGACAATCACATGGACCATTAGGGCCCGTTTGGATGTCACTGATTTGGGTAAAATGGCCTCAAAACATGTGAAGAAAGTAATTTGGGAAAAGGACCCTCCCGGGCCTGCTGCGGTGGATGGGCCATCCCAATTAAAAGGGCTTCAGGGGGCATCATTGAGCCAAATCTTTATTATGGACTGACTTGGACAGCCCAACTGGCCCACAAAGGTAGTAATTTATCCATGACGGGCTTTGATGGCCAAATGGGACTTTTGCCCACCTTGCGGCCCTCTTGATGCCACTGTTCCTTGTCCTTGGCTGACTTTGAGACCTGAGAACCTGCACGGGACAGTTGTAGGGGGAAGCGGGACTCACCAGGGCCAAATTGGGATCTCTAGCTGACCAGTGACATGAAGTCACTTTTTTGGCCACTGTTGTCCCCATTAAGTATCAAAAAGTTCACCATGAAATCACAATGATCTATTCAATTTTTTACAATGCTGTAAACAATATTTCTTGTGGGTTTCACATTTATGGAAAATGAAAGTCTGTAAAATTTCACTTATGCTGAAAATGAGAATCACTTTGATTTCATCTTTTTGAAAATTGAAAGTCACTTGTATTTCCCAAATGATGACCTTTAAATTCTGGCATTTCCACCAAGATAAAAAAGAACTACTTGTGGAAAAAAAAATTTGTCAAACATGTTGATTTTTTTACAGGGAAATTGATTTGTGAAGGAAGATTTTTGGTGGGAAAACTTGAAGTGATTGTAATTTATTTTAATTTTTTGCCATTCTCACTTTTCACAGATTGAAAATAATAATTTCACAAAGCTCCATATCCTCTAAAACCGTTGTCATTTTCTTCACAGGCCAAGATTGCAGGCCACAAGAGTCTATAACCAATGTGAGTATTCATACATGAAAAAATAAAAACCCTGCCTGTGACAAATGAAAGCTTTGCTAAATTTATCCCAACAAAAAAATATATAAAAAAACACAGAAAAAAATAAAGCAGGTTATAGCGAAATCCCAAATGATTTTCTGTTCTGAGATGGGTGTTACACTGCCTAGCATTTCTATCAAAATTAAATTAACAATGCTTTTACACAAGTTTCCCCAGGTTTCACTACAAGTTCACAAGGGAAACACTTTAAATTAACTCACAGTTCACTTGGTTTTTTGGTTACACACCTGGGGAATAAGCCCCACTTTTCTTGTAGTTACAAAATGGGCAATCACACATGATCCAAGTTTTACCTCTTTGAGATATTCCTTAGATTTATTCAAGCCATCTCAGAGCTGGAAACATGTGTTTCCTGCCTGGTGAAAAACCCTTAATTAAGTGCATGAATGTCATAGGCTTCCATCCCTTGGCTTATTCTCTACCAACTCCAGGAGTTTGAATGGTCCAGGAGTGCTTTTCAATTCCCAGATCCCTCTCATATAATTTAACAAGGGAATTGTTTAAGATCAAATCATAGGTCACTCAAACATTTTAAAATGTTTTATGGATGGATTTTTAAAGAAAAGGCTTTTGTTTCATTCTCAAAAGATTTATTTCATGTGAAAAAATCAATATTTCTTCCAGAAAGTTCAGAATACAAATAGATAACTCCCTAAATGTTTCACCCAGGGGATTGACACAAACCCAAGGTGCCACTCACTTCCAGTAATTGGAAGAAGAATTATACTAGGATAAAACAAGAGAGTCAGTTTGAGACTTCCATCAGGAAATGAAGGCAAGGCTTCAATGCAGTTTGGAGCACCAACTACCATTTCAAAAAAATCTTCAACAACTGTCAAGGCATGTGGTGGTAAATTTTCCTTTCTAAGATAAATCCTATTCTTCCTCATTCTCCTATCCTAGATGGGCTTTTGTGTTCCATTTAATTCATATCAATCAATTTTCTGCATGAAGGGTGCTAAAATGTTTAACCCACAACAATCATCTATTTTAAATTGCCTTGTCCTATCAGGGTTTATGGTATTCTTTCTTAATACTCACTTGAGGAGCTGCCTTAGTTGCCTTTATTTTCCATTCATTCTTTGATACACATTTTTTTGTTTGTTGGCTTTCTGTGCTCAAATTTCTATCATCCTTGTGGGATGGTTGTTTCCAAAAATTATCTTTACTCATCATCTCAGAAAAGAACTCTTCTATTTCTGTCACTACAACAACTCCAATGTGAGCCTATGCTCAAAGGCTACATGCTTATATTTTCAGTCAAATCCTTAAATGACCATTTGTACAGCTAAATATGCCCCCTGAAACATATTTATGCCATTTACTGCCTGCATAAGTTTTTGATTTAAGCCTATCTAACTACAAATCAGATGTAGGAAGAAATGCCCATTGAGCATGGAACAGCCACAGCCCCCCCCAAAAAACACCATCAACAACCAAAGCCCAAAAATTGCATGTTTTCCTTACTGGACTCATTTGCGCATGTGAAACAATGTCTCCAGAATGCAAAGTCAAACTAATATTGACCAGAGAAACTCCCCAACAATCTTTTTTTTTCAATGTTTTAGACTTACAAAGCAACATTTATTTTATAAAAGAAACTTGTTTCTTATAAAAACAGTAAATTTACTTTACAGAATCATCATAGTGTGTATTTCATCCCCACAAGAGGGGGGGGAGAGGAGGGACTACACTTTTATGTGGTTGTAGTTTCACCGTTTCCAGTGCAGTGATTTGCACTCCCATATAGTAAGGCATGCATAAAAATTTGGGTAGACAGAACCCAAGTGTGGTCCAGGTGACTTGAGCCCCAGCACCAAGATTAAATTACACAACACCATTGAGTGTAAACCACTTAAACCACACTTCACTCAATGTTTTGAAAACAAAACTCAATATTGAACACACCTCACCAAATTTTGAACATTTCTCACTTGGTTTGGAACACACCTCAACCTTCCACACCCTCACTCAAGTGGACTTCAACACTCCTCACCCTGCACACCCTCATCAGAGTTAATTTGAACAATTTTTACCCAATTTTTAACACTATTCACCCTTCCAACCCTGGCAAAAGTGAATTTGAAGAATTTTTACCCAATTTTCAACACTCCTCACCCTGGTAAACTCTCATCAGAGTGGATTTCAACACTCCCAACCTAATTCAAAACAGACCTAACCCTGATACACTCTCACTGAAGTGGAGTTCCAAACACCTCACCCTGATACAATCTCCCCAAAAAGGATTTCAACACAAACCCTACCCAATTTTGAACACACCTTACCCTGGTAAACTCTTACTAAATTAGATTTCTACACTTCTCAGAAATTTTGAACACTACTCACCTGCTACAATCTCACAAAAGTTTACTTCAACACCCCTCACTCATTTTGAAAAAACCTGAGCCTGTAATCCAAAAAGGAGGATTTTGGTGCAATGTGGATTAAAGCAAGGAATCTGCACAAAAAGTTTAGTGTTTGAATGCATGCATCTGAACAGGAGGAGTTTAGTGCAACTTGGATCAAAGCACGGAAGTTCCACAAACATTTTATTGTTTGGATGGATGCATCCAAACAGGAGGATTTTGGTGCAACATGGATTAAAGCATGGTAGTTGCATGAAAATGTTAGTTTTTGCATGCATGCATCCAAACAGGAGGACTTTGGTTCAATGTGGATTAAAGCATGGAAGATGCATGGTAATGTTAGTCTTTGGATGCATGCATCCAAACAGGAGGATTTTGGTCAATGTGGATGTCAGCCTCCTGGATGAAAAGACCCTTGCTATCCTTTAGCTACCAGAGGTGATAGAATAAATAATACATATATTATTTAATAAAGGCAGCAAAAATCCGTAAAATATTTTGATAAAGCTTATTTCAAGGTTAATTGGTTTGGATATAGTTTAATGTTATAAATCAATATAGATAAATTGATTATTAAATATTTTTATAGAGGGGCCACAATTATATTGGGGATCTTTAACACCTCTCTTCAGGTAATTGAGTATGAAAACACATAGGCCTGTTTACTTTGGGCCCTTTAGTTTAAAGGATATTTTTCCCAAAGATAATATGTATATAAAATACACGGTGTAAGACTCCAAAAGGTGCTAGGCCATGGCAGTTCTGTGGAGGGGAAAGGGGCTGTTTAGGCTTCCCTCCTGAGTGTTACAAAAATATTTAAATTTAACCAAGATCAAGGTCCAGAACCTGGTAAACAGGAATCAAGTAGTAAAGGATAATGATGATAGTAGTTTGGTAGCAATGGAACAGCCCTATCTGAGCCAAGATTATGGTGGAAAAAACTTGGACAAAAGAAGCCAAAGTTTGTTAAAAGTTCAAAGAACAAAGCTTTTGTATGTAAAAAATTCCCACAAGCTAATAACTCTGGTTTTCAGAAGAATATTGGGGATGATAAACTCAAACCCAATCAACCTCCAGGTTCTCAATCAACCTGCCCAACTCTCCAAAATCAAGCGCTTGAAGGGTATCAACTAACTGAGGGTGGCTGTACAAGACAAAGCACTATCTTTAAGAAGCTCTAAAAGCAAACAGTAAACTTATTTGAACGAAGGATAACCTCAACTCTTCTCAAGGAACTTAAGAGTAGTCTGGCAGAATGCAACTCCAAAAAAATAAGGGAGGTATAACACTCCAGGTCTTAAGCTTTATAAGACCTCTTCAATCAATTGTGATTTTCTCCAGAAAGATGATCAAGGAGGGATCAAGACCAGTATGGTCAGATAAAGGGATCAAGGAGTGGTTTAACACACTCAAGAATTCCAACCAACAGAATTCTCTTCTGAAGAAGCTTCATGATCTGTATCTTCCAGCTATGGCTATATGTTCAAATCATTTCCTTTCCTTTTATTATTTCTTTTTTATATTTTTTCCTTTTCCTCTTTTCTTTTATCTTATTCTTCATTCTTGCCGCTGCCTCCACTATTTGTGTCTGTTACTCCTCACCTTACTCGCGACCTTACTTTTGACTCCTCACTCTAGTCCCGCAACCCACTGCAAGCACTCCAAATCCAAACCGCTTAAATATAAATCAGTCCTCCTGGCTCAGATCCTGGGGAAGGTTTTTCCTTTTGCAACCACAAGATTGCACCTCTGAACCCAGGATTCTGATTCAGGTTAGTACCATACCAACTTAACCAACTACCAGATCATCTTTGAACTAATCTGGATTGTTCACTCATCAGAATCACCACTGCGCTCAACCTACGTCGACCACATTCATCCGTCACTGCCGCTGTTTCTGTTTCTTCTTCTTTTCTCTTCCTTTCTCCTCAAGCTCTCTGTACCAGAGTCTGTCTGGTTCTTTTTGGCCTCTCAATCCTTCATATTTACAGTCCCAGGCGCTCCTTTAGAACCAGACAAACAACCATGTCAGAGACCAAGGACAACACTCAATCAAAAGTGAACATCCCTGTCCTAAACAATTCAAATTTTCCTTCCTGGTTCCTCCAAATAAAAAGCTACCTCCGAAGGAAGGGTCTTCTTGAATTGGTGGTGGATTTTCCTCCAAGGCCCCTCTCACCCACTCAAGGAAAGAAGCTGTTTAAAGCGGCAGACATCATCATACAACATCTAGGCAATTCTGCCTTCAATGCGGCGGTGAACTCAGATAACAATGGGGACCCACACAAAATTTGGAAGGCCATCCTCTCAAGATATGCTTCTCAGTCCTCCAATAATTTTGGCAGGATATGGCTCAACTTCATTCAATCCCAATACAAAGGCAACCTCAACTTGTACATCAAAGAGTGCCAGAAGCTGATGAATGAATTGTTGGTTTTCCGCCTAGAAGTACCTTCCAACATCTTGAGCTGCACCATCTTAGCCAAACTTCCTAGATCCTTCTACCACATGGTTGACACCATTATCCTTAACAACAATCTCCTGAAAAATCCCACTGGAGTTCTCAACAAACTTTGAGAAATGACTCATCTGGAATCATCCTGCACTTTGCCCAATGAAGTTACACCAGATCTGAATCCATCCACATCCCTTCTCAAGTCCATGCAGAAGAAGAACACCAAGCATCCTTGCGCTAAAAACCATCATAATCCCCTCTCTAATCACTTGGAGGACAAGTGTTGGCTCCTACATCCCCATCTTAGACCTGACTGGAACAAATGGGCAAATTCCAACCTTCATACCTCTGTCAAAAAGGCTGAAACCCCCGCTGAATTGCATTTCAACTCGCAAATCTATCTCACTCCTAGACCCAATCTTTCTCAGCTACCTGTTCTTGACTCCAGTGCCAGTCATCACATTCTCAATAACCCAAACTATCTGTTCAGTGCCACTCCCACTAGGATAGAGGTTGGAACAGGATCTCCTAATAACTCTCTCACTGCTACTCACTTTGGCTCCGGCAAATTGATAAATCACCTGGGCGCTGTCATTGTATTGCAAAATGTTCTGCTGATTCCCAAAATCAATCAATGCCTCATCTCTCTAACGCAATTGAAAGCAAAGAAGACCATTATCACCAAAGTTGGCTTTTCAGGGATCAAGGTTTTGTGCGATGACTTCTCTTTCATTGGTTCCACTTCCAATCACCTCACAGAGCTCTGCGAAACCAGATTCTCAGAAAATCAGCAACCCAAGCTGTTACTCAACAAGCCAGACACCACGTGGCATGCTTGAATGGGACATCCAGGTCAATCCGCCCTAAAGACACTCAATTTACCCTGCTCCTTGACTCCGACGGCTTGTGAGGTATGCCAAACGTGCAAAGGCACTGCCACACCATTCTCTCATCACTTCAAGCCCATCACCAATACCTTGGAAGTTTTTCACCTTGACTTAGTGGGTCCAATTCAACTCACTTCAAATTCCGGCTTCAACTATTTTCTTTTGCTCACTGACCAGTTCTCTGGCCATCAATCCACTGCCCTGCTCAAGCTCAAGAGCAACTCTTACCTGGCTATAAAAGATTATGTCACTTGTGCTGAACGTCAAACAGGAAAGGTCGTCAAGAAATTCATCTCTGACTATGGTGGTGAATTCATCTCCACTGAGCTGAAAACCTACTGCGCAGAGAAGGAAATTACCCAAAATTTTGCTCCATTGTACACTCCTCAACAAAAAGGCCTCGCAGAAAGATCCAATTGGCTAATCCTGGGAGAAGGCCAGATGCCTCCTGAACCAGAGAAACCTTCCACCAAAGTACTGGGACAAAGCCGTCAACATTGCGACTCATCTCTTGAGTGTTCTTCCCTCGAAGTCTTGTGAAAACAAAATCCCTTACCAGATATGGCACAATTGAAAGTTCAACTATGACTGCCTCAAGCTCTTTGGATGCGCTGCTTATGCTCTGATCCCAAAGGGAAACAGAACCTTCAAATTCCAACCTACCTGCAAAAAGGCTATCATGCTTGGGTACGCCAATGACTTCTTGTAATTTTTTCTATTGAATTTGGACTCTTCTCAAATTTTCCTCTCTGCCAACGGCACGTTTGACAAGACTCTCTTTTCTTCTTTTAAATCTCCCACCGGAAAAATTGACTGTCTCAATCCTTTTGACTTAATTCCTTCTATCTCTCCTCCCATGATCATTCCTAATCATACCTTGGGGCTTCCATCCACCTCCATCTCTATCCCTGATCCTGCTTCCATTGACCTTGCTCCCACCTCTAAATCTCCCTCACTCGGCTCCATTACCCCTTTCAACATCATTGATGGAACCCGCAGACCTCACTCCAAAGTATATCTGCCTGCTGTGTATCTTATTGTGGATCATTCTTATGTGGATCCTCAGAACCTTCAAGAGGCGCTCAAATCTAAGTACCAAGAAGAATGGATTGAAGCCATTAAAATGGAAGAGCTCAACTTGATCAGCTATGATGTCTGGGAAGAAGCTTCCTTGCCTTCCGGAAAATTTCCCCTCAAGTGCGTGTGGGTCTTCAGGAAAAAACTTGACAATCAAAACAGAATCATCAAGTTCAAAGCGCAACTATGTGTTCAGGGTTTCAACCAAAGATATGGCTTGGACTTTTCCAACACCTTTTCTCCCACCGGCAACAAAACCTTGCTAAGTTTGCTGATAGCTCTAGCAGCCTCAAGAAAAATGCAATTCCGCCTAATTGATGTGAAAGCAGCCTTTCTGAATGCTCCGCTCCAAGAAGACTTATACATACACCCTCCTTCAAACATTTCTGTCTTCAATGGTAAGGTCCTTCATCTAAAGAAGGCGCTATACGGCCTAAAACAAGCTCGCTTGCCTGGTACAAAAACCTCTGAAAATGGCTGGGAGAAATTGGCTTCAACAAATGGGAAGCCAACCACTGCGTATTCTGGCGTGATGGGAAATTTTTGTATGTACAAGTTGACAATATTGCTATCTTCAGTGCCAATCCTGACCACTTTTTCAAGTTGATTGCAACCCGCTTCAAGATCAAGGATCTAGGATTGGCATCACTATTGCTGGGAATGAACGTGGTTCACCAAGAAGATGGGTTAAAAATTTGTCAGAAATCCTACATTGAGCACATATGCGCTCAGTACCCACTTCCCACTCATCAAACCTTCTCCACTGCATTTAAACCAAATACAAAGCTCTACTCTCCCAGAAACAAGGACCACCAAGAATATCTCTTGTCTGGTGCCAACTAAAGAAAGATCATTGGCAACCTCAACCACATTAGCGTATGCACGCGTCCCAACATCACCTTTGCTGTAAACTACCTGGCCCAGTTTCTGGTCAAGCCAAATCTCCATCACTATCAAGCGGCGCTCCACATTCTCAACTATCTGCAACACACCAGCTCAACAGTTTTGATCTTCTCCTCAGCCGCTAACCTTCCAGCGGACATGTTTGCCTATGTGGATGCCGACTGGGCCACATGCCCAAGCTTGCGGCGCTCTATCTCAGGCCTAGTTATCCAATGGCTGGGCTACGTAGTGGCGTGGAAGTGCAAAAAGCAGCCAACATTATCCTTGTCAACAACCAAAGCTGAATACAAGGCCCTTGCAGACGCTCTGAAAGAGATTTGGTGCGTCAAATCCTTCCTTCAAGAAATCTGTCCCAAAGAAGCCACTAAACCGGCCACCGTCTTTGAAGAAAACAAAGGTGCCATTAAATTGGCCCTGAACCAAGCTAATCACTCTAGCTTCCACACAAAGCACATGGAGCTATGTTTTCACTTTTTTAGGAGCAAGATTGCAAAGAATAAGATCAAGCTCCAGAAAGTGGCGTCAAAGAAGAACTTAGCCGACTTCCTGACTAAACCAGTAGCGCCAATTGCGCTTCAACATGCGCTCACAAGTCTCAATATTGGATCATGATTTGAACAAGGGAGGATGAAGAAGCTCCAAAATCTGTATCTTCCATCTATGGCTATATGTTCAAATCATTTTGTTTCCTTTTACTACTTCTTTTCTATATGTTTTCCTTTTCCTCTTGTCTTTTATCTTATTCTTCATTCTTGCCGCTGCCTCCACTATTTGTGTCCTTGACTCCTCACCTTACTCAAATCCTTACTCGTGACTCCTCACTCTAGTCCTGCGACCCGCTGCAAGTACTCCAAATCCAAACCACTTGAATATAAAGCAGTCCTCCTGGCTCAGATCCTGGGGAAGGTTTCCCTCCTGCAACCACAAGATTGCACCTCTGACCCCAGGCTTCTGAGTCAGGTTAGCACCATGGCAAACTCAACCAACTACCAGATCATCTTTGGACTAATCTGAATTGTTCACTCATCAGAATCACCGCTGCGCTCAACCTACGTCAACCACATTCATCCTTCACTGCCTCTGTTTCCGTTTCTTCTTCTTTTCTCTTCCTTTCTCCTCAAGCTCTCTGTACCAGAGTCTGTCTGGTTCTTTTTAGCCTCTCAATCCTTCATCTTCAACCAGCAAGGCTATTGGTTGGTGATAAGGATCAGGCCACAGAGGGGCAAAGACTAAGGATCAATTGATCAGGGGGCAATCATAGATATACCCAGGATGAGGATGAGGATTTGATTTCAATGATAAAGGGGGGGAATATGCACACACTCCCATGGATGATTTTGAAAAAGGTAGGGGATAGACCCTCCTTTTATGGGCCATGGGTCCGTGTAGACTATTTACAAATGATGACACAGATAGAGCAGAAAAAAAACAATTGATTTTTTTTTTTATTTTTTTCTTTTTTTTTCGACTCAGACATGAGAAAAAAGACAACAAGAGAATCTGATGAGAAAATAAAACAGAAATAATTGAAATAATTAAAAAATCTTGGATGGGGGGGTGTAGAGACACCAGCCTGTGCCAATGATGGGCACAGGCAGGAGACCCGCGGGCAAAGAGCCGCGCAGACAGGCTGATGGGCCTCAGAAATTGCTGACCGCGGATGATGGTGCAAGAGCTGCCAGAGGTTGTTGTTGGTTGAGATTTTTTGGATGGCTGCTGGAGTCAGTGGAAATGGATGTGGTAGCGGGGGGTGATGATCAGAGGAATAATCTTGGACAAGATTGTTGGTCCATTGGTTGGATGACTGGCCAAGGTGGGAGATAGGGGTGCAAGATTGGTTGTGGGAACAACCAATCAAGTCAGTGGATGGATTGTTCCCATGACCAACCTTGCGCGGATGACCAGATTTGATTGCAGCAGGGTGAGGGATGATGATTGGATGGGTTTGAGAGTAGTTGTTTGACCAAGTTGATGTTAGAGGATTGGATGGCCGGATTCAACCTGGCCAAAGGGGTTTGATTGTCTAAGAATGTCACTGGGAGTGGTTTGTGGTTGTGAGTGAGATGACAACATTTTGATAGGGATGGGATGGATGAGGAGGATGATTTGATGGAAATCACGAGTTATTATCAATTGAATAAAAACATTCAAGTCAATCAAGAACTCATTGAGAGGGGAGATAGAGAGGGTGGGATGACCAATGAATGGCCATTGCCTTCAATGTTGATGATGATGCCGGCGCCAGCAAGGGTTGAGCCAAGCCAAGCCGGTATTCACCCATGCAGTTTGGCAAAACAAAGGACCCAAGCAAGAAGCACAAAGATTGAACACAAGACCTGGGCAGTTGGAGATTCCAAGAGATGATCCTAGACAACTAGGAGAGTGGGAGCTGGAATTTTGGGAACTGGATATGGAAATAATTCCGGATCAAAAGTTTTTTTTTTGCATCTAAATGGAGGCTATAGAAAAGTTCATAGAAATTTTACTTTTTCCATACTGTTCCAGAGGTGTCCCAGATCGGGCACCACAACGGTGGAGTGGCAGGGCTTTGTAACCAAGCTGCCACGACAGAGAAAGGATAATAAGACTCACTGGTATATTATTAAATCCTTAGGGTATCTGTTTGGGACCTGCACTCATTGGTTAAACCTGTATACTGGGGTTATAAGGTTTTTCAGCAGTTTAAATTGATAAAAGAGGGTTGAGGATGGATATTATTAATCAGACTAAAGCCATAAATCACTTACTTATCTCTTATAATTATTTGATTACCTTGGCACGGTTTCTTGGTATAAATATAACTGGGTCTCTGGGTATCAATATCCTCTAAAGAGCTCTTTATTTATAGCTTTTGGAGTCCCAATAGTTTCCTTCTGAGGGGTACAGGGGCTCAAAGGGACAGAAACAGGGGCTAGCAGGGTAACCAGTGGTAGCCTGTCACATTTTCTTGGTGCTGTAACACGGGTAGCATCTAATTCCACAGGGTTGTTAAAATACGCATGCACTTACGCGTGTGCTATGTATAAGTGTAATCCAAATGGGATGCACATGTGGGCCTCTGCGGCCCATTTTACACACACATGGACCATACGGGCCTGTGTGGATGTCACGGATTTGGGGAAACTAGCCTCAAAATGTGTGAAACAGGCCCATTGGTACACGGGCCCTATTGGGCCTGGTGGGGTATATGGGCAAATACAGACAGATGGGCTTGTATGGGCATAATTGGGCCAAAGGTTTATTTTGGACATACTTGGCCAGACAGGCTGGCCCGCCAAAGTATTTTAAACTCACTTTTTGGGCTTGGGGCGGTCCATTGGGGCTGCCGCCCGTGTCACAGCCCATTTGGGGCTGCTGCCCTTGTTGCGGCCTGCTTGGGGCCACTCATTCCCCTCCAATTGGCCCATGTGGGGACCAACAGCACGCGGGGGGCTGTCGCGGCAGCCAAGGGATCCCGCGTAGTGCAACGCCGCGCAGGCCTGGCTGGTTGCAACCGGAGGTCAGCGCCGTGGGAGCAGGGGCCAGCGGCCCTGGCTCCCCTCCCTTTCCTTGCTCCCCATTGCAAGAGGGAAGGAGACAGCTGGCTGGGTTGAACCAGCCAGCAACCAACCGCAGGAGGGCAACCAGTCAGGGTCAGGGGGATTTCATCACCCCCTTGCCCAGGAGGATGGCTGGGCCGGTTGCAGCAAGGCAACCGGCAGTGGGGGGGATTTGATCACCCCTCCACCATTGAAGCGAGGCGCAAAAAAAGGGGCTCTCTCCCCACCCCCCTTTACCAAGGGGGAGGAGTGACGGACTGGAGGGGATTTGACCCCCCCCCCCAGCCCACTTACCTTGACAACGCCCTGGGGGTATTGACCTCCAGGGCCCCTGGTAGGGGTATTTGACTGCCCCCTCCAGGTATTTGAGAGAAAGAGGGGGGGCAGCATGTCCGCCAGTTAAACCCCCCCATGTGAGTCTGAGACCGGACCCAGGTGTGTCCTGGGTCCCACCTGGCCATTTGTATGGCCAGTGGCTGGTTGCATGAGGAAACCAGCCAGCATGTGAGGTAACAGGGCCAGTTGTAACAGACAACAGTCCAGGGGTTTGAACAGCTAAGGGGCTTTTTCAGCTTTGTTACGGTGGAAACATCAGAAATGAGCATAATAGGCAGCTTGTAAGGGTACAGGGACTGATGCCATGCGGGCTGATGTAGCCCAAACCAATTAACAAGGCCTGTAGAGCCTGTAGAGCTATTTTATGGCGGAAAATTTGCCTTTTGGATTTTTGTATCATGGGCTCACAAGAGGCCAATCTTTTGTACTTAAGGAGCTCTTCTCCCTGCTTTTTTCCATCATTCATCCAACACCCAATCAAATTCGTCAACAATATCATCCAACGTATTGCCCCATTGTGATAGCCCATTAGCAATTATTGACACAAGGTTTCCAGCATTTCTTTTGCTTTAAATACTGCTCATTTGCCTTGGCTAATTGCGGGCCATAATTATAACAAGGTTATGGGAATTATTCTACTTTATAATTGATTTTTGGACGTGTGAATATCACTAATCTGTCCTCTTTATTTATTATTTAATTAATTATCCTTGGTAAATTTTCTTAGTAAGTTAATAATTATTCTAATAGACATTCCTACGGATATTCTGATTTCAGGTGAGTTCTCATGATGTATTAAATATTTGGAGTAAAGTCATGATATTTATTTTACTCCTTATTTTATAAATTCAGTTGATTTACTAAAATAATTACTCAAAAATGTAAGTCATGGGTATTCATTTAATATTTTAACATCATAAGTTTTCTTAGTATGTCACAATAATGTTGATGTCTAGAAATTATCATAATAGTATTTCAAAGTATTTTAATATATTTTTAGAAGTAGTCATTATCTTATTTTCGACATTTTGGTACTTTGAATTATATTTGATGAAAAATATGTATAAAGGTTATTTAATTATTTTTATATACCTTTATGTATTTTTAGACTATCTACCATCCACTGGAACATTTATTACATATGTAGAATGTTCCCGTTTAGGTTGTAGCATGTTTATGTGGTACTTAGGTTTCTCAGGCCGCCTGTCACTTTTTCAACCTGTAGTCCTGCGGCTGCATACTTGTCACAGGCCCGGGGCTGCGTACACAACTTTGAAAGAGTGATAGAGCTGTAGCTCAGCCGCTTGCGGGTGCATTGGCTGCCCTGGCTGCGTGCGGGAAGTGTGAGAGAACACATTTCTGTCTGTAACTCCTAAAATATACACAACACCTCAATTCTGACTGAATTTTAGGTGTGAAACCTAAATGTGAAAATACAGGTGAACTATTTAATTGGCCAAAAAGTTCAATAGTGGTGCCATGGTTTTTTGGGCTTTCCTTTCCTTAATTATCTAAAAATTTAAGGAGTTGGATTTCAAGGGTGGGGTCAGTGAGTGACCCTACCTGATTTTGGGTGGAGAATTCATCTTTGCAATAATACCTATGGCTTTCCTTCTCCTTCTTAGGTTAATTTTATTATTATTATTTTTATGTTATTTCTGTTACTTTTGCAGCTTGCTCTGCAGTAGTAGCAAGCTGACAATTGGGATGAAATAAAGGAAAGAAGCCCAAGCAGCAGGAAGACTGATTGGTTTAAGGTAATTCTGTTGAAAAATCACAGGCTCAACTATTCTTTTTCAAGAGAGGTTTTGTCCAAGAGTAGTACATACATTTGAAGAATCCAAGGTCAGAATCAAAAGCATTTGATTATGATGATAGTAGTGAAGATGAGGTGGGTGGGATGATGAGTTTAGATAGTAATTTTGATTGAGGTTGGTGAGTTTGTTCAGTTTTGGTTGGGATGTCTTGGTTTTGATGGATGCTTTTTTCATTGTTTGAGTCTTGGGTTGAATGATATTGATGATTTTCTTGATGACTTGTCTATTTGATGGAGGGAGATTATTGATTTATATATTTTCAATGATGCATGGAGTTTTGAATGAGCTTCTTGAATTGATGGATGATGATGCACAAAATTGAATTTTTCTAATTGCAGGTTTTCTAACTCTGATAATCCCTTATTAAACTTATAATAACTGTAAAATCACCATTATTTCATTTAAATTGACCAAATAAATAAAAATACTTTTACTATTTTCTCCTGAAAACCCATTTGTGTTATAGGGAATTTTAAAAAATGAACTAGAAATAAATATCTAATTTATATTTTAACACAGTGGTATGCTCATCCCCAAAGATGAATTACTGGAGATCAATAAGGCAACTGGAGCTCCAATAGGGCCTTCTGAGATGCAGCTTTGAAAGTGGCAGGGAGGGGTAGCAGTAAGCTTTCATGAATGTTGATTTATTATTTGTTTTAAATTTTATTTATTAGCATACCAGCTGCAAGTAATTTTAAAAAGGTTGAAATTTTATCCACATATCTCGACACAGTCATCCAAAAATTTGGATTTTGAAAGGATCAGATTTGCATTCAGTGGTCATAAAAAAGGAAATATGTATCATGCTTCCCAGGTTAGGTGTAGAAAAAATATGGAAGACAGAAGAGGATGCAGCATATTTAATTGAAGTTGCATCAAAACAAGGCTCCTTTAAAATGGAGATGGTTATATAAATCACAAGGCCAAAAATGGGTATACCAGCTGAATACATGTAAATTCCTGAGGAAATCATTCACAGATCTGGGATTGGAGTTTCCTATAATTTAAGAGAAAAAATTTGATTTTCAAAAATTTACAATTCATTTCATAGAAGTAGGGATGGGTCCAATGACTGTTAAAATTGAGAAATTTCACTCTTAAAACTCCAGAGATCTTTGGTGACAGTCAACCACCAGGAAGGAAAAAAGGTATGAATCTTAAGCTAATAATTAAAGGTGATGAAAAGAATAACTTGAATCAAAATGGCATGGATTGGGACCATATCTTCTCAGAATTGTGGGCAAACGTTTATTGCCTTTTCATTCACTTAAAAATGCAGATTATAATTCCATCCAACAGTTGAATTGAAACAGTATGGATTCTTTTTCATTTTCAACTAGAAATTAAACACCAAAACTGCACATATCACTATATTTTTAACTGATTTAATTTAGAAGCTTCATCAATATTTCTTTTTAAAATAAACTGAATGGTGGTAAGACATCAATCATCAAGCTTGATTAGAATATTTGTGCTCAGAAGAAGATTGAAATGGATAAAAGTTGCATGGAATTGATCAAGTTGCACCAATGAATTGTGGCCAGATCAAAGGATATTTTATTTTTTTTTTACTGAAAAGATTCATTTTTTAGAGAATAAAAAGACATTTGAAAAATGGGGGGGGAAATAAATCAAAATTAATTAGATTTTTTCCAGGGTTTTCTTCCTAAAAAATACCAGGAAAACTTTGGTCTATGATGATGATAGAATTCTCAACAAATTTATTTTAAGGTGAAGGAATCAATATGAAGAATGATTAGAGAGAGAGAGAGAACACAATTAGTGATGAGAACCAAGAGCCAAGGATCCAAGATGAGTTGGCTTCTAGGGGTCTCCCAGGACTCAAAACACCAAGGTTGAGCTGAGAGTTAGAATTGATAGTGAGTCTTAAGAGGGAGTGGTGCTGATGGGGGTGTTTAGGCTAAGGTTTGGATGAAAAGAGGGGGTTTTAAAAATACCCCTTGAGTGGATTCCATTTTCTCAAGTTTTTTTTTTAATCTCTTGAGTCCATCAATTGAAGTTATTTACCTTGTACAGATATCAGCCAATCCATATTTATCAAAACATAGCCACCCCAATCAAACGTTTTGGGTATTCTAAGTGATTGAGTGATCAATAAAAGGCCATCTTTCAAAGAAAAACTAGTATTCCACAATTTGAAAAGAAAACTTCAATGGCTTCAAAGTTGCTCTTGCTGTTAAGTAAAAAGATGAAGCAAATTAAAGGGGCCTTAAAATGGCCATAATATTTTAATATATTAACTGATAGATAATTGAAAGACTCTCACAGATGTATACAAGAGTTTTTTCTTGGATTAATTCAGAACAAAAAGGGCTCCAGAGGCCCTTGAAGCCCTGATTTTTATTCAAGATTGGATGAAAAATGGAATATAAGTTCTTCATCATTTCTCTCTATTAATAAATTTTTTTTCCTCATACCTGCATATTTTCATGATTTGAAAGTGCATCACCTTTTTCCAAAATTTCATTGAGCTATTTGAAAGTGCAGAAAATGGCTTTTGGTTCAAAAATAAGAAAAGGGGAGCCCAATGACTGTCCCAAACCCAAAAAAAGCCCAGATATTCAGGCTTGGGTTGGATTTGGGCCCAATAAAAATTGGAGTGTACCCAGCCTTCCAAAGCCTACTCATGGACATGCCAGTTTTGGGATCATTAAAAAGAGGTGTTCCCAACCCAACAAGCACCCTGAACTGCATCTATCATCAAATGAATGATTAAGCAAAAATTTATGTATGGTGTTTAAAGAGCATCTGGGTGCTGGTGCAAGTCCACTTAGCGCACAAAAAGCGGAAATTGGATAGGCACCCAGAGCTCTTGATTAGGTTGGGCTTGAGGGGGTCCAACCTTGGCCCCTGGTCAATCTTTTTTTTGATGCCAATCAAAGCTGGTTGCACTTTTTAAACCAGCTTCTCTCTCCTCCACTCTTCACCAACCATCAATCATCTCTCTTTCTTTTTAAAAAAAGTGAGTTTTTTTTCATTGACTCACAGCACAATCCTCATTTTGATTCCTTGGCCAAGGAGCTGGAACTGTCAACTTCACCTTGCCTGTAAAGGAAAAATCAAGAACACAATTCAGGTCTTTAGTTATGGCAACAATCTTAAATGATATATTGAACAATCACAAAGAAATTGGTCAATACAGGCATTAAACCACATTGGAATTATGAAGGCCGTTCAACAGCGCATGACTGGGAAGTGCAGGAAAAAGCAATTTCCTGTTTGCAGAAGGCACCATTGTGGATGTATGAAGGCAGTGGATTAGATGAGGATGAAACAAAAACACTATTTTTGGGTCCTAGAGCCCCCAAACCAGGTGTATGATTGGCTGGAATGTTGAATTCTTTGACTGAAACTACCACCACCACCAATAATACAATGTCCAGTGTGTGGAAGGTGATTATTAAATCATCTCAAAATTTTTCAAACTTCCCAGTTTCAGTCAAAAAACCAGTTCTGGTGGAAATATTGTTGTTCTGGTCTCAACAACTACTAAAATTACCTCTAGGAGTAGGCCATAGCTGTAGCCAGCATGAGTACTAGAGGTGGTGCTGGTCCTGGCCTTAAAGGGCCAGGGGAGTTCATATCTTCCACATTGACTCAATTTACTGCACTCATCTCCACACATCCCCCCCCCGCCCCCCCCCCTAATCAAATCATCAAGAATTTCTTGATTAATTGATATTTTTTATTTTATTTATTTTTATTTTTACATATTTTTGTTTATTTAACATTTTTTATTCCAAAAAAATAAATTGATGTTTTTTTTTGAGTTTTCATTGCTTCAAATAGTAGATATATTTATGTTATTGTTGAATAAATTTTTTAAAAGAAACAATAGTTTTTTTCATCATTTATTAGATAAGAAAACTGAATAATGA
Source organism: Puccinia polysora (assembly GCA_025617555.3). Lineage (NCBI taxonomy): Eukaryota > Fungi > Basidiomycota > Pucciniomycetes > Pucciniales > Pucciniaceae > Puccinia > Puccinia polysora. Next base: position 28,680,667 of record CM062625.1, read on the forward strand.
TTGGTGAGAAGGTCATTTTTACTATTTTTGATTGGCACCAAGTGAAACTTTACTAGGCGCCAGAATGATTTGGCTGAGCACCAACACACGCTTGAAAAGTCTCCCAAATGACTTGTTTGGGTGCCCAGTCAAATTTACAAAGCACTATCTGCACTTTGTAAAAAAGATGGTGTGACTTGAATCACCGCCCAAACAAGCTTTACACACCATATACTATGTCAGGGTTCCTATCAGGCCAGGAAGCCTATGGGCTAGCCTGTCCCCAATGGGTTGGAGGCCAGGTTTGGACTTGCCCCTAGTAGGAAAAAAACAAAAATTTGAGTTTGAGGAAGCCTTGCAGGCTTTGAATGTTGGGCTTGGTCGGGAGATGGGTATTTTTTCTGCTTTTTGGGCACCCAATTAGAGATCAAGGAGGAGTTACCAGGAAGTTCTTTAAAAATCAAGAGAGAAAAATCTGACTCTATTTTAACACATAAGTATTTGGGGAGTGGACTATTGGTGCAACTCCCTTTAAATGCATGAAACCAAGGATTAAAATATGACAAGTGTGGGACTTATGATACTGTCAGGGGTATTAGATGGGCCAGTGAATTGATGAGGTATGAAGGAGTGCTAGTGTTGATTTCTTTGAGCTATTGATCACTCATTTTCCTTAATCAAACTCAGCTGTGTCTTAAAATCACTAATCTACCATGGCCACATCAAAATCCAGTCAAAAAGAAACATATGGAATTTCTGGTACAAAATATCCAACTTCCAACCTATGATCCCTTACTCTGAAGTACATAGATTAAACTCTTGAAGTTTTATCCCAAGAATTTGGAAATTATCATATTATTTCAATAGTTTAGCCCATTATTAATACATTTTTCAAGTACTGGTCCAACATGAATCATTTTCTAGCTCTTGAAATTGTTTCTGATCCCCACTACAAGTTCAAATAAATAGAATTCACCATGCTAAGGAGTATGAATATTGAATTTGTTCATAATTAAATACAAGACCTCAGAAAAAGCAGTATATCTATTGCTTCAATCTCATTCTCCCAAATGATTGGTGGAAAATCAAAATTGGACACCTAATGACATTTTTGAAAGATCCTATAGAAATCCCAGATCAGATGATTTTGCAAGGTTTTAAAACACACAATCTCAATTATTTTCAGCTCTCTGATACGGGGAACCTTGCATTCCTTTAGCTACAGAGAGTAATAAAAATACTGGAATAAAAATATCCCAAAAATAAACACTGAAAGATCTCAAATAATAAATACTTCAAGATCTTATTCAAGGTTTAATTTGTTTTTTTAGAAGGTTTTTAAATATTTTATAAAAAGAGGGGCCAAAGTATTATACTACTGGGGATCTTTACAGACAGACAACCTCCCTTCAAGGGGCCTCCTTAGGCAGTTTAAGGACTTTGGAATGAGTAATGGGTGCCTTATAAGGACTTATCCACTGCTATGGCTGGGCAAAACAGCACAATGGCAAAGGCAGGAAGGGAAACACTTACTCTGAGAAATAATTCCACAGAAATTCTTCAAAGAATCAGGTAAAGGGTTTCAGAGCAGTTTGGGTTGATTGCTTGACTATACTTTGATGAATAAGGTTGATTGTCTTTGAGAAATAATAATAATACTACAGAATAAGTAATAAATCACTTTATTATTTCCTTATCAGAATTTGATCAAAAATGAAACGGTGTCTGATTGATAATAATTAATTCCCGGTAAAACTGACAGGGAATGATGGATCCAAAGAGGCCTGTATAAATAACTTTTGGGGTGATAATGAGCTTCTCAGGGTACGTAGAGAGGGTTATTCTCATGGGATGAGGCTCGTAGGCCAGTCAGGGCACGTTAAGCACGTAAACTTGGTGCTTTCAATCAGCTTTCCTCCAATCTGCTGGATTTCTGTACTATTTTAGCCACAGGATCTGTTAATCTCTTAAATGGCTTAATTCTGATCATTCTGCATTTATCCTTCATTTTTACTATTAATATTGGTTTTGAAGTAGACAGATTTTGATATTAATTGATTTTCCATCATCTGAAAAGCACATAGGTAAGTCTTCATAATTTTTACGGCCACTCCTTGTAGTGTTCTGTGGTCTTCAAAGATCAGGATCTGTCTGTTTTGTGGTAAACATCAATATTTTATTTATTATTTAAAATATTTTTAAATTAATTGAATAATATTTTTATTAAGGTTTTATGGTTTTTAGATCATTTGCAATGCATATGTCACCTTAGTACATATGCCAGGTAAACCCTACCAGGTTCTAGCTCCTGTTATCAGTACCTGCTGTCAGATTTTTCACATTGGATTCTGATGCGGGGATCAGTCCATTCAGATGTGCGCGGGGTAGGATCCGCTGCATTTGTGGCAAAATTGGCTGCGCGTGGGACTTCTGTGAAATCTTGAGATTTGGATTTCAAAGTAGGACAAGCTGTATTCTGGCAACAAGAGCAAGACAGTAAAAAAATGGAAACAAAACAAGAATACTTAAAGCCTTCAAAGAAAATCTCACCGGATAGAGGGCACACTAGTGGTAAGAGGCTTACAACTGAATATGACTTAGACAATAGGAATAGGACAAGGAAAAGGACAAGGAGGAACAAGCTAGACAGAAATGAAATCAAAAACAATAGAAAATATAATTTTAGAAAGATGTTGTCTCACAGCTAGAAAATTTGATCAAAACCTTAAAGTGGTCTTGAGGACTAATATGGCAAGGCAAGGAATTGGGATTGACTTGATTAGAATAAAGTTGATTGGAAATTGAGGCAAAGACAGTAGATTTTGGTTGATATGAGTAGACACTGAGAATGAGGGATGAGAAGGGAGGTGATAGAGAGAGACCAGAAAGAAAAAAGGAACAAAGTGGAAGAAGTGAAAGAGATGAGAGGGGATTAGAAGATTGGATCAGGAGCGAATCGAAGTCAAGGAACTGAGCGGAAAAAATGGAAGGTGAAGGAAGCAATCAAAGGTCAAGTGGATTTGAAGTGTTTTCACTGTTGCGCGCGCTTGTGATAGGAGAAAAGGAGTATTTGACAACACTCCGCCGTGTCTAGTTGTGAGATGACATGAGAGATGAAGCAAAAAATTCAACAGAAGGTTTGGTGTCTGGTTTAGTGAGAGCATTGGCTAACATGTGACCTGATGGTATCAATTGAGTTATGAGAAGATTCTTGTCACGTTGTTCTTGGAGCAATTTAATTTGATTTTTGATTTGTTTGAGAGCCCCATGGTGGGAATCTAAAGTAAAAATTTGTTTAGAGCCTTGTTGTCAATGTACAAACAATGAGTAATCTGAAGATTGGGATTGAGTTCTTTGATGAGATTGAAGATCCAAAGTTTTTCTTGATTTGCTTTCTAGGACAAGAGCTTTGAGTTCTCCTTTGGTGGATGAGAGTTATATGTTGGTTTGAAGTTTGCTATGCCACGAAAAAGGAAAACCATAGAGCAGTAAAATGTAGCTGGAATGAATTTGTCAAGCTGTTGGATCATAGCCACCATTGGAGTCACTGTAGCATTCAATGTCAAAAGTAAAATTGGAAGAGTGAAGCTTAAGGGCTAAGGTTTTGGTAGTATTAACATATCTCCATACACGCTTGGCTTTGTTCCAATGCAATAGACCGGGTTTTTTGTTGAATCAAGAAAGACAAGAAACAGAATAGGAGAGATCAGGGCGAGTTCTACTGGCAATGTAATTAAGGAAGCTGGTGGAGGTGCAAAAATTTATATTCACTTTGAGAAACTTTTCATGATCTTCTTCTGAGGCTGGTTTGAGTTTAACATTTGGCGTTAGAGGGTTGCTGATAGGCTTAGATTCCTTCAATCCCAGTTCTTCTAAGGCGGTGTTGATGTGGTTGGGTTGATGCAATAGGGAGGATTGGGATTTGGTTTGAATGAAACGGTTGCCTAATATTTTGAAAAGGGGACCATTGTGAGATATGCTGAATTTATGTTTGATTCTAGCGGAGAATTCTGATGAGTTGCCTATTATTAGCAGATTTTTGACATAGACAAACACGTAGAGAAACTGAGAGTGATTGATGTACAGGCATGGGTCAGCAGAAGACACCCAAAACCCATCTTTGACTAACCACCCTTTCAGGGTGTTTTACCAGCTCTTTGGAGCTTGTTTTAGAACATAGAGTGCTTTGAGCAGTTTAAGTTAGGGATGTGAACATTTGTAGCCTTTGGGAGTCTGGATATAGATTTCTTTGTTGATTGGAGCATGAAGGAAGGCGGACTTGATGTCCATTTGTTGTAAAGGAAGTTTGTGATGAAGAGCAAAGATCAAGATGTTTCAGAGAGTAACTATAGAACCGGTTGGAGCGTAGGTTTCACCATAATCAAAGAATTTGACTTGTTTGAAACCCTTTACACAGAGTCTGGACTTAAATTGAATACCGTCATTGTTGGTATTTTCCTTGATCTTATAGACCCACACAGTAGTAAGTGCTTCTTTACCTTCTGGCAGAGTCAAACAGCCTTTCCAGAACTTAAGAAGCTCAATACCATTTGTCTCTCTCTTCTTACCCTTTATCCAGTGATCCTTATCAGGGGATTTGAGTACATCTGAATAGTTCTTGGGGATAACTCTAGTGATGAAACTGTAGCCTTGGGGCTTCTGAATGGTTGAACAATCACGTCGTATAGGCATTCTGGGAGGAGTGGACTCAAAAAGTTGTTGTTCAATCAAAAACTCTTCTTGAGATTTAGATTCAGTGTGACTAGAGTCAGAACATGTTTCATTGTTATTGGAAGGAGTAGGAGGATCAATTTTTGAGGTTAAAAGATCTGTTAGTAGATCGTCATACTTGAGAAATGAGTCAAATGGTGATTTGGAAAGAAATTTAGGATCATCAGATTTAATTTTTTCAAAGATATTTATATTTTTTGAGCGCACCACATGTTTAGTGGAGGGACAGTAGCTTCTATAGGAGTTTAATTGTTTATCAAAACCAACCAGAATTCCTTTGATTCCTTTTTCTTCCAATTTGGAAGGATTGAAGGTTTGATTTAGAACAATTTTTTTTGAGCCCAGGGTCTTTATGACATTCAGTTTGGGTTTCTGACCAAAACAGAGTTCAAATAGAGACAGTTTATTCTTGATGGAAGCAAGAAAATTTATTATGGTGCACAAGCTGACCAGGATTTCATCCCAGAGTTTGAGTGGAATGTTGATATCAATCATTGAGGTTTGGGCAGATTCTACCAAATTTTGATTTCCCCTTTTGGCCACAGGGTTGTGTTTTGGCGTATGGGGTTTGGAGGTTGAGTGGGCGACACAATTTTCATTAAAGAATGTAGAAATTTTGTGGTTGAGAAATTCACCACCATTGTCCGAGTGAAACTTCTTCTGCATGGGACCAAATTGATTGGAATAGAGTTTAATCAATTTGATTACTTCATTGGCAACATCAGACTTGATTTTTATGGGAATTCAGGTCTTAAACTTAGAGAAATCATCAGTGAGAAGGAGAAAGTATCTGAATCCAGATTGAGAAATGAAATTGATAGGTCCGCAGACATCAGCCTGTATAAGCTCAAAGGCTTGTTGACTTTTGGGAAGATGTTTATTAAACAGAAGTCAATGAATCTTTCCCTTGGAACACAATACACAGTTGATCTGATCCCATTGGATGTTTGGGAAGTCCTTCAAAATTAACTTGGTTTGATCTGCATGTGGATGCCCATAAGTTTGATGAAGTGAGGAAAGAGAGAGAAAGGAGTAAGGTATTTCAGGTACATTGGAGCTGTCCTTGTGAATGAAAATTAGGTTGTCCTCAATAGTACCGCTGAGAATAGGCCTTCCCTTGTAGAAAACCCCAAATTTACCAGTATCCATGAGCAATAGGAAGCAACCTTGACTGATTAATTGTCCAAGGGAGACTAGATTTATGGCAAGGTCAGGAAAAAAGAGTGAGTTCCTCAGTTTTAGGGAAGCATGGTGGGTATTTAGCTTAGAAATTCCAATTCCAAAAGAGGATACAGAAGGGTTGGGTTTCCCAGTGTGTATCTCAGAGTCATCAGGTTAGAGATTCTTGAAGAAGTCAGGATTGTTGAAAATGTTGTTTGAGGCTCCCAAGTCAAAAAGAATTCAATGTTGGTCCAGAGCACAAGAGTGGGTCATGGCAAAAGTATAAGTTAGATGGGCCAACGGATCACAGCCTGTTGGGCTGCTGTTGGTCTTGGTGTTGTTCTTAGATTGATCCTTGTTGGTTCAAAGATGTGGAAATAATTTCCAACAATTTTTCTTGTGATGATTTGCTTGGGGATTATGCCAAGTGGGTTTACAACAAAGTATCTCAGTCTTACTGACCAGTGCAGATGCGTAAGTGCCAGTTGCAACCTCATTTTTAATCTGGTTGAGATGTCTGAGCATGAGATCACCATCAATACGGGTTTTGCCAAGAGAGTGAGTGATGGTGGTCTTCAGTTGTTCAAGCTCAATAGGAAATTTGTATAGGATTAGATACACTATTATGTTTTCATCCATATGAATGCCAATCTTGGAAATTTGAAGCAGGCAGGCTCTCACTTCATTGATGAACTTTTCCACTTGCCTGGGATTGAATTGGAGATTGAGGAAGTTGAAGAAAACTTGGGATCTGTTTGTGGTTTGTGAGGAGGCATAAAACTCATTGATGGATTTCCAGAGATCAATTCCATTGTTCAGATGATATTGCTTTACACAGTTGATGTAAGTCCTATTTTCTAGTTTGGCCAAGATATAGCCAAAAATTTTCAAATTTATTTTGGCAGGACATTTGTCCAGTTTGGGGTTGTTCAGCCAGTGAGCAATGCCTTTTAGAGAAAAAATGGTGAGTTTCTTGGATTGCCAAAGTGAGAAGTTTGATTTGTTGAGGTTGGGAATGGAGTCTTTAAGTGCCTTTAGAAGAGATTTATTTGAATCTGCTGGTCCGGGGGAGGTCATGATGATGAGTTGCCCAGTTAGCTCAGTTGGTAGAGCATTTGGCTTTTAACCGTGAAATCTTGAGATTTGGATTTCAAAGTAGGACCAGCTGAATTCTGGCAACAAGAGCAAGAGAGTAAAAAAATGGAAACAAAACAAGAAGACTTAAAGCTATTAAAGAAAATCTCACCAAATAGAGGGCACACTGGTGGTAAGAGGCTTAAAACTGAATATGACTTAGACAATAGGACTAGGACAAGGAAAAGGACAAGGAGGAACAAGCTAGACATAAATGAAATCAAAAACAATAGAAAATATAATTTTAGAAAGATGTTTTCTCACAGCTAGACAATTTGATCAAAACCTTAAAGTTATCTTGAGGACTAATACGGCAAGACAAGGAATTGGGATTGACTTGATTAGAATAAAGTTTATTGGAAATTGAGGCAAAGACAGTAGAGTTTGGTTGATATGAGTAGACAATGAGAATGAGGGATGAGAAGGGAGGTTATAGAGAGAGACCAGAAAGAAAGCAGGAATGGAAGTGGAAGAAGTGGAAGAGATGAGAGGGGATTGGAAGATTGGATCAGGAGGGAATTGAAGTTGAGGAACTGAGTGGAAAAAATGGAAGGTGAAGGAAGCAATGGAAGGTAAGGTGGATTTGAAGTGTTTGCACTCTTGCGCGTGCTTGTGAGAGGAGAAAAGAAGTATTTTACAACATTCTGTACCCAGGAGGATGATTTTTAGGGGTTGTATAGGGGCGTGAGGCTGTGCGCAGAAATTGTGACATAACACATTTCTGTGTGTAACTCCGAAAATATACACAATACCTCAACTCTGACTGAAATTTAGGTGTGAAACCCATACTTGGCAATACATGTGAAATATTTAATTTTCCAAAAGGTGCCATATTGGTTCCATAACTTTTTGGTCAACTTTTATTGAATTATTTAAAATAAGAAGGAGTTATATTTCAAGGGTGGGGTTAGTGAGTGAACCAACCTTATTTTGGGTGAGAAATCCATTTCTGAAATAATTTTTATGGATTTCCCACTCCTTAATTTATTTTTATTTATTATTTTCTGTTTTTTGTTACTTTGACTTGTTGCTCTGCACACAGTAACAAGCTGACATTCTCCCACTCCTATATATTTCTATATCTGAAAAATATTTTGGGTCTAATGTCTTCTGTTGGATCTTTAATTTATCAGGTTTATACGTCCATCTGGGATATTTTTCTCAGGAAACCATTCATCCTTATCAGCTGAATCTCCTTCATACCTGACCAGGAAAAGTCTGACATATTTTCCATTGATCCTCTCTTACTTATCCTCGAGGATCTTGCTGACTTTCCCTTTGTCTTTTTCAGGATCATCTGTGACAGGTATCTACCTTGAAGGAGTATGTTCTCCTTCTCTAGGATGGTAGTGTTTGATGAGACTCACTGGGAAGACAGGGCGTTTCCTGGAAAGTTCATCACTGAGGATTACTTCTACAGCATTCTTACCATGTAGCTTTTTCATGGTAAAGGGACCAAAAAAAATCAGATCTAAGCTTCTTTTTTCCAGCTAGGTTAGTAAAATTGGTGGTGGAAACTAAGACTTGATCACCAATTTTGAAATCAGGTTCTTTGTGAGTTTTATCCCATCTCTTTTGGTTGTATTCAACAGCATCTTGAACACACTTATCAGCATTTTTTTTGGATACTGTTGAATTTCTGAAAGAGGGTTGAATGAATTGAGAACAAAGAGGGCTGAGACAGAATTGATATCAGCATAAAATCAAGGAAACATATTTAAAGAGAAAGAGATGGGGAAGAAAACAAATATCTGGCAACAGGATAAGACAGCATGTTAGAAAAAGACTTGTTTGAAGAGTTTGTTTAAATTAAAGAAATGATAGCTGAGAGAAAGCTTTGGAAGATCTTTGAGTTGAAAGAGAGATCAGAGATCAGATTCTAGAGTTTCAGTTACAATGGAGATTTGTGAAAGTCTTACCAGTCAGAACATTGAAGAACAAGAAATGGTAGTGTTGACTTTTGGTTTGATGAGTAGAGATATGTGAGAAAAAGAAAAGAGACAATAAAAGAAAGAACAAAGAAAGAAAAAGAAAAGAATATGTAGAATAGAGAGTAGTTTCAGAGATGAGGATTTGATGTTGACAATGAGTTGATTGCGTGTTGATTTGATATTGATTGAGTGGATGGTTTGTTAGAGCTAAATTGGATTGTTTGATAGAGATAAAGTGGACAGTTTGATCCCCCTTAATTGAACCGTCTCTTCCCTGTGACTCTCTAAGATAGACTAGGAAAAAGATGGAAAAAGAAGAAGGAGTAGACATAGATTTGAAATTTAATAGAAACTTGGGAAAGAGTGACAGTGTGCAGATGCAGGTGCGCGGATTTAGGGATGAATTATTTGACAGCTACATCTATCATTTTCTTGAAATCAATTGATTTTGGATGAATATTGGTTAGCTGCTGGTTGAGGATTTCTTTGGGTAAGTTAGGAATCCATCATCTTTCCAGTATATAGGGTGCTTCCTTAGTGGTAGATTATTTGCTACTATTATCACCCATTTCTAGTGCTGGTAGAAGGCTAACCCAAGCATGGCAGTAACCATCAGCATTCTAGTATTCTAGACCAAAGCAACAGAGCCTTCTAAGCATATCTCCTAAGGTCTGGATAATTCTTTCATCTAGTCCATCTGTCTGGGGATGATAAGTTGTAGAGAAGGCTAAGGTAGTTCCATTATTTCATGGAGATTTCTCCAAAATTCAGAGATAAAATTGGGATCTCTATCACTGATAATGATTTTGGGAACTCCTACGTCAGCTATGAGTCTATTCCAGAATAGAAATTCTATTTCCATGGAAGTATCCTCCTTATGGTTAGGTAGAAAATTTTCTTTCTTGGAAAACCTATCCACTATGAATAGGACTGAGTTATAGGGATAAGCTCCTCCAGGAGGTAATCAGGTTTCAAATTCCATGTTGATAATCTCCCACCACTTCTTGGGTTCAGTGATCTTTTGAAGGAAACCCAAACTTTTTCCAGTAGTTCTATTAGACTTCTGGAAAGTTTCACAGCTAGAGACATGCTTGATTTTGGAGTCTCTCCAACTGATCCACCAAGAGGTTTTCTTGACTTTATCCAGAGTTCTATCAGTAGATAAATGACCAGACAAACAGTTATCATGAAACTCAGCTAAGACAAGTTTGATGTGCTCTTCTTTGGTCAGGACTATAACACTTGAGTTTTGATGCCAATAGTATACCAGACCATCCCATATGGTGAATCTTCCAGCTTTTTAAGGCTTTAGGAGAGGTTCAGGTAAACTGTTAACTAGTTCAGATGGTGGTGAAGTACTTTCCATAATGGTTATTAGAGTCTTCAGTTCAGAGCTGTAAGCTTCTTTGATTGAGTTGAACAGAGATTTGTCCAGTTCACAAATGTGGATTTCTAGAATGGGAGCTTCAACATCAAGCATACCAATGTTTGGTACAGGAAATATTTTATTGTCCCCTGGATCATGAGCAGGATTTCTTGGATCATTGGGTAGACCATTTCCACTTAAACTATCAGCATTCTGATGTTTAGCTCCAGCCTGGTGAACTATGTTCATCTGGCCTCTATATTGTTGTGTGGCTATCTGCCACCTTAACATGTGCCTACTAGGAGTCTTCATATTCATTAGATTCCAGAAAGCATTTCAGTCAGTAATCACCATGAAATTTGTTCCTTCAAAGTAATAATGGAGTTTCTCCAGAGCCCAAAATAAAGCAAGACACTCCATTTGCATTGCTTTATACCTTTTCTCAGTATCCTTAACTTGTCTGGATATGAAGAGTATAGGTGTTTCCACCGGTTTGTCATCTTCCATGACTTCATGGTGTAAATCAACTCCTAGTCCTTCCATTCTAGCATCTATATAGATCTTGAAAGGTTTAGAGTAGTCTGGTTGAATCAACAATGGAGCTGTAGTCTTAGATATTCTGAGTTCCTCATAATTCTTAAGTCTTTCATGAGTCATCTCAAACAAGGTGTTCTTGTTGCAGATTTCATACAAACACTTGTTAAGAAGGGAAAACTTAGGTATGAACTTCCTATAGCAGCTGCAAAAACTTAAAAAATATAGAATTTCAGTTTTATTCTGGGGCTGGGCCTATTCATAACAGCTGCTATCTTGCTTTGGTCAGCAGTTAGAGTTAGGCAAGAAACAATATGTCCTAAGGCTCTTAGTTCTCCATAACCAAAGTTACACTTTTTCATTGATACTTTTAATCCAACAGCAGAGATAGTTTTGAGGACTATCCTTACTTTATCCATGTGTGTATTCCAGTCATCAGGGTAAATGATAACATCATCAATGTATACCATCATCCATCCTTGTCTGATGAATAATTGTAAGACAGTGTCCATCATCCTCTGGAAGTGAGAAGGAGAATTTTTGATACAAAAAGGCATCCTTAGATCCTCATAAATTCCCAAATGACATATAATTCTCATAAATTTCTGGCTATCAGGGCTAATAGGTATCTGGTGAAAGCTCTTAAACATATCCATATTAGTGATATAATTAGCCCTTCAAAAGTTGTGCAAAGCATGGTCAATCCTTGGGCTAGGAAAATAGTCAGCTTGGTTATATTTATTCAGCATCCCAAAGCCTCCAACCATTCTAGACTTATCATTGCGCCAAGCTATGATTCCTGGAGTAGTAATGTCAACCTTTTCATTATTTCCTACTTTCCTTAAGACTTGTAGGTCAATTAACTGTTGGATAAGAGTTTCTAGAGCTTCTCTAGATTTTGGACTAGAATGGTAAGCTGGTCTCTTGAGTTTGGGAGGGTAAGGAGGTTTAATTTTCAAGGTTAGAATCAGATCATGTCCTTTGATCTTACCAATGGGGTGGTCCTTGGTTCAAAAATTATTCTGGTTTACAAAGCAAACTTGTAGACTATCCCTTTTTTGGTCTTCACTGATCAGGCAATTCAAAGCTGCTTGGGAGAAGTATTCTTGTTTAAAGCTTTCCAAGTGTTTCTCATAGGTGGAATTAGAAGTCTGAGCATTGACATGGAATATCTGGAACTTGTTGTTCCAGTCTCCTGCTATATTAAATTATCTAAATTTACTTTGGAAATGTCTATACCATACAATCAAAGAGAATCATTTCCTAGAAGGAAGTAATCAAATACTCCATTTTGAAGCACTAAAAATTAAATTTTCAGTTAGAGTGATCCTTTAGAGTGAGTTAGTATGATATCAGAAAACCATGCTCCAATATCATTGAGGTAAGAGTTACAACTGCTAAAATTATCCTGAGATACTGGTAATAAGTTCATTCTCCAATTTGGATCCTGCTTTTCCAAATAAGTTGAACCAACACAAGAGCAAAAGGCTCCACTATCTAAGAGTAACTTCATGGGGGAGCCTTTTATTAAACCAGTAGCATAGAATGTTTTTCCAGAATTGAAGCTTTTACTTGCAGAGGGTTTTAGGGTCAAGGTTTCAGCTTCAGATACATGGTGAATCTTCATATTGGGATTCCATTTTTGCTGTAATTTGGAATCTTCATTGAAAGAGTTTATGTCCAGGGAAGATTCTTTACTTCCTTCAATAACATTGATGGGATTAGTAATCATCAATTCACACTCACAGAGTGATACATCAGTGTCATCAAATTGGGGATCAGGATTATTATCATACTCTTCCACCTCAATAGAATTAATCCTTCTTCTTGGTTGAGGACAGTCAGGTATCACATTTCCTGTCTGGTTTTAATTCCAGAATACCTTTTCCTTTTTCTCTGGAGCCTTTTTGACTTCCAAACTGGTGGGATAAGGTGCAGGCAAATCCTTGTTCCTAACAGCATATTCTTCCTTACTCCTAATATTTTTTTCCCTGGGTCTATTGAATTTCTTTTCAAGACCATTCATATCAATAGTTTCTTCTAATACTCCTATCAAAGTATAGAGGTCAGAGTTCATGGGTATCCTGCACCTTACACTATGGTTCAGTTGTCCCAGACATAATTTGGAAGTCTTTCATTAATATCTTATTTATCAGCATTGGGGCAAAAGCAATCTTACCTCCTTTTCTGATCAAAACACCAATTTTGAGTTTTGTCCTTGGCTGGATCAAACTGGGAAGTTTCAAAAGTCTTCATCATCTTTCTTTTCCAAATCCTGGTACCAAATTGTTGTTTGATTAATTCTTTCCATGAACTCCAGCGCAAATATCCAACTTCTTCCCTCTTATTAATGAACCAATCAAGAGCTACTACTTCAAAAAATCTGGGTAATCTTACCACAGCTATGGTATCAGGGAGTTCATAAAAGGAGAGAGTGTAATCAATAAACTTAATGAAACTGAAATTGTTGTATTCACCTTCTCCTGAGAATGTAGGCCATTCAGTGATGGGAGGAAGTAACTTCAAAGCTTGTTTTACTTCAGGTGTATGACTAGGCCTGAAGGATTCATTCCTAGCTGTTCTGGATCCAGAGGAAATACTAGGAGTACCATTGAATCTAGTAGGTCTAGCTTCTTCCAAGTCATTAACTGGAGGGTTAGCAAAAGTTATTTTAAGATTTCTGAGATCATTCTTGATCATACCTAGTTCCAAGTCAAGTTTTTTACTTAACAAATCAATTTTATTGATTACATGAGTTGAAGGAGTATGACTTATCCTCCTAACTTCTTCCTTGATTTAATTCATTGATACAAGAATTTCTTCTTGTATAGTGGATTGGACACTGCTAATGTCTTTCATTAGATCCATTTCACTTAGGCTTATACTGTCCTTTATTTGTTTTACTTCTAGCTCATCAATCTTAGTTAGGGCGGCTTAAGTGTGTATAACTTTGTTGAGGTTCATATTCAAATTATCCAAGTGCTCATATACTTTATCAAAGCACTGGCTAATAAAAGTAAAATTTTGAGAAGCATTTATAGAAAAGAGGTTGAAAGCTTCTACATCTAATTTTGGTACACTTTCTTCCACTTCTGGGCTACGGTTATTATGTTGTCCCAATCTTTTGGGTTCCTTAATTTCTGATGGACTGAGGATCTCTTTTTTTTGGGATCCTTTCCCTTCAAGGAAGCTAACTGGTCCCAAAGCTTCCAATTCTGCACCTAAACTTCTACTTCCCTCTGTTGGAATAATCCCAGCCATGGACTGACACGGACCCATACTTTTCTCAGACTGTGAAGTGGAACGCCAGCTACAGTGTCAATACTTCAAATATGAAGTCTGACTGCGAGCCAGCCTGTCTTCTTTTGTTCCGGGAGGAATCAACTGCCTTTGGTCGGCTGATCATTTGTGTCATCTTCCCATCTTGATCTTCTCCATTCTTCCTTGCTCAAGATTGTCCTTTCATCATTCATCTCACCCGCAATACTCCGAATACGGTTCCCATTGCGCCAAGACATCACACAGCTGGTAAATCTAATTCAACACTCCTCAAGCTTCAAGACACTAACTCGATTACTTTACAGAACTACAGATCGCATCCATCCAAGGTCAAGGACTGTCTCAACCATCCTTCAAGACCAACACCATATTCATCATGTTATCCAGCTTGACTGTTTGTCTTCTGAGTTGATTGCGGGCTGATTGATTGAAATCAGCCATTGCCTTTGTTGGTTTCATTCCGTTGATCTTTCTTGTTTACCTCATCTGAACAGTTTCACCAACCTTGCACTTTTGTCATTCATGAAATACAGTGGTCTTGGTTTAGCACCATAATTTTCTTTCACCCTCCTTGGTATCAACTTTTGAAGAGAGCTTTGGGACCTCTTTGCCGGAGATATGGCTTTTCTCATACCTGGCTGATCCTCCTGCGTCTGAGCCAGTTTGAATTGTTCCCAGTATCTAAAATGCTCTTTCACTAATACTTTGACCCTTTCCTCCTGGTTTGAGTCCAGCTAGGGTGGTTTAGGAGGAATTTTATCCGCCTTGGATAAGACTTTGGGTGAGTGACAACTCTCCAACGTTGAGTTGTTTGAGTTGGCGGCCGCGGTTGCTGCCTTTGTTGTCCTGCGTAACGCTATGGTCAAGGGTTTGAGCCCCTTCATTGCACTTGCAACTGGAGTCCTTGCGCGCGCAGATTTCTCCGGGAAAAGATCCATATGATGGCGCTCTACCGGTTGCGTGGGTGTTGGGCCTCTTTTGGTACATAGCGCAAAAAATTAAGTCTTTGTTGAAAATTTTCAAAAAAAGTAAAAAAAAAAATATATATATAAACAATATTTTTTGATTATTTTTTCTTATTTTTAATATTTTTTACATAACTTTTAACTTAGTTAAAGTTAATTTCAATGTTACCAATGCCTGGTTGGGGTCAAGACTGTCCTTTGGGGTTTTCCAACTGGGTCTCACTGGGTTCCAATCAGATCCTGAGATACATCCAAGGTCAAATCCAATGGTACACTGTCTTGGACATCCTCAAGAAGGTACTGGTCAATGAGGTCACCAAAAAAAAAGTCCACTAAGGTTGATAAAACAATAAGTTTTATGATTTTTGTATTTTTCCATAATTTTTATTATCATACATAAAACCAAACAAGAAAATAATTATAATGCTCACTCTTATGATTTTTCTTTTTATTCTCAACCTCCTTGTTATTCCTTTTATAGATAGAAAGTTTTCTTTGATAAATTTTCCACTCCTTTTGTTGCCTTAATAAATATTTAAAATTGATGAATCTTTCAAGCTCAAATTCCTTGTTCCTTATAAATTGTTGTTTACATTAAAGCAACCTTTCCTGCTTTTGATCAGGAGTTATAATAATAGGCACAAAGTTACAGAGTTTTTCTTCTTTTCTCTGTTTGAGAAGGTTCAAATAATAATTGATCAACTCTCCAGTGGTCTTAAAATCCACTGGAAGAATAACAGAATCAAAAAAGAGGTTATAATTATTTTTCACTTATTGCAAAAATAATTTGCCTGGTCCAAGGAATAAATAATTAAAAAATTAATCATTTAGGGATATCTCCCGGCCATACCCCTAGCTGTCAGCTCTCTAATACCAGGAACCTTGCAGTCCTTTAGCTACAGAGAGAGATAAAAATACTAGAATAACAATATTCCAAAAATAAACACTGAAAGAGCTCAAATAATAGATACTTCAAGAGCTGATGCAAGGTTTAATTTTTTTTGTTAGAAGGGTTTTCAATATGTTATAAAAAGGGGGGCCACAGTAATATACTATTGGGATCCTTACAGACAGAAAACCTCTCTTCAAGGGGCCTCCTTGGGCAGTTTAATGACCTTGGTATGAATAATGGTTGCCTTATAAGGACTTATCCACTGGTATGGCCAGGAAAAACAGCACAATGGCCAAGGCAGGAAGGTAAACACTTACTCTGAGGAATAATTCCACAGAAATCCTGCAAAGATTCAGGTAAAGGGTCTCAGAGCAGTTGGGGTTGATTCCTTGACTATAATTTAATGAATCAGGTTGATTATTTTTGAGAAATAATAGTAATACTACAGACCAAGTAATAAATCACTTGCTGATCTCCTTCAAAGCACTTGATCAACGATGACACTTTGTCTGATTGATAATAATAAATTTCTGGTGAAACTGATGGGGGATAATGGATCCAAAGATGTCTGTATAAATACCTTTTGGGGGGATAATGAGCTTCTCAGGGCATTTATAGAGGGTTCTGATCATGGGCTGAGGCTGGTGACCAGTCAGGGCAAGTTTGGCGCATCCACTTGGTGCTGTCAATAAGCTGTCCTCAGATCTGCTGGATTTCTGTACTAGCTTAGCCACAGGATCTGTTAATCTGTTAATTGACTTATTCTGATTATTCTGCACTTATCCTTCATTTGTACTATTAATATTGGTTTAAAGTGGACAGATGTGGATATTCATTGATTTTCAATCATCTGATGAGCAAGTAGGTGTAAGTAGGTAGTTTTAATAATTTTTACCGCCACTCATTGTAGTGTTTTGTGGTCTTCAAAGATCAGGATCTGTCTGTTTTTTGGTAACCTTCAATATTTGATTTATCATTTAAAATATTTTTAAATTAATTATATAATATTTTTATTAATGTTTTAAGTTTTTTAGATCATTTGAATTGCACATTTCACCTTAGTAAATATACCAGGTAAACCTTGCCACGTTGTAGCTCCTGTGAGCAGTACCTGCTGTCAGATTTGTCACAACGGATCCTGATGCGGGGATCAGTCCATTCAGATGTGCGCGGGGTAGGATCCGCTGCTTGTGTGTCAGAATTGGCTGCGGGCGGGACTTCTGTATGTAGGAGGTTGATTTGTAGGGGTTGTATAGGGACGCAGGGCTGCGCATGGGAATTGTGACATAACAAATTTCCGTGTGTAACTCCTAAAATATACACAAAACCTCAATTCTGACTAAACTTGAGGTGTGAAAACCATACGTGAAAATACATGTGAAATATCAAATTTGCCAAAAGGTGCCATATTGGTTCTGTGAATTTTTGGTCAACTTTTATTTAATTATTTAAAATAAGAAGGAGTTATATTTCAAGGGTGGGGTCAGTGAGTGACCCTACCTTATTTTGGGTGTGAAGTCCATTTCTGAAATAATATTTATGGATTTCCCATTCCTTAATATTTCATTTTTATTTTCTATTTTTTGTTCCTTTGACAGGTTGCTCTGTACATAGTAGCAAGCTGACAATTATGCACTCCTTTTTCTGGATTGGATTTATACCTTTGAGAAACTTTGATTGATATACTGAAAATTAATTTTGAATTTAGCTGATTCAACTGGTTGAAAGAAGATTCATACTGATTTTAAAAATTAGCTTGTTTAGCAAGGACAATGTCAAAAAGCTCCAATGAACTCTACCGTATCAGAATCAGTAAGACTGATCTCCGTCTTTGATTAAATACTGTGTGATAATGTGCCTCTCCCTCATAAATACCTTCATTGTTTCATGATCCAAAAGTCTTTTCCATTTTTTCACCAAAATCCCATTGAGCCATTTGAAAGTACAGTGTAGAGATGCATAGCTCAGATGATATGGAAATTATGAAACAGAAACTCAATATCTTATATTTCAATCATAAGTCTGGCTCAGGATTATATAATATACACATATGTTACGCATTCTGTGATATTTGAACCGTGATATCTGGAAGTCGGGTTTGTCCTATCACAACATCCCCCCACAAACCAGACTACATACTCCAAGGTAAAGAAAATGAAATGAGAAAATAAAAAAAATAGAAACAAAGAAATTGCTTGCAGAAATCATACTGTTTTTTGGGCCTAATCTTTTTTTTCATGATATGTGCCAGTTGTTCTGATGTCTTTATACAATGTAGCTTTAGTTTTAGTTTTCTAATAGTGTTGTTGAAAAAGAAAAACTTAGGTGATATATGGCACATCTTTGATCAAGATCTGTTCTCATTTGCCACCAGAACTGCTGCACAATTGTCACAGAAAGGGGAGGAGTCTTTTCCAGGCACTTATTTTCCCACAATTGTCTGTAGCAAGGTGTAAAATTCAATTTCCATACCAATAGAGACAAATTCAGCATTTCAGGTAAAGGTTGCAATGGTATTTTGACAGCAGGATGCCCATGATATTGAGCACCTGTTTAACAGCACTAAGAATCCCAATGTGGACTAGTGGAATTCACCCCCCCAGTTTGTGTTGGACCATAGTTGCAAACCAGTTGGCTTTGGTTGGAAGGCAAGCTTATAATTGATAGTCAATGACACCTATTGGATGAGGTGATGAAGTTCCACCCAATGCAATGTTTATTGCCATTTGTTGTACCTTGATATGTCCTTAACACCGTAGGAGATGTTGGGGCACAAACCAAGGGCTAGGTAATCAAGCAAACCCAGATACAATTGATAAATTTCTTTGTCCACACCAGTTCCCACCGGCAATGTAACAAGCTTGGATTTGGGTAGCACGGTGTAGAGAATCCAAGGTATAATGGGATAATTTAGCAAATAGCTTCTGGAAGTCACTAGAAGGGGGATTTAGTTTAATAATACTCTTGAATAGATAGAGGTAAGCTAAGATGTTTTTGAAATGCCTACCCTTCTGAACAATAATAAGTCTGCATAATAATTTTTTTAATTAATAGCTGGTTTTCTTTGAGACTTCAAATAGTTCTTTAATCAGACCTAGATTAATTATTAATAGAAAAATTTTAGGAATTGGAAGAATATTCAAAGTTTGATTTGATTATTGGCAATCTTCCACCAATTAATAATCAAGAATTTTTGACTTTTTCTTACTATTTTTCCAAATTCCAATTAAAGGATTTAAGGGTTGACTAAAAGGTTTTTAAAAAGTTGGAGGACCCAAAAATGGGTTTTCCCACAGGGAGCTGGTTTGAAAAAAAGGCTTGGTTGGTTTTTCTGTTGTGCTACTCCTTTTTTATAAATTTACTGATTCAACAAAAAGGATTTTTCCTCTTAATAATAGGTTCTGAATTACAGGTCTTTTCTCCAGAACCCTTCTTCAAAGACACCTGGGGTTTGTTTAAATGGTCAATAATAATTTTTTGTTTGATCCTTCATTTCCTTTTGACTTGATTCTGGTTCACTGATAATCTGGTGCTGGGTAGGTTGATCATAAGCCATGGGTCATGGGTCATGGGGGCAGATCCCATGCTAGACAACTTGGATAGGGCAAAACAGCCCCCCTTAAATAGAAAAATACATTCCTCAGGGAATTCTCATGCATCCCCTGAGTGCGGTTCTGATTCTCTCTCTGCAAAGTTGATGCATAGGATTTTACAGTTACATGAGGCAATAATGCTAGTGAAAAAACATGTGAAACAAGCCAAGATATAGCTGTATTTTTCAGTATAAATTCTGATAGACAGGCAAAAATGTGATTAAAAGTCTCAGAGTGGTGAGTTATGAACGCTTCTGGGTGCTTATCTTTTATAAAAAATGATGCAGAAGTTTCCTGCATCTTGAGTTAATTTTTCTGGTTGGGAAAAGCATGAAACATGCTTGGAAGCTGCAATCCCTCTTTGATAACTGAAATTTTATAACTTGTATGGTAGAAGTGGTGGAACACAACTTTTTTGGGTTTTTCTTAGGACGCTTCTGGGCCCTTATAATTTGTAAAATTTTGCTGGAACTACCTGCATGCTGTTTCAATGGAAGCAGCTGTAGAGATGTGAGGTATGCTGTTTTACCACATTCTCCCTTGGGTGACTTGAGAGTGTGGCTTGTAGGTATTTTGTGGTTGATATGGTGGCAAAATGACTATCAGAGTGCTTCAGAGGAAGTTTCAGAGGCCTTATCTGGTGTTGAAAGTTCCAGAAAGGAAATTTTACTGATTTGTTATTGCTGTTTGATGAGAATGGTGACATACTTTGCTGCACACGCCCCTGCTGTTGTTGGTGCATATAAGAGTGTTTTATGGCTGGAATGTTGGAAAACCAAGTATCATATTGCTTCAGAGGAAGTTTCAGAGGCCTTATTTGGTGGTGAAAGTTCCAGAGAGGTCATGTGTACTGATTTTGTATTGCTGGTGGGTGAGAATTGAGACATACTTGGCTGTTTGAGCCCCTACTTCTGTTGGTGTGTATATGTGTTGTTTTGAGGTTTGGAATGGTGGAAAAATGAGTATCAGATTTCTTCAGGGGGAGTTTCAGAGGCCTTATCTGGTGGTGAAAGTTCCAGAAAGGTCATGTGTACTGATTTTTTATTGCTGGTGGGTGAGAATTGAGACATACTTGGCTGCATGAGCCCCTACTTCTGTTGGTGTGTATATTTTTGTTGTATGGTTGGAATGGTGGAAAACTGAGTATCATAGTGCTTGGGAGGAAGTTTCAGAGTCCCTGAATTTCACTGAGTGATCCAGGAAGTTGGTTTAACTTGGTTTCATAGCACTGGTTGTAGTGTAGCATTGGTACTGGTATGGTTTTATTCCTGCTGGTATGGGTATGTTGTTCTGTTGTGTGGTTATTTTAAGCATAATCTTTTGCCATTAGGTATGCATTTAATATTTTATTTGTTACTCCTTGTGACATAATCCAGCCTGTGCAAGGTGTTGGGTTGTTTGTGACAGGTATTTGATATGGTTGAAGTGGGTTATCTGGTGATAGATTTGGGCTTTGAGGTTGGTTTGAGTTCAGAGTATACTTTATGAGGGGTTTGGAATTCAATTTTGAGGTTAATTTGATAAAAAAGAATAATAATTCATGAAAAAAATCAGTCTGATTTCTATAGGACAGGTTTGGTTTACCACAACTGCCATTTTCTTGAGAAGCCCACCAGTTTGAGAAGACTCCCATTTATGTACAATTTGAATTGCCAGCAGGTGTTGGTCCAAATACTGGGCTCCATCAATATTTTTAAGGTTGATTCCCACAATTTGTTTAAATTTCTCTTGCCTTTTTATTTTCACATGGGACACCATCTTCTCATGTAACTGGGAAAGGGCCATTGCATTGTTGCTTACCACCAAGCCGTTGTCAACATGTAACCAAATTGCAATGATTGTTGAGTCTTTTTGATAGACGTAAACTTTCTGCTTGATGCAGTCCCCAGAAAAACCAAGTTCTGCCAACAGGTTCTTGAAAAAATTCCACCATCAGCCTGCAGCCTGCCTGGTGCCGTAAAGCAACTTCTTCAACTGCATGGCTTTACCAGCTAACTTGGGACATACGTGGACTGGGTGTTTAATTTAGAAAAGCTTTTCAATTGGCAAGTGGAGGTAGGCTGCAGGAATCTCAAAACTGTTTATTTTCCAACAGTTTGGGATAGCAATGGAGTGCAAGAGCCAGAGTGAGGATAATGATGCCGTTGGGCCAAACGTTTCATCAAAATGTACCCCCAACTTTTGGTGGAAACCGCATGCAACGTATCAAGCTTTAGGGATGTCAATTGATCCTTTGAGTTTTCTCTTAATGGCAAAAAAATAATTTGCACTAATCATCTTCATGCCAGGTTTAGGCTCAAATACTTCCCATACATCCATGTCCAAAAGCTGTTCTATCTTGTTTTTCAGGGGTGAACCCCATATCAGACCTAGGCAATTGGGCATGTAGGATGGGATATCAGGGTTGGGAAGGCCTGGGATGTTGAGGGAATGGGAGTCTTGTTCATGGAATAATTTATTGGTTGGCACTTTTCCAAGCGGTAGATTCATGGAACGTAACACAGGTTCAATTGATTCAAGGGTGGTTGGGACAGGTATAAAAGTTTTTGGGACAAAGTTGGGGAACTCTGCAACATTTGTATAGGTTAGCAAGGATGTGGTTGGGTTCCAAAACACATATCCCGCAGGCCATCTTGGAAGCCTACAAAGATCATGTGTTTGGCCTGGTTGTCAAGCTTGAGTTGCTTCTCCTTTGGAATATGCCCTAGGTGGATGGATCCAAACAGGTGAATTGAGATGTTGTGGGGAGGGGTTTTGTACAAGATTTCAGACAGGCTTTTGTGGTTTGATTGGGAATTTGATAGGCAATTGTGGATGAAAAAGGTGTGGCAGTAAGCAAATCACCAAATTCATCTGGCAACCAGGTGTATTTAATCATTTTTTGGGCCATGTTGCCCAATGTCCAATTGACATGTTCTGCCTTGCCATTCTGTTTTAGTGTGTATGGGGACGTGAATAACACTTTGGTTCCAAGAAAATCAAGGGATTCAAAAAGAGATTTTGTGTGGTATTCCTTTGCGTTTTTCCATTGTATATGCAGGGGGGCATTCCCCAGACAGTTTTTTAGGTATTGGACAGTGGATAACAGGAGCTTTGGTACATCAGAGCGGAGTTTGAAAGTGTGTACAAAAATGAAAGTTGATACATGGTTGCAAATTTTGATTAGATACTGGTTGCCACTACAGTTGGGAGTTAATGGCCTGAGTCCTTTGGTAACAAGCAAATCAAGAGGTTTGTACAGAGGGATTTATTTGTGAAAAGATTTGCGCCAGCAGGTTCTTTTGACAATTTTACACGCCTTGAAGAAAAAGGAAGACCAGGATTTGATATCAAACGCAGGGATGTGCTGTTGATGGTATTGTTTTACAATGTTGTCAGACGCTTTTTCTAACATGCAGTGATAGAAGTATGGAAGAGAGACAAATTTAAGAGGGGAAAGAGAAAGGGGAAATTGTAGAATGGAAGGGTTATTGGGGATATTTTGGATTACTTTTCTAACAGAGCAGGTTTCATTTTCATATTTATTTTTCAGAACATGAGAAAAAGAAATAAGAAGGAGAGAACTGCCGTTGAACATAGCACATTACCCCGTGTTGATGAGGTGTCCCAAGGAAACAAGGGTCCTGCACATTTTAGGACAGTAGAGGACTTAATTTATTAGGGGGTCACCAGGGGTTCAACACAGGTTTCTCAATAGTGGGATCTTTTCCCTGCCTGTGGCATGCAAAATTGCGCTAGGGTCCCCTAGTCAGAGGGGTAATGGATGGGGAAAATTTGATTATTTTACAAAAGAGGGGAAGTGTCCGCGTACCATCAAGGTTGTTCCCAATCAATCACTAAATTATTTAGGGAGGTGATGGAACAGAACACTTGCAGGTCAGGGAAATCCTTGGTGTTGTTTATTGCTTCTGGACCAGCTACTGCACTCAATTGTTGATTTGGAGTCCTTAATTGGTTACAGTTGTACAGGGGTTGATAATGGGGAGGTTAATCCCAACATGCACCAGGAGGTGGTAGTCTGGCATCCCTGAAGCACTGGGCACTTGGCTTGCCAATGATTGGGTGATTGACAGTAGATGCACAATCCACCTGATTTATTTTGCAACTTGGTGGGGATAGGCATATTGCCATTATTTTTGTTTGTATGCGCCGCTTGGATATCTTTGGCTGTTTGTTGCCTGCGGTAGGCCCTCAATTTTTTTTGGCTGGCTTGATGCATCACGGGGTGGGTAAGACTGTTGGGATTTTGGTTTGTGCCAAGGCCACGTGCAAGGGTTTACAGAATTCATGATGTATGGGTTTTTGGATTGGGAAATGAAATAACAGTATAGATGTTTCCAAGGTCATAATTTAGATGAAAGGCAATAGAGTCTGAGTGTACAAGGGCATAACGGATGAGATAGGAAGGAGTGACATGAGAGAAAATGCAAATATGATGATGTAATTTATGCAGGTTAAGGGACTAGTCCAATTGCAAACTATAAAGTTGGTGTGGCTGACTAGCATGGATGCAAGCTAGCAAGAGTGTGTGACCAGGAATGGGAACCCAAGGGCTATTGATACCCAGGGTGGAAGAGCAGAGCTCAAATTGATGGTTGACTGGAGTAGAGTTAACTGCAAGTTTTGCAAGTAGGTGCTGAGTCAGTTGCCAATAATGGAAGGTTTTTATGCAAGCCAGAGTTAATAAGTAGAAGGCACCATTGATTTTTTGATTCTATTTGTGTCACACATATGGAATCAGGTAGATGGTACTGATTAAAGGAAATTTCAAAGTGAGGGAGAAAATAATCCTTAAGCTTGAAGAATGACAGTTGCCTGGGTATAAAGACGCAAGCTCCTGCAAGAGTTCAGATGATTTTCCCATCAATTCCAAAAATTGTTGTGAGTACTGTATACCCCTAGTTATTATCCTACTTCTTTTTCTCTCAAATATATTTATAATTAAGATATGTTGTCATTATCATCATGTTGTTGTGAAAAATGAATTTGTCAAAATGAAAGATGTGTCCCTAGTACTGCCGCAAGAGGTCTCCAAGGCAAATTGGAGCAATTTTGTCTGCGCAAGTTTGCTTGCACTTTTCCTATAAATAGCAAACCAATAGTGGATGCCCCCATAGAATCTAGGAGTGAGGTGCAAAGCCAAAGGTCTGCTCTGAAATTGAACTATCATATACCACCAGTGCCGGAGATCAAATTCTTAGGCATCCAAAACCCTGGTAATTTTAAGGCTTAGAGACTAACAATAAATAAAAAGAAATGGAACTAATATAATTTTTGTCCTTGATAGTACTACCACAATTCAGCAGGTACACTACTAATACGCCTCTGCCGCCGCCACTGTATATAAGATTGTCTTCCAAATTTGAGGTGAATCAGATGAATCCCAAGGTGTGAGGCAAAGTGCAAGCTGAGGGATTTGGAAGTAGTCAAAGAAGCAAGGGAGGAAGAGATAATGGCTGAAGGAGAGGGTGATATGGAGTGAATTGAAGGAAATGAAGAAGAAGGAAAGGGATAGATGGAAGGGATGGAATGGAACAAGAGATAGAGGAATGGGGTGAAATGGAAGGCCAAGATGGAGAGAACTTGGTGCAAGTCAAAGTGCCCATCAAAATTGATGCCAGGAAATTAACTGGCATCTTTGGAGAAGGTTTTTCAAGGTTCCAAAGGAAGAGAGCATATGAGGAGCTCTTGGAGGAAGGAGGATGGAATGCCCAGCTGAAGAGGGCTTGAACTGCAAGGTGCAAGGAAATCTTTGAAAGTCACCTGGTGACACAAGTAATGGTGCTGCAAAGGATGTCTTCTCTGATAAACAATGAGGATTTGGATGAATTTAGGTTGATGGTAGGGTAATTGACCAAAAATTGGGAGGAAGTGTAAAGAGAAGTAAAGGAAAATTTGTAAAAATGTATTTTTTTATAATATATATATTTTATTTTAATGTTATTATTATATATATATATTATTATTTTTTTATTATTTTAAATAAAAAAATGTGAAAGAATAAAAGATTGTGAAAATAAAATGGATAATTTTTAGGAACTGAAAAGGAGATAAAGTAAGGAAATGGGATGAGATTGATGGGATGGAATGAGATGGTAGTTCAGAATTGGATTGGATTCATGATTGGCAAGTTTTGAAAGGGTAACTTGCATGAAATTTTAAAATCAAATCAGGAGAGTTGCAAAGGTGATGGGCTGGTTCCCACAAGGTGCAATCTTTGTTGGACTGGAATCCAGTCCATTCAACAAGGTGTTGAAGTTTTCCTTTGTATAACCTGGAATCCATAACACAACTTACTTCCCACTCTAACTGATCTTGGACCTTGACCAGTTCAGGATGGGGATGATTCTTGCCCAGGTATAAGACTTGAGCTGGCTCTAGGAGAGAAACATGAAAGACCGGGTGGATAACTTTCCATTTGGCAGGTAAGGTGAGTTTAAAAGGGTTAGGGGAAATGACTGATTTGACTTTGAAGGGTCCAAGTTTTCTTTCAGAGAGTTTTTGGGTTTTGAAAGTGATGCAAATAGTGTGAGCATTGAGCCATACCTCATCTCCTACTGAAAAGGTTGGGTCCAAGTTGCAAAGTTGGTCTGCTTGTTCCTTTTAGCGCTGTTCTGCCGCTTTGAGGTTGGTTCAAATTTTCCTTTGAAGAGAAGGAATTTTATCAAGGCCATTGTTAGCAGGTTGAGAAGGTGCTACGTGAATAGAAGAGAAAGTTGGGTTTCTACCATAAAGAGTCTGGAAGGGCAACTTTTTGGTGGAGGAATGAATGGAGCTTTTGTAGGAAAACTTGGCTAATGGGAGCCATTGCAATCAGTTTTCCTTTTGGTGGAAACGTACATTTGAAGGTAATTTTTGAGAATATGATTGACTTGCTTGGTTTTCCCATCCATTTCTGGGTGGTAAGCTGTTGATAAATTGCAAGTGATCTTCAAATGTTGGCAAATCTAGAGACAAACAAAGATCTACAATCACTAATTATGTTATCAGGGAGACCATTTTTCAAGAATACATATTCTATGAATAAATTAGCTAAGTCTTCTGAGGAGGATGTCACATTACTTCAAAGGAATAAAGCATCTTTGAGAAGCAATCGACTACTACTAAAATAGCATCATGAACAACTAGAAATAGGTAATTGCAAAATGAAATCCATAGACAGCAAGTGCCAAGGAATAGGCAAAATTGAAAGTGGCTGCAGCAGCCCATACTTCTGGTGTTTTGAGGACTTGTTACAATTACAATCATAGCATGCATTAACATAGTCTTTTACTTCCTTAGTCATACCAGGCCAGTAGAAGTCTTTGCAATCAATTGCTAGGTTTTATCCTGCCCATGATGACCAGCAAGCAGGGAATAATTCCTTGACTCAAAGATATCCAACTTAATGCTAGGATTATCTGCTACTACTATATGGTCCTTATAAACTAAATAACCATTTTTGTCAATACTGAAACCACTATCTAATAGATTTGCACTCTTGCAAAGTTTGGTACACTTTAGATCATTGAGTTGAGCTTGTCCTAGTTTGGAAGATGTATCTCAAAGGTTAGTGATGATTGAACTGAGTTGGGCAGATTGGGTTGAGAAGAGTGTCCTAACCTTTTCAGGGTTGTTGTTGGCAAAGGTGCTCCCCCCCCTTGGTAAATTTTGTCCCAATGCCATAAAGCATCAGGGACTACAGCTTGTTTCCCAGGATGGTACGCAATTGTAAAGTTAAACTTGGAGAGGTATTCAGCCCATCATGCCTGTCTGCATTTAAGGACTTCTGGGCTCATGAAATATTTTAAAGAATTGTGATCAGTTAGGACCTCAAAGGGTTTCATAAGACTCAAAAGGTATGAATGCCACTTTTTCAAGCAAAAAACAATTGCAAGAAGTTCCTTGTAATTGATCTTGTAATTAAGCTCTGCAGAAAGCAATTTGCAAGACTCAAAAGCCACGGGATGAAAGAGGGAAGAAGAGGAGGAAAACAGCAAGATTACTCCTGCAACGGCATAGTTGCTTGCATCCATTTCTACAATAGTGCAAGCAAGCTGGTTGGAGTGAGCAATCATTGGAGCGGTAGTGAATTCTTTCTTCAGAGCTTCAAACTCTAAAGCAGTTTGTTTTTTAAAAACAAAATGAGTGTCTTTTTGAAGAATTTTAGTAAGGTTTACGTTTTTCTTGGTATAATTCTCAATAAACCTCCTGTAAAAATTACTTAAACCAAGGAAAACTTGAAGGGATTTGAAAGAAGAAGGTGGGGGCCAGTCTAATATGTGCCAGATCTTGGCTGGATCCATTGATAGTCCTTGCTGAGAGACTATGACACCTGAAAACTGAAGAGAAGGAGTATGGAATTTGCACTTAGAGGCTTTTGCAAACTGGTCATTCTTGCAAAGTTACTGTAGCACCTCTTTTAAATGTGTGATGTGATCCTCAAGAGTTTCCGAGTAGACTAGTATATCATCAAGATAAATGAAAAGGTATTTCTCTACAAGGTCAGAAAAAATGTTGTTGACAAAGTGTTTAAAAGTGGAAGGAGCATTGGAGAGGCCAAAAGGCATGAAAGTATACTCATAAGTGCCAAACCGTGTTCTCATTGCAGTCAAATATTCATGACCTCTTGCAATGCAAACTAGGTTATAGGAGCCTCAAAGGTCTAACTTTGAGAAATAAGCAGCTCCATGGAAGAGATTGAGGAGGTGCAACATAGGCGGTACTGGATAGGCATTTTTCAGGGTGACCTGGTTCAGTTTCCTGTATTCAACACACAGGTGAAGTCTGCTGTCTTTCTTTTGAACAAATAGGACAGGTGAACCGGTATTTGAATTGCTTGGTTGAAGAAATCCTTTTGATACATTTTCCGCAATGTATTCTTGAAGCAAGGTTGATTCTTGCTTTGAGAGAGATTAGAATGGTCTGAGTGCCGGAGGTGGGCCAGTAAGTTTGATCTTGCCATCATAAGAACAGGATGGGGGAAGTTTATCTGCCTTTACAGCTGAAAAGACATCATCAAATTCATGATAAACCTGATTTAAAGACTCTCAAATTATTTCTAGATCTTCAATCTTGTCATCTTCAAGCACAGGGTTTGAAGTGCTTGCATGATGCAAGAGGATTAAGGAGCTCAAGGTACACCGTTAGGTTGGTGCCTGTTTCTCTTTGAAGAAACAAGGAAGCAGTATGTCAGACAAATAAGCAATAACTCCTAAATCTGAAGAGGGAACTTGGGAATGGAGGTCAGGATATTGCAAATCTCCTGGGGGGAAAGTTTAATGCAACTTAATGACAGTGTCAGTTAGGTTGTTTTTTCCTGTTTGACAGAAGTTTTAGTGTCCTGGGGTCTCAAGGTTCAAAGGTTAATTACTCCTTCTTGCCAATTCACATCCAAATTCCAGTTAACTAGGAAGTTGTGGCCTAGAATGATATCATCCATTCTGGGGATATCCAAGACAATTAAGTCCCATTCAAAGCTGGGGAAATTGGATAATGCAAAGGTCCATTTTGCTATTTGGGAAACCCAATGAGATGGCTCTGTTGCACTACTTAATAAATAGATGGGAAACATATCTATCTTGGAATTCATAAGATTTTTGGAAGTGGAAAAAGATTCACTTATAAAAGAAACTTTAGTTCCAGAATCAAGCAAAACTTGATAAGGGGAGTTGTTGGAATGAAAAAGGAAAAATATCAAACTTGGAGCACCTTGTGACTTGCAAGTGCAAGATTGACTTTCTTTAATTTAGATGATGTGTAGTTTTCCTTGCAAGTATTAGAAAAACTATAAGCTAATTTTTTGAATGTCTAGCTGCTTTGCACAACTATCAACATCATGCTTTCCTCCACAATACATACATAACCCATTCTTTTCCCTGATTAGCCTTTCCTTGTTCTGGAGCATCCAGGTTTCTGTGTCCAGGAACTTTGGAGTTTTGGCAACGGTCTTCCCTTTCAGGTTGAATTTCAAGGTTGGATTTGGTTTGGATTTTTTTGGATTCTTCAAGGATTGTTTTGAGGATCAATCCGCCTTTGGAGCCAAGTTTGACAGTCCATGGTTGTTTTGTTGAGAGAAGTCCTTGTCGTGGTAGCCATTATCAAGCTCAATCACCCAGTCAATTAACTGCTGAAGGGAGGTTGTCTTATGTCCCCCAGCTGCAAGTTGCTTGATTAGGTGTGCTGGTAAACCTTTTCAAAAGTGAAATAGGAGATCTGCCTTGTTCCATTGGATGCAAGACTGCAAAGTTTGGAAATTGGAGATATAAATGGAAACTCTACTATTCTCCTTCATGACTAAGTTAATAAGTTTGCATTTGGTGTTTCAGACTTCATTGGCGTTCCCAAACAGGGTGAACAATTGCTGCGCAAACTTTTCCCAGTTGTTGAGGATACAAGTGGGGCTAGTGTTATCTGATATTTTGAGTTAAGGCTTTAACCACTTCAAGGCTTTTATACCAAGGAAGGAAGACGCATACATAACTCTTTGTCTATGATCAGTAGGAAAATTATGAGGATTGTTTGAGAAAATGATTTTACAGGACTTTAAGTAGGCTCTAAGTTTATGGGGTTTTTCCCCAGTAAAATTATCAGGCTGCTTCATGCCCGGAGTACTAAAGCTAGGGCCACTTGAACCAGATTGCAAGGCAGTTTGGTTAATAGCCTGGATCAACCTCAAGAGCAAGTTTGAAGCATTGGGTTTGGGAGCATTAGTGCAAACCCTTGATCTACCACAAGTGGAGGTTTCATCAGAAGAGTGGTTGGAGTCTTTGATTTCTTCAAGGGTATCCACCTCTTCCCAAGGAGGAACAAGGGGATCATCAAGAGATTCAACCAAAGGGGATTTTGAAGAAGGAACAGGTTCTAAAGCTTGTCTGGCCCAAGAAGCACTGGATCTCCCTACCCAATGGATATCATCATTGTAAGGGGTGAGGGAAGCGTTCCCAG
Source organism: Puccinia polysora (assembly GCA_025617555.3). Taxonomy (NCBI): domain Eukaryota; kingdom Fungi; phylum Basidiomycota; class Pucciniomycetes; order Pucciniales; family Pucciniaceae; genus Puccinia; species Puccinia polysora. The sequence goes on from CM062625.1 coordinate 28,711,158, forward strand.
TTGAGCAAGTTGGTGTAATTGTAAAAGAAATCTATTATAGGTTGGAAAACAAAAATAGATGAGTTGAGTTAGTTAATTTACTGTCACACAACCACCCCATGTACTATAGGGTAATCTTAGATGATTGTGAGCGCAAACAAAGAGAGTGAGTGCAAGGGCTGTCAAATCAATCACTGAGGGGCTCTCTGCGCAGCCTGCCTAATCCTGATACGTAGTAACCCGCGAGTCTCTGGACAAACTCAACTACACAACTAAACTGGGGGATTCCCCCTCACCCAATCATTCCAGTCATCTGAACCTCACCGGGGCAGACTGCCTCTCAGTTTTCTTCATCTAATTCTCATCTCATTCTCTTCCGATTCTTTGCTTTATCTCAACTTTTGTTTCTATTCTTTTATTCTCAAAGTCTCTTTCTTCTTCTTCTTTTCCTTGTTCTCTACTCTATAACTCAACACTATCACATCCTCAAGGTTGCCAAATCACTGTCAACGACTCAACCACATTCTGCCTCAATTCAAGTTCACTCCTCCAGTTTTTGACTGTCTGGTATGATTTCAATTCTATCTCATTCAATCTTCTGATTGTTTTTCATCTCTTCTTTTGTTATCTTTTCACTCTTCAAATCACGCCTTGTTGTTATTCAGTTTGTTCCTAGTCCCTTCAATATGATGATTTCTATTACCTTTTACCCATTCCATCAACATGGTTAAAAGCCTAAATTGCACAACTACCTAACCGCTTGATACTATGGAGGGACCTGGCAACATGGATGGCTTCCAACAAATCATGCTCAAGGACGCTCTCAGAGCCGTCCCAAATCTGACGGACAAAAACTAATTGATTTGGAAAGATAAAATCACCATTCTGCTCAAACTCAAAGGAACCAAACAAATCCTTGAAGACGAAACCAAAACTCTCAGCCCCACGGACAATCTTGAAACTCAAGTAATCATTCTTTCCAAAATTGACACCATCACACACAACAATGTAGTTAACCCCGACAACATCAATTTGGCTAAAGGCCTATGGAAAACAATCAAGGAAAGATTTGCGTCTTCTCAAACCACAAACCAAGCTTGAGTCTTCAACGACTTTCTTTACCATCCTTTCAAACCCAAAGCAATCACATCCTTCATCACAGAAATCAAGATTTCTCTCAAGAAAATGCTCAACGTTGGTATTGAACTTCCTTCAGATATCTTGGCGTACCTAGTTCTTTTCAAATTTCCCCATTCACTTCACTCGCTTTGCCAGCAAATTATGCACTCAGACAAGGAGATCACGGTTGATCTAGTTCTAAATCATTTGTCGCAGCTCATTAACAAATCCAAATCAAAACTCACCAAGACTTCTGTCAGAGAAACTGCACTTGTAACCAACAGTTCCAAAAATCCAATCTCCAAACTTCAACAATGTTGACAAGGATACCATAATCCCAACGTTACCAATCATCCCAAGGAACAATGCTGTCACAAGCACAAGCACTTAGCTCCCGACTGGTGGAAAGAAGCTCAAGCCAAATGGAGAGCTCAGAAGAAGCCCAAGAGCAACAAAGTCACTCACTACCATGCCCTCTCAACCACTTGGATCAACAAGGTGAATGCCAACCATCGCATCATTGTTGACTCTGGAGCTTCATGCCACATGTTCAATTCCACTCAATACTTTACTTCCCTACAAGAATGCAATGGAGAAAACATTAGCACTGGAAAAGATGGAGCTAATCTCCCTATCAAAGGGAAAGGCAAAGTGGTCCTTGCCTGGAGAAACTCCCTCATTTGACTCTCCAACTGTCTCTTTTTCCCCGATCTTTTCATTAATCTCATTAGTCCTGGAGTTCTGGTTTTGGAAAAACAATGCTTGGTTTCTTCTTATGGAAAATCCTTTAAAGTTCATCACAACAGAACTCTTGCTTTAAAAGGCTTCATCCAAGACAATCTCTTTGCTCTCAAACTCCCTCACTCCATTGGAAACAACTTGAAAATCAGTTATCTCACACAAAAAACCATTGATCACAATAAACTTCTCTATCTTCATCAATCACTTGGCCACGCTAGTCCTCACCAATTGAGAAATGTTTATCCTGAAATTCATCACTCCCTGATTGACAACTTCCAATGCTTGGACTGCGTCTTCTCAAAGATCACCAAAACCCCTTTCAACACTAAAGCAAACCATGCCTCCAAACCTTTCAAAAGGCTCCACATTGATTTGATGGGTTTGATTAATCCGGAATCCCACAACGGGATGAGGTATATCATGAACATCATTGATAGCCATTCTGAGTATCTGTCCGCTATTACTCTCAGTTCCAAATCTGACGCCTGTCCTCAACTTTTATCCATTCTTAGATTTGAGAAACAAAAGCAAGGCTGCTTTCCTGCCACTATCTGTACTGATGGTGGAGGAGAATTCACCTCCCAAGAACTGAATTCCTTTTTTCAAGAAAATTCCATCCAACACATTGTATCAGAACCTTACCATCACAAACACAATGGAAGATTTGAATGTTCCAACCGGACCGTTGCCAAATCTATCAGAACTATCCTTTGATCTTCAAGATTACCACTCAATCTCTTGGCCAAGGTGTCCAAGGCATCCACTCTCATGCTCAATCAGATTCCAAAACACGCAAATGAGAAATCCCCCTACAAAGTCTTCACAAACAAGACACTGCCACTGGATTACTTCCATCCCTTAGGTTCCAAGGTGGTATACTTAAACTTGAAGATGGCTCGCAGGGATAATCTCAAGGAACGCGGACTAGAGGGGACTCTTTTAGGATCCAATCCCGATCTCTTGTTGTATTGCATCCTCAAGCCAGACAACTCAATCATTTCTTCTAAGCACATCAAAATACTCAAGTCTCTTCCTTGCACTCCCTGCGCAGAAAGCCCTCCACAAATAACCCTCCTCTGGACATCGATCTCCCTTTCTTAGACTCCAAACTGGCTCAGAGAACCTCTCCAGTCACGACCACTAACCCTCAACCTGCCAATCAAAGTCTTCCCTCAGCAGAAGCCATTGAGTCTGCTGATGATCAATCATCTCAATTGTCACAAGAGTTTGCTGACAAACTGATTCCCTCTCAAACTCTACGTGATCTTTCAACGCTCAATCCACCCAATTGTTATGGATATCACCACTACTTTGTCCCAAAATCTTTCAAACAGGCCAAGAAATGCAAAGACAACAAAAATTGGGACTTGTCAATGGATGTGGAATTGGGCAGCATTGAAAAAATGAAATTCTGGGAGGAATACAGCGGTCCCAAGCCCGCAAATCCTCTCAACACAACTTGGGTCTACCGCCTCAAGGAAAATTGCCATGGAGATCCACTAGTTTACAAAAGTCGACTGTGCGTACAAGGATTCAATCAGATCTACAGCCTAGATTATCAAGACACCTTCTCCCCAACCAACAAAGCAGCTTCACTCAGAATTGCCCTGCTCTATGGCCTGCATCATTCCCTTCCCATTACTCAATTCAACGTGAAGAGTGCTTTCCTCCACGCTCCTCTCAAGGAACTTGTTATTATTAAAACTCCAAAAGGACCAAAGATAAAGTCAAAATACCTAAAGCTCAAAAAGTCCCTATATGGGCTCAAGCAAGCTCCCCCCAACTGGTTCAAAACTCTCACTACCTGGCTCTCCAGCCAGGGGTTCCACCATTCAACTTCCAACCCTTGTCTTTACCTAAATCCTTCATTTCAATCCATGATCTTCTTCCATGTCAATGACCTTATTCTGGTAGGTCTCGGCAACAACTTCAAGGAAAACTTTCTGCAACAATTTCCAAACTCATCTGCTCACAATCCCAACACCATCCAAGGGATGAAATACTCTAAGATTGAAAACAAAATTTTTCTCTCTCAACCTAACCACATCAATCATGGGCTTGAAGAACTCAAACTTACCAATTGCTATCCCTCTTACATACCACTAACTTCAAACTTCAATTTACAACCCGCAACTGCTGAAGAACATGAGGAATTCAAAGCGCTCAACATCAACTACAGATTGGCCGTGTTCTTGATGAACTACATTGCATGCCTGACTCAACCAGACATCATTTATGCTGTCTCAAGCTTAGCTTGGTTCTGCAAACGGCCTGGGATAAATCACTGGCGCAAAGTGAAACTTTGCTGGAAGTAACTGAAAGCCACCAAGTCTCTCTCCCTAGTTCTAAAGGTAAAAAATTGAGATACTCAACTTCAATGCTTCAGCAACGCCACCTGGAACAATGACCTCAAAACAAGGCACTCTCAGTCTGGGCATGTAACTCTACTATTTGGATCCCCTGTTGCGTGGAGCAGCTACCGCCAAAGGAACATGACTCACTCAACCACTGAGGCGGAACTCAATCCTCTAGTCAACTCTTTCCTCAACGCCATTTGGATGAGAGGCCTGGTATCAGAAATGTGGACAAAACCCACTCAACCAAGCATACATCACATTGACAACAAAGGTCTGGACAACAAGTTAAAAAAATTTGGCTGAAACTCCAAAACCCGTCAAATCAACATAAAAACAAAGGCAATTAGGGAGGAATTGCTAGCCAACAACCTCAAGATCAAACTCATACCATCAGAAAGCATGATAGCCAATGGGCTAACAAAAGCGCTTCCCCAAACTCAACTCTCCAAACTCCTCCATGTCATCAATCCTCACTTCAATTACCTCAAAATCCTACCAGCCACAAGGGGTGTCAAATCATCCACTGAGCGGCTCTCTGCACAGCCTGCCTAATTCTGATACGTAGTAACCCGCGAGTCCCCAGACAAACTTGACTAAACGACTACACTTGGGGATTCCCCCTCACCCAATTATTCCAGTCATCTGAACCTCACCGGGGCGGACTGCCTCTCAGTTTTCTTCATCTGATTCTCATCTCATTCTCTTCCAATTCTTTGCTTTATCTCAACTTTTGTTTCTATTCTTTTATTCTCAAATTCTCTTTCTTCTTCTCCTTTTCCTTGTTCTCTACTCTATAACTCAATGCTATCACATCCTCAAAGTTGCCAAATCACTGTCAACAACTCAACCACAACCTGCCTCAATTCAAGTTCACTCCTCCAGTTTTTGACTGTCTGGTATGATTTCAATTCTATCTCATTCAATCTTCTGATTGTTCTTCATCTCTTCTTTTTTTATCTTTTCACTCTTCAACTCACGCGTTGTTTTTATTCAGTTTGTTCCTAGTCCCTTCAATATGATGATTTCTATTACCTTTTACCCATTCAATCAACAAGGGCAAGTGTGAGGTAGCAAAGCTAACTGAAAAGTGAAAACTTATGGTTGGGTAACTTGAAACATATTGAGAGGGATGAATTGTTCCAATGGAAAGGAAACTAAAGCCAAGCCTGATGTGATGACTGGATTTAGCAAAATTCAAAAATGTATGAAATTAAATAACTGAGGAGACAATCTTCAGGCAAGTGGTGTAGCCTTTATAAGGTAATCCAAAGTGACTACATAAAACCCAATGAATGGCCAACTACAGTTAAGAGGTGATGAGGCAATGAATGAAATGAATGGATTGGGAAATTAAATAACAGTATAGATGTTTCCAAGGTCATAATTTAGATGCAAGGCAATAGATTCTGAGCGTACAAGGGCCTAAAGGATGAGATAGGAAGGATTGAGGTGAGAGACAATGCAAATATGAGGATGTAATTTATGCAGGGTAAGGGACTAGTCCAATTCCAAACTATACAGTTGATGTGGCTGACTAGCATGGGTGCAAGCTAGCAAGAGTTTGTTACCGGGAACAGGAACCCAAGGGTTATTGATACCCAGGGTGGAAGAGCAGAGCTCAAATGGATGGTTGACTGGAGTAGAGTTAACTGCAAGGTTTGCAAGTAGGTGCTGAGTCAGTTGCCAATAATGGAGGGTTGTTATGCAAGCCAGAGTTGATAAGCAGAAGGAACCATTGATTTTGTGCTTCTATATGTGTCACGCATATGGACTGAAGTAGATGGTACCAAGGAAAGGATATGTCAAAGTGAGGTAGACAATAACCCTTAAGCTTGAAGTGTGACAAGGCATCAAAACTTGCATCACAAGCAAGATCAACTTGTCTGGCACCAAGCATCCAAGGAGGCCAAGCTCAATGAAAATGTTTGATATCTGGGTCAGGTGAGAAGAAAAACTCAACTCCATTTTTGTTAGTTTAAAAAATAGCTTGCCCAAGAGTTCCACTTGCCGTGTTTGGTTTGAAAGCTGGAAAATTTTTGAAAATTGTTTTGAAAGCCTCCCATGCGGTGGGTTGGTTCAATATGATTGTCTTCAACTCCCAATTGACTGTCAGTGTGAAGAAAACTTGCAGTGAAATGCTTTTGTAGTGGTCAAGACTTCAGGTTGTTAATATTGGACAAGAAGTTTGACTTGCCTAATATTAGTAATCCAATTGTATCAACTCCTCCGATCAATTCATTAATATTACTCCTGTATTTCCTCAGGGTTTTGACGGTTGCAATATACTTGGTAGGATTTTCTAAAAACTTTTCTCTTGCCGTACTCATACCAGGAGCAGGCATTGTTGGGGCCAATGGTTTGTCCTTTGAGGTTGAAATGGGTGTATGTAAGGGTTTGGTAGTATTAGGAAGAATTGATGTGGGTGATAGTTTTTGGGCTGGTTTGTTGTTGGATTGGGTTTCAAATCTGAATCAACCCCGGCAGAGTATCATAAATTGGTTGGGGTATGACAAGACTAGACAGAGATGATACGGTTATGGGGGTTGTGGCACAAGACAACAGCCAGAAAAGTAAAAAGACAACAAAGAGAAGGCTTTTATACTGTAGAGATGGATACCTCAGATGATATGGAAATTATGGAACAGAAACTCTATATCTTATATTTCAATCATATGTGCCACTCAGGATTATATAGTATATGCATATGTCACATGTTCTGTGATATTGGACCCTTGATATCCGGTAGTCAGGTTTGACCTATCACAAAATACTGTAAACTGCTTTTGATTCAAAAAAAAAAAAAAAAAAAAAAAAAAAAAAAAAAAAAAAAAAAAAAAAAAAAAAAAAAAAAAAAAAAAAAAAAAAAAAAAAAAAAACAGGGGGCCCACCCACTAGCCCAAGCCTGTAAAAAGCCTGGAAGTCTAGGCTTGGGTTGGGTTTGGGCCCAAAAAACCATTCATTATACCTGGCCTGCCCAAGCCTGCTGAACTTTGGGTGGCTGGCTCTGGGCCCGCCCAAAAGGGGTCAGTCCAACCCAATAAACACCCTGAACCCAATTATGGCAGAATTTTTTTTTTTTTTTTTTTTTTTTTTTTTTTTTTTTTTGGTAGTGAATTTGAACAATTTTGATCATCATGTAAGATCATCTTGAGGGATAGTAGTTTCATTAATTTTTTTTTTTTTTTTTTTTTTTTTTTTGGGCGGGGGGGGAGAGGGATTCTGTAAGTCTATCATATTGATATTGCAAAGTTTATGAAAGGAGAAGAATCTGGGGGGGAAGTTAGATGAGAGTAGTGAGAAAAAAAAAAGCTGAGAACTTGAAGTCTGAGTCACCACTTGTGGACGCCAAACCAACAGTGACGTATTTATGTACATGGATAGGTAACAAGATCCATACAAGGCAAAGCGCACGTCTTGCTTATGGATGGACGCCCAGAGCCTGAGATCAAGAGGTGTCAAATTTGATCTTGGATGGTGAGTAACAGGGCCTTCCTCACTTGATGGTTCAAGCACCATCCCTCCCACATCATCTTTCAAAACCAACCAACCAACCAACCAACCCCCACCCCCTTTCCCCTCCCCTTCAAAAAAAAACCCCCAAAAAGAACAGAAAAATCCCTTTTTTTTTATAGTGGATTTTGCATTGCACACAGACCACTTTGAATATTCAAGGTGCCTTAATGTATGTACAAAATGACTGCAGGGCCTCACACTGGCCCCTTAATTGCATGAGATTCAGAGATGGCTAAGGGAAAACTACACAGGAAAAAGAAAGGAAGGAAACAAACAGAGGGCGGGAGAGGGAGGAAAGGGAGAAAAATAAAAGGGGGGTGGGATACATAAGGTGTGGAAGGGCTGATTCCCATCAACTGGGTGGGTTTTTTCCCTTTATTGTTTTGGTTGCGGCTGTGTTCCAACTTCCGGTGGGGCTGTTGGCAGCTTTGGCTCTGGGCTGGGCAGGAGAAAATGAAAACGGTGTGTTGCTTGGATGAAATTTGAAAGGGATGGCCATGCCTTGAGGTTCTTCAAAGGAAAAATTCCTTGATACAAACAGGTTGGTTATGCTTATCTTAAAAGATACTTACAATTGATGCGAGTATATGTGTGTATGTTACATACGTACACCAGGGGTCCAATTTGCTTGTGAGCCAACCGCTCATGCAACGTTGGTTTGACCCAACTCCCTTAGTTGGAGTCTGCCCTTTGAAAAAATGTTGGCGTTTGGAAACGTTGAATTTCTGTTGAGGCTTGCTGACAGCTCAACAGGGATTCCACTGTTGGGACAGTGGGGCTATTTTTGATTTTCTGTCAAGGTCATTTTGACAGCAAATCAACTCATTGTTTGGAAGGTGATTCAGGGGTTGAATCATTGTTGAGGACAACAATGATTCCATTTCTTTGGGTTTTTTTGGGGGGGGGTTTCCATTGTTGGAACATTCAGTAGATAAAATAAATAATTTGTATTTATTTTGATTTTGATTGCTTTTATCATAGTTAACAATAAAGAATATTGCATGATTTTTCTTTTTTAGACAGGGAGAAAGTTACAGTCACTTTTTTATAATGAAATTGAGATACAATGAAATTGAGAGGGAAAAAAAAATTATTAAAAAGAAATTGTTCATTTGAATTCAAGGATCTCTGCATCTGTTGGCAAGATCAATGTTTTTCATGTCAGATCTTCAGCCAGAGTGTTACCATCAAAAAATGCTTTGTCTTTCTTCAATATGGCTTTGGCCCAGCTGGTTCCAACAATGAAGATTAATTTGAAGTAATGGAAACAAATCAGCACAATTGTGATCCACGCCCCAAAAAAATGTAAAAAAAAATGCTTACGCAGGGAAACTAGACATTGGCTATTGTTGTAAATCATGAAATTCTTGATTGACTGGCTTCCAGTGCACATTATCCCCACGCATTGGGCTGGCCATATGAATCTCAATTTGGAAGCGTAAGAAAGCAAATCTTACCTTTGCTTGAAGGGGTGCCTTGAAAATGAAGCTGTTGGCCAGGTTGTGTTTGTTTTTTGGTCCAAAAGCTTGGTAAATCTGAAATGAGGTCATGATCAAATTGGGCTGAGAATAAGAACCAAATTAAGGAATAAAGAAAAACATACCTTGAGGAATAATTTGGACAACTTGGGAATTGGACCATTCTTAATATGAGTACTGGTATTGGCAATTTTTTAAAGCAGCTTGAGAGGGTAATCGGAACAACATGTTAGCTAAAATCAACTTGAACAATTGTTGGAATGATGAAATTTCACTCACCACGTTTGTTAAGTTGGATTTTTTGTACTTGATAAGTTTGCTGACAAAAGATGCCACATCTTTTTGGGCCGTCGGATTGTTTGTGTCATAACCTGGGGGGAGGTATTTCTTTTGAAAGTGACCAATTGTTTTGCAACAAAATCCTAATTGATTGATTCCAATTAGTGTGGAAATTAATGAAAAGCAGAAAAAGAGAAACTTACAATGGTTGAGAGTAGTATTGAGCCTTTAATGGGCTCCCCAATAAATGTGTTGGTCTCTCCGTATGCCTTAATATTGCATTGGAGGATCTTGGCTTGAATTTTGTCTTGGACCAAAGTCTGAGGGCATAACTTTTAGTGTACTAATTGATGGTCATGATTAGAAGTTAGAGAGGCTTACCCGGATGTATTTGCTGTATTGATAGCATTTTATTTTGTTCACTTGTATTAATTGCCTATCTGGGTCATTGACCCCATTGGATGGTCCCAGGATTGATGAGCTGTTTGGGTGGGCTTGATGTTGGTGGCTCAAGTGCAAATGAATGAGAACCATCATGAGTTGATGGTTACTCAACTGGATATTTGAGTTTGAGAATGGAGATCCATGGAGACAAAAGAAAAACTATATTTTAGTCTGAGACAGGGGAAATGGTTTTGGTTGATTCAGATGAGTGTGGAACTTAAATTATTGCATTATTCCAGAAGTTCTTTTTGTCCATTGGAAAGGGGGAACATTTCAGTTAGTTTGTTCTGAAACAAATTGTTCAAAATCTCCTCCAAGGCGCTTGGTGAATGATGGTGAGTTGGATAATCTGAGTCTAAGCTTGAATGGGGGGATTGCATGGATACTCTGGAATGGTTGGGGGAGTCAATTTTGTTGTTGTTGGCATCCTCAATATGCCTTTGCTTGGCTGGATTTTGCTGGGATGATTGAGGGGCAGAAGCTTGCGCCAAGAGGTTTGGGGGTTGGAATGGGTTACGGAATGATGCGGGCATGTCAAGAGGGGGTTAGGGTGGGATTAGAAGGAAAAGACAAAGATAGTGGGAAAACTATTTTGAGAGTAGAAAAACCCAATTTTGAATCATGAAAATGAGTCTAAGATGAGATGAGACAGTTTTGGGGCAAATGGGAATCACTCACTCAACGGTTGTTGGGTCCACAGCGGTGAGGGATATTGGTCATTTACTCAAAGTTCATGGATTCCACAAAGGTTAGGGATTTTGCTGGAGGCTTGGTGACTTCATTGGATTCAGCTTGCTGTTCTGGCCACTGGTGGAGTTTCTTTCCATGCTTCAAAAACCTATCTTGGGTCTATTCAATCTTCATAACTTACCCATCAAGGCCTTCTCAAACTAATCCCTCAATCCTTCTCAAACTAATTGCTCAGTATAATTCAAAAAATGAACCCTGGTTTGTTTTGATTGTCAATCATTAGCACAAAAGACTTGTTTGCAGATCCTGATTGATTTTTTGTTGGGGGGGGGAAAAAGATTTTGAAGGCTTTGAAGTGGTTCCTACCTTGAGTGGTTCCAAATATTGTTTCCAAACCTGTCAAGGAAGGCCAATGAATAGAGAACATCTACAAAAACATGTTAAAATTGGTAGTCATCAAAAAAAAGTTATAAATTTGGAAAATGAGACTCACCAAGACAATACATACATGGAATCCACCTCCAACTCAGGAAATTGGGAGATGAATGATGAATTGTGGATCAGTTTCAATGGAAAATGTCTCAATTCACCAGTCAATATTGATCAAACAATTGAATTTTTTGAACCAAGTCCTTCAGGCATGGGGTCCAAGCCCATTGAGGACAATGATTTTATCAATGATGAGGATGGATGGGAAGACTTCATCAATGGTGAGGTGAATCAAATACTTACTTAATCTTTTGCGTCAGGCCATGGGGATGAGAATTTTGAAGCCAATGAGGAGGTCAAACAATTTCAGGAGTGGGTGGATGATGGTTTGTTTCCTTTTAGGAATAACGAGGTAGGTGATATATTTCAGACAAAAGAAAACTTATTGGATGAAATCATGAATTAATCAAAAGAAAAAGAATCAAATAAGAGGGAACTTACTTTTGGTTGGAATCCTTGGTTGCAGGATTTGGTTGGATCAATGCTTGTGGGATATATGCACCACATTGTCTTGTGTGCTCTGTATGGGAAGATTTGGGGGATCCTACACCTATGCGGGGTCCAATTGACCTCCTGGAATTCAATCTGGTGGGCGCGCGCGGATTTTCCAATTGTTGCACTTCCCCACAGAATTGCAAATGTCTTTATTGGGCATTGGGTGCATCTCCCTCAAGTTGAAGGGGATCATATCCTGTGTAGGTCTCTTTGGAGTTTTTTTGTATTTTATAATAATTTAAGATTTAATTCTAGAGAATTTCCTGAATATTGACTTTTTTGTGGTTTTTTTTTTTTTGGGAAAATTCCAGGAGCTTTCCAATTTGTATGTGGCCCCCTTTTTGGACTTTTACCCAAAGGAAAACCATGGATTGGATCATTATAAGCTCTCCCAATCCAAGAAATGGCTGGAACTCCTGTCAACCCAACAAAGAAATCAAATGTTCACTCAAGACTCTCCACATTTTTATATATTTGAACCTGCACAATGAATTTCCAAAGAAATTGTAGTTCCTCTGTTCATTTACTCTTTTTAATAAAAAATATACACCAAATGTGCCCCACTGGAATGTTCCATGCCCAATTCAAGCACAGTGAAGATCACCATTCCTGCTCAAGCAAATTTCATGGATGCCAATTTAATGGAAATTTGTGGTGATCAATTTCTGAAGGATTACTCAAAAATAGAACAAGATGGAGTTTTATCATCAGATATCTGTGACAACAAATTGTATGGTGAGTTAATTGAGGCAAATCAAATGATCATGAGGATTCAATTTTTTACATTAAATTTTTCCATTTCATTACATAGAAATTGATAAAGAAAATGAAAATCTGATTAGTCTCCCTAATCCATGGCGTGTTAAGGCACAAGTAAAGATTATTAGACATGTACCAATAACACTATATTCAGATGATACTTCAGGAAATATATAAAAGCAATTCAACAAACACCAATCATTCTACTTGATACTATCTGGTCTTCCTCCTCACTTATCCAACCAAGAATATAATTGTCACTTTTTGTCAACATCAAACAGAGCTGGAGTACTTGAAACAGCAGATAAAATAGTTGAGGAGATCAAGTCAGTCCCAAAATGAATCATCCATTGAAATAATATTGACATTTTTAATTTCAAAACAGTCAAATGGCCACCCAAGGATTTTTTGCTTTTGATATCACCATTTCTGAACCAGTTTTAGTTATCACCACGGTCTTATGTTTCTTGGCAGATTCACCAATGCATGCAGAAGTCACAAACACTCCAGTTCCTGGAATATCCCTCAACCCATGTCAAATTTGCAAATTATCTGTCCCCAAGAGAAAAAATAAGGAAAACATTGCCTATCTTCAAAACATTCTTCAAATTGATAGGAATGGCTTTGAGGTGAATTGGTAAATTATTTGAATAAAATCCATAGTCATTGATAATATTTCTTATATCTTTCTATGCCCCTAATCCCGCCAGATTTTGGAATGAAACCATTGAAAACACCCATCATCTTCATGAGCTGTCCAAAATAAACCAAAATCCTTTCAAGTCATGTCATCATCCTATGGTCTAGTGGATTCAATCAACAAGAAATTTCTTGAACAAAAGAGAGAACCATCAATCCTTCAAAAAATCCAAGAACTAGAACAAACAGACTACTCCAAACTCTTCAACCCATTTTTGAAGCTTGAAGGTTTTTTTTCAATCAACTGGCTTACATTTTCATGATAATCAGACATTGATATTGTTATGATTTTTTTTTTCAAATTTCACAGGATTTGATGGCTGCCTTGACACTCCAGTTGAAATTCTCCATGTGGTTCTTCTTGGTATTGTCAAATACTTGGTCCAAGATTTTATGCAATCTTTGAAGAAATCTGAATTACCATTACTCAGTGGATACATCCAGACTTTCAACACCAATTCACTCAACATCCCCTCCCTTCAGCCAAACTATTTAATCAAAAATTCACTCAGCCTGGTTGGAAAAGATTTCAAAATAGTACTTCAAGCAGCACCCTTCACTTTTTTTCACTTTATGAAACCTGAAAAAAGAATTCTGTGGACCTCTGTTTGTCAACTTTGCACTTTAATATTTCAAACTCACATCAAAGACATGAATGAATATCAAACTCAACTGAAGGTACAAATAAAACACTTTTTATATCATTTGATCAAGATTTCTGGCCAATTGATTGACAAACCCAATATTCACATGCTTCTTCACCTCCCAGACTCAATCTTGCGTTTTGGTCGAGCTAGTCTGTTTTCAACTGAAAAATTTGAAAGTTACCATGGAATTTTACACCAAGCTTCAATTCATTCAAACAAGATCAGTCCAGGATGTGATTTGGCCATCAGCTTCAGTAATTATCAGTCTCTATGTTTTCTTCTCTCTGATGGTGTGGTATACAATCAAGAGACTCAAAGAACTTTTCAAAGCAGTTCAACAATTACCAGCGTATTTGAAGATAATCCAGTTATTCAACATTCCATGGGTTATAATAGCCAGATTTATCATCCACTCAACCAATATCCCTTTGCTAAAATAAAATCTGTTCCCAATGAAGAAAGAGTGCAAGTTCCTCAGATACTCAGAGAAAAATTACCTTAAAATGTTGAACAAATCACCCAAATTCAATTAAACAAACATGATATCATCCAGAAGAATTACCACATCATGGCAAGTTTTTAGCTTGAATTGAAATAAGTAAATTCCAACCATGGACATTTCTTTTTTTTTTTCTCTTTTTTTTTTTTGCATCAGATTGAATCTCCCAACTCAGTGGATTTTATTGGCAAGATCACTTGATTATGGCAGACTACTGGAATTGGAACCACCAGATATTTTATCCAAGTCAACAAACTTGCAATTATGGGAATCAATCCATTTTACAACATGAGGGAATTTGTTGAAACAAGCACTGAATGCACAGTAAATTGTCAGGTTAGTAATTTCTTCATCTGTTTGTTTCAGATTTTAAATATATTTCATTAACAAAACTTGCTTTGAATTTAATACAGGCAATCAAAGCCTGCTTGAACCTGCAGCACAATTGCCATGATGGGAGTTGCCAGCTTCAAAAAATCCACATTTCCCAAGTTGAGCGTCAAGATACCTCTCAAAGAACCATGGAAGTTGTCCATTCAAGCTAAAATCATTGGATCCTCAACTCAGACGCACTGCATGCAGCTGAGGAGCACAGGTCAGTAGCCAGGATGATCACTCCACCCATTGAACCTGGCCAATGGGTTGAGTGTATGACCTCTGCCATGGCCAGGTGGGGAGAGCAAAGACAAGGACTTCCCTTGACTCTTGAGGCCAGCACTTCACAAGTTATGCTTTAAATGTTTTTTATTTTGAAATAAAATCCCTTGCAAGTAGAATAACCCAAAAAAAAAAAAAAAAAAAAAAAAAAAATTATTATTAACAATGCGATATCAAAAATAATGTCTCTTACAAGCATAATTCCCAAAGAAAATTAACAAAGCAATATTAAAATTAACTCAAGTTGAACAATGAAAGAAAAGAAAACCATGTTTTTTTTTTTTAAAAAAAAAAAAAAAAAAAAAAAAAAAAGAAAAATTGGTTTCAAACCATGACACTTTCTTAATGAAGGGTTGCTTTTTTTTAAAAAAAAAATTATTTTGAAGTTTCAAATGACTGTAAACTTGTCACAATGCACGGTGAGAATTTTTGTAAGAAATCTTGGCGCCAGCTTGGATATAGAACCTATGGACGGTACAGCAGGATCCGAGTGGCATCAAACCAGGGAGCGCGTCCCGCGGGTGATTCGACGGCATCAACAAGGTGATGCCGCGACAACCGTGAGCGGAAGTCACTGACAGGCGCGCCCTGCTGGTCGATCGACCGCGGGGGCGAGGTAACGTTGCCACGACCCTGATCGCCAGTCACCGACCATCCGACTGGCGAATCGACGACAGGGTCGATCGACCGTCGGCTGACTCTGTCGTCGAAATGCCAGGCGGGCGACGCGTCCGACGTCAAATCGACCCACCGTCGTCGGCTCGGCGGTCCTCAATCGCCCAACGTGAACCCGTGGTGTACATCTTATCCATGGAAACAAATCCATCCTCGTTCACATCATCATCATCCACTCTCACTAATCTCTCTCTCATTCATTCATTCGTTCATTCATTCTTTTTAATTTAATTTAATCTACTAGAGAGAAAAGAAGGAGGGAACAAAACTACATCGACTCTTCAATTTCTTTGTTCTTCACGATCCTCTCTCCTCTTCGGTTAGGTGGGTTTTTTCGAAGCGTATGAGCGCGAGCCGATGGTAGAGACGCCTCGAGGCTCGAGCGCGTCCCATCGCCCTCGACGACCGACCGACCGACCCAAGCTCGAGATCCCAAACCGAACACTTTGAGAACCTTCGATCGTCATCATCATCCTCCTTCACAAATCCGATCCGATCCGATTCGATCTTTCTCTCCAAACCGCTCATGAAAACGTCGATCCTCAAGGCCGGATGTGATGTTGACATCACCAAGCCAAACGGTCCAAACCAAAGACAGAGAGAGAGGCGGGGAGGGGGGGGGGGGGGCCACGAGCCTTGTGAGTTAAGACTGCTGATCCGATACCAGGTGACCCTATCTGTCTCTCCCAAGGGAAGAGGGAGAGAAGTGAAAGACGCTCGAGGTGAGCTCGTCGGCCCGAGTCTGTGGCAGCGAGCGAGCGAGCGACGAAGCTACCGATGCGCCCCGGCCTCCCCCTCACAGAAGAAAACTTTGTGCGGGCAAGGGGGAGGGGGGGGGGGGGGGCAAGAGATGAGCGTGCAGGTCACTCGATGGGGTTGCGCCCGTAGAAGGGTAAAAGCGCTTGTGACCTGGTCATGTATGTCAAGTACGCACTCCTTGGAGAGCGGTCGTAGGCCTCAGTCCGAGTCGGATCGATCCCATCTCTTCAACCTCTCTCTATCTCTCTTTCCTCCTCGTTCATCTTGACTCGATTTATTGAAGTATTTATTGATTCATTTTGGTAAAAAAAGAGGGTAGGAAGGAGGAGAAAGAAAAGGGTAGTAATATGTAGGGAATGAAGATATATATGAACGTATCTAAAGAAAAAGAAAGAAAGAGAGAGAGAGAGAGAGAGAGAGAGAGAGAGAGAGAGAGAGAGAGAGAGAGAGAGAGAGGAGGAGGAGGATTATGTATGATGATAGGAAGGCGAGGCGAGAGAGGGTTGAACCATGGGGTGTGAAATAAGTATTTACATGAGATACAGAGAAGTGATCAGGATCATCGACGTGAGGCTATGAATCGATCGAAATTAGAGAGGAGGCAGAGATAGGATGATGTTTTTTTTTTTTAAAAAAAAAAAAAAAAGAATAAAGAAAGGGAAGAGAGAAAGATTTGTGGATGTAAAAAGAACGAGTTTCTTTCAGTACATGCGCATACATACAAAAGTACACACAAAAATAGAAAGGCCTGAACTGAGAGATAAGTTAAAATCGAATCGTGGAACAGGACCTGAATTTTTGTTTGTCTTCTTGTTTCTGTTGATGAGTAGTTTGTGATGATGGTTGAGAAGAGGAAGAGAGATGAATGCAACTTCTTGCGCTTGAGATGAGTGTAGTACGAAATTTGAATCAATAGGTATGGATGGGGTTTACGTAGGTCGTAGGGTGAGTTTCATCATACAAAAGATTTCTTGGGAAGAAAAAAAAAACTGATTCAACAAATGGCCTGAGATGTTGGGAATCAAAATGGGGCGAAGACCAAAAAGCGCTTTCGCAACGTTTGCTAGCTGACGAAGGTAAAGCCTGGGACGTATGACAAGCTTGTGAGTCTTTTGGTTGATGCTAGCATGTAGAAGGGAGAAACCCGGGCCATTAATCAACGACAGCATAGGAAGTGGAACTAATAGAATTGGTCATATTAGTCGGGTGTCGTTGGCAAACTCAAATCAAAAAAACTACTGGATTTTGCGTTTTTCACGATCCTATCAACCTTTCATTCAACCGCAAAACCTGAGCAATACAAATAATGTGGGGTTCAGTACTGATTGGCAATCCAGCCCAAGGCAATTGAGCTTTTTTTTTCTTTTAAGAAAAAAAAAACCTAAGCATGGCAGGCAGGGTGAGGATGAGAAAACGAGTGAAGGGATGACAAACCAAGAGTTTCTTCAATAGCAAAGCTGATCTTTTGTTCCAACCTGAAGCAATGGATGAACATGATGCGGATACAAATAAATGATCCAGCAAAAGATGACGCAGTGGCTACAATGCATGAGGGAAAAGGAAAAGAGAAACTCAACTGCTCGAAATTGGGGTAAGGAGGCAAATCGAGTCGATTGAAGCATGTGTGCGACTTGGGTAATTGAGTGATTTCTCCTGCTTTTTCGATAGTGAATCGACGAGGCCCATCCGATCCTTGAAGGTCTTTGAATCCGTTGACAGGGATCCTCGAAGTTCCTGGAAAAACATGAAGAGTCAAACGTTTCACCAACTCTCAGTTCTCGAACGACGGTTGATAATTTAGTGCAATTTAATGTCATGGGTCCAAACTCACCAGTAGTGAATTGCAATAATCGAGACTTTTTCTCCGCAGGCCAAGCCCTGACGGCTTGCCAAAACCATTTGATGACTTGATCGTCCTGTTGATACCCTCGATAATCGGTATGTTTGATCCAGTCATCAACGTCTATGTCACTCATTCCACCGATAAGCAACTCCAGCTCTCTTTCATCAAATACATTGATTAAATCCTGCGGGATTAATTCATTGAACCCAGTCAAAAAAGCCTTAAACTGATCGGCCACTCGTTTTTCTATCCTCCACTGAGTGATCAATTCAATATAATCCTTTTTGTTCTCTTCTGTCACCGGGATGTTTCGCCCGTTTTCTTTCAAGTCTATAGTCACCACCTCCCCAAACTTTTCATCCTCAACTGAAAACGAGTTCTCGATGACATCGGTGATATCGTTCTCCCTGTAGCCGACCAGACAATGTCGAACACCATAACCGTCAGTTTGACTCGGTTAGGACTAGTTATTTTCACAAGCAGATCCGAATAGAACTGACAGCATCCATGTCAACGACCGGAATATTTCAGCGTCGACACTTTCCATATCGGCCAGCGCAATCTTTTTCTTGAGTATCATCTTGTAAAAACTCGTGATAAAGTATGCGTCGAGGAAACGTCTGCAGGAACGAAATGACACGCAGATTGCGCTACTAAGTATTCCTAATGCAATCATGATCGAGATGATAAAGAGCTTACCTATGGAAAATAGCTAGGGCGAGTACTCTGCCGATGAACTTGAAATAATTCAAATGCTCCGGGTTGACACCACTGTGTGGGTTGATTTGCTGAAGAGCAAAAGAAAATCGGAAACGTCAGAAAGTGAGTTCAGACCTCAAAACAGAGCGAAAAGCGAAGATGTCAGAGCGCTCACCAGAGTATAATTGTCGACAGCCGAGTATTCGAAAAGACAGTAAAACGGGTTAAACATTTCGTGAGAGAGTAAAAAGAAAAACTCTCTGAGAAAGGCATCAAAATGATATCAGTCTCTCGGTGCTCCAACCGGGATAGTCGCAGAGACCTCTCATCTGGACCTACCGAGAAACACCACCATAATCAAGCCCATCTTCACCATCAAATTTGATCATCAAACGTTTTTTCAAATCATTCGGCTGCTGTCGCATGATCTCGGCATAGCTATCTTCGAATATGTGACTGCGGCGAATCTTGACGTGACACTGCCCAGGGTTCGGGCGTAGAGCGGGTTGAGATCTAAAGTAGATCAACTTCCTCCGGAAATCGCGTTTGTACTGAGGGACGTTCTGGTCCAACGAGCTGGGTAACCGAGGATCATCCCAGGTGGTCGTCTTCGTGTTGTGATCAACAAAATATACTCGAGCCGTCGACGTCAGTCTCATCTCCCAACCAGAGGGAAGCGGCCCAAGCTGAGAGACCGCCTGAGGTTGAACGTTATTACCGTTGGGTCCCATGACTCGTAATAGTTGCTGGCGCCGAGGATCAACCCAAGTAGTAGTCCTCGTATTGTGATCGACGAAATAGGGCCGACCCTCCGGTGTGAAACGCTGTTCCCAGCCGGCCGGAAGCGGTCCCCAGCCAGCGGTTGTTGAGCCACTTTGAATAGTGGACGTCGCACCGGCGACCGAAGTCGAGCCGGCGGCAATGGGAGCAGCGGTCGAGGGGGGTGGCAGCAGCATCGCCGATCGTAGGGGAGGTTGAGGAGGAAACTTGTGCGATGGAAGGAGAGGTGGTGTCGGTACCGCTGAGGAGGTCGTCAGCCAGGGCTCGATTGTTCATACGCTGTCGATCGTTCGCTTGGGCCGCATTAGCCTGATTGACTTGAGCTTCGGTGCTCCTGGGCGGCCGAGTCCAGGTGGTAGCGCGAGTGTTGTGGTCGACATAGTAAGTCCTTCCAAGATGGTCGACCCGACGTTCCCAGCCTGGGGGAAGGGGGCCATACTGATCTTCGGTCGTGGAGTAGTTCCGATTGGTGCTCGAGTTCCCGGTCGCGGTCGAAGGATTGGCCATGAGGGTGACGGGGTTGTTATTCGAAGAGGAGGAGGAACCGGGGGTAAGGGCAGATGGACTCGCGGTCTCACTCGTTGCACTGGTGACCGAGCCTGGAGTGGTGATGGGTGAAGTGGAGGTGGAGTTGAGAGTGCCGGAGCCGGAGCCGGAGGGGGCAGGAGAGCTAGTGCTGGGGACGTTGAGGCTGGACGAGCTTTCGTTCGAAGGAGGGACGGGTTGGGGGCGGTTGCGGATCGGAGTGGAGGTGTTGGTGGAGAGGTGGACGATCAGTTTACCGTGGACGACCATGTTATCGTTGGACTTTTTCAAGTCACGCGTCAAGGTGGCTGTGAGGAGGCGAGGGCGAGGCGGAAGGAGAAAGGAGGGTGTGATCAGCCGAGGAGATCGAGAGCTTGGAACGGGTTGTGAGGGGAGGGGAGGGGAGGGTATACATTCACCGCCCAAGTCGAGATCGAGGACGCTGGAGACCCTGATGTTGATGACGCCAAGGAAGCCTTGGTCCTTGCGTTTGAATTTTTTCTGATCGAAGATTTGGACGGTCACGACGGATGAGTCCTTGACGGAGCTGGCAGGAGGAATCGGATCAGCTAGGGTATCCGAGCGAATGGAGACGATGAGGGGGGGGGGGGGGGATGCAAACATATCAAAGCTTTCGTTCCAGTAGGGGTTGAGGGTTCGCTTGATGGCGGAGGTGGTCTTGGTATGATCGCCATCGACCATGATGACGGCAAAGGGATCGGGGAGACGGAAGACGTCCCGTTTGCTCAGACCATCGGCGGCGACCTGGTGGGATGGATCGGAGCGAGGGAGGGAGACAGGGGTGATGGGATGATCAGAAGAAGTTGGTCCTTGAGGGGGGGGCAGGGGCGAGGAGGTGGATGAAGCAGACTACTGACCACGGTGAGTCGAACGGTCTTACTCCGTTGGGGGTTGGGAGGGGCAGAGCCACTTGACATCCTGAGATGGAGATGGAGATGGAGATGGAGATGGAGATGTAGATGGAGATGTAGATGGAGATGGAGGGGGGGAAAGATGAGGGGGTAGGAGGAGAGAGAGGCTGAGCGATGAGAAGCGAAGGATACGACGGCCGGTCTGGGTGGTGGTCAGTGGGGTGGGGCAGTCGGTCGGTCGGTCGGTCGGTCGGTGGGTCGGTCAGTCGTTCGGTCGTTCGTTCGGTCGTTCGGTCGGTCAATCGATCGAACGAGTTCCTGATGAGTTTATAGAGTCAATCAAGCCGAGCCAAGCCACCGTCGATGTGGTGGTGATGGATGGTAGAGTGGAGGAGGGTGATAAGGTGGAAGGCAGGAAGGAAGTCAAGGTTTGTGATACTTAAGAAGTGGTTTCGATTCACTTCAGAGGTGCATGGACCAGTAGAGTATACCACTTCAGCAGTCAACCAACCAACCAACCAGACTTTGAGTGCTCGAGGAGGTAGACTCTGGGTGGTCATCGAACCAGGCGAGGGCCAGGGCCAGCGAGATCGGGTAATTCGGGAGACGACGCCGGCGGCCGAGCAGAGGATGGCATATTAGGAACTGACAACAGCCTCGGGGAGACCGCCACCGGGAGACGGGGACGGGGGCACCCGCAGCCACGACCAACTCATCCCATCCCAAGCTGGCAGCTCAACTTCGACGGACTCGGACGACTGACTGATCAGGTATCATCTATCTCATCTATCTACTCATCATCCAGCATGCCCATCGGCCATCCCGACTCGGACTATCACACCCAACTTGAAATCCTAGATACTCTCCAATCAAGCTAGCGAGTCTGACTGGCTCAGTCTTCTCGCGCTCATGATGATAAGCCAGAAGGATCGATGGACTACTGCTCGAGGAATTACGTCCAAGGACTTTTCCCAGCCTATTGCCATCCTTGCCTTGAGCCTTGAGCCCTGATGAGCTTCTTCACTGGCGCTAGCTTAGCTACCCTAGCAAGCCGTGTGAACCAGCTCGTCCATTGAAACCTTCGATCACTCGGACTTCTTCATCACCCTCACGGCTCTCAATCTCGTTTTTTTTTTCTCTTCGATCATCATTCATTCTCTCTTTCCTTCTTGTGGTTGTTGTTGTGGCTATCGACCACCTAGCTCACGGCTCCTCAATAATTTCGATCCGACGACGGCGCGCCAACCAACGAATCGGTCGTCATGGTGACCTCGTTCGATCGATGATAATAGTCATCCTGGCTCTTCTTGAGTCATCCAGGTTCAATCATTCCCTGGGTTCTCATCCAATCCGACCAGGGGCTGGCAACCCCCATTCGGCTAGTAATTTCGTCATGCTGGAGTTCCCAATCGAAAAAAAGATAAAAAAATAATACGTGATCGAAAAATTTTCCTTCTCCTCACTCTCTCTCTACATAAACCCTTTAAACGGAAGAATCGTGTTCCTGATCATTTGGTGAACCCACAATCACAGTTGATGAAGAGTCAGCGAACCGACGGCAGGTATCCCAATTGCCCATCGATTACGAAAGAAACGAGTACGGATAGCATAGCAGTGGAGAGAGAAAAAAACCTTCCAAGATTGAATGAATCGATGGTAGCATATCCATGAGATTAATCCATCATGGGTTCAAAAATCATCAAGAACTCGAAGATGTAAAACTAACAACATCAGAAAAGACTAAAAATTCGTACTTGGAAGATTAAGATGGTATTTTTTTTATCAATGATCAAGAAAGAAAGAGAAAACCCTGAAGGATTTCATTGGTCATCATGTTTGAAAAGCCCATGGGGATTTTGAATTGATCATCATCCAAGTTTCAAATGAAAGCTAAATGAATCCTTTGTAAGATACACACACACGCAAAGAGGTATAAGGAACTTTGTGAGGATAGAGTCTGATCAGTCAAATCTCAGTGCTTCCTCAAGAATGTATGTCCTTGCTCATTTTTTTAGTCTGTATTCCAATGAAACCCCAACATTATTTCTAGTCAACTTGAAGGTTCACCAGTTTTCTTGATCATTCAACGGGATCTGCTTTTTCTCAAAATCTTGTCTCAACAATATCTCTTTGTTTGTTTGTTTGTTGTTTTTGAGGGAGGGGAAGGGGGGGAGAGGAGAGGGAGAGCTTGATTTTGGATCTCTTGCCAACTCAAAACATCCCAACCCAATTCACAATTTCCTCTTTTGGGCTCCTAAGAACCTTAGTTTCTATTTCTGAAGGAACTTGTTGAGCTGCATTTAGCTTCTTTTTTTTTTCTCAACAGATATAGAATTCCCTTCTCTCTCTCTTTTTTTTTTTTTTTTAAAAAAAAAAACACTCTGAAACCTTGACACAATTTAATCTTAGTTGATTGATCTCAATGGATATCTCTGAAATATCTTGATTGGCTACTACTGGCCTTGGAGAACAAACCCCCATAACTTAGATTTTTTTTCTTTTTCTTTTTTTTGTAGTCTCAATCAGCCAATTGAGTGATTCATTGAAGTTGAGGCAAACAATCAGGACTAGGTTTGATGATGATGATTTTGAAGAGAACAATGGTCACTCTTCTTCATGAGAATAATGATCATTCATAGAACAAAAAAAAAAATCTAAGGAATGTCTGTTGATGTCACGCTCCAAGGTTAAAGGTTATTGTCTTCCCCACTTCAACATATCCTTTCCCTCAGTACCATCTACCTCAGTCCATAAAGGGTGACACAAAAAAAGCACAACATCAATGGTGCCTTCTGCTTACTACCTCTGGCTTGCATAACAACCTTCCAATCTTGGCAACTCAGTATATACTTGCAAAATCTTTCAGTTAACTCTAATACTGGTTGACCATCCATTCAAGCTTTGCTCTTCTACCCTGGGTATCATCAACCCTCAGAATTCCATTCTTGGTCACCCACTCACACTAGTTTTCACTCATGTCTAGATAGCCACATCAACTGTATAGTTGGAAAATAGACTAGTCCCTTACCCTGCATAAGCTACACCTTCATACTTGCATTGTCCTCACCTGACATTCATTCCTGTCTCATTTATTATGTCCTTGTACACTCATATTCTATTGTCTCTCACCTACTCTACAACCTTGGAAAAAACTGTACTTTTATTTGCTTTTCCCATTCTGTTGCTTTTATTAATTTCCTCATTGCTCTCTAGATTTATTTGACCATCTTTTGGTTTGTATCTAGTCACCTTCAAATTAGCTTATAAAGGCTGTGTTGCCTGCCTGATGATTGTCTCCTCAGTTATTTAATTTCAAATGTTCTTGAATTTGATAAATCTAGTCATAACATCAGGCTTGGATTTAGTTCCTTTCCATCAGAACACTTCCCTCCTCTTGCTATTTGTTGAGTCATCAAATCATAAGTTTGCAGTTTGCAGTTAGCCTTGCTATCTTGCATCTTCCTTGCACTCAGTCTCTCCCCTTGAGCTCACAATCATCTAATATTGCCCTATAGTACATGGGCTGGTTGTGTGACAGTTGACAAAGGGGAAAAAAAGCCTCAAAGGATCTTCAATTTGATTTTGGGATTCTTGAAGCTCATTCAAATGATTCAAAACTATATCAAGTAATGTGACAGTTTTGTACCATCAAGAAATAATTGGTAAATTAATTTGAGTGTGGAATCAATAAAGAGTTATCTATCTTGTCTCAAAGGTTTCTTCACTAGATTTTCCAATCATTGAAGTCTACTTGGGGATTCCTCCATGTTGCCCATAAGTCTTGAAAAAAAAAAAATTCTGAGTTTTTCTTTAAAATTTATTTGCTTTTTTTTATCTTTTCTTCTGTTATGATTATCATTGCTTTCATTGTTTATCCAAGCATCAAGTGAAATTTCATTTTAACCTGTTGGTTTAAAACAGAGATATATCAATGTCAAAAAAAAAAAGAAATAGGTCACCAATAACTTACTGGATTTTGAAACTTGGATTGAATGTCCTGGATGGTTGATGAAAGGATATCATAAGGTGGATCAGATTTAAATGTGGTTGGGGACACCCAGAAGAATTCAAGTGTAAACCAAGCTGAGGAGCTTTCCAAATGAGAGCTTAGAAATTGGATTAATTTGAATTTCTTATATCAAAGGTAAAGGGTATGTGATGGAAACAACTTTAAATAACTTGAGAGTGGAGATTTTGATACTAAATTTCTCAGAAATCATTCATGAAAACAAATATTAAGGTTTATTAGAGTCAAGCAAACCCTCCACTTTTTAATGTTGGGTTTAAACCCAAATTCTCCATCAAAAATGAAAAAAAAACCAAGTATTTAAAGGCTTTCACCACCTTAACCACACATCATTCCGCATCATCACCCCTGGTTTCAACCTTCAACCTCATTGGAAAAATTATACCTCCAACGTCATTCAAAAAATTTGATTCATTTCTCTCATCACTCTATCACTCTAATCTCCTCATTGCTCTCCTCATTGCTTCTTCACTCTCATCACTTCATTACTTTCATCACATCCTAACTCTCATCACTTCATCTCTTCATACCTCTTACTCTTTTCAAATGGCCCCTCATCAAACCTCCCCTGCAAGTCCACAAATCAATCAAATGGACCAAAGAAAACATCCCCAAGGAACTCTAAATCAAAAATCCTCCCACATCAGCTTCCAAAGGCTCAAATTAGCTCAAGAGATCTGATCAAATTATCCTGGTAAACTGGCTCAAAATTCCTTCCAACTATGACCCTACTTTGGATCCAACAACAAAACACAAGTTGGCCAAGCTCCATCCTCTAAGGTTAATGGTTATCTCCTGATGGCCAATGAACTGAAGAATAAAAAAAAAGGTAGCCTGGGCCTTTCATCCAAACAGATGCTGAAGCAATTCAAGAACTATTGAGACATGTATAAAAAGGCCAACTAAATTTCAATCTCCACTGGCTTTGGAATCACTGAATTTGATAAAGCCCAGGGAATCAACTCGGTGGTCCATAAGTTGGAATTTGTTTTTTCCTTTGTATATGGGCAATGTTAAATTTACAACCCCCTGCAACCTGTTCACAACCCAGAATGGGTTGCATGGCACAATTTGCAACCCAAAATGGGTTTCAAACAACCATTTGTGACTCAGGTGGGTTGTGAATGGCAGTTTTCAACCCATTTTGGGTTTTGAATGGCAGTTTGAAACCCACTTTTGGTTGCAAAACGTGCCATGTAACCCATTTTTGGTTGCAAATAGCAAAAAAAAAATAGATTTTATTTATTTCATTTTACTTATTTCATTTTATTTATTTAATTTTATTTATTTAATTTTATTTATTTAATTTTATTTATTTAATTTTATTTATTTAATTTTATTTATTTAATTTTATTTATTTAATTTTATTTATTTCATTATATATATACATATATATATATATTGTATTTTTGTTTTTAATTTAATTAATTATATATATATATATATGACTTTTTTCATTTCATTTCAATTTATTTATATTTTTTTTATATTTATACTTTGAATTTGATTGATTGATTAATTTATTTATTTGTTTCATTTCATTTATCAGGTTTTAGCAGATTTAATATTCTGAAAAAATTAAATTGCTTATCTCAGGAAAAATATCAATTTTCAGAAAATATTTTTTTATCAAAATGAACAATGAATTAATGGGTTTAACTGAAAAAAATTTAAGAAAAAATTGAAAAAATGGATGGGTGTGAAATCAGCCATTTAATTTTTGGAAAAGCTCAACTCTGGTATGCCCCATTTTCTTGTTTATATATATTTTTAATTTAATTGATTAATTTATTTTTATTTGGTTTTTATATGTTTTTTTATTTTTTATTTTTTTATTAAAATCAAAAAAGAAAAAAATTATATATATATATATATATTTATATAAAATATAACAAAAGGTCTCAAACAACCATTTGCAACTCAGATGGGTTGCAAACAGCCATTTGCAACTCAGATGGGTTGCAAACAGCCATTTGCAACTCAGACGGGTTGCAAATAGCCATTTGAAACTCAGACGGGTTGCAAACAGCCATTTGCAACTCAGATGGGTTGCAAACAGCCATTTGCAACTCAGATGGGTTGCAAATAGCCTTTTGTGCCCATTTGCAACCACAGGGTTGCAAATTTAAAATTTCCCTTTTTATTTCCAAATGGATGAAATATTTGGAAAGAAGGCCAACATCAATCCTCCAGCTGCTTTTTACACCCAAAAATCTGATTCAGCAGATGCTGAGAACTTGGCTGTAGATGCTCAGCCTAGCAATGATGATCCCAAAAAACCCTGTTAGTGGCCCCAATCCAATGTGGAGAAGTATATTCCAACACAACCAGCTCCAATCATTTCTACATCAGCATTGATCAATAGTTCAAACCCTTCCTTGGAACCATCACTTCCTTCTTTGGATTGCTCTCTTCCTGGGGTGGAAGAACTTATGAACTTGGCCAATGAGGAGCAAGTTATTTAACTATCTCCATTAAAATACACATCTTTTAAATTAAGGAGGCAAGTTATTTTCTTTTCTTTCCAGTTAATCCTGATTGATTTTAGATTGGAAAAAAACTGCAACATACACTTCTGAATTGCCAAAAACTCAAGCAAATGGGGCCTCTCACATCACCTTCAAATGAGAGTGATGATGTTCCCACACAAACCTCCTCTGCAAAGGGAAAGCAAAAGGCCTCCAATTTGATCAACACCAACCCAAATAGCCATCAAAAGAGGAGAAACACTTCCAATTTTTCTGGCTTTGGAGATATTGTGGAGAAGCAAGATTCAAGAAAGTGAATTGATTGAAATCTTGCATTCAAAATCAAGCTCATTCCTATTCCCCTCCAAAAAACAGTGAACTCACAAATTAAATCTGAAAAACTTCAATTTGAAAAGGAGAAATGGGATTTTCAACTGGCTATTGATTTTCAAAAGCCAAAAGCCAAGAGTTTGGCTCATCAACAGAAATTATATTCCAAGTGTACATTGAATAAGGAAAATCAGGAGTTTCAAAAAGAGGAAAAGGAGAAGGATTGAAAAGAAGAGAGACTGGAAAAGGAGAGGGAACGACTAGAAGTGGAAAAAAAAGATAGGTTATTGGTAGCCATGGCTTGTATTGTAAGCAGTAAGACAGTGGAAGAAATTCAGGAAATTGCTTTATTGCTTGGCTTGTAAAATATTTACTTTTATAAAAAATTCAAAAATAAAAA
Source organism: Puccinia polysora (assembly GCA_025617555.3). Taxonomy (NCBI): domain Eukaryota; kingdom Fungi; phylum Basidiomycota; class Pucciniomycetes; order Pucciniales; family Pucciniaceae; genus Puccinia; species Puccinia polysora. The sequence goes on from CM062625.1 coordinate 28,739,381, forward strand.
TAAAAAATTATTTTCAAATACAACCATGTTTGAGCCTCCTTTTAACCCCACCACTAAAAAAATGTTTTTTTATTTTTATTTACATTTTTTGGTCTAGAGTATATTTTACCACTTTTCATTTCTTTTCAAGTGTTCAGAGTAGTCTTGTTAATTTGAATGGACATGGCCATCCTTGTATGGGTTGAAGTCTCCAGAACAGGAAAACTACAGTGCTTGTACTTATTGGACACCCAAATCATTTTAACCACACCTTTTTCTTTGAAATCAATACCTAAACCCAAGTCAGGAAAAAAAAAATGGCCATCAGATATGGTGTATCCAGTGATTTTGGTTGCATGGTAAACTCCTGCTGGTCATGCAGCAAGTGGCAGTTGATGGCCGGAACAAATTGGTTGATGGGGCAATAGTCAAGGGGGCCAAATCTTGTCAGTTCATCAACCCGCCTTGGTTGCTCATCAACTCAGGGAAACTAGAAGTGTTTTTGGGGCTGTTGTGATCCTCATTATTGTTACAAGCAATAGGATGAATTCCTATTGATGCAAAAATATTTGAAGCTTCAGCTGAAAGCCGCCACGGAAAAGTTGATGGCACACCCCCATTGGTTGACCACCAGACAAGAAGTGGTTGATTAACCACCACGTAGCCTTGAGCACATGCCAAACCTGGTTAAAAAGATATACCACTGAGTTGACAACCCAACTAGACTCAGTGGACACACCATACTTGGTATTCTTCCTTCTTGTCAATGATTTTTCCATTTGATTTTTTGCTTGGAACCACAAGTAGAAAGGAATAGGAAGAGATGTCAAATTTGTCAATGTGGGGAGAATTTTAGAAGTAATTTGAAGTGAAGGTGATGTGGTGTGCACAGTCAAAAGCAGTGAGCTGGGATTCATATTCCAATGAAGAGAAAGAGGGGATATTGTTCTCAAGCATTGTTTGATGGTTGGAATTGACTGCCAGGACACTGGAGTGTTGATGTGTGTAATATACTAGTCCATCCCATAAGGTAAATCTTCCAGCTTTGTATGCTTTCAGTAATGGTTCAGGCAAGCTGTTGATTATTTCAGGGGAAGGTTGGCGCTTTCAATAATAGAGATCAAGATCCTTATACTAGGGTTTTAAGTTTTCCCAATGGATTCAAACAGGGATTCATACAATTCACAGACATGTATCCCGGTGATTGGTGCTTCAAGATCAAGTAGTTTTATGTTGAGTATAGGAAAAATTTCATGATTTTCTGGGTCATGAGCAGGTTTTCTAGGGTAATTGGGTAGAGTATTCCTACTCAGACCATCAGAATTTTGGTGTTTGCTTCCTTCTTGATGGACTATAGTCATCTGTCCTCTATACCATTGAATAGCTATCTGCCATCTCAACTTATGCCTGCTAGAAGTTTTCATATTAATTAGAGTTCTAACAGCATTGCAATCAGTGATTAACACAAAGGTAGTGCCTTCAAGGTAATAATGAAGTTTTTCTAAAGCCCATACTGGAGCAAGACATTCCATTTGAATGGCACCATATCTTTTATCTGTATCCTTGACTTGTCTGGAGATAAAGAGTATTGGTTTTCACATTGGTTTATCATCTTCTATGATTTCCTGGTGAAGGTCAGGTCCTAGTACTTCCATGCTAGCATCTATGTATAGCTTGAAAGGCTTTCTGTAATCAGTTTGTATTAGCATGGGGGCTGTGGTCATATCTACTTTGAGTTCTTCATAATTCTTTACTCTTTCATGAGTCATTTCAAAGAGGGTGTTGTTGTTGCAAATCTCATAGAAAGATTCAGTTAGCAGTGAAAAATTGGGTAAATACTTCTTGTAATAGCTGCAGAAACTGATGAAAGACAAGAGTTCAGTCTTATTCTTGGGCATTGGTCTATTCATAACTGCAGCTATTTTGCTTTGGTAAGCTGTCAGGGTTAAACCAGACACTATATGTTCTAGAGCTTTGAGTTCTTCATACTCAAAGTTAAATTTCTTCATTGATAATTTCAATACTATAGAAGAGATTGTTTTAAGAACTAGTCTTAATTTATCCATAAGACTAGTCCAATCATCAGTTTAAATGATAACATCATCAATATATACCATCATCCAGCCTTTTCTAATGAAATGGCCTAATACTGTATCCATCATTCTTTGGAAGTGGGAGGAAGAATTTTTGATTCCAAAGGGCATTCTTAAATACTGATATATTCCTAGGTGGCATATAATCCTCATGAACTTCCTGCTATCAGGGCTGATAGGGATCTGGTGAAATGCTTTCAGCATTTCCATAGTAGTGATAAACTTAGCTTTTGAGAGGTTATGGAGAGCATGGTCAATCCTAGGGATAGGATAGTAATCAGCTTGAGTGTAGTTATTCAGAATCCTAAAGTCTCCAAACATTCTTGAATTTTAATTGTGCCAAGCTATTATCACTGGTGTAGTGAAATCTACTTGATCATTATGTCCTACTTTCCTCAAACTTTCAGGTCAATTAATTCCTGGATGTGAGTCTCAAGGGGAGCTCTTGATTTTGGGCTAGAAGGGTAAGCAGGTCTCCTAAGGTTTAGAGGATAAGGGGGTTTAATTGTTAAAGTAAGAATCATGTCATTTCCTTTAATATTACCAATAGGGTGTTCCTTAGTGAAGAAAGCATTCTGATTTTAAAAGCATACTTGGAGGATGTCCCATTTTTGGTCTTTGCTGAGCTGGGAATTCAAAGCTGCTTGGGAGAGGTATTCTTGGTTGAAAGTCTCCAAGTGTTTCTCATAGATGGAATCAGAAGTTTGAGCATTAACATGAAATATTTGGAACTTTTTGTTCCAGTCTCCTCTTACAGTGAAGTATCTACCCTTACGCTGAAACACATATATCCTATAAAAGCAAAGGGAATCATTTCCTCAAATAAAGTAATCACATACTCCATTCTGGAGCTACAAATTCAATTTTCAGTTTGAGTGATCCTTTAGTGTGAGGGAATATAATATCTGAGGTCCATACTCCAATAGCATTAAGGGAATAGTTAAAGCCACTGAAATCAGCTTGGGGTACTGGTAGTAATTTTATTTTCTAGTTTGGATCTTGTTTTTCTAAATAGGATGATCCAAGACAAGAGCAGAAGGCTCCACTTTCTAGGGGTAAATTGACTGGAGAACCCTGGATTAGTCTAGTAGCGTAGAAATTTTTACCAAAGGTTTAACTTTTACCAGCAGAGAGTTTGACGGTTCAAGTACTAGCTTCAGAAATATTTTGAATATTCATGTTAGGATTCCATTGTTGGGGAAAGTTAGAATATTCATTAACAGGATTAATATTCAGGGAATTCTCCATGTTTCCTTCTATATTATTGATAGGTTTAGTGATCATCATTTCAAATTCTGAAACTGGTCCATCAGAGTCATCATATTGAGGGTCTGGGTTATCATATTCTTCTCCTTCAATAGGGGTAATACTTCTTCTAGGCTGGGGGCCATCAGGTCTGAGATGTCCAGTGTGGTTGCAGTTCCGGCATATCTTCCCTTTGGTCTCTGAGGGTTTATTAATTTCAGAAGTAGAAGGGTTAGGGGTAGAGGACTCCTTAACCTTAGGTGGATATTCTTCCCTGTTCCTGGTGTTTTGTTCTTTAGGTTTATTAACTTTCTTATCAAGTCCATTCATATATATGGTTTCTTCTAAAACACCAATTGAGGTAGAAAGATCCAAGTCCAAGGGAACTCTGCACCTTACACTATGGTTGAGGTGTCCTGGAAATAAGTTAAGCAGTCTTTCATTCACTTCCTCTTTATCAGATTCTGCATAGAAGCAGTCTAACCTTTTCTTCTGTTCTAGACACCATTTATGAGGTTTGTCCTTTGAATGGTCAAATAAGGAAGTTTCAAAGGATTTCATAATCTTTCTTGTCAACATCCTAGTACCAAACTGTTATTTAATTAGTTTATACCAAGAGTTCCAGGGCAATGAGCCTAATTTTTCTCTCTTGTTGATAAAACAATCAAGGGCCACTCCTTTGAATAATCCAGGTAGTCTTACCACAGCAATGGTTTCAGGTAGATCATAGGAAGCTGGGGTGTAATCAATGAATTTAATGAAGTATCAGATCTCTGATACCAGGAACCTTGCAGTCTTTTAGCTACAGAGAGTGATAAAATTACTGGAATAATAATATTCCAAAAATAAACACTTAAAAAGCTGAAATAATAAATAATTTAAGAGCTGGTGAAACATTTACTTGCTTTGGTTAAAATGTTTTTCAATATGTTATAGAAATAGGGGCCATAGTTTTATACTACTGGGGATCTTTAAAGAAAATAAACTCTCTTCAAGGGGCCTCCTTAGGCAGTTTAAAGATCTTGGAATAATGATGGGTGCCTTCTAAGGACTTATAAAATAGTATGACCAGGCAGAAAATCACACAGGCCAATCCAGGAAGGGAAAAACTAACTCTGAGCAATCATCCATAGAAAAGCCTGCAAAGATTCAGGTAAAGGGTTTCAGAGCAGATGGGGTTGATTGCTAGACTAAATCTTAATGAATCAGGTTGATGGGTTTTGGGGAAATAATAATACTGAAGAATAATTCATAAATCACTTGCTTATCTCTTTATAAGCACTTGATTAACAATGAAAAGTTTTCTGATTGATAGTAATAAATTCCTGGTAAAACTGATGGGGAACAATAGACCAAAAAAGGTCTGTATAAATACCTTTTTTTGGGTGTTTTCTGAGCTTCTCAGGGCACGTAGAGAGGTTTCAGCTCATGATCTGAGGCTAGAAAGCCACCCAGGGCACTTTTTTCACTTCCTATTTGTGCTTTCAATCAGATGATCTCAGATCTTCTGGATTTCTGTACTATTTCAGCTGCAGGATCTGTTCTTGTGTTAATCTGTTATATCACTGATCCTGCACTTATCCTTTGATTTTACTATTATTATTGTTCTAAAGTGATCAGATGTAAATTTTTGTTAATTTTCATCATCTTTTCATTATGTTGATAATTTTCAATAATTTTTACAGCCAATCCTTGATGTGTTTCATGGTCTTCAAAGATTAGGATCAGCCTTTGTGGTGGTGATTCTTAATATTTTATTTTAAATTCAAACTAATTTAAAATTAATTAATTACTAATTTTATTTAGGTTTTAGAGTTTTTAGATCATTTTTCATGGGTATTTCATGATATTACATACATCAGGTCGAACTTACTAGGTTGTAGCTACTATGAGTGGCACCTGTTGGTCAGCAAAACTGATCCTGACACAGGTATCAGTCCATTCAACCGCATGCGGGAATTTTTTACGTGGGAACATGATCTGTAATGGATACTACAGATGCACAGCAGCTGTGTAGGGACGCAGGAATGCGCGCAGGAATTGTTACAGAACAAATTTTGGCATGTAACTCCTAAAATATACACAAAACCTCAGTTTTGACTGAATTTTAAGTGTGGAACGTATACATGACAGTATATGTGAAATATCATGTTGGCTAAAAAGTGCCATGTTTGTGCCATGAATTTTTGGTCAATTTTTCTTTAATAATTCAAGATATGAAGGAGTCATAATTCCAGGGTGGGATCAGTGAGTGCCCCAACCTAATTTTGGGTGGGGAATACATTTTGGTTATATTATTATGGATTTCCTGCTCCTTCTTTAGTTATATTAATATTTTTATTTATTTGTTTTATATTTGTTGATTTGAAAAATTGCTCTGTAAATAGTAGCAAGCTGAAATGAAGTGTATGTGGTCATACTCTCCTTCTCCTGAAAACTTAGGGCACTCAGTTATAGGGGGAAGTAGCTTTAGAGCTTGATCCACTTCTGGGGTGGGACTAGGATTGTGAGAATCAAGCCTGAATAAACTTGGTCTGGGATTAGTAATAGGAGTAGAAGAGAAACAGGTTGGTTTAGGTCCTTCTAATTTAGTGGGGAGCTCAGTTTTATTAACTTTGAGATATCTGAGATCATTTTTGATCATACTCAGCTCCAAGTTCAATTTGTTACTTAGCATGTCAATTTTATGGATCACTTGATTCAAAGGAGTTCTGGTGGCTCTTTCAAGTTCTTCCTTGTAGTAATTAATTGATGATATCAGTTCTTGCTGGATTGAGGCATAAGTAGAGTCTATATGTCTTATAAAGGTTAACTTATTCATACTCATAATTTCTTTCAAGTTTTCAATTTCAGCACCCTTGGTTCTGGTTTGCACTTCTTAAAATTAGGGTATCTTAGAGTCATTCAAATTTAATTTGTCCAATTGTGCATAAATCTTGTCAAGGTTGCTGCTTACAATTTTAAAATTATGAGCCACATCAGAAGTAAAGGATTTGGAAGGTGGAAAATCTAATTGTTGTATACTTTCTTCCATTTCTGAGCTAGAGAAATTATCTTGTCCCAATCTTTGGGATTTCTTTGTCTCTGATGGGTTGAGGACCTCTTCTTTTAAGGGTCCTTTCCCTTAAAGATAGCTAGCTGATCCCAAGGATTCCAGCTTTTCACGTAAGTCTCCACTTCTTTTCTGATTGTAAATTTCTGAAGGCTTATTTGGGAGGTCTTTTCCAAAGAAATGGCTTTCCTCATGGCGGGGCCTCCTTGAGGGAATCCCAATGTCTTAGGTGCTCTTTTGCCAGAGCTTTGATTCTCTCCTCCTTGGCAGGGTTCAGCCCGGGAAGCAAAATTGGAGGCATATCCTCCAGGGATGAGGTGCAGGGCATGGGAGCAGTCTCCAAAAGTGTGTTGGTCAAGTTGGGGGCCACAGCTTCCATTGTTGTCAGCTGGGGTGACACTTGGGTTGCGGGTTCAAGCCCCTTCATTTCCCTTGCAAATGGCATCCTTGCAGGCACGCGCTGCTCTGGGCAAAGACCCATAGGAGGGTACTCTACCACTGGCTTGGGTTTTGCGCCTTTTTTGAAGCATTGTGTAAAACAAATGTATAAGTTTTTCAAAAATTTCAAAAGAAAATAAAAAAAAATTATGATAATAATTTTTGGAGATGTTAAATATTTTTTTATATTTTTTACAGTTGATATAACCTTACTTAAGGTTAAATTAAGGGGTAAAAATGCCAAATTGGGATTAAATGAGTCCTTGGCGGGTATTCCAGGGGGATCTTGGTGGGTACCAATGAGATCTTGAGTTGAATCCAAAGATCCGGGGTCAGGGTATCCATCCAAGAGTTCTTGTTCAATAAAATCAGCAAGGGAATAATATCTTTCAACTTGAAAAAAATTAAATAAAATAAAATAATAAGTTTTATTATTTTTTGGTATTCTTATATATTTTTATAGTTTATATAAAAATTGATCAAATGCTCAATTTATTGTTTCTTTTTGTGGTAAAAGAGGTGGTTTCTGTAATGTTTCCACTCTTTATTTTGAATTAATAAATAATTAAAATAAATGAGTCTTTCAAGTTCAAGTTTTTTTTCTTTAATAGCTTCTTGTTTATAATATAGAAGCCTTTCTTGCCATTGTTCAGGGGTCTAAGAGTGCTCATAATTGGAACAAGAACACGTGGATTGGCTTTTTTCCTTTGTTTAAAAAGATTTAAATAATAAATAACTAATTCTCTGTTGGTCTTAAGATCCACTGAAAAAAAGTTAATAAAAAATTAATGATAATAAGTATTTTTAATTTTTTTCACGTGATATATCTGGTCCAAGAGATTAAATAATTCAACCTTGATTATTAAGTGATATTTACTGGACAGAACCCCATTTGTCAGCTTACTTATAACAGGAAACCTGCATTCCTTTAGCTACAGAAAGTGATATTGGTGTTGGAACAATGATAATTCCAAGAAAGCACATAAAATTCTCAGAGTTAATGATATGATAAGAGCAAGTGCAAGGTTTGGGATTTGGTTTTTTTAATTTTTTTAATATATATTTAAAGAGGGGCTACAGCTAATACAAGAATGGGGATCTTTATTAAAACAAACTCTCTTCAAGGGCTACTTTGAACCGTGTAAAGACCTTGGGACAATGAGTTTTTAATTTGATTCAAAAAAAGGGGTTGAATCAAGGATATGGGTGAACTGGCTGTCTTACAGCACTTAAGTCTTGAGGCAAAGAGGAGAAAAATTAATTATTTAAGCAGGAAACCCAAGAATATTGCAGAAATTCATGGTTAAAAGTGTCTCAGGACAATATTTGGGGGTTTTGCTGATTTTGTGAAATGTAATTAACAATGGGTTTAGAATTAATAATTCTAATAAAAGACTGAGGCCATATATAAATTTTCTATCTTTTATAAACACTTGATTATGGAGGGAGATGGGTCTGGATTGATACTGAAAATTACTGCTGTTCAAATCATCCAAAAGGGCTGTATATATACCTTTTTTGGGGTAAGGGGCTTCCCAGGGCATGTGTAGAGGGTTGAGCTTGTGGGCTAAGGCTAGAAGGCTGTTCAGGGCTATTTTGGCATGCTTTCTTAGTGCTGTCATTAAGATGGGCCTTTCTGTGTCATTTTTATGTGTGAAATAATTATCAAAATCTGTTTAAATGTTAATTTGTCATTCTTACAGGTCTGAAACATTTCCTATTTTTGGATCATTTTCTTTTGAGCTCCATGGTAAAGAGTGAGTATTTTTAGATTCTCAGCCATCTTCTGAGCATGTTTGTAGTTTTTAATAATTTTTAGGGGAATTCCTTGATATGTTTTGTGGTTCATAAAGATTTGATAATAGTATTTACGTGACAACCTTTTTTATTATTTTCCTTATTTTTTCTGTCTTATATTTTGAATTTCATAATTCAGATGTTCCAGAAATCCCTCTATCCATCATTCAAGTTTTTAAATACGCATGATGCATGCATGTGGGTTGTAGCCTATTCCTGAGGGACCTGGCTGTCAGGAGTGGTGCAGGTAATTTTGACACGCGCATACCTGACAGCTGCGTGTGGGAATCCAGCATCCACAGCCAGCAGAATATTGCATGCAGTTTCTTTGAAAGGCGCCTACATTTTGAGTTTCAGGCGCATGTACCATTGCTTTATGGATGCAGTGCTGCATGCAGGAATTGTGACAGAACACCAATCTGGCTGTAACTTCTAAAATATACAAAACACCTCAATTCTGAGTGAATTTTAGGTGTGAAAACTATACATGAAATTGCATGTGAAATACTAAAGTAGCCAAAAAAGTTCCATAGTGGTGCTGTGGAATTTTGATCATTATCATTTTAAATTATTTAAAAATATAAGGAGTTGGAATTCAAGGGTGGGGTCAGTGAGTGACCCTACCTTATTTCAGGTGGGAAATCCAGATCTGCAATAAATCTTCTTGAGTCAGCAAGAACCACCATGATTGAAATAAAAACTCCTACATTCCTTTGGGACAAGATCCTAGTCAATGCTTGCATGATCCTTAAACTTCTTCCCTCTCTCAAATCTAAAATCTCTGCCTACAAACTGTGGACCATCAAATCCCCAAAATTTCACCTAATTTGTGTCCTTGGCTCCAAGGCCATCATCCTCAATAAAACTTCTCCTCCTAGTAAAATTGAAAAAAGGCTTAGACTGCATTCTGGTTGGATTTGACCTTAACCTGCAGTTGTATTGGATCTACTGTCCCAACCTCAGGAATATTGTGTGTTCAAAACATGTCAAAATTTTTGAAAAATGTCACTCCTCTCTTATCTCCTTAGATGATTCTTTATATCCCAAAAGTTACTTTGATCAGCTTCTGACTGATGACTACCTTCTCATTGAAACTCTCAACTCCAACACCTCTCCTGTCTCCACTTCCAACATTCTTCCCATTGCCAATGATTCATCCTCTGCACAAAACTCTCCCTGCAATGAAAATTCACCTCCCTCTAAATGCTCCATTCACAATAAAACCTCTCCCATAGCTCCTGTTACCACCTCTCAGTCCAATGCATGCTCAGTCCTTAAGCTCCAACTCCAATGAAAACTCCAAAGTTTCCAAGAAACTTCAAGACACCTCTCCTCCAACCCTTTTCAATCAATAAAACTTTCAAAAACCTCAACAATATTGATTTGTTTCCCAAAACAAGCCAAAAAGCTACTTTGAAGCCACCCACTGCAACAAAAAACAGAAATGGATCAAGTTCTTGAAGTCCAAACTGGATGGTATTGACCTCATGAAGGTCTGGGAAGGATGCAGATAACTTCCTGGCAGTAAAATTGCCCTGACCAACTGTGGGTTTATTGAATCAAGGGAGGACCCGAAAAAACCAGCATCTTGTTCAAATCATATTTGTGCATTCAGGGCTCCAAAAAAGTAAAATTATTCAACTACAGCCAAACCTATGCTCCTACAGGTTTGATTACCACTCTCTGTGTGCTGCTTGTCTATGCTCTCTCCCACAAGCTCACCCTCTGGCGAATGGAAATCAAGTCTGCCTTTCTGCATGCTCCACTGGACAAGAATGTCTTCATCAAAACACCCCTTGGCTATAATTCCAAATAACCTTTTCTCAAAGTCAAAAAGGCTCTCTATAGTTTGAAGAAAGTGCAAAAAAGCTGGTATGAAACTATTAAGAACTGGCTCCTCAAAGAAAAATTTACAAATTCCAGTGCCAACCCATGTCTCTACATTATTACAACCCACCAAATTTATGTCTTTGTGTATGTTGATGACCTTTTGGTAGTAGGTAATTCAATTGAGCTCAGAAATCAATTCAAAACCAAGTTCAAGACAAGATGGAACTCTAAGCAAGACCCTTGGGAATAAACTTGTAAACACCAAAGATGGCCTTGGACTCTTGCAATCCAGCCAAATTGAAACTACTCTTTTCAAACTGGTACTCACAAACTGTGAACCAATCAGAACTCCATTCAGGCCCAAAATAAAGCTCACTTCCGCCGCAGAAGATGAGAATAAAGCTTTCCTTGAACTGAAAATCAACTATTGATTCTATACTGGCTTCCTCAATTTCATTGCTAGCCAAACTGAACCTGATTTCTCCTACGCTGTCTCCAATCTCTCTTGCTTCAACAATAAACCCAGAATGCCTCACTGGATTGAGTTAAAACACACCTGGAATTATCTCAACTCATCAAGGGCATTGGCCTTGCGTTTTCAAAATTCATCTTTCAAGTACAATGTGGAATTTTTCAGTGAATCTTATGGCGGAAATGACCCCAAATCCCAAATAAGTCCCACTAGATACCTCATTCTTGTTTACAGCTTCCCTGTCTCATGACACAGTAAAATCCAATCAAAAATCTGTCTGTCCTCCACCAAAGGAAAGCTCAAGTCACTCATCCTTGCAACCCAAGAAAAAATATGGCTGTGTCAACTCCTCTCCAAAATGAATCCAAACCAAAAATTAACCCACTTGGAATTTATTGTCAACAAGGTGCTGAATGATGTGGTGAATTAAGATTCACATCACGGTACCCTCAAAAATGCGGACATGCAAATAAAATGGCTGCGCCAACAACAAGAAAATCACTCTCTGATTACTCACCTCATTCCCTCACATCAAATGTTGGAAGATTCCTTGAACAAAGCCACTCTTTACTCCTCTGTTGTTCATCTAGCCTCAACCATCATTTGAACTCACATATAATCATGGCAGTTTGCTGTCATTTATCCATCATCATCTATAATTGGGAAAACTTGAGTCAATTCACCAGTGCAGAATCTCAAATTTGAAGTATCCGCTCCACCACTTCTGTTGACTACACCATCATCTCCAGTGCAACTCTGATCTGCTCTCATTCCTGATTGGCCACCATCCTCCATTTCCACTCCAACTCTTTACTTCATTTTATTGCTATCCATTTCTTCTCCCGCTCTCCATTTATTCCATCATCTAATTGCTCTTCTGATTACCCTTTTTAACAACCATCTGCTTCCTACCTCTCTTCTTGCCTCAACCTGCTTGACCCAATGAACAACTCATAAACGTTCCCAACTTCACCTCCAGCCTTACCAAGCTTGAAAAGACTCCTATCACTATTGATCAGATGTGAGGTGCCCATTTACAGCCTTAATCAGCTCCATTTTCTCACCAAGCTTTCTCCTGTCATTACAGACTCTCCTTTTGTTTATTCCTTTCTTTCCTTATTCTCCTTTCTCATTCAAATCTGCCATCCATTTTTTCAAGTCAGAGGATTCTGGGTAAGACTCTACTCTTTCATTCTTGGCTGCTGAATCAAGATTCTTAAGTCCTGTTGTTCCTTCATGTTCTTTTCAGATCATTGGTCTTTGTTTGAAATAAATTCAGATTTTTGCTTTAAACTTAACAGTGTGGATGGGTGTTTTGCAGACAATGGATGGTGAATGGATGATGATGCATAAATGGCGGATTTGATGTTTGACATCTTCCATTTCCATGAAACACACCATTTAGGGGAAATGTTTATTTCAGAAACCTGCCATTAAAATGATGGTTTTTTCCAAGGGAAAATGGTAGGTTTCTAATGACCGGTTTGCTAACTTGGATATCCCCTAATATTTTTTCTTCCAATTTATTGATGTCTTTTCATGTTTCTAAAAATAATACTTAAATTCCATTAGAAATTCCAAAACACAATTTACCTAGGTAGACAGTCATTCAGTTAAGAATTGAAGAGAGAGTTAACCCATAGCCTTTGACACTGACAAGAGGTGAAGAGCATACAAGTCAAATGGATGAGAGATGGGGTAAGATGGGATCTGAATATCATGGTTTGCAACACAATAAAGCATTGGGGTGGGGAGCTTCAGCTCTTCCAAAGTTGCTACCAAAGCTGCTAGGAACAGATTGGGCTCTGGTATTGAATTGCCTCAAGGAAAGAGTGTGGCTAAGCCTGCTGGATCATCTATCAAAGGTGGTGGTGGATCTTTGAGGTTTTTGTTCAAATGCTGACTGTTTTTAGCTGATGATGGAACCAGGTTACAGACATGGTCACTTGAGGATGAAGAAAAGCCATTGTTGGGTGGTACTGGACCGGTGACAGGTGGGGCCTAAGTCACTGTTGTAGGAAGTAGTGGTTTCAAGTAGATTGATTGGGTAGGGAGAGGTTTAGGTTTCCCCAGAAAGAAGAATCACATCCAGTATGTTGGAGGCTAGTGAAAGGGACAAAAAAAGAAGGAGAAAAGAGAGAAAAAATCAAGAACATAGAGAAAGAAACTTGAAACATGAATGAATAATGCTGTGGTAGACCAAACCTTACCTGTAGCAATCAGAATCAATTTTCTAGTATAAATATAATCCCAATCCTAAAAATAAGCTATAGTCAATCAGCCAAAGTACCCCTCTATATCTCCTGGATTGGAAGATACAGCTCAAATAAACCCTGGCCTACCACATCCCAATTAGGTGTCCCAGACCTGGGAAAGATACATGGACATATCAGAAGAGATTATGTAATAATCTGACACAGCCTTAACCACAAGTCAGCCAGGGTGGAAAGCTATGGAATGTTCCAGCACAGCAGGTCAACTTTCCACCCACACGTCAACAACTCCAAAAACCTAGAAACACAATTCAGTCAGAAACACCTTTCAACATCCATCACAGATTTTGTGACAGTTGGCACACCCCCTGATGTCTATAAAGAGAGGTCCTCTCTCCAGCTGTCAGCCACAAGACAAATACAGTGGTCCAAACGTCTGCAAAACTCATATGTCTGGTTGTTATAGTGGTTAAGAACTGAGATCATTGTCCATTATATGACACTGTGGTCACTGCTTCAACCCAGCATAGATAAAAGAATGAATGATCATAAATAGTTTATAATTCTATAAGAAATTTTGACAATATTTTGTAATAATTTGTAAGTATGTTTTATGGGTAATCATTATGGAATTAAAAAGTTGATAATATATATTATCAAGATGGAGATCCAATAGAAACTTAAATTAATTTATGAGGACTAAGATGAGTCCCAAATATGGATATAGAATTTCCCAATGTGTTCCATTCTTTTGAGAATAAGTTATAGTATTTATATTTAACCATACTCTCTACTCTGTATAGATAAATCGCATGATTTTAATCTTATCCCTCTTTGGGATGTATTAATACTTTAATATAATCTACTGAGCCTTTTGTGATTCCACAAAGAGGGCCCTAAGATTAGTTTCAAGTTATAAACTTTTTAATATCATTTCCAAGATTATACATACTCTATATGTATAAATATATGCCAAGGTACTAGGAATTAAGGGATAAGTACATGCCAAGGCTATCGCATCAAATGTAGAGAGAGGTATGTAAGAATTCTGAGGTGTTCTAGGACTTCTAAAAAATACATCTGATTGATTTTTAAGTCCTAGGATCAATTAGGCACCCCTTTTGTATGTAAATTGAAACCTTACATTGAAAATAACCCCCAAATGAGTACTAGTACCCCATTCCTCATTGGGTATGATGTAATGAGGTCCCAAGCCCTTGAGGAAGAAACCAGGGAGAGCCTGGAAATCTACGGGGGGCTCCTGTTACCTTAAAAGAGGAGGGTCTTTACCCTATAGACCCTTCATCAGTTATATATGATTATTTATTAGCAAGAGGATACAGCAAGATTTAACAAGCCCCTTAAAATGAATCTCAAGAGGAGATTGACTGGAGATTCAAACTTTAGTATTATAATCATTCAATTATCTTATTGGAAAATCCAATATTAAGTGGAAATTCTAAATTTGAGTGGTAACCCCTGTATTTTACTACTGTAAAGGGTGTGAGATTATTTATAAGCAAAGCTCCTTTGAGATTCATTCATTTTAAGCCAGGCACCTTGAATTTTATGAAGGTTTAAGGTGTGGCTTTTTTAATCATAATAACTGTATATTGCTCAAGTTTGTATGCTTTTTGCTACTGTTTTTGTTATTTAAGTCATTTACTGATTGAATTATTTGTTTTGGCTTAATTTTACAGGTTTAACCATGGCCCAAGTATAGCATCAGAGGTTAAATTCCTGAAAATTGGGGGCCTCATTGATATATAGAACCTTGAAAAGAGTTTTTTCTACTTTATTTACAAATTTTTGTGGATTTTTATCCATTTTTGTTTTGGTTCACCATATTTTTTCATAAAGAAATATATAAAAAACAAAAAATGGAAATTTTCAAATTTTTTAAAAATTCTTGTTTGCAAGATTGAGTTTTTGAAATTGCCACCAATGTAATTGTGTTTTGAGAAATTAAACTCAAAATAATATAAACCATTTTGTATAGAATAATAATCTTTTTGACATGGTATTGTCTTTATTTTTCAAAGATACATAAAATAGCACCAAAAAATTTTTTTTTTTGAAAATTCTTTTTGAATCCCATATTCTGTTAGGGCTAAGGAAAGTATAATTTTCCTACCATTTTAGGTCATAATTATAGAAATTAAATTCACATTTGTTTATATTTAGATAAAATATTTGTTTTTGCCATAAATTTTTTTTGATTTTGTTTTAAAAAAATTAAAATAAAGTAAAATAAGTTTTTTTTGTAATAGGTTTTTTTACAGATATGGAAAGGTGCAAGCACTTATTAAATAGCAGAAAAACCTTGTATTTCAGCAAATTTATGCGCAAATTGTAGTAGAGCTTTGCAGTATTGAGGACCACCTTTGATAGTAATTCTGATAGACAAAGGATTGTAAAATTAACCACAACATGTTTTGGGGACAAAAAAACAAACAGCTCTCCCTTTCCCAAATTGGTAAGGATCAAGATAGAAGTAATTTTTGTTGCGCTATCATGGTGCAAAATAAATCTAGCAATGGACTGATTTTACAAGAAAAATAATTTCTCTGGGGTAGTGATTAATATTGAATATCCAGAGTTTGTTGATTGCCTCTAACTTGCATTGACAACATCCTCAGGCTGCTATGGGACAAGGATGTGGGAATGATTTTTCTTGTAGAGAAATTCACCTTGATGAGTCCTCACTGATTAAGATTAGTCAAGATTTAGGCATGTGGTGATTTGCATAGACAGATTGGAGATTGCATTGCAGTATGATACTTTTTCCGCACCTTTTCCGGTTCAATGCACCAAAGCACCGCAAAAATTTTGTTCCTCATACATGATGGTGATAGAAGCCCCATTACATGGCAATCTCTGTGAGATTGAACAAAGAAAAAACACCTGGATTGATTTTCCAAGGTGTTGCCAATTGGATAAAAAGCCATGGAGGAATTCACAAGGCAGTTGAGATTTTTCAAGATGCACATATCACCATGCAGTGATGCACAAATAATCAAGCCCCCCTTCCTAGAACCATAAGACAAACCAAGATTGAAAGGAGATGGACAAGATAATTGAGTGAATGTGGCCTCCAGAATAACTTTTAAATTGAGTTCAGCTTTGAATTTTGATGGAGGTGGGTGACTGAGTGATATTCAATAAACAAGTTTTGAGAGCAATCCAAATTTCTTGAGTTTCATTACCAATTAAGTTAGTAGTTGACATTGTCTTGACTGCATCAAAACCCACTGGTCAATTTTCACCAAAGGGGTGTGACTGATGATGAAGTGGATCTAATGTCCAAGTTACCACTGTCTCAAAACATATCATCAGCTCTCTGGAGCTTGAGGAAAAAGTTTGGAACAATGATCAAATTCCAAAAGGGATGTTCCACAAAGTTTCCAGTGATAATGTCAGAAGCATCCTTAGTTAAATTCAAATAAGGTATGGGGTATAATTGTTGCCACAGGAAATTCAGATTTATGGTTCTTTGCCGCTCAAGATTGTCAGGCAAAGGCCAAGGCCTCAGACTGGGAGGATAGAGGTGGTTAATCTACGTCAGCTTGATAGTGACCATGGTTGATCAAACCCTCAAAGCCACATCTCAAAGGAACACTCACCAGTATGATTGCAAGACCCAATTCAGCGTTTTCCCTCAGTGAAGAAAGCTCTTGATTGGCTCAAAGATCAAAGCTGCCAGTTTGAATGTCAAAGCTTGAGTTTAAGACATAAGCTTGGAGCTCAAATCTTGAATCTCAAAGCTTCAGTTTTAGACTCAAGCTTGGAGCTCAAAGCTTGAATCTCAAAGCTTGAGTTTAAGACTCAAGCTTGGAGCTCAAAGCTTGAGTTTAAGACTCAAGCTTGGAGCTCAAAGCTTGAATCTCAAAGCTCAAATCTCAAAGCTTGAATCTCAGATCTTGGGCTGAAAAAACAGATCTTGGAGTTGGGGGTGCAGACTCAAAGCTCAAAGTTGAGAGCTCAAAATTTGGAATTTGGTCAAAACCGCCTACAGCAAAATTTGACATATTCCTAATGTGCTTCAATTTTTTAGAGACAAGGGCACAGATGCTATCAGGAAAGGATAGTAATTCTAATAGTTTCCTAGCAGTTGTCACAAGTTATTATTGATATTTTGTTCCTTAGCAGATTGAATAGATAGATGATAGGCAGTAGTGAAAATAATTAAGTAGATGAGTAAAAAATAGCAATATTATTTGAGTATGTGTTTTCAAAGATGTGAAAAAAAGAAAAATAAAAAAATATTCTTTGTCATGAAAGGATAATATGAATAGCTTTAATATTTTTTAAAATGAGACATTTACTGCAAGAACTGGAGCATCAGTTTGATGAGAATATGATACCAATTTTGGAATAATTATTTGTTCAGAATTCTCAAATAAAAAAAAAATTCAAAAAACAAGTTTTCATCCATCTAGGATG
This sequence comes from Puccinia polysora, assembly GCA_025617555.3. NCBI lineage: Eukaryota > Fungi > Basidiomycota > Pucciniomycetes > Pucciniales > Pucciniaceae > Puccinia > Puccinia polysora. The sequence goes on from CM062625.1 coordinate 28,756,943, forward strand.
AGTAGGAGTATGGAAAAAGATTGTCTGATGATATCAAATTAATTTTACATTTTGTTTTTGAATGAATGGAAGGATTGGGAGAATCCTGCAGTACAAGACACTATGAAAAATTGTTCATAAGCTATATATATCAGAGTTTTAGAGTTTCAGAAATATGATAAGGACATAAAACAAAAGTTTTGATTATTGAAAGAAAGGAAACTAAAGAAAAATTTTGAAATATATTTCATTTAGAGCGTTTCTTTTCATTAATTGTAATTTTAACATTGTGAGTAGTTGATCTCTTGTGGTGATTCAAACCAAAATGGCGACTTTCTTATTGAGACAAATGTCATGTAATTTTAAGGAAAGGCATTTTTTTTTGTAATTTTGAAGTATGTTGCAGCTTTTCAAGTAGAAAGTTTGGAATCATAGCTTCTTGTTTTTATAAAGTGTTGTCCATGTTTTTATTTAAAAATTACTAGGAAAAAGCTTGAAGCTTATCAGTTGCTGAGAAAATTCTTGAACAGTGCACCATTAATGATTTATCCAGATCCTAAGAAACATTCCAATTTGTATGTGGATGCATGTTGTGGAATTCAGAAGAGGGCTTCTCCATTAATGGTTCCCAAGTTTGGAAGTTATTGATCCCTTGCGTCTGTAAACCCTGAGTGCAACTGTTCACCCTATGATTGAGAGATAGAGAGATGAGTTTAAAGAGTCCTTCCAACCTGATGTGATTATCCACCCTCTGCCATCTGGGTTGAGGGTGCAGTTTAAGTAGCCTTCCCCTCAACCCTAACCTAGGTACAACCACAAGTAAACAATAATAATGAAATACAAACCCTTAGTACAGAACCCTAGCCCACCTCTATCCTTCCATCCCCATCCCATGATCCATATCCCATCTGTATTGCCCACCTGCCATTACGTCCACCCCGTTCTTCCTGAAGAGTTAACGAAAGGCTATGATGCCATGGAGAGATGAACGGATGGTTGTAGGCTATTGATGAGTCTAATGAGGAGTAATAATGAGGCTACAAGAGCCAGGGAAAAGGGAAAATACTTGTATAGTCAAGTGTAAATGATCTGAAAAGGAGGAAGGGACACTCCGGTTTAGTTGTCTGGTAATCAGATGTTTTTCATTCCTGGTCCAAGGGAAGGACCAGTATTTATGGACAACTAGAGAACCCCAAAGGGGGCCTAAGGTAGCAGGTTTAAGACAACTAGAGAGCCCCCAGAGGGGGCCTGAGACAGGAATAATATCTTAATGAAAGCAGTAAGATAGAAATAAAGGTGACTAAATTTGTCAGTTACAAAATATGAACAGAAAAAGACAACACACCACCTTAACTGACAAATTTAGGAACCAATTTGAGACCAATCAACATTTCAGAGGAGAATATGAGAAGAGAATATGAGAATGAGAGATATGAGATTTGAGAAAGGATGACAAGACACCACCTTGTCAGGATATGAGATGGGGAATGAAAGCCTATTTTAAGAGGAGCAACAAGGACCTCAGGCATAGTTGCCTAGCTTAATATGGGAGGAATGATAGCCTATTTTAAGAGGAGCAACAAGGACCTCAGGCATAGTTGCCTAGCTTAATATGGGAGGAATGATAGCCTATTTTAAGAGGAGCAACAAGGACCTCAGGCATAGTTGCCTAGCTTAATGGGGAGAATGATATGATGATGATGATGATGATGATGATGATGATGATGATGATGAGAGTAATGGTAATGGTGATGGGTATGGGATGATGATGGTGATGGTGATGGTGATGGTGATGGTGATGGTGATGGTGATGGTAATGGTGATAGAGATGAAATGGATTGGTAGCAGTTGTTGAATAATGGTGGGTGATATTGTTAAATGACAATGAATGTGGTTATAGTAATGAAAGAGGGTGGACAGTGGAGATATAAAGATAGTATTGAACAAAAGAGGGAAGGATTCCAACACACCAGCCTGTTCAATACTAGATAAAAAGGAATATAGATATGTTGTTGAAGTTGAATTGAATGTTGTTGATGGTGATTAGAGTTGTATGTTAATATGATTGATGGATGGAATGATGATTGAATCGTATTGATGATGGGTGTATTGATGTTGGAGATGGAGAAAGTAAAGAAGTAGCGGGCGGAGCAATGGGAGAATGGTTTGGTGATGTAACAGGTGGAGCGGAGGAGATGGATGGGAGAGAGCGAGTGGTTGAGATGGAGCGATGCGAGCGAGTGGTGATGTAGCGTTTGGAGCGGATGAGATGGAGGAGAGCAAGTGAGCGGTTGAGATGGAGCGGAGCGAGCAAGTGGTGATGTAGCGTGTGGAGCGGATGAGGTGGTTGGGAGCGAGCGAGTGGTGGTTGAGGCAGCGGGTGTAGCAAATGAGATGGAGGAGATGAAATGATGATGGTTGATGTATCAGAGGATTGGAGCAAGCGAGTGGTTGTTGAGGTAGCAGGTGGAGAGGAGGAGATTATTGGGAGGAGCGGATTAGATGAAGCAAGGGGAGATGAGCGAGCGAAGTCGCAATTGTGGAGGAGAGGACAGTGGGCGCGAGCAAGATGATCTGGAGGGGAGCGAGCACAAGGTCGGATTGGAGAGAGGGGAAATGGATGAAGGGAGCAAGAACAAGGTCGGATCGGAGAGAGGACAATGGTTGAAAGCAATTGACTGGGCGAGCGCGAGATCGGATTGGCAGGAGGCATTGGTGGAGGGAGACGGTAGTGGATGCTGAGAGCGAGGTGAACGACAAGAACCGGATTGATTGTGAGGTAGGACCGTCTGGATGAGTTAGATGGGACAAGGTTGGCGTAAGAAATCAAGAGTGGAAACTGAGGGATCAAGTCATTGGTGGCGATTGGGGAACGACCAAGGAGCTTGAGGGTGATGAGTGCAGATAAGGTAGTGTTGGATGACCAATTGCTTTTACCCTCGAGATGAGCTTGAAGATCGGAGAGGATGAGTTTGATTGAAGTCCTCCTGATACTTGGATTGAAGTCCTGAAGGGTGGAGCTAAGTTGAAGATGATGGATGAATTGATCGAAAGCCTTGGAAGCGATCAAATCTTGAGTAGGCCATTGGTGTTGATCATCGGAGAAGGATGGGATGATGGGAGATGAATGAGTGGAGGATTGGTTACAAAGATTGGCGGATGAAGCGGCTTGAGTGAGGTGATGCTGATGAGATTTGTTGGATGGCGGTAGAGGAGCGAGGGCATTCAAACCCTCGGAGAATTTCTTGAGCAAGCTCTCAAAACTCTGAGAGGGTGATGTCGAGCAGGGATGAAGCTTGGGTGATTTGGATGGGGATTGGAGACGATGGCTTGGGGCAAGGGGCAATGTGCTGAAGCATCAATCTGGAACGAGTGACCGGACCAGTTTCGCGTAGTGAAGGACGCATAAAACCGTTCAAGTTCGGAATAGGATGGGATTGAATTGGAATAGGTCTAGAGGGATCAGAAGTGTGGTGGCGAGCGTGATGACGGCGATAAGTTTGATCAAGGAAGCGATGGAGTAGGTGACCGGAGAAGTACGTGAGAGGATGGAGAAGGCAAGGATACATTGGGCAAAGTGAACGGTACCGTTGAAGATGAAGTAATTCATCAGTCCGATCGAGTTTTGGGCGGGAGGATGAGAAGGAGTGAAGGAGTGGTGAAGGAGGTGAGGATGACTCAAAGGATGAGGGAGATGAGGATCAGAGAGCTCCGATTGAGTCCAGAGTGTACCTAGATCGGTGTAGAACCAGATTGGGATCATCATGACGAATGCAATGGCTGATGAGTAGAACAAGAGGTTCAATTTATCCATCTGATGATGAGAGGAAGAAGATCCGATTGAGGATTGACGTTGATGGGTTCCAATGATTTTCGAGTTGGATGGGTTAGAATCTTTGGGTAAGAGTTTTTTTACCAAAGATATTTTGAGAGACAAAGATGAGGGTAGAGCCCAAGGCGCAGAGGAAACCAAGTCTGTTTGCTCTTGTATCAAAGGAACATGCCAACATGACACCCAGGGTGAGAGGGAGTAGTGATAGGTAGGTATTGAATCAATAGCGTACTCCAAACAATCCAGCGTAGGAGATGACTGTGAACAAGGGAGAGAGTGCCTTGATGGTGTGGACGGTACTGACGGGTACTCTGGAGATGGCCATCAAGCTAAAGACATGACCGGCGATGGAGAAGAGACTCATGATGCACGTGCCACGGATGGTGGATCGATTGGGGATTTGGATACCTAAGGATTGGATGATGGTTGTTGTACTGAGATGACAATGATGATGATGACAAAGGGAAGAAGCTCAGGCTGGTGGTCAATCTGGATGGGATCAAGGGAGAAGAGGTCTAGCTTGAGTTGAGGTAGAAGATGAGAGATGAGAGGAGTCAAGCTGGAGAGAGTGAAGGATGAGTTGGAGGGGTAGGGGATCGTATAGATGCTTAACCAGGGTTGAGGATTGAGAGGTTGAGATTGATGATGGGAGATGATTGGAGGAGTGAGTGTGGGAAGCGCATGGGATAGAGATGAAGGTTGAAGACAAATATTGGAGATAGTGTAGAGGGTCGAATGAGAAGAAGAGAGAAGAGATTGAGACAAGATGGAAATGTGGGATGGATGAGATTTGCGGTGACACAACCAGTTGGAACAATGAAGTTGACCGGATGGCTTGGCGGGATGAGCTTTTGGCTTTTAACCGTGAAGAGTTAACGAAAGGCTATGATGCCATGGAGAGATGAACGGATGGTTGTAGGCTATTGATGAGTCTAATGAGGAGTAATAATGAGGCTACAAGAGCCAGGGAAAAGGGAAAATACTTGTATAGTCAAGTGTAACTGATCTGAAAAGGAGGAAGCGACACTCCGGTTTAGTTGTCTGGTAATCAGATGTTTTTCATTCCTGGTCCAAGGGAAGGACCAGTATTTATGGACAACTAGAGAACCCCAAAGGGGGCCTAAGGTAGCAGGTTTAAGACAACTAGAGAGCCCCCAGAGGGGGCCTGAGACAGGAATAATATCTTAATGAAAGCAGTAAGATAGAAATAAAGCTGACTAAATTTGTCAGTTACAAAATATGAACAGAAAAAGACAACACTTCCTTCTCATGAAGCGGCCCTTGCGCCGCGCCCAACTCAGAGCCCCCTGCGCATGTCTGTATCTGCCTGATGCCCCATTCCAGATATCCAAGGTAGATGCGCGCAATCCGTCCAATCCAATCCAATCCACCCCTTGTCTCCAGATGCCAAGCCCTATTTGACTTCTGTTGAGCCCGCAGCACGGATTTCTGTGGAAAAGCTGCACCCATTGCTCAGCAAGCTGCCACTGCCAAGCCTGCTGATACTGCTGAGCCCTCAGCACACAGCCCATTCCAACTTGCGTCTAGAAAAGACCACCACATCCCCCCCCAACTGGAGTTCTGTCCCCAGAGATCCACCACTATCTCACCTACCCCCAGTCATCCCATCCCCTCACCGCACCACTACACCACAACCAAGAAACAAACTCCACATCCCTTTCCTCAAAATTTCATGCATGTTCTGCAGTCAGAACGGCCTCACCTGCCCCATTCTTCTGGGTTGGCGCGCCTGCATTCCATGCCAAGCCGGCCACCATTGTTGCTCCCTATCCAATGGTATGCCCACAACCATCCTCAAGGCTGTCTGCGCAAGAGGACCCAACACAATTTTTTTTTTGTTTATGAGTGAAAAGCACATCCCAACCAATGAATGGATCCTGCCTGGCTCACCTTGCAACCAACCGCAACGTGCTGCTCCTCACCCTCCACTTCCATCTCCATCCCCGGTTCCCAGGTCTTCACCGGAACCCCTGTGGTCATTGAGTCATTGCTGGAACCCGTAGCCACTCCTACTCCCAAGATTTTGGAAATCCCCCTTATTCCGGCACTTCCGCTTGCAAGGTTTGATGCAATGGTGAACAACGCAGACAAACTACTCCAAGGCTTCCTTGTGGTTCCCCATGCTTTTACCAATGGTGTGCAAGGCAAACTCCTAGCCACATTCCAAAACCTGGCTGCAGTGGCTTGCGTGGACGCAGAGGAGGTGATGAGGACTTGTCCATTGTAGATGGATCACCCTCCTTTCCTTTCTTTCTATCTTGTATCTATTCCCGCGCCTATCTTTCAAGGAGAATGGACTTTTTCCATGCCAACCTAAGTAGCCTTTGGGCTCGTGAGAAACTTGAGAGAAATAAGAACCCACGGGCAAGATCCACAAGAGTGAGAAAAGTCCGCGCCAAATGAGAGTAACCACAAGAGTGAGAAAATCTGCGCCAAATGAGAGTATCCGCTGAAGGTACCTGGAGCACCCCAGAAAAACTGCCTCAAATTTCCCCGTACCCATCTACAGAACAGAGAGAGAACAAAGAAACCCAGCCACCCACGCCCATCCTTGAGAGAGAGAGAGGACAAGAAAAAGAGTATCCACCCCACCCATCTATACCTTCCATCTATAAGATAACCAAAGAAAACCTAAAAGATAGATTTTTTTAGCACCAACCCGTTGCCAAGCCTGTGCCTTTCTCTTCAACCCAAATATGTTTTGCCCCACGCGCTTTTCTAATTCCTTGGACCATCCATCAGGAATTTTCCTTTTCCCAAATGTGGGGCTTGTCCTTGCGTCCACAGACCCAGCTTTGCGCCAAACACATACCTAAAGGAAACTCATAACCTAGCCATTAATAATCCCAAAAAGCCAATCCAGAGAGAAGGAAATAAGAAAACAAACATTCTGGGGTGTCTAGTTGTTTGGGCTGTGAACCGGCTAGAGCACCCCCTCACCAAATCCAATCATATCCCCTATTCATCCATCATCCCCCCCACCTTGGCTGCTGTCCCCAGTGGTCTGCAGTTGTTTACTCTGCCGGACGCGAACTGCACGCCCGGGCTTGTCCTTGGAAAAAGGATCTGCATTGTCATTCCCTTTGCTATCCAAACAAGCCATCTTGTCAAATGAAGTTGAGCCCCACACAAAGAATTGTTTCACGTGCAAAGCTGCGGCCTTCCCTTTGCGTAGAGTTCCATCAAATTCCTACAAATGGTAACTCCCTCCAGGGAACTTGGACGTTACACAGAAAGGACCATTCCATCAATTTGAAAACAGTTTCCCCCATTGGGTTTCCAGGCTCCAGTTGTAAAGCAGAACCAAGTCCCCCTTCCCCAATGGATCCCAGAGTTTGTGAGCGCAGCACTTTCCCAGTAACAGACGGACTTTGTGCGGGTTTCCTTCAGCCTTCCAGCCACTTTTTCCAAAATCTCATCCCTTTGAAGGAGCTGCTCTGCATGGGCCTAGACTAGATCCACAGCCGTCTTAAACTTCCACCAATAAATACCCAGAAAGGTTTGAAGCTAAATGTCAATCAGCAGCATGGGTTGCTGCCCAAATGGCAGCTCGTATGGCAAATAACCCATTGATCTCTTCACCAAAATCCAATCCACAAAGAGGACTACCGCAAAGTTTTCCTGCCACCGCTTGCCATCCTCCCCGCACATTTTCACCATTGCCTCCTTGATTGGCTGGTGACCGCGCTCAATCATCCCCGCGCCTTCCAGATATTACTCTGTCACTTGCCCAAACTTTTCTCCGCAACTTTGCACCAACTCCACTAAAAATCCCTGGAACTCTGCACCCCTATCTACTGTTACCAAGAAAAGTGATCAGTAACATGCAAACCAGTCTTCCTCCAGAAACTGACCAACTTTCTCTGCCAAGAGTTCCACCAGCAGCAGCGCTTCCGCACATCCCAACAGATTGACGCGCAAACTTACCTGCCTTGATGTGCATGACATCCAAGGAAACCTGCCCAAACAAAGCATCTTCTCCAGTGGAAATACCTACTTTGCAAGGAAGCCTTGCGCTCCGCTTCTGAAACCCTTTGCACAACCGTACCCACTCCTGCAGAGTGCATACCACACCTGGCCACCAGAACCTTGCCCTCCCCTGCTTCTGCATTTCAAGTTTGCCGCAATGACCAAGATTGTCATGCAGACTCCCCAGGATTACCTCCTGATCCCACCTTGACGTGCTGACCATGAGCGGTACCGGCACGCTCTGGCGCCACAGCTTTTCTTCTTGCTGGTATAAATTTCCAGCTATCCATCAAATACATCTAACAATCTTGGCTGGAGTATCATCTGAAAACCAAAGATCCCGCAAATACAAACTGAGGACCGCATACCTCCCAGACTGTTGGAGGAGAAGTTGAACACCTACTTCCATTACTCCCACCTTCACTGCCAGAGCCTCCACATCCAGTGGTTCCGCACCTTTGTATAGGTCATTGCACAGGTACCAAGACAGCGCTTCCAGAATTGTAAAAGCCTTCCCTGGAACATGTACCACTGTGAAAGAAAACAACTGAAGTAAAGCAAACCACCTGGTCATAGACGCTTTTGGAAGCGTCAACAAATTGATCATCTGTGCCAGTGCCTCCGCATCTACCAGAAGCATGAAGTGAATCCCCCATAGCAAATGCTGCAACCTCTGCACAATTTTAGTAACCCCGCAAAGATCCAACTTTGGATGCAAATACCGGCTCTCCCTTGGTGTAAACGTAACAGACTTGTAAAGAACCAGTCAATATTTCCCCTCATTGTCCTGTGTCAGCACCACCCCCACCCCAAGCTTGCTTGAATCCACCACAACCTTAATTCCCCTGGCGTTGTAATCCAAGTCCCGCAGCACAATATTGCATCCAAAAATCTTCTTGAGTTTACCAAAGGCATTGTCACATTTCAAACCCCAGGAACATTCCGCACCCTTATGCATCCATTCCTGCAACGGACTAGAAACCTCCGCAAACGGCTCAATGAACATCCGCACATACCTGAACAATCCCAAGAACTGGAGGATGTGCAATACAGTCTTTGGCATTGGCCACTCAAGGACTTTGTTGCGCTTCTTTTCCGCAATCCGCCTTCTGTTGGATGCCACCACAGGCCCTAGAACCTCCAGCGCAGGTATGCAGACTGCTAACTTTCTCCCCAACACTGTGAGCCTCACTTCTTCAATCTAAAAAAAGATATGTTCCAGCGTTTGCGCAAATTCCAAGACAAATCAGCAAATTCCCGGAGTGTCAATAAGCGTTTCCCCTCTATAATCCGTCTTTGGGCCTTTGATACCCACCTTGTTGATGAAAATCTGCACTCCCTCCGGAAGATTGTCCTTCAGAATACAGGTCATCTGCGCTTGGTAAACCGCGACCAAGTTTGTTACACCTTGCATCAGCCGCATCAGTTGTATCCTTCCCAATCCAGTTTCAAAGGCAGTCATTGGCCACAAACTCCAATCAAGTTTGGCTGATCATATCCGCCCATCACATCCATCAACCCATAGCACGCCCGCCCCACCATACACTCCAAAAAACTTGTCCATGCAGGGAGGTTGTCCCGTGTCTTGGATTTTAAAAAAATTAAGCCACTGCAAATCATGAACAATCCGTAATGACTTCCAATCCTGCTTAACCACAGCAAAGATCTGACTCAAGTAACTTGATGTTGATTGCTTGTAAAGGCCTTTCCCTACACGCTTGTGCATCAGCTCCAAAAAGGGCCCCAAAACTGCCCTCCAAATTGGAATTGGCTTGATCTGCAAAGGCTCATGCAGAACTGTTGGAATCACATAAGGGTCTCCTATCTCACTCTTTAACAGTCCCTGCTCTTCAGGTCCAAAGGCAAGCGCTCTTTCCCGGAGGACAAGTACCAAAGTCAGCCAATCCCGTTCCTCCACGCTTTACCATCCTGGAAGTCCAAAGTTAAAGGCTGCAACCCGCTCATCTGTAATCTGCTCCAACCGGGTCACCCATTCCAAACCTTCAGTGGAGATTCCCAAGGGTCCTGCAACCAAGGGATTGGTTGCAGGGTCTGTTCAGATCCTGTGGAATTGCTTTGTTCCAGGGACGGAACTTCTGCAAAACCCACTTATACTTCCCAACATTACACAGCACCATCTGCATGCATCCATTGCCATAAGTCCTAGTCAAAACCAAACCACAGCTTTTTTCCTTTGCTCACAGGCCTGGAACAATGATAGTGTTTTTGCAAAGTACCTCCTGGCAATGCATACTGAGGAAGGGGACTTACTTCCAGAAACCATGCGTCCCGCGCTTCTTTCCTACTTCTTCCCGCCTGCTCCTTGCTAGTTGACCGCCCGCACAAAAACGGAGCTTGCCCCATGGGGTAACCTTGGTTGACTAATTTAAATCCACCTCCGGCCTTCCCTTGCAGACCAACTCCACAACGGGGTTCTCCTCCTCTTCTCTTGTTGAATCCCGCATCCACTTCCCCAACCCTTGATTGCAGATTGTGGTTTCAAAATGCCCCCCAGACAAATCTTCTACCTTCAATGCTTACATCCCCTCCTCTGGATCAAACATCATTTGCGTTTGTAACCCAAAAATGAATGGCCACCCTAAAATAGCCTCTCCACAATCAACCAATAGAAAAGAAAGTGGCTTACAGACCCTTACAACCTCAACCTCTTCCTCCTCCACAATTCCATCCATGCGACATGCCCCGCCATTAAGCACACAAAGCCCCATTGTGCATTTCTGCCAAACCAATCCCAATTCATCAACCAATCTAGACAGAAGAAGGTTCACCATGGAACTTCTATCCACCAGCGCCCATACCTTCCTTCAGAAATCCTCATTGGAACATAAGCCAGTGGAGTTGAAACCAATTTCATCCCCGCTAGTTCACGCTCCGCATCATCCCAAGCCATGTTCACCCTCTGCACCATTGGAGGAATCCTATTGTGTCCGCAATCCTTCAGCGCTTGGACCATTTTGTCCACTACCACCTGCAACACTGCTGCCAACTCCTTCAAGTTCAAGGGAATAGTCATTTCATTCCCCATCACTCTGCGCACAATCTCCACCACTTTCTTCTTCCCTAACGGATTCAACGGCCACCCGTCCATTTCTGGAACGCACGCGACTGGCTTGGGAGCTACCTGTGGTACCTGCTCTTTAGCATCCACATCCATCCTTTTCACTGCTGCCGGCTCCTCCATTGGTAGTACCCTCAATTTGGCTTGCACGCAAGGTGGTTGCCATACCCCGGGACCAGTGATGATCCTAAGAAAAGCTTAAGCAGTTACCCCCAATTCCTGACCTTGCGCGCGCACTTGCTCCATGACAGTTGGATTCCCAGGTTCAGTGGAGATCCGCTTGCCCGTCACAAACATGAATCATATTCCCACTGGTCAAACCAATCCTGCCTTGAGGTCCCTTGTCATTTCATTGCACCCCAACCGCCAATGCCCCATGTCCCCATGGTAATTGCATAACCGCGGCGCGGGCAGATTTGATGGCAGAAGCGGTCCCCCAATGTGAGGAGGCAGATTGCGCGGCACTGAAAACATTTGACTCAGGAAGATACTTAAATCCTTCATCAATTCTGTCATCTTGCTAATCTCTAGGCTTGTTGTTGGTGGTGTTGCCGGAGCCCATTCTGTTTTCAAGGGACCTACAACCAGAGCCTGCATCAACACTTCTGGAGAGTGAGAAGCGGACTTCTTCAACCCCTTTGGGAACAACCTTGCCATATCCTCCGGGTCCAACTTACTCTCCACCAGCCAACAGGTGAACGGGATGTCCAGGAGAAGCGCAATACTCCCATCCAATAACCTCTTTACCAAGTATTTTCATACAAGTGCCGCTGCACCCGCGCATGGAGTTGGGGACCGAGTACACCCAAAAAATCCCTCTTCATCGCGCCTTTCTTCCCCGCTATCACCTTGTTCTTTGCCAGTTAGCAGTAGAACCTTTCAAACATTGCTCTATACTCCCCTAATTGCGCCTGCGTCCAGACTCTACCTTTTGCGCTTCCTTCCCCCGCGGCTTGCTCAAAGTTGCTCTCCCAAAACCAAGGTTTGCACCAAAATTTCTGCCTTCAGTTTTGGCCAATCAAGTTCCATGTATCCTTCCATCTCTTCCACATCCCAAAGCTTCTCTTTTTCTGTAATGAAAAGGATGACAAGACAAGCCTTATCCAAACCTGTTGGGCCTTCTGCATCAGAAATTCCTTTTTATTGAGAAAAGAATTGCTCAACCTCCTCAGTGTTGAACCAAATGTGTGGATATTCCCGCGGCCTGATGCAAACAGGCTTGTGATAGGCACCATTTTTGGAGCAAGGGACACCATATCATTCCCCTGATGAAGGTTGCTTCCAAGAAGCCAGAGAAGGAGGAGGAAGAGGAATAGCGATAACGTTAGATGACCCCAAACCAGTTAATGGGTGGTACTGGGACATTGCCCTTTTTAGTTTTGAGAGACAAGGAACAAAAGGTTATTCCTGTACAGACCCACAGATGTGGAATTCAGAAGAGGAATTCTCCTTTAATGGTTTCCAAGTTTGGGAGTTATTGATCCCTTGCTTCTGTAAACCCTGAGTGCGACAGTTCACACTACAATTGAGAGATAGAGAGATGAGTGTAAAGAGTCCTTCCAACCTGATGTGATCCAACAATGTGATGATCCCCCCTCTGCCATCCGGTTGAGGGTGCGGTTTAAGTAGCCTTCCCCTCAACCCTAACCTAGGTACAACCACAAGTAAAAAAGACTAATGAAATAAAACCTCTTAGTACAGAACCCTATCCCACCTCTATCCTTCCATGCCCATCCCATGATCCATATCCCACATCCCATATCCCATCTGTATTTCCCTCCTGCCATTACGTCCACCCGATTCATCCTTCTCATGAAGCGGCCCTTGTGCCACGCCCAACTCAAAGCCCCTGCGTATGTCCATATCCGCCCAATGCGCCATTCCAGATATCCAAGGTACATCTGCACATCTTGAAACGCGCAATCCAATCCAATCCACCCCTTTACTCCAGATTCCGAGCCCAATTTGAATGCTTCTGAGCCCGCAGCACAGCATTCTGCGGCAAAGCCGCACCCATTGATGAGCGCTCTGCCACTTCTGAGCACGCAGCACGCAGCTCATTCCAACTATCATCCATAAAAGAACACCACAATGTATGAACAGTATGAAGCTTCCCTGCATCAGGTGCAACTTGTAGATGATAAAAAATTTGAAGGGCCAATTTTTTCATCCAGAAAAACTAAAGGATAGTGAAAGAAGATATGATGCCTCACAATTGGAGTGGTTGTGTTTTGGTATGGGCCTTAGAGAAATTGTTTTTTTACTTAGATGGATGTCAGTTTGAGCTTATTACTGAATGTGGAGCCCTTAAGTCTCTGCTGAACCTGAAGACACCCAACAGGTATATGTTGAGGTGGCAGATTGCCATCCAAGAATAAAGAGGTTCTATGGAAATAGTCCACAGGGAGTGTTTGATACATAAAAATGCAGATTTCTTGTCACAATGGGAATTGACAAATGATGAAAATAATCCTACTTATTAATGTGAGGAAACTGTGGATACATTGCCTATCATGGAAATTTCAATGAGTAATTTATTAAAGAGTTTTTGGGATTCTGTATTTGAATCTTATTCAAGCAAAAAGAATAATTAATTAATAGTAGAAATTCTGCAATCAAAGTTTAATAAACAGAACTTTATTGAAGGATCAGATGATGAGTGGAAGAAGGAACTACTTGATGGTATATAAGTGCTTTTAAATGGTTAACTATATCATAAGTCAGCCCACTGCTGTTCTTTAGTATGGTAAATGATGAGCATGTACAGTTATTGATGATTGAATGTCATGATAATATTTTTTCAGGACATCTTTTTAAAGAAAGAACAACAGATAGAATCAAGATGATAGCTTGGTGGCCAGGTTGGAGGAACAGTATTTCTGACTACTTTTATCCTTGTGAGAGATTCCAAAAGGAAAAAAGATCTACAGGAAGGAGATATGGCTTAATTCAATCCATAGAAGAACCAAAAGAAATGTGGTCCACTATCAATGTGGAATTTTGTATCTGGATTAACAACAGGAGGAAAAGATAATCATAATTGTGTATTAGTGATAGTTGAAAGATTCTCTAAGAGGGCTAGGTTCCTGCAATGCTACAAGGAAAGGTATGCAATGTACATAGCTTTACTGTTCTGGAACACTATTGTGAGTGGTGTGGGTTGTCCAAAAAACATAATTAGTGACAGAGATCCTAGCTTTACTTCTGAGTTTTGGAAGAGTTTATTTGACTTGGGAGGAAAAAAGTTATCTTTCTCTACGCCTTAAAATCCACAGACTGATGGCCTAGCTGAAAAAATGAAACAAAATTTAGAGGACCTGATCAGAAGATTGTCAGCTTGCTACTTAAATAGAGCAACCTGTCAAAGCAGATTAAAAAATGAAAATAAATTATAAAAGTAAAAGGAGTGAGAAATCCCAAGATATCATTTTAGTTTGAATTCCTCACCCAAAAGAAGATAGGGTTACTCACTGACCCCACCCTTGAATTCAAAATCCTCATATTTTTAAAATAATTTTAAAGGAAAATGACCAACAGACCATGGCACCACTATGGCACCTTTTTGTGCCATGTTGATATTTCACATGTGATTTCATGTATAGGCTTCACAACTAAAATTCACTCATAATGGAGGTGTTGTGTGTATTTTAGGAGTTTCAGGCCAATTTGTGTTGTGTCATAATTCCCCCACGCAGCCCCGCATCCATACTGTTAAGTGAACAGATAGACACAATCATGTCATGGTAACTTACCCAGAACATTAAACATATTCCTCAGATGTCACACGCTTGTAGATAGTTATATAACCCAACAATCCACCTTCCCTGGGAATCCTCCTCTCTCTCCTTACAATATTTCAATCCTGGATTGGCTTAACCTTGGGGCTGAAGGCTTACGCGGTGGATAGTCAGGTGACTGCAAATCTTGATTGAAATTTACAAGATTTGGATCCCAGATTGGCCTAAACTTGGGGCTGACAGCTTATGCGGTGGATGGTCAGGTGATGGATGGTGAGAAATTACACTTTAAACATCCAACAGGGTTACAGACACCTGAAATTCAATATTTAGGCATCTTTCAAGAAAGCCACACGCAATATGCTGCTGGCCGCGGATAATGGACTCCCGCATGCAGCTGTCAAAGCCTGGGTGCATCAAGAACAAGCCGACACATCTCCTGAAAGCTGGGTACCGCAGGAACATGCTACAACCTGCATGCATACATCATGCATATGTAAAAAATTGAAAGACAGATAGAGGGATGTTTGAAACCTCAGAATATTGAATAAAAAATATGAAAATCAAAGTATAAAGCAAATAAATTATTAGAAACAATAATGAAGGTTTTTACGTAAATGTAATTACCAAATCTTTATGAACCGCAAGACATACCAAGAAGTTAACGAAAAAATTATGAAAAATTTGCAACAGGTGCAGATGATGGCTTAGAATCTACAAAAACCCACTTGTAATCATGTCACTCAAAAGCAAATAATACAAATCAATAAAATATGCCTGATCTGCAAAGATAACAAATTAACATTTAAACAGTTTCTGAAAATTATTTCCCATAGATATATGACACAGTAAAGGCTAGAAAATTGACAGAACCAAGACTATATGCCAAAATATCCCTGAACAGTCTTCTAGCCTCAGCCCACTAGCAAAAACCTCTCTAAGTGCCCTGAGAAGGTCTTATTACCACAAAAGTATATAAACAACCCTTTTTTGATGGTTTGAAACTCAAGAAATTTTTAAGTAATCAATCCAGAACCCTTTCCATCCGTGATCAAGTGTTTATACAAGATAAAAAAGTGATTTATGGCCTCAGTCTGATAGTTTAACTATTAATTCTAACCCCACCCTTAATTCCATTGAAGAATATCAGCAATATCCCCAACAATTGTCCTGAAACATTTTGAACCATGAATTTCTGCAATTTTATTGGAGTGCATGCTTAAAGTAGTAAGTTATCTCCTCCTTTGTTCCAGGCATAATTGCTGTGAGACCGCCAGTCCACCCATTCCCCTTGAGTAAACCCCTTTTGAGTAATCACTTAGGACCTCACTGTCCCAAGGTCTTTACACGGTTCAAAAGAGCCCCTTGAAGAGAGATTGTTTCAATAAAGATCCCCTGTTTGCATGAATTGTGGACCCTCTAGAAAAATATATTTAAATCATTTTTCACCAAACCAAAACATCCAAACTTTGTATTTGCTTTGAACTAATAATGTTGAGCATTTTATGTATTTTCTTGGAATTATTATTTTTCCAACACCAATATCACTTGCTGTAGCTCAAGGACAGAACATTTCCTGGTATCAAAAAGCTGAAAAAGATATTGTGCATACGGTATTGATTTCAAAGACAATGATGGTTACACAAATTTTTGGGTATAATCTTTTCCTTTCTTAGAGTTTTTTAGTAATTCCAGTAAGCATTCTAAAACTAATATATCACCCTTAGAAATAGAAAGAGGCTGGATTATACACACTACCAAAGAAACCCTAGTCAGGACGGGTATCATATTACATCTGTTGGCTGATTATTTTAGAGATATGATGGTGAAAGCTGAGAAATTTTCAAGCAGATGTGTAAAACAGGAAGTGGAATACAACAAGAGAAGGTTGGATAAGAACCAAAAACATCATGACATAAAACATCATGACATCAAGAATGGGCACATGGTGTTAATTTCAATAGTGAAATTTTCTAATATATCAGGACATAGAAAACTGAAACACTTGTTTATTGGACCATTTTTAGTGAAGGCTTTGCATGGGAAGAATGCAGTGGAAGTAATTCTGAGCAAAGATTTTGAACAAAAGAATCCAACTTTCCTAATCAGTCTGGTAAAGAGGTTCATAGAACCTATTGAGAAGTTCCCATTGAGAAAGGCACCAATAGTTGTAATCCCACCTCTGCAGGATGTTAGGATGAGTTAACTCACAAGATATTGAATCATAAAATTATTAGAAAAGATGGTAAAGATGTAAGACTTTATCTGCTCAGGTTTAAGAACAAATTAGCTGATAGTGAATTATGGCTGGAAGCTAAAGACAGTAAAAAATCTGATATAGTATTGAGAAAATATAGAGCCTCTAAGAGGATTAAAAATTCCTCTGAAGAGTAATTTTCCGTTTGGTGGTGGGGAGTTTCAGCCACAAGAAAAATACAATTTTCAAAATTTCTATACAACCCATATGTCCTTTTGGTATAGTGGCTAAGAACTGACACCGTAAGCACACCGGTCAAAGTTTGCATAATCTTCACCCAGGCCATTTTGTTTTTGCGTTTGCATAAAAAACCTGCGCAACAGTAGAATCCACACCTGATCCATCAAGCAACAGCTTGTGAGACAGGCCGTGTGAAAACTTTGTGCTTTCCCACCTTTCAACTGCCAATAAGTACCATGATTGGCGGGTATCATCTTTCAAAGTCTGTTTTCATCACAATGATCAGCATTTTCATCTGTCTTTGCTCATTATTTTCAAGCTACTTGTACATTAATGCCTGAGGTCAAACCCAGCATGGCTGTCATATCTCTGAGCATAATTACTTCAAGCATTGGGTGGAAGACAAAAAAAATGCATGGAATTAAACCAGTTTGGTGGTGAACGTTTATAGGACTATTGCTGCATCATCTGTTGAAAGCAAAACAGGTTATGAATAAACAATATCAACATCTATTTTCCAAGAAAAATCTAACAGATCAGTAAAAAATTCAGCAAGTAAGTCTTTCCATTATATATATATTTTTCTATCCATTTGAGGTTGATTTACATCCTTTTTTGGTCAAAAACTGATGTGTTAGTGGTAATTTCCGGGCATGTTTCATCATTCATATCATGGTTAGATCTCTATAGCAAGTTTAGTTTGAAGAATTGTGATATTTCATGGAATCTATTGGTGAAGATTATGAAGGATGACAGTCAATTAACTCTTGAATCACTTGTTCCCAGAAGTAACCAAACCATCCTTAAGAATGAATGTGGCACCCATGTATTCAAGATTGCCTGTTTTAACAAGTGCTATACTATCGAACAGCCCCCTAATCTACCCAACACATGCTAATATTGCAAAAAACCCAAGTCAAGACCTTGCAGATGCCTTTTATTCAAGGACAAGAATCTGTTTGTGGGTTCCTCCCATATTGAAAAGTTCCAAGCATCCAATTCTTGACTAAAAATTGAATCAAACACCTTTGGTTGGTTTTCCCCAATGCACATTTGTTTCAAAGATATTGGAGAAATGGCTTGAGTGGTTTCTTAAAATACATGGGGTTAAGAAAGAAATAGACAAGTGGAGTCAGAAAGTTGAAGTTATTCCCACCCAGGTGGTCTCAGACATCCAGAAAGGTGATGCATGGAAACAACTAACTTGGAAAAGTACCAGCAAGGCAATCCACCTAGTTTTTTCATTATTTGAAGATTGGTTTAACCCAACAGTAAATAAATTAGCAGGAAAACAAGAATACATCAGGATGATTGTAATGAATTGTTTGAACCTTCCACCAACAATGCAGCAAAAACTGGCTTATACATTTTTTGTGCATATCACTCCAGGACCAGATTCCCCTAGCATGACAACAATATCCCATCTCCTCAAGCCATTGATTGATGAATTGGTTAATCTAGCCAAGAATTTCAAATTTCCAACCACCTCCAACCCATCTGGGAGATTCTTTGAACTGAAGCTTCTCCCCTTAGTTGGAAATTTAGGTGCCACCAACTATACCAAAAGGACATATGAGTTGTACAGAAAATTTGACAACTGTATTTGTCTTGTGGCTCAAAATCCCTACCACCAAAAGGAAAATTACTCTTCAGAGGAATTTTTAATCATCTTAGAGGCTCTATATTTTCTCAATACTATATCAGATTTTTTACTGTCTTTAGCTTCCAGCCATAATTCACTATCAGCTACTTTATTCTGAAACCTGAGCAGATAAATTCTTACATCTTTACAATCCGTTCTAATGATTTTATGATTCAATATCTTGTGAGTTAACTCATCTTAACATCCTGCAGAGGTGGGATTACAACTACTGGTGCCTTTCTCAATGGAAACTTCTCAATAGGTTCTATGAACTTCTTTACCAGACTGATTGGGAAAGTTGGATTCTTTTGTTCAAAATCTCTGCTCAGAATTACTTCCACTGCATTCTTCCCATGCAAAGCCTTCACTAAAAATGGTCCAATAAACAAGTCTTTCAGTTTTCTATGTCCTGATATATTAGAAAATTTCACTTTTGAAATCAAAGCCATGTGCCCATTCTTGATGTCATGATGTTTGTGGTTCTTATCCCAACTTCTCTTGTTGCATTACACTTCCTCTTTTACACATCTTCTTGAAATTTCTCAGCTTTCACCATCATGTCTCTAAAATAATCAGCCAACAGATGTAATATGATACTCTTCCTGAGTAGGGTTTCTTTGGTAGTGTGTATAATCCAGCCTCTTTCTATTTCAAAGGGTGATATATTAGTTGTAGAATGCTTACTGGAATTACTAAAAAACTCTAAGACAGGGAAAGATTATACCCAAAAATTTTTGTAACCATCATTGTCTTTGAAATCAATACCGTATGCACAATATCTTTTTCAGCTTTTTGATACCAGGAAATTTCCTGTCCTTTAGCTACATCAAGTGATATTGGTGTTGGAACAATAATAATTCCAAGAAAAGATGTAAAATGCTCAACATTATTAGTTAAAAGCAAATGCAAAGTTTGGATGGTTTGTTTTGATGAAAAATGTTTTAAATATACTTTTCTAGAGGGGCCAAAGTTCATGCAAACAGGGGATCTTTATTGAAAAAACCTCTCTTCAAGGGGCTGATTTGAACCGTTGCGGAAAGAATAAAGGCTATCCCCCTATAATTGTCCCAAGGTTTGGAAGTTAACAGTTCCCTGCGTTTGAGAGGAGATGAGGATGTCCAAAGTCGCACTTAAATAAGAAATAGAGATAAGGAGATAAGAGATAAAGAAAAGTAGAGAGAGAGAGAAATTGCCAATTGTTCAATCCTCAGAACTTTCCACCTGGATGTGTATCCGGTATGAGTTCCTTTCATCTCCTGGTGAGATGAGTTATTCAATATGATGATGATATTCTTCCTCCTCTGCATTCATGCTCTCCGATGCCTCTCCAACCTGGAGTTGAGAGTGAGGATAAGTCCTCCCTCTCAACCCTAACCTAAGTACACGCGCAAATAAAAGTATGAAAACAAAACAGAAAACAATCCCAAAACAGAAACCCTAGCTTCCTCTCCCCACCTCCTCCGTACCAAACTCCCCCCGTTGTCCGTACGCCGTTCCGTTCATCCGGTTTGTCCTTCTCATGACGCAGTCCTTGAACCGCGCCCTACTTGGAGCCCCCCGCGCCTGTCTGTATCCATTTGTCCGGGCCTGTTGTGGGTGTTTGGTAATATCCGGCATGATCCGCGCGCTTGCGCGCACGCTCATCCGTTCCTTCATAGCCCGCAGATTGCTCCGCCCCTATGTATCCAAACCAGCGCGCCCGCAAACCTAGTCGAGCGCACTACCTTCCGAATCCAATCTCCGGGGCGGATCGCCGCCCACGCCGCATTTGATGCTGAGCCCAACCCATCCACCAGGTGCGGAGCCAAACAGCAGCTGCTGCTGAGCACTCCGCATACCCTAGTGCTGAGCCCGCTTGCCCCCAATGCTGAGCGCGCAGCCGCAAAGCAGTTCCCAATCCATGCCTATAAATTGACACCACATCCCCCCCAACTTGAGTTCTGTCCCCAGAAGTTTCACATTGCTTCACCATACCACCACCTCCGCTACTTCCGCTCCACCCCCACCTTCTCCTTCTCCCTCCTCTCCATTGCCATCATGCTCCCCTGCGAGTTCTGCCCTCGGAACGGGCATGCGTGTTTGATCATCCCCGGTAATTGCACCTGTGTAGCTTGCAGTCGCAGTCATTGTCGCTGCTTGCTTAGCAACAGCATCCCTCGAGCTCCCCCCCAATCCGGCTCTTGCCCCAGGCCACACAAGAGGGCTCGTCCGGACCCGTTCGTGGTTTCGGACGACGAGTCGATCTTGGAAGGCTTGTGGACACCACCTGGCTCACCTCCATCCAGCCGCCCCCAAGCTCCGTCACCCACCACTTCGCACATGAGCCGCAACTCGGCATCACCCCTCCGCCAGGCTGGACCTCCTCAACGGGGCAAATACAAAACTTGGGAGGAATGGCGCGCGGAAACCCGCGCTTGGGCCGCTGCTGTCGGCGTGAACCAAACGGTACCGGACCCGAGACTCTCCGGAAGACCCGCAGCTGCGCCAGCACCTCCTCCTCCTACTCCACGACCGCCAACACCGCCCGCGCCACCAGTGGACTCGGATGAGAGGCCTACAACCCAAGACTCTCCTACACCTCCGTCACCAATTGTCGTCCCGTCATCACCTCCAGCTGGACCAAGTCCCCTTGTTGGTTCCCCGGAGGTACCATCTTTGCCGGCCGCTCCTCCAGCCAGCCCTCCCAAGATCCCGGAGATTCCGATTGAAGTGGCGCTCCCGGCGGCCGGCTTCAAAGCTTTCGCGGAAAGGTCAACCACGATTCTCCAGAACTTCCTTGCAATCCCCGGCGCACAATCCTCAGAATCCCAGCGCGAACTCCTGGCGTCTTTCCTGGCTTTACTGGCGGATTCAAGGGCAGAAATGGAGGAAATGATGAAGATGGCGTAGGTGCATCTCCCCCCCTTTTCCCCTTCTCCCTTTCCTCTTCTTTCTCTCTTCTTGTTGTTGTACCGCGCTTCCCTTTTCCGTTAAGAAAATACATGTCTCCGCGCGAGGTCCTATCCTTCTGAGAAAAAAGTGCGCGGCCGCGCTTTGAGAGAGTGAGTCCAAGATTGAGTCTGCGCCCGCGCGCTTGCTTTGTGAGCGACCGTAAGTGACTAGCCGTTCCAAAAGAGGCACCTGGACCGCCCCAGACAAACTGCCACACAGTTCCCCGTACCCTTCCTGTAACAAACACAACAACCAAAACACCAGCGCGCGCCACCGTAAGGGAAGAGAGAGAGAGAGAGTAGGAGAACGGACATTCTGGGGTGTCTAGTTGTCCCGGCTGTGAACCGGCTAGAGCACCCCCTCACCAAATCAAGCTTAATCCCATACCAGCCATGTCAGCTCTCTGATACCAGGAACCTTGAAGTCCTTTAGCTACAGAGAGTGATAAAAGAATTTGGAGCAATAATATTCCAAAGAATAAACACTTTAAAGCTCCAATAATGGTATGGTAAGAGCAAGTGCAAGTTTTATTTGGTTTGGTTATAAATATTTTGAATATAATATAAAAAGAGGGGCCACAGTAATATAATACTGGGGGTCTTTACAGACTTGGCAACCTCTCCTCAAGGGGCCTCCTTAGGCAGTTTATAACCTTGGAATGAAGATGGGTGCCTTCTAAGGCCTTATCCACTAATTTGGGCGGGCAAAAAAACACAAAAACCCAGAGCAGGAAGGGAAAAACTTACTTGGGAAGTAATCCACAGAAATCCTGCAAAGATTCAGGTAAGAAGCTTCAGAACAGATGGGGTTGGTGGCTGGTTCAAACTTCTGGTTGTTGATAGTTATTTAAAAATAATAATAATAATACTTCAGACTAGATCATAAATCACTTGCTTTCTTCTTGATAAGCACTTGAATAAAAATGACACAATGTCTGATTGATAATAATAATATTTCTGATAACTGATTGATGATTGGAACAAAAGAGCAAAAAAGAGCCTGTTTAAATATTCCTTTTTGGGTGCTTGAGGGCCTCTAGAAGGGGTATTAGCCATGGGCTGAGGCTAGGGGGGCAGTCAGGGCAAGTTTGGCACGTCCTCAAAGTGCTGTTAGCCTGCTGGCCTTAGATCTGTCAAGGAACAGCTCCTTTTCAGCTCCAGGATCTGTTAATCAATAGATTAGTCATTTTGCTGATCCTGCACTGATCCTAAATTTGTACTGTAAGTACTGGTCCAAAGTGAGCAGACGTGGTTACTGATTCTCAATCCTCTGCTGATCCTGTTTGTATTTTTTAATAATTTTTACGACCACTCCTTGTGTAGTTTCGTGGTATTTGAAGGTTCTGATCAACTCATGACGTGGTGAGTCTAGATCTTTATTTAATTAGTAAAAAATACTAAAAATTAGTTAATAACTAATTTTAATTGACTTTTAAGGTTTTTAAACTACAATCTATGCTTGTGTGGTAGCTTTACATATGTAGTGTAGATCCTACTATGTTGTAGCTCCTCTGAGCGGTACCTGGCTGTCAGACTGATTACAACAGGCTAGGCGCGGGGATCAGTCCATTCAGATGCGCGCGGGGACTGATCCGCTGCGCGCGTGACTAGGTCACGGGATTACCTGCACCCAGGGAGGATCAACTGCGCACGGGAGTTTGGGTACACGGGAGTCCAGCGCTGTAGGGACGCGGGGCTGCGTGCGGGAGTTTGGGCGCGCGGGAGTCCAGCGCTGTAGGGACGCAGGGCTGCGTGCGGGAGTTTGCGTACGCGGGAGACCAGCGCTGTAGGGACGCGGGGCTGCATGCGGGAATTGTGACAAAACACAATTCCCCGTGTAACTCCTAAACTACACACAACACCTGGATTTTGACTGAAATTTAGGTGTGAAACCTATACATGACATATCATGTGAAATATTAAAATGGCCAAGAGGTGCCATATTGGTGCCGTGGTCATTTACCTTTTTCTTTTAAATTAATTAAAAAAATATAAGGAGTGAGAATTCAAGGGTGGGGTCAGTGAGTGATCCTACCTTATGTTGGGTGGGGAATCCATTTCTGCAATAATATTTATGGATTTCCTACTCCTTTATTTTATTTTATTTATTTTTTGTTCTTTTTTATTTTTGTTAATATTGTTGTTTCTTTGTCAGGTTGCTCTGTGCTAAGTAGCAGGCTGACAAGCCACCCATCCTTGAGATATCCTGAGAGAAAGAAAAAGAGAAAAGGAAACCAACAGAGAAGAAAAATAGAAAAGAACACTTTTTTTTTTTGCGCAACGCCCGTAGACCGCCCGCAAATTGCTCTTTGTCCCGCTTCCCCCATCCGCGGGATTGCCCACGCGTCCCGGTTCCGCAAGGCTTGTCCTCGCGTTTACGGACCCGGCTTTGCGCTGCGCCCACGTTTCCTGCAAAAAACCCCAAGCCAGCAAAGACCTCACAATCCAGATAAGAAAGAAACATAGAGAAACAAAAATTCTGGGGCGTCTAGTTGTTCTGGCTGTGAACCAGCTAGAGAACCCCCTCACTAAATCAAAAATTATCCCCTACCCCCTCTACCTCCCCCCCCACTTGGCCACTGTCCCCAGCTGGTTGCAGCCGCCGCGTCCGGTTCCTCCTCATACTCCAACACTCTCCTCTGCTTTCCCTGCCCATGATTGCAGATAGTTGTCTCAAACCTTCCGCCAGACAAATCCTCTACCGTCAATGCCTCCGTTCCCGTTCCCGGATTGAAAACCATTTGGGCTCAAAACCCAAACATGAACAGCCTTCCCAAAATCACATCCGCACAATCAACCAAAAGAAAAGAAAGGGGCGTACGGACCCTTGCAACCTTGACCTCCTCCTCCTTGACTAACCCATCCACACAACACTCTCCTCCGTTAAGCGCGCGGAGACCCATCGCGCATTTCCCCCAAACCAACCCCAAATCATCCACCATCCGTGATGGCAGCAGGTTCACCATTGAACCGCTTTCCACCATAGCCCACACCTTCCTTCCCGCTATGACCATCAGAACGTAAGCAAGCGGAGTCAAAATCAATTTTGACTCGCACTCCCCTTGCCCCTCTTCCTTCTGCGCCACATGAAACCGCTGCACCGTCTGAGGTACCCATCCCTGACCGCAATCCCACAACCCCTGAACCATCTTGTCTACCACCACCGGAGACACGGCTTCCAGTTCCCACAAGGTCAGCAGAACCGGGGTCTTGTTACCCATCACCCTTTGCACGATGTCCGCCGCTTTCTTCTTCCCTACAGGGCTCGCTGCCGGCGCCTTGGTTCCAGGCGCGCGGGCGGCCGGTTTTGGAACGGCCAACGGGGGTTGCTCCTTCGCGTCCACCTCCATTTTATCGGAGACCGCCACCTTTTCTTCCGTTGCCACTACCCTTACCTCAGATTCCACCCAAGGTGGTTGCCACAATCCCGGACCGGTAACAATGCCCAGTGACGCTTGTGCCGTCGTTCCCCCTTCCTGACCCCGTGTGCGCACCTGCTGCATTGCGGTTGGCTGGCTTGGCTCCATTGGAATGTGTTTGCCCATCAGAAACATGTACCCCATCCCCGCCGTTCAAACCAATCCCGCGCTGAGATCTTTTGTAAGCTCCTTGCACGCCAATTGCCAATGACCGTTTGCCCCGCAGTACAAGCAACCCCTTGGCACAAAGGTACTGGGTGGCCAAAACCCTTCCACCATGTGAGGTGGAGGCCCTTGCGGCTGCTGCTGGCCCATACGGCTCATGCAGATCTTCAGGTCCTTCATCAGTTCCATCAATTTGCTTACTGGAGCGGCTGGCGCGGGTTGAGGAACCGGAACACGCGTGGAAGTAGATGGAACTGGGGCCGGAAATTGCGTTGGAGCCGGAACGTGGGGGGCGGATTTCTTCAGTCCCGCTGGGAAGGACTTAGCGGTGTCCTCGATAAGCTCTTCTAAGTCGAGCTCACTCTCCACAGCCCAGCAAATGACAGCCAACTCCCAAAGGAGCGCAATGCTCCCGTCCAATGACCGCTTTACCAAGTTGTGATCGTAAAGATGCCGCTGCACCCTTGCCCGGAGTTGAGCACCTAAACCACCCAGAAACACGCGTTTCATGGCCCCTGTCTGTCCCGCCACCAACTTGTTCTTTGACAAGTACCGATAGATCCGATTGAACGTTGAGGTGTACTCCGCCAGCTCCACCCGCGTTCTGACTCCTCTGAGCGCACTCGCCTCCGAGGCCACGCGGTTGAAATTGCTTTCCCAGAACTGAGGTTCGCGCCTACCCCACCGCATTAGGATCTCCGCCTTCAGTTTTGTCCAATCTTGATTCTTGTAGCCTTCAATTTCCTCCACATCCCGGAGCTTCTCTTCGTCCATAATGAACAGGACGACAAGCCGGGCCTTATCAGCATCTGAAGCACCTTCCGCATCTGCAATACCTTTGTATCTCGAGATGAATCGCTCCACATCCGCGGTGTTGAATCGGATGTGAGGGTAGTTGCGTGGCCTGATGCAAACTGGACAGGTGGAATCATGGTCACTGGAGACCAATGGGGGAATGGCGTAGCTCGTCCTGGGTCAAGCGGAGGGAGGGGGAGGAGGAGGGATGGAAGAAAAGAGTAGGGTTGGAGTAGCGGACCCAGAGACGGAAGGAGAAGGAGAAGAAGAAGAAGGAGCGACTGTAGGGAGGTATGAATAGGAAATTGCGCCCAGTTACCTTCTAAAGACAAGAAACAGAAGTTTGGTTCCCGGCCAGACCCCCAGATGTGGAAAGAATAAAGGTTATCCCCCTATAATTGTCCCAAGGTTCGGAAGTTAATGGTTCCCTGCGTTTGAGAGGAGATGAGGATGTCTGAAGTCGCACTTAAATAAGAAATATAGATAAGGAGATAAGAGATAAAGAAAAGTAGAGAGAGAGAGAAATCACCAATCCTTCAATCCTCAGAAATTTCCACCTGGATGTGTATACGGTATGAGTTCCTTTAATCTCCTGGTGAGATGAGTGATTCAATCTGATAATGATATTCTTCCTCCTCCGCATTCATGCTCTCCAATGCCTCTCCAACCCGGATTTGAGAGTGAGGATAAGTCCTCCCTCTCAGCCCTAACCTAAGTACACGCGCAAATAAAAGTATGACAACAAAACAGAAAACAATCCAAAAACAGAAACCCTAGCCTCCTCTCCCCACCTCCTCCGTACCAAACTCCCCCTGTTGTCCGTACACCGTTCTGTTCATCCGGTTTGTACTTCTCATGACGCGGTCCTTGCACCGCGCCCTACTCGGAGCCCCCCGCTCCTGTCTGTATCTGTTTGTCCGCGCCTGTCGTGGGTGTTTGGTAATATCCGGCATGATCCGCGCGCTTGCGCGCACGCTCATCCGTTCCTTCATAGCCCGCGGATTGCTCCGCCCCTACCTATCCAAACCAGCGCGCCCGCAAACCTAGTCAAGCGCACTACCTTCCGAATCCGATCTCCGGGGCGGATCGCCGCCCACGCCGCATTCAATGCTGAACCCAACCCTTCCACCAGGTGCGGAGCCAAACAGCTGCTGCTGCTGATCCAGCAGCTGCCGCTGCTGAGCACTCTGCATACCCTAGTGCTGAGCCCGCTTGCCCCCAATGCTGAGCGCGCAGCCGCAACGCAGTTCCCAATCCGTGCCTATAAATTGACACCACACCGTGTAAACACCTTGATACATTCAGGTCCTAAGTGATTACTCAAAAGGGGTTTACTCAAGGGGAATGGGTGGACTGGCTGTCTCACAGCACTTATTCCTGGAACAAAGGGGGAGATAAATTACTACTTTAAGCATGCACTCCAATAAAATTGCAGAAATTCACGGTTGAAAGGGTTTCAGGACCATTGTTGGGGATATTGCTGATATTCTTCAATGGAATTAATGGTGGGGTTAGAATTAACAGTTATATACTTTTGTGGTAATAAGACCTTCTCAGGGCACGCAGAGAGGGTTTTGCCAGTGGGCTGAGGCTAGCAGGCTGTTCAGGGCTACTTTCGCATGTGTTCTTGGTTCTGTCAATTTTCTAGCCTTTCCTGTGTCATATATCTATGGGAAATAATTTTCAGAAACTGTTTAAATGTTAATTTATTATCTTTACAGTTCAGGCATATTTTATTAATTTGTATTATTTGCTTTTGAGTGACATGGGTAGAAGTGGGTATTTATAGATTCTAAGCCATCTTCTGCACCTGTTGCTAATTTTTCAAAATTTTTGGGTTAACTTCTTGGTATGTCTTGCGGTTCATAAAGATTTGGTAATTACATTTACGTGACAACCTTCATTACTGTTTCTCATAATTTTTATTTGCTTTATACTTTGATTTTAATATTTTTATTCAATATTCTGAGGTTTCAAACATCCCTCTATCTGTCTGTCAATTTTTTACATGTGCATGATGTATGCATGCAGGTTGTAGCATGTTCCTGCGGTACCTAGCTTTCAGGAGATGTGTCAGCTTTTTCTTGATGCACGCAGGCTTTGAAAGCTGCATGCAGAAGTCCATTATCCGCGGCCAGCAGCATATTGCATGTGGCTTTCTTGACAGATGCCTACATATTGAATGTCAGGTGTCTGTACCCCTGTTGTATGTGTAAAGTGTAATTTCTCACCATCCATCACCTAACCATCCACCACATAAGCTATCAGCCCAAAGTTTGGGCCAATCTTGGATCCAAATCTTGTAAATTTTAATCAAGATTTGCACTCACCTGACCATCCACCGCGTAGGCCTTCAGCCCCAAGGTTAGGCCAATCCAGGATCCAAATCTTTGAAGGAGAGGGAGGAAAATTCCTGGGGCGGGTGGATGGTTGGGTTATATAACTATCTAAAAGCGCTTGACATCTGAAGTATATGTTAAATGTGCTGGGTAAGTTCCTGTGACATGATTGTGTCTATCCGTGTCACTTAAGGGTATGGATGCGGCGCTGCGTGTGGGAATTATGACACAACAGAAATTGGCCTGGAACTCCTAAAATACACACAACACCTCCATTATGAGTGAATTTTAGGTGTGAAACCTAAACATGAAATCACACGTGAAATATCAACATGGCCCAAAAAGGTGCTATAGTGGTGCTGTGGTCTGTTGGTCATTGTCCTTTAAAATTATTTTAAAAATATAAGGAGTTTGAATTCAAGGGTGGGGTCAGTGAGTAACCCTCTCTTATTTTGGGTTTGTAATTCAAAACTATAATGATATCTTGGGATTTCTCACTCTTTGTAATTTTATAATTTATTTTCATTTTTTGATCTGCTTTGACAGGTTGCTCTTTTCATGTAGCAAGCTGACAATCTTCTGATGAGGTCCTCTAAAGTTTGTATCATTTTTTTAGCTAGGCCATCAGTCTGTGGATTTCAAGGCGTAGAGAAAGATAAATTTGTCCCTCCCAAGTCAAATAGCCTCTTCCAAAACTCAGAAGTAAACTTAGGATCTCTGTCACTAATTATGTTTTTTGGACAACCCACACCCCTCACAATAGTGTTCCAGAACAGTAAAGCTATGTAAATTGAATAACTTTCCTTGTAGCATGGCAGTAACCCACCCCTCTTAGAGAATATTTAAACTATCACTAATACACAATTATGATTATCTTTTCCTCCTGGTGTTAAACCAGATAAAAAATTCCACATTGATAGTGGACCACCTTTCTTTTGGTTCTTCTTTGGATTAAATTAAGCCATATTTATTTCCTGTAGATCTGTTTGACTTTTGGCATCTCTCACAACAATAACAGTAGTCAGAAATACTGTTCCTCTAACCTGGCCACCAGGCTTTCATCATTATTCTATCTATTTTTCTTTCTTAAAATAAATTTCCTGAAAAAAATACTATCATGAAATTAAATCATCAATGAATGTACATGCCCATCATTTACCAATACTACAGAAATGCAGTCGTCTGAATTATGATATAGTAAATTATCTAAAAGCACTTATAAACCATCAAGTAGTTCCTTCTTCCACTCTCCCTCTGATCCTTCAATCAGGTTCTGTTTCTTAAACTTTGATTGGCGAATTTCTACTAGTAATCAAGTATTCTTGTATCTTGAATAAGAGTCAAATACAGAATCCCAAAAATCTGTACTAAATGAATCATTGAATTTTCCATGATAGGCAACGTATAAACAGTGTCCTCAGGATAATAAGTTGGATTACTTATATCCTTTGGCAATGCCCATTGTGACAAGAAATCTGCATTTTTATGTATCAAACACTGCCTGTGGACTATTTCCATAGAAACTCGTTATTTTTGGATGGAAATCTGCCACCTCAACACATACCTGCGGGTTTCTTCAGTTTCAGCAGAGACTTAAGAGCTACACATTCAGTAATAACCTCAAACCAACATCTATCTAAGTAATGACAAAATTTCTCTAAGGCCCATACCAAAACAAAAACACTCTAATTGTGAGGCATCATATCTTCTTTCACTATCCTGAAGATTTCTGGATACAAAAATTGGCCCTTCAAATGGTTTATCATCTACAAGTGGCACCTGATGCAGGGGATCTTCATACTGTTCATGCATTGTGGTGGTCTTTTATAGATGCAAGTTGGAATGGGCTGCCTGCTCAGCAATGGCTTCAAGCCCCTCCAGAATGGATGATGGAGGGTTAAAACCCCTCCAGAATGAATGATGGAGGGTTAAAGCCCCTCCCAAATGAATGATGGTGGCTTAAAACCCTTCCAGAATGGATGATGGAGGGTTAAAACCCCTCCAGAATGGATGATGGAGGGTTAAAGCCCCTCAAGAATGGAAGATGGAGGGTTAAAGCCCCTCCAGAGTGGGTTATGGAGGGTAACAACACCTCAAGAATGGATAATGGAGAGTTAAAACACCTCCAGAATGGATTATGGAGCGTTGAAACCCCTCCCGTCCAGAATGGATGATGGAGGGTTAAAACCCCTCCAGAATGGATGACGAAGGGTTAAACCCCCTCCAGAATGGATGATGGAGGGTTAAAACCCCTCCAGGATTCATGATGGAGGGTTAAGACACCTCCAGAATGGATGATGGAGGGTTACAACACCTCCAGAATGGATAATGGAGAGTTAAAAAACCTCCAGAATGGATGATGGAGGGTTAAAACCCCTCCAGAACGGATGATGGAGGGTTAATTTCAGCTGTCTACTATTCAGAACCAACTGAATAAAGACCCCAGAAATAAAAGTGAATGAATAATAATAATGAATACAAAAATACGGAAATAATAACTTAAAAACAAAAATGAGATAAAAACCTTAATGAGTAAGAAAAATAGGAATATTAGTGCAGAAATGGATTCCTGGTGCCAAATTAGGGAGGGTCACCCACTGGCACCACCCCCCAGTTCCTGCTCCTTCAGTTAGAACCGTGACACCCTGTGTACTGTACCTCACATACACCCCACAGCCTTGTTCCACCCCACATGGGGCCAAAGAGCACCATCACAAGGTAGCGAACAGCATGAGACTGCCCAAAAAAACAGAAAGTTTGGAAAAATTGGGCCCTGCATCCTTTTTAGAGCTGTATCAAAGGTTGTCAGGGTCCCCTGTAATGGGACCTGTACAGAAGGTTTGGGCCCAAAACAGTACACAACAGGTACAGTAGCATCCTGAGAGGGTACACTGAGGATACACAGAGGCCTAGCTTTGTGCTGACTAGCCCAAAAGACACCTGAAACCTATACAACCTCCTCTGTACCCTATGCAAGGAAGACTGTACGTAAATAGTCACAACCACTGGCTTAATACCCAATTAAGTAGATTTAATTAGAATAATATTAGTTACTGTAGCACCCTGAGAGTGTGCAATGGGGATAAAAAGTAGATTAGCTTTGTGCTAACTTGCTCACAATATACCAGGCACCCATACAACCTCCCCTGTACCCTGTACAATGTCAACTGTATGTAACTAGTCACAACCAGGGGCTCACTACTCAATTAAATAAACCCCAATTAGGCAAATATGGAAAGAAGAGCCTCATACTTGAAATCAGCCCTCAAACCGAAGTCTTCTGAGCATGTGTTTAAGCCCCTGGCCTCAGGAGACCGTGACTTATATTTAAAACTATTGATTGAATACAACCTCTTTAACTGATACAGTGAGATCATTAAGGGTACAGAAACGTGTACCAAGCCCCAAGTATGATGACATAAGGCTCTCCATACTTCTTTAGTGGCTAGCGCAGGTCCACACAAACGCACTGATGGTCCCTCAGCCTCAGCATTAGCCTTGTTCACTATATTTTATTAATTGAATACTATTTCTTTGGCTGATACAGTGAGGTCATTCAGGGTACAGAAACATGTATCAAGCCCCAGGCATGATGACATAGGGCTTCCTGTACCGCTGTAGTGACCAGGGTAGGTATACACGAACACACTTATGGCTCCCTGGCCTCAGTACTAGCCTGGGTAACCCTCCTTTGGTTGGTAAAAAGACTGCACCATGAGGGGACCAAAAATGATATAAGTAAAGGCTCCTCCCCCAGCCATTTGTGACTGATTGATCCAGTTATATAGTCATTATTGCTTCAGATATTTTCGTCCTCAAGCCATCAAACCCTTATAAGAAATAGGTGTGTGATCCTGGACCACTTTCTGATAAAATTGTAGACAAAACTCTTGAATCCTTATTCTTGGCCAAAATCAGCATCCAGCCATTCAGCCTGCCCCAGCATCAGCTTCCAGCACCCTGAATCCCTGCATATTGGCCCATCCATCAAGTATAAATCCGGATCTAGGCCTAGTAAGTGATCCTGCTGACTGATATTTTTTTTTTAGGTTCTTCATAACCCAAACACCAAGGAAATTACACACAACCTTCTTGAAAGAGTCCTTGTAAACCCCACAGGCACCAAAGATGCATCTATATTGTACTTAACAGACATGTACCTGTGTTCTGGAGGGCTCAACAACCCCATTGAGTTCTTGTCACCTCCTTTTAAATTTATTTATACATATATATAAATAAATTTAACCCTTTCAGCCAAAATATATCTCTGGCATTTTTTGACATTCTTGCTCTAAATTATCTATCACCTCTAGTAGCTAGAAGGAGCTAGGTCCTTGGCATCTAGTAGGATGACAGTCAAAACCCCTCCAGAATGGATGATGGAGGGTTAAAGCCCCTCAACAATGGAAGATGGAGGGTTAAAGCCCCTCCAGAGTGGGTTATGGAGGTTAACAACACCTCCAGAATGGATAATGGAGAGTTAAAACACCTCAAGAATGGATTATGGAGGGTTGAAACCCCTCCCCTCCAGAATGGATGATGGAATTCTTCCAGAATGGATGATGGAGGCTTAAAACCCCTCCAGAATGGATGATGAAGGATTAAAACCCCTCCAGAATGGATGATGGAAGGTTAAAAACCCTCCAGAATGGATGATGGAGCATTAAAAAGCCTTGAGAATGGATGATGGAGGGTTAAAAAGCCTTGAGAATGGATGATGGAGGGTTAAAAAGCCTTGAGAATGGATGATGGAGGGTTAAAAACCCTCCAGAATGGATGATGGAGGGTTAAAACCCCTCCAGAATGGATGATGGAGGGTTACAAGACCTCCAGAAAGAATGATGGAGGGTTACAAGAACTCCAGAATGGATGATGGAGGGTTACAACACCTTAAGAATGGATGATGGAGGGTTAAAACCCCTCCAGAATGGATGATGGAGGTTTAAAACTACTCCAGAATGGATGATGGAGGGTTAAAACTCCTACAGAATGGATGATGGAGAGTTAAAACTCCTCCAGAATGGATGATGGAGGGTTAAAACTCCAGAATGGATGATGGAGGGTCAAAATCCCTCCAGAATGGATGATGGGGGGTTAAAACCCCTCCAGAATGGATGATGGAGGGTTAAAACCCCTCCAAAATTGATTATGGAGGTTAAGCCGCCTCCAGAACGGATGCTGGAGGGTTAAAGCCCCTCCAGAGTGGGTTATGGAGGGTTACAACACCTCCAGAATGGATAATGGAGAGTTCAAACACCTCCAGATTGTATTATGGAGGGTCAAAACCCCTCTAGAATGGATGATGGAGGGTTAAAACCCCTCCAGAATGGATGATGGAGGGTTAAAAATCCTCCAGAATGAATGATGGAGGGTTGAAACCCCTCCAGAATTCATGATTGAAGGGTTAAGAATTCTCCAGAATGGATGAAGGAGGGTTAAAAGACCTGCAGAATGTGTCAGCCTCCTGGATGCCAAGACCCTGGCTATCCTTTAGCTACCAGAGGTGATAGAGCAAATAATAAATATATTATTTGATAAATGCAGCAAAAATCTGTAGAATACTTGGATTAAGCTTTTTGCAAGGTTAAATGGTTTGGTTATTATTTATTGTTTTGAATCAATATGAATAAATTGATTATTAAATATTTATAGAGGGGCAAAAATTATATTGGGGATCTTTAAGACCTCTCTTCAGGGATTTCAGTATGAAAACACGTAGTCCTGGTTACTTTGGGCTCTTTAGTTTAAAGAATATTTTAACCAAAGATAATATGTATATAAATTACACAGTGGAGTGGCAGGGCCTTGTAGCCAAGCTACCACGACAGAGAAAGGATAATAAGACTCACTGGTATGTTATTAAATCCTTTGGGTATCTGTCTGAGACGTGTACTGATGGGTTAAACCTGTATACTGGGGTTATAAGGTTGTTCAGCAATTTTAATTGATAAAAAGAGGTTTGAGGATTGATATTACTGATCAGAAATTGCCATAAATCACTTACTCATCCCTTATAAGTACTTGATTACCTTGGCACGGCGTCTGGATATGAATATTACTGGGTCTCTGCCCATCAACATCCTCAAAAGAGCTCTTTATTTATAGCTTTTGGAGTCCCAATATGGTCCTTCTGAGGGTTGTAGGTACTCAAAGGGGCGGACACTAAGGCTAGCAGGGTAACCAGGGGTAGCCTCTCATGTGTTCTTGGTCCTATAGCACGGGTAGCATCTAATTCCACAGGGTATGGGAATTATTCTACCTTATAATAGACATTAGGACGTGTGAATAGCACTAATCTGTCCTATTTATGTATTATTTACTTAATTATCCTTAGTAAATGTTCCCAGTAGATTAATAATTATATAAATAGACATTTCTACGAACATCTTGATTTCAGGTAAGTTCCCATTATGTATTATATAAATTGAGTAAAAGTCATAATATTGACTTTACTCTTTATTTTCGAGTTCCAGTTGATTTAATAAGATAATTAATTAAAAATATAAGTCATGTTAATTCATGTAATATCTTTACATTATTAAGTTCCTTAGTATGTCA
The DNA here is from genome assembly GCA_025617555.3 of Puccinia polysora. Taxonomy (NCBI): domain Eukaryota; kingdom Fungi; phylum Basidiomycota; class Pucciniomycetes; order Pucciniales; family Pucciniaceae; genus Puccinia; species Puccinia polysora. The sequence continues at coordinate 28,791,845 of CM062625.1, forward strand.
CAAAGATGTTGATGTCTAGCAATTCTCATAAAAGTATATAAAAGTGTTTTAAAATATTTTTAGAAGTTGCCATTGTCTTATTTTCGACATTCTTGGTACTTTGCATTATATTAAGTAAAAAATATGTGTACGGATAATTTATGTATTTTTATATATTATTATGTATTTTTAGACAGTCTACTATCCACGGGAATATTTATTACATACTCAGAAAGTTCCCATGTATGTTGTAGCATGTTTACGCAGTACCTGAGCCTCTCAGGCCGCCTGTCACTCTGTCAACCCGTAGTCCCGCGGCTGCGTACTTATCAGAGGCCCGGGGCTGCGTACAAAACCTTGACGGAGTGACAAGGCTGTATCTCAGCCGCGCGCGGGTGCATTGGCTGCCGCGGCTGCGTGCGGGAATTGTGACAAAACACATTTCTGCCTGTAACTCCTAAAATATACACAACACCTCAATTCTGACTGAATTTTAGGTGTGAAACCTATACTTGACAATTTGTGTGAAATATTTAATTGGCCAAAAAGCTCAATAATGGAGCCGTAGTATTTTGGTTTTTCTTTCCTTAATTATTTAAAAATATAAGGAGTTGGATTTCAAGGGTGGGGTCAGTGAGTGACCCTACCTAATTTTGGGGGAAAATCCATTTCTGTAATAATATATATGGTTTTCCTACTCCTTCTTAGGTTCATTGTATTATTATTATTTTTATGTTATTTATGTTACTTTTGCAGCTTGCTCTGCAATAGTAGCAAGCTGACATTCCCCCACTCCAAGATATGGCCATATCTGAAAAAAATCTGGAGGAAGTTGGGAGAAAAAATTAACTGCATATGTGCTTCAGTTCCTTTTTCTGGCTCTGTAGTTTCTGAGATGTATTGGTCCATCAGGTATATTATTTTCTGGTAACCATTCATCTTTGTCTGCAGATTCTCCTTTGTATCTTACTAAGTATAGTCTGATATCTTTTCCCTGTACCCTCTCTTTCTTATCTCTCAATATCCTGCTGACTTTCCCTTTTTCTTTTACAGGGTCAGGTTCTTTTGGGATTATTGCTGGAGGGAGGTTGCTGCCTTCTCTTGGTTTAAAGTTTTTGACTAGGATAACAGGAAATACCGGATGTTTTCTTGATAATTCTTCACTCAAGATTACTTCCAAAGCATTTTTGCCATGCATCTTATTGATAACAAGTGGTCCAACAAAGGCTGGTTTCAGTTTTCTGTTGCCTACCAGGTTGTTGAAATTAGTTGTAGATATCAAGATCTGGCCTCCTATCTTAAAGTCAGGTTCTTTATGGGATTTGTCCCATCTTTTTTTGTTGTATTAAACAGCTTCTTCCACACATTTGTGAGCATGGTTATTTGCTACATCAATCATCTTTTTAAATTCAAGAGATCTTGGATGAATAGTGGGTAAGTTATAGTTCATGTTATTCCTAGGGAGTTTTGGAATCCATCCTCTTTCTAGTATGTAAGGAGCTTCTTTGGTAGTAGAATTTTTACTTCTGTTATAAGCCATTTCTAGGGCTGGGAGTAGGCTTACCCAATCATGGCAATAACCATCTGAGTTTTTGCATCCTAGACCAAAGCTACAGAACCTCCTTAGCATATCTTCTAGGGTCTGTATCATCCTTTCAGCTAATCCATCAGTTTCTGGATGGTAGGCTGTAGAAAATGCTAGAGTAGTACCCAGTATATCATGTAGATTCTTCCAAAATTCAGATGTGAATTTGAGGTATCTGTCACTTATTATAATCTTGGGTATACCCACATCAGCTATAATCCTATTCCAGAATAGTAAGGCTACATCCATAGCACTATCTTCTTTGTGGTTAGGTAAGAATTTTGCCTTTTTTGAATATCTGTCAACTATAACTAGGACAGAGTTATAAGAATGAATACCTGCAGGCGGGAGGCTGGTGAAAAAATCCATATTGAAAATTTACCACCTGGTTGTAGGTTCAGATATCTTCTGTAAGAGTACAAACCTTTTTCCAGTAGTTTTATTAGATTTCTGGCAGGTTTCACAGCTAGTAACATATTCTGTAGTGACTTCTTTCCAGTCTATCCACCAGGCAGTTTGCTTCACTTTCTCTAAGGTGATTTCTGTGGATAAAGGTCCTGATGTACAGTTGTCATGGCATTCCTGGAGTATATGTTGTATATGCTCTTTCTTGCTTAGTACTAATACGCTGGAATGTTGGTATCTATAGTAAAGGAGACCATCCCAAAAGGTAAACCTTCCTGCTGTATAGGGTTTAATTAGTGAAGCAGGCAGGCAATCTATCAAAGCTGCGTCTGGGGATTCACATTCCATAATAGTAATCAGCAGCTTGATTTCAGGAGAGTAGCTATCTCTTACTAGGTTGAAGAAAGAAGTGTCTAATTCACATAAGTGGATCCCCATTATTGGAGCACTCAATGCAAAAAGATTGATGTTCAAGATTGGAAACATATCTTGATCTTCAGGGTTATATGTTGGATTGTTAGAGTCATTAGGAAAAGCATTCCTACTTAGAATATCAGCATTCTGATGTTTAGCTCCAGCTTTATGCACTATAGTCATCTGTCCTCCATATTGTTGTATAGCAATTTGCCACCTGAGCATATGTCTGCTGGGGGTTTTCATGTTCATAAGAGTTCTTAAAGCATTTCAGTCTGTGATTACTTGAAACATATTGACTTCTAAGTAATAGTGTAGCTTCTCTAAAGCCCATACTAGTGCCAAACATTCCAACTGACTAGCCCCATATCTCTTCTCAGTGTCTTTGATATGTCTAGATATGAAGAGTACAGGTTTTTCTACTGGTTTTTCTTCTTCTATCCTTTCCTGATGTAAAGTAGCTCCTAGCCCTTCCATGCAATTGTCAATGTATAGTTTGAAGGGCTTAGAGTAATCTGGTTGGATAATTAGAGGAGTAGAGGTCATAGCTATTTTTAATTCCTCATAGTTATTTAGTCTTTCATGAGTCATTTCAAATAGTGTGTTGTTTTTGCATACTTCATACAGACTTTTAGTTAGAATAGCAAACTTTGGTATGTATTGTCTGTAATAACTGCAGAAACTGATGAAAGACAGTAATTCTGTCTTTTTTTGAGGCATAGGTCTATTCATGACAGCAGCTATCTTATTTTGATCAGCAGCTAGAGTTAGGCCAGAGACTAAATGTCCTAAGGCTTTCAATTCTCCGTAGACAGAGTTGAATTTCTTCATGGAAAACTTTAATCCTGCTCTGGAGATTTTCTAGAGTACTAATCTTACTTGGTTAATATGAGTATCCCAGTCATCAGAGTATATGATAAAATCATCTATGTATACCATCATCCATCCTTGTCTGATGTAAGTACCTAGAACTGTATCCATTGTTCTCTGGAAGTGTGATGGAGCATTCTTTATACCAAAAGGAATCCTAAGATATTCATATATTCCCAAATGACAGCTTATTCTCATAAACCTCCTGCTTTCAGGGCTTATTGGTATCTGGTGGAAGCCTTTAAGCATATCCATAGTAGTGATGTACTTGGCCTTGGATAAGTTATGCAGAGCATGATCAATCCAGGGTATAGGATAATAATCTGCTTGAGTGTAATTTTTGAGCATTATGAAGTCTCCTACCATTCTTGACTTGTCATTATTCCAATCTATGATTACAGGTGTGGTTAAATCTACCTGTTCATTATGCCCTCCTTTCCTTAATACTTGTAAGTCTATCAGTTCTTGGATATGTTCCTCAAGAGCTTTTCTAGACTTGGGACTAGACGGATAGGCCGGCCTTCTTAAGTTAGGAGGATCAGGAGGCTTAATGGTCAATTTCAATACCATATCATGTCCTTTAATATCACCAATAGGATGATCTTTAGTACAAAAAGCATTCTGGTTCTCAAAGCAGACTTTTAATATATCTTTCTTCTGTACCTCAGAAAGTTTCATATTCAGAGCTGCTTGAAAGAAATATTCTTGGTCAAAGTCTTCTAAATGCTTCTGTTGAGTAGAGGAGGCAAAGTTAGACTGAATGGTGCATATCTTAAACTTCTTATCCCAATTATCTCCTACTGTGAATTATCTTCCTCTACTCTGGAACACATCTATACCATATAGACATAAGGAATCATTACCCAGTATCAAGTAGTCACATAGTCCGTTGAGCAATACTACAAATTCCACTTGTATTCTCAAATATCCTTTAGTGTGAGGTAGTATTATAGGAGCAGTCCATAATCCAATAGCATTCATGGTAGAGTTTCAAGAGCTGAACTTGGCTTTTGGGATGGGTAAATGGTGTTCTCTCCAATTGGGGTCCCATTTGTTTGAGAATTAAGCACAGAAACATGATCAAAAGGCTCCAATATCCAGTAATAACCTTATAGGTCTGTTTTTATACAACCCAGTTGCATAGCACGTTTGACCAGTGGTATAACTTTTCCCACTCATAGGTTTAACTGTTAATGGTTTGACATCCATAATATGTCTAGGAATTATAGTAGGATCCCATTGTTGGGGAAGGCTAGAATCCCCATGGATGTTATTGATCTCTGCAGAAGTACCTATATCTCCTTCTATAACATTAACAGGGTTGTTCAAGATCAATTCACATTCAGAAAGAGATCCTTCAGTATCAGCTATGTCTTCATAGTTAAAATTCTCTTCAACCTCCTGTTCTCCTTCCAAGACTGCTATCTTGCTTTTTGGTAATGGACAGTCTTGTCTCATATTCTCCGTCTGGTTACAATTCCAACAAGTTGCAGGCATCCTCTCTTTCTCCCTATTCACATTAGGTTTTTTATTGACAGAGGCATTTATCAGAGGAGGTTGTTCTCTGGTTTTGTTGATGGTATAGTTCTCTTTGGGTCTGGAAGGGGCTTTCTTGTCCAACCCATTCATGTCTATTACTTCTTCTAGCACATTGATTAGAGTGGGCAAGTTCGCATCCATACTCATCCTACATCTTACACTATGGTTAAGATTGCCAAGACACAGGTTGAGGAGTCTTTCATTTACTTCCTCTTTATCAGCATCTGGATAGAAGCAATCCAATCTTTTCTTCTGTTCCAAACAACATATGTGAGGTTTGTCCTTGGAGGGGTCAAATGAGGAATTTTCAAAATTTTTCATCATTTTCCTTTTCCACATTCTAGAACCAAATTTTTCTTTGATTGGAAGTTTCCAAGAATTCCATGGTAAGGATCCCACTTCTTCTCTCTTACTGATAAGCCAGTCCAATGCTACTCCTTCAAATAGTATGGGTAGCCTGACTACAGCTATAGCTTCTGGTAGGTCATAAGAGATAATGGTGTAGTCAATAAATTTAATGAAATTTATATGATTTTATTCTCCTTCACCCAAGAGCTTGGGCCATTCAGGAATAGGGGGTAACATTTTGATTGCTTTCTCCTTCTCAGGAGTAGGACTAGGCCTAAAGGTATCACTCCTATTCATTCCTAGTAAGGGTGGTGCATAAGGTGTAGTTGTTTGTCTTGGAGGCTTTGGTTCCTCTGTAGTACTCCCCAAGGGGTTGGTCAGATGGACTTTCAAGTCTCTAAGATCATTTTTGAAAATTAAATATGGAAAAGACCTGTAACATAAAATGTTACTCACCACCAGAGGTCATGTACATTTGTGAATCATTTTATTCCTCAATGGTCACCCTTGATGAGGATGCAATTGGGGCTTTCAATGTTTCATTACCCAAATCTTTTTTTTATTTTTCCAAAGCTTTGTTGATGGCAATATCAATGTGGAACTTCCACACAGCCACGTTAGAAGAAGGAGGGCTTGCCACTGTTGCCATGGAAAAAAAGCAATGGTATACTTCAGTATTGAATCCAAATTTCAATTGAAAAAACAAAGTTTTCTCACTTTTGATTTGAAAAAGAATTGTTTTCAGAATTTTTTATGATTTATGATTTCAGTTTTCACTTTACTTTCACTTGGTTTTCACTTTAATGTCTCTTTGGGGTTTCTAGGTGTGGAACAACAGTCCCACAAAGTATGTGTTAATTCCAATTTTGGGTTGACAGAACCCAAGTGTGGTCCAGGGGGTGCCCAAAATTCTTGAAAAACTTTGGGGGGGTTGTTTTTGGCGGTTAAATACCTCCTACAAAACCCCCCAAGGGTTGCGCGTGTTTAAAACAGCCCTTTGTAGTCATCTTGGGGCCCCCACAGATCATTTGACCCGTGTAGGGCCCTACACAACTACCACACAGTTGGAGCTGTGAATTTAATGGAAAAATTAAAAATATTATTTCAAATGATGATTCTACATCAGATTAAGGTAGGGTCACTCACTGACCCGTAACTCAAATTCCCACTGCTTATAACATTAAATAATTAATGAAAATTATTGAGAGACATGGCATTGGAATTATGGCCGTTGGAATATTTCACATGAAACCCCATGTATAGGTTTCACAGTGACTTTTGTGTCAGGATCCATGAATTCTGTGATTTGGAGGAGTTATGTGCTGAAAAGAGATATTTAAAAATTCCTGCATGCAGGCACAGAAATTGATTAAATCTGCATGCAGCTGAGCAGCAGCACCACCACTCTATCTGTCTGTCATGATGAGCTGTGTACGCAATCTGGGGCAGATGACAATTATGCAGCGGCAGGACTACAGGCTGACAGACTGACAGGCGACATTTCAGCCTCCTGGATGCCAAGAACCTTGCTATCCTTTAGCTACCAGAGGTGATAGAATAAATAATAAATATATTATTTAATAAATGCAGCAAAAATCCTTAAAATATTTGGATAAAGCTTATTGCAAGGTTAATTGGTTTGGTTAAGGTTTATTTTTATCAATCAATATAGATAAATTGATTATTAAATATTTTTATAGATGGGCCACAATCATATTGGGGATCTTTAACACCTCTCTTCAGGGAATTCAGTATAAAAACACCCAGGCCTGGCTACTTTTGGCCCTTTAGTTTAAAGGATATTTTGCCCAAAGATAATATGTATATAAAATACAGGGTGGAGTGGCAGGGCTTTGTAAACAAGCTGACACGACAGAGGAAGGATAATAAGACTCATTGTTAAATTATTAGATCCTTTTGGTATCTGTTTGGGATGGGCACTGATGGGTTAAACCTGTATAATAGGGTTATAAGGTTGTTTGGCTGTTTAAATTGATAAAAAGAGGGTTGAGGCAGAATTTCATTAATCGGACTAAGCCATAAATTACTTACTTATCTCTTATAAGTATTTGATTACCTTGGCACAGTGTCTGGGTATAAATATAACTGGGTATCTGGGTATCAATATCCTCAAAAGAGCTCTTTATTTATAGCTTTTGGAGTCCCAATATTGTCCTTCTGAGGGGTACAGGGGCTCAAAGGGATGGACAATGGGGCTAGCAGGGTAACCAGTAGTAGCCTGTCACGTGTTTTTGGTGCTGTAACACGGGTAGCATCTAATTCCACAGGGTATGGGAATTATTCTACTTTATAATTGATGTTTGGACGTGTGAATAAAACTAATCTGTCCTTTTTATTTATTATTTAAGTAATTATCCTTAGTAAATGTTCCCAGTAAGTTAATAATTATTTTAATGAAAATTCCTATGGATATTCTGATGTCAGTTGATTTCTCATTATGTATTAAACAATTGGAGTAAAGTCATGATATTGATTTTACTCCTTATTTTCAACATTCAGTTGATTTACTAAAATAATTAATTAAAAGTGCAAGTCATGGGTATTCATGTAATATTTTTACATCATAAGTTTTCTTAGTATGCCAAAATAATTTTGATTTCTAGAAATCCTCATAATAGTATATTAAAGTATTTTAATATATTTTTAGAAGTAGTCATTGTCTTATTTTCAACATTTTTTCACTTTGATTTATATTTAATAAAAAATACCCATAAAGGTTATTTAGGTATTTTTATATCATTTTATGTAATTTTAGACTATCTAATAATTGAAGGTTTAATTGAACTGAATTTGAAACAAGACCAGCAGACTTCAAAATACAGAGTAATGAGTGTGATTTTTTCTAAACAAAATTTAAGGAAAGGAAAAGAGCGTGTAAAATGATGAAAGAAAAGAAAGTAGCAGATGGAGATCTTAAAACTAGACAGATCAAAGAAATGGTTGATCAGATAGGCTAGGAGATGTTGGTGAAAGGTAATGGGCCGGTTGATTGAGATGATGAGAGGATTGGATGGAGACAAAGGGATTATTGAGATTTGTATGAATGAATGAAATAAGAATTTGGAGGGAATTGGAGAATGGTGTAGAATGGGAGGAGAGCAAATGAGAATATGGAAGGAGAGCAAATAAGAATGGGAAAGTGGAGAATGAGAATGGGAGGAAAATGAGAGGCCAATTGGTCAGAGTACAGCAAGAGGACTTGAGGAGACAGAGCAAGATTCAAATTGGAGGATTTTGAATTGAAGTCACCACACCCCATCAGTATCAGGGTGTTGTGGTCAAAGCGCCGCAGAGATCAACTATTTATACACACCGGCGTGTCTAGAAGGAAGATTGAGGACCTTGGATGTTAAATTGATCACGGATGGTTTGATGGCCGGGTTGGTTAGGGAATTGGCGAGCATCTCCGCAGATGTGATTAGAGTGGTGAGAAGATTTCCTTCGTTTTTCTTTTCTTGCAGCCATTTGATGTGTATGTCAACGTGTTTCAGAGTGTTGTGATGAGAGTTGAGATTGATAAAGTTGTGGAGGGCTTTATTATTGATGTAAGCGCAATGAGTCAATTTCAACTCAGGGTTTAGGTCAAGGAGAAGATTTTGGAGCCAAATCTTTTCTTGGGTGGCAAGAACCAGAGATTTGAGCTCTCCCTTGGTTGAGGGGAGCGATATGGTGGAATGTAGCTTGCTGTGCCATGCGACTGGGCTCCCGCAAAGCATGATTATGAAACCTGTGTGGCTTCTTCTACTGGTTGGATCATCTCCACCGTTGGAGTCGCTAAAGCATTCAATGTTGTATTTGAAGTTTGGGGATGTTAAGCGCAGGGCAAGGTCACAGGTGGCGTTAACGTACCTCCAGACGTGCTTGGCCTGTTCCCAGTGGGAAATTCCGGGTCAATTGTTGAAACGTGAAAGGTTGTAGACTGCGTATGAAAGGTCCGGTCTGGTGCGACTGGCAATGAAGTTCAAATATCCCGCCGCCGAACGGTAGTTGATATTGAGTTGCAGGAATTTAGCATGATCTTCTTCCGAGGCGGGAGTTAACTTAATATTAGGGGTCATTGGAGTGGTGATGGGTTTAGATTCATTGAGACCCAGCTCCTGGAGGGCGGTGGCAATATGCTTGGGTTGATGAAGGAAGTGAAGATTGCCACGAGTTATGACATGATTTTTGAGGATTTTAGTAAGATTGCCCTTGTGAGAGATGTGGAATTGATTTTTGAGTCTGGATCTAAAGTTTTTGGATTCGCCTATGATCAGTAAATTGTCAACGTAAACGAAAACAAAGAGAGACTCGGATTGGTTGATGAAAAGGCAAGGATCGACGGCAGAGGATTTGAAGTTTTGGGAGAGCAGCCAGCGCCTGAGGGTATTGCACCAGCTCTTGGGAGCTTGCTTGAGGCCCTAAAGGGACTTCTTCAATTTAAGGTAGGGAAATTTGCATTTGTAAACCTCAGGACATTTGATGTAAGTTTCTTCCTCCAAAGGAGCATGCAAGAAGGCAGCTTTGATGTCCATTTGAACGGTCTTGAGCTTGTGGTGAAGAGAGTAGACAAGGAGGGTACGTAGGGTGGTGATGAGACTGGTGGGAGCGTAGGTTTTGCCGTAGTTGAGGAACTCCCGTTGCTTGAAACCTTGAACACACAGTCAAGATTTATAGATTGTTCCATTTCCACCGGGGTTGTCTTTGAGGTGGTAAACCCAGGTGGTGGAGAGAGCGCGTTTTCCAAGTGGTAGAGAATGACAGCCTTCCCACACGTTGAAACTCTCAATGCCATTGGTTTCGGTCTTCATTGAATCCAGCCATTGATCCTTATTGTTGGATTTCAAAACCTTGGGGTAGCTTTTGGGAACCGCACAAGCTAGGAAACCGTATCAATTTGGAGCTTTGAGGGTGGATCTATCACGTAAAGTGCGTGTTGACAAATCAATGAGATCCTGGGCTATCTCGTCGGCGTCGGAATCAGAGGATGATTGGTTGGATGAGCAAAGAGAAGGGGAAGGAAGAGGATTGTTATTTAAGATGGGTTCAGGCGACGCAGAGGGAGAGGATTCGGGGATCTGATTGGGGTGATAACAGAAGGAGGAGGAGATTGCGGGAGTGGTGGAATTTAAGAGATCAGTAAGTGTTTCATCTAAGGATAGAAGAGGATCAAAAGGAGACTTGGAGGGATGGAGAGAAGAGGAAGAGAAAGGAGTGTTTTCAAATATTTTAACATGTTTTGAGCGGATGAAATCACCAAATTTGGGGCAGAAGAACCAATAAGAGTTCAATTCTAGGCCAAATCCGACTAAAATACCTTCAAGTCCCTTCTCGGCGAACTTGGAGAGATTTTGTCGCTGATTAAGCATGATGGTCTTAGAGCCAAGAACTTTGATGACCAAGAGCTTGGGAATTGAGGATTTCCAGAGTCCTTAAGGGGAAACTTTGTCGAGTTTGGAGGGGATAAGATTCAATAAGAGACAACAGCTGGATACTATTTTGTCCCACATGATGAGAGGAATTTCCATGTCCAACATAATGGTCCTTGCAGCTTCAATTAAAGTGCGATTAGCACGTTTGGCAATGGGGTTGTGTTGGGGAGTGTACGGTTTGGAGGTTGAATGAAGGATTCCATTTTCGGAGAAGAAGGAGGTTAGTTGAGAGTTCAGGAATTTACCGCCGTTGTTGGAATGGAATTTCTTTAATTTCTTGTTGAATTGATTGGAGTAAAGTTGAATGAATTTAATGATTTTGTTGGTGGCGTCAGATTTGAATTTGAGAGGTATACAGGTCTTGAAGTGGGAGAAATTGTTGGTGAGGACAAGGAAGAACCTATTTTCAGTTTTGGAGGGAGGAGAGATGGGGCCGCAGAGATCGGCGTGGATTTCGTCAAATTTGGCTTTGCTCTTGGGAAATATTCCTTTGAAGGGAGTCCTGTGGATCTTTCCTTGGGCGCAGGAGATGCAATTGTGGTTATCCCACCTGAGTTTTGGGAATTATCAAGTGAGCAGCTTGACAGAATCGGAATGAGAGTGGCCGAATCTTTTGTGGAGGGTGGAGAAAGAAATGAAGGAGAGGGCGGTAGGTGAGTTGGGATTGATGGATTCCTCGACAAACATGAGGTTATCTTTGATGTAGCCTTCAAGGATGATTTCTGTATTGAGAACAATGGCAAATCTATTTGTGGTGGTGAGTTGTAAGGAGCAACCACCGAGAATGAGTTGGCCTAGCAAAATCAAGTTTATGGCTATGTCTGGGAAAAGGAGAGAGTTTTTGAGGTTGAGTTCGGAATGAGAAGTGATGATGGTTGCAGTACCTTGTCCCGAGGCGGCTATTGAGGATCCCAATCTTCCAGTTTGGATGATGGTGTTGTCATCCTTCAGACTACTGAATAATTGGGAGTCGTTGAACATGCTCTGGGAGGCACCAGAGTCAAGAATTATCTGGCTTTGGTCTAGGCAATGGGAGTGAGTCATAGCAAATGTGAATGCAAGGTGTGCTGAGGCGGCAGGGTTTGAGCTGGAGGGATTAGCTTTATTGGAGGATGAGGAAGGTGAGGAGGCTGTGAAGTTTGGTCTCAGATGGGGAAATACCCATTAGCATCTTTCCTTTGGGTGATTGGCTTGAGAATTGTGCCAGTTCGCCTTGCATCTCAACAGATTTTGTTGCATGATCATGGCGGAGGCTTGAGATCCCAAGGCGGTTTTGTGTTTAACTTGGTTAAGATGTCTCAGAACTAGATCTCCGTTGATTTTCCTTTCGCTAAGGGAGTGAGTGATGGTGGTTTTCAGATGATCCAATTGAGGAGGAAATTTGTAGAGAAGAAGGTAGGCTATTATATTGTTGTCCATTTTGATGCCAATTTCAGATATTTGCATTAAAAATGACTTGGCTTCAGTGATGAATTTCTCAATATTTCTCTGATCAAATTGGAGGTTGAGGAAGTTAAAGAAGACTCTCGATCAATTTGCGGTTTGGGATGAGGCAAAGAATTTGTTTATTGAGTTCCACAGATCAATGCCATTGGTCAGATGGTGTTCCTTCACGCGATTCACATAGGTTTTGTTGTCTAATTTGGCAAGGATGTATCCAACAATTTCAAGGTTGATTTTGACTGGACATTTTTCTGGTTCAGTTGAAGAGAGCCATGGAGTGATGCCTTTGAGGGAAAAGATCTTGAGAATTTTTGATTGCCACAAGGAGAAATTATTTTCCAAGAGATTGGGGATTGAATCTGTCAAGGTCTTCAGGAGCGAAGAGTTGGAATCTGCTGGTCCTGGGGCAGTCATTGTTGCCAGGTTTGCTTAGTTGGGGATCCTTTGGCTTTTAACCGTGAAGGTTTAATTGAACTGAATTCAAAACAAGACCAGCAGACCTCAAAATACAGAGTAATGAGTGTGAGTTTTTCTAAACAAAATTTAAGGAAAGGAAAAGAGCGTGTAAAATCATGAAAGAAAAGAAAGTAGCAGATGGAGATCTTACAACTAGACAGATCAAAGAAATGGTTGATCAGATAGGCTGGGAGATGTTGGTGAAAGGTAATGGGCCAGTTGATTGAGATGGTGAGAGGATTGGATGGAGAAAAAGGGATTATTGAGATTCGTATGAATGAATGAAATAAGAATTTGGAGGGAATTGGAGAATGGTGTAGAATGGGAGGAGAGCAAATGAGAATATGGAAGGAGAGAAAATGAGAATGGGAGAGTGGAGATTGAGAATGGGAGGAAAATGAGAGGCCGATTGGTCAGAGTAAAGCAAGAGGACTTGAGGAGACAGAGCAAGATTCAAATTGGAGGATTTCGAATTGAAGTCACCACACCCCATCAGTATCAGGGTGTCGCAGTTGAAGTGCCGCAGAGATCAACTATTTCTACAATAATCACTGGAACACTTATTACATATGTAGAATGTTCCTGTGTGGGTTGTAGCATGTTTACCCAGTACCTAAGTTTCTCAGGCGGCCTGTCACTTTGTCAACCCATAGTCCTGCCGCTGCGTACTTGTCAGAGGCCCGGGGCTGTGTAAAAAAATTTGACAGAGTGACAGAGCTGTAGCTCAGCCAAGCACAAGTGCATTGGCTGCTTCAGCTGCGTGCGGGAATTGTGACAGAAAAAACTTCCGTCTGTAACTCCTAAAATATACACAAAACCTGAATTCTGACTGAATTTTAGGTGTGAAACCTATACGTTGTAAGACTAAAAATGGTGCTAGGACATGGCAGTTCTTTGGAGGGGAAAGGTGCTGTTTAGGCTGCCCTCCTGAGTGTTTCAAAAATATTTAAATGTAACCAACATCAAAGTCCAGAACCTGGTAAATGAGGGACCAAAGAGTAAAGGATAAAGATGATAGTAGTTGGTATCTGGGAAACAACACTATCTGAGGCCAGATAATGCCCGGCAAAACTTGAATAGAAGAAGTCAAGGATTTTTCAGAGTTCAACAGGACAAAGCAATTGTAAGTAACACCGCCCACAAGCTGATAGCTCTGGTTGTCAGCAGAAGCTTAGGAAAGATCAACTCAATCCAAAACAACCTCCGGGTTCTCAATGAACCTTCCCAACTCTCAAAAATCAAGCGCTTGAAGGGTATCAGATAACTGTGGGTGGCTGCACAAGACAAAGCTAATTGTTTGATGAAGCTCTAGAAGCAAAAAAATAACTGATTCAAACAAGAATAACCCAACAATTCTCAAGGGACTCAAGAGTAGCGTGGCGGAATTAAACTTCAAAAAAAATAAAGGGAGGTTTAACACTCCAGTTTTTAAGCTTAATAAAACCTCTTCAGTCAAACGTGACTGGTTCTGGAAAGATAATCAAACAATGATCAGGACCAGTATGGTCCAATAAAGGGATCAGGAGTGGTATAACAAACTCAAGAATTCAATCAGTCAAATTCTTCTTCAACCAGCAAGGCTATTGGTTGGTGATAAAGATCAAGGATCAGGATTTGAGTATGGAGGCTCAAAAATCAAGGGGCAATCATGGATATACCCATAATTCAGTCTCAGATAAAGGGGAATGGGACCCCACAGATGTTTTATTTTGAGATGATAATGATGGTAATTCTCTGGTAAAATGCCATAAAATACCCCCCTCCATGCCAAAAGGCAGGGGAGAGCCCTCCTTATATTGGCAGGAGGCCCTGTTAGACTATGTACAAGTGATACTACAGATAGAGTGGAAAAAATATTTTTTTTTTATACACTAGATGATCAGAAGAATAGATCACATGGGCAAGTGGAAATCCGGCCTCCCTGACTGGGGTGGGATCTTTTCTCATCCCTTCACCTTTCTTGTGTCTGTCCGCAGATGGGCGCGCGCAACAACACAAAGATCACCCACCCCTCACCCAAAGGAAGATAGGGTGGGGGAAAAATTGAACCAGACTTCCCGCAGATGTATGAGGGTGGTAGACAACACGTTTCCACCCCCACCCAAAGATGGAAGGGGGGGTGCGAGTGATTGAGGGAAAAGATGGAGGGTAGATGGAAGAATGAAGTATGAGACGTTGGAAGTGGATGGGTGATGGCAATTGGCTTGAACCTAGGAGGGTTGAGAGCTGAGTGGAGGATGGGAGAGCAGGCTGTTGATCTAGTGAAAGGTTTGATGATTGAGATGATGGGTGGGGATGAAGTTTGTGAGAGCACAGATGGGCGGATAGGAGATCACGTTGGCAGAAGAACTGGAAGTTTGAGGAGAATTTGAGAAGGCAGGAGACTAGTAGTTTGTTGACTATTTTGCAGATGATCTTGGGGGTGGGACTGACAATGGAGAGTGATAGGGGTTGTTGATCTATTGGACAGCTTGGGGAGATCTCCAAGAATTTGATAGGACATACTTGACAAAAAATGAAATCCCTTAACTCACAAATGACGGGGTCAATGAATGGATTCCTGCAGATGGGGCAGACCAAGTTCTCATTGGGCTCTGAGAGATACTCATAGGTGAGTTTGTGGGCTCGCTGGAGAGGATGGTTGGGATGATTGGAGGATGAGAGGGATTTATCTGAGAGGACGGGCAAATGATCAAATCAGATGGCTTGAGGGGTACCTTGGAAGGAACAGCCAAACTTTTGGAAGGGAAAAGGGATCAGGTTGACCGCATTGGGGGCTGGGTTGGTATTGACACATTGGATTGGTTGATGGAGGTGGGATTTCAATTGGGACTTGGGGTGACGGTCCAAGCAGAGGAAGATTGGGCCAAGCGGGTCTTGGCCCACGCATTTGGCCAAAAAGGAAGGGGGGAACAAAGAGAGAAGGAATTGAACGCAATGCCTAGGTGATGAGACCAAGAGAGGCCTGTCCTAGACCACTGGGACAGAGGAATGCTTGGCAGGATGAGGAAATTGGAAGAGTGATACTGATACAAAAAAAAATTCCGATTTTTTTTTTTGATGAATGACACCTAAATAAAAGAATCGTAAAAAATTTTGAATTTTCCGCATCTGGTCCAGGGTGTCCAGATTTGGTCACCACATCTTCCCAACTTACAGACTGTTCCTAGTCTGCATCTGAGCTTGATGTCATAAAAAAAAGAAAGGAAAGATGATTGAACACAAGAAATGGCAATTTGATCTTGAGGGTGATTGAAAAGAATATCTTGATCCATCCAAAGAAAATCCTTGAGTTGACTGCGATAAAATGAAGAAGGCGTCCCAGGTGCTCACGTATGTGGCATACAGTAGAGTTTCACAACAAAACGCAGCAGATGACCCTGTTGGTGCACAATTGGGAGGACTTACTTCTGATCAAATTTGCCTCCACAAAAATGAAATTTATTGACCTGATCAGCAGAGAACCTTCTGGCCATCTGAGTACCATCCAGTTCCTCCAAAACATATGATCCACCTCTGACTTGACGGACCACTCAATAAGGACCATTCCAGCTATTGGAAAAAAGCTTTCCCCACTGAATTTCTGTCAGCCTGCTACTTAGAACAGAGAAACCTGACAAAGCAACAACAATAATAATATTAACAAAAACAAAAAGAACAAAAAAAATAAATAAATAAAATTATTATAAAATGAAGGAGTAGGAAATCCATAAATATTATTGCAGAAATGGATTCCCCTTCCAAAATAAGGTAGGGTCACTCACTGACCCCACCCTTGAATTCTTACTCCTCATATTTTTTAATTAATTTAAAAGAAAAAGGTAAATGACCACGGCACCAATATGGCACCTCTTGGCCAATTTAATATTTCACATGATATGTCATTTATAGGTTTCACACCTAAATTTCAGTGGAAATCCAGGTGTTGTTTGTAGTTTAGGATTTACACGGGGAATTGTGTTTTGTCACAATTCCCGCACGCAGCCCCGCGTCCCTACAGCGCTGGTCTCCTGCGTACGCAAACTCCCGCACGCAGCCCCGCGTCCCTACAGTGCTGGAATCCCGCGTACGCCAACTCCCGCACGCAGCCCCGCGTCCCTACAGCGCTGGACTCCCGCGCAACTGAACTCCCGCGCAGGTAATCCCGTGAACTAGTCACGCGCGCAGCGGATCAGTCCCCCGCGCGCATCTGAGCAGCGGATCAGTCCCCGCGCGCATCTGAATGGACTGATCCCCGCGCCTCCTGCCGTGATCAGTCTGACAGCCAGGTACTGCTGAGAGGAGCTACAATATAGTAGGATCTACACTACATATGTAAAGCTACCACACAAGCATAGATTATAGTTGAAAAACCTTAAAAATCAATTAAAATTAGTTATTAACTAATCTTTAGTATTTTTTATTAATTAAATAAAGATCCAGACTCACCACAACATGAGTTGATCAGAACCTTCAAAGACCACAAAACTACACAAGGAGTGGTTGTAAAAATTATTACAAATTACATACAGGATCAGCAGAGGATGGAGAATCAATAAACATCCACGTCTGCTCACTTTGGACCAGTACTTACAGTACAAATTGAGGATCAGTGCAGGATCAGAAAAATGAATAATCTATTGATTAACAGATCCTGCAGCTAAAAAGGAGCTGTTCCCTGACAGATCAAAGGCCAGCAGGCTAACAGCATCTTGAGGACGTGCCAATCTTGCCCTGAATGCCCCCCTAGCCTCAGCCCATGGCTAATACCCCTTCTAGAGGCCCTCAAGCACCCAAAAAGGAATATTTAAACAGGCTCCTTTTGCCCTTCTGTTCCCAATAAGTAATCAGTTATCAGAAATATTATTATTATCAATCAGACATTGTGTCATTTTTAGTCAAGTGCTTATCAAGAAGAAAGGAAGTGATTTATGATCTAGTCTGAAGTATTATTATTATTATTTTCTAAATAACTATCAACAACCAGAAGTCTGAACCAGCCACCAACCCCATCTGTTCTGAAGCTTCTTACCTGAATCTTTACAGGATTTCTGTGGATTACTTCCCAAGTAAGTTTTTCCCTTCCTGATCTGGGTTTGTGTGCTGTTTTGCCCGCCCAAATTAGTGCATAAGGCCTTAGAAGGCACCAATCTTCATTCCAAGGTTATAAACTGCCTAATGAGGCCCCTTGAGGAGAGGTTGCCAATTCTGTAAAGACCCCCAGTAGTATATTACTGTGGCCCCTCTTTTTATATTATATTTAAAATATTTATAACCAAACCAATTAAACCTTGCACTTGCTCTTACCATACTATTATTGGAGCGTTAAAGTGTTTATTCTTTGTAATATTATTGCTCCAAATTCTTTTATCACTCTCTGTAGCTAAAGGACTGCAAGGTTCCTGGTATCAGAGAGCTGACAATTTCCAAGGATTGATTGTAAGCTAAAACTAGATCACCAGGATTCAAGGGATCCCTGACTCGATTGGAATCCTTATCCTCCCAATACTGGACTGATTTTTCCCTTGAATCCATCATTTTCTAATAAGCTTTGTCACCAACATCTTTACTTTGCTCCAGTTGCTTGGATCTGGAAACTGATATATCAGTGGTGGAGGAAACATTTTCCCAAGAAATACCTAAGAAAGATTCCATTTCCAGATCAAGAGGAAGGACAGCCCTTGGAAAAAAGAGGATTTTCTAAGGTGAGTAGCAAGTGGTTTTTTTAGTTGAAATTTGATCAGAGAAGAGAACCAGAGGAAGAAATTTGCAACAATTCTTTCCACTTTCACCAGCCAACTTGACAAGAGCAGCCTTCAAAGGGGCATGGCCTCTTTCCACCATGCCTTGTCCTTCAGGATTATAAGGAGTGGTCACCCTATGTTGTCCAGGAAGCAATTGGATCATTTTGGCCAGTTTTCCGCCAAACTATGAGCCACCATCAGTTGAATAAGATTGAGCCAAGCCATAACGCATGGTCCAAGTCTCATAAAGGAAGGCTGCTACTGATTCAGAGCTGAGGTTCTTAAGGAATTTTGCTTAAACCCATCCAGAAAAATCATCTCTAGCCACAATGAGGCACTTAGCTCCACCAGCCTTAATGTGAACCACATCCATAGCAATCCTTCCAAAGACAGTGGACTCTCCAGTGGGAAAACAAATTTCAGCGGGGCGCCTAAGATCACGTTCCTGAAATACTTCACAACTCTTGCACCATTGAGAGACTGATTTCTTCAAAGATGGCCACCAGAATTGTTTGGATATACATTGATAGGTTCTGGTTTCCCCACAATGCCCAAGGCCTTCATGGAGACTTTTGAGGATTGAATCTTGTTTAGAGGGGATAGTGACAACAATAAGAGCACAAGGATTTCCTCTTTTCATAAGCCTAGTACCTTGGACAAAGAAATTGGAGGACTTCCTTTTCAGTGATTGAAAATCTTTAGCAGAGAGATCAGGAGGCCTTTGGAGAGTGTAAAGGTACTGCTCTAATTTTAGCCAGAAACCTTGTTGGAAGCCAGAATAATATTGGGAGGAAAAGGTGATGACTGGACAAATGAAAAGCTCCTCCTCATCAAAGTCCACTCCAACATCTAATTCTTCATCTCCAAGGGGGCGTCGAGATAAACCATCAGCAAGGTGAAGGATATTCCAGGCCTATGAACAATATCAAAAGAGAAAAGTTTGATAAAGGCCACCCAGCAAGTCATAGGAGCATTTGGGAGGCTGGGAGCATTGATCATTTTGATGATGGATTGTGCGTTGAGTGTAACTTGAAGTGTTTACCCCAGAGGACAGTTTGGAGTTTCTTCAAAATTTGAGCCACGCCACAGAGTTCCAGTTTTGGTTGGGAGTACCTGGATTCTACATCTGAAAAGAACAAGGATTCATAGAGAGCAGGACGGTCCCAACCATTTTCATCTTCCTGAGTGAGGACAGCCCCAACAGATTGATAACTAGAATCAACAGCCAATTTGATCTTGCCAGCTCCAGGTCCATAAGCAATCTTGTTCAAGACTATGTATTTGCCAACCATCATTTTAAGCAGCTGAAAAGAATGTTCACAACCTTGGGTCCAGAACCACTCAGCATCTTTTCTGGTCAGGCAACGTAGAGGAACACAGATTTGGATAGAGATGGGATAAAGATTTGAACATAAGTAACAACACCTGGAAAACCCCTCACTTCAGTTGGATTGATGGGAGTAGGCAAAGAGAGGATTTTGTTGACTTTGGATGGAGCCATCCTTCTTCCTTCCTTGCAAACCACATGACCAACAATTGACAGAGCAGGGACACCGGCAGCCAATTTGGATCCAGAGACAGTGAGCCCAGATTCTTCAATTCAAAACAAGATCCTTTCCAAAGTGGTTGCATATTCCCAGATAAATCAACGGATTCCTTAATGCCAGGGTAAGAGCTGATTGTTATAATCAGAAACTGGTCCTTTAATTCCGCCATTGTCAATAAAGATATCAGCATGATCAGGGATTTCATCCTGGAGGATCCAAACCATCTGAGCCTGATAGACTGCAACCAAGTTAGTGGCACCTTGAGGCAATTGAGTAAGTTGGAAACAACCAAGGGGAGTCTTGAATGTAGTGAGAGGGCAAGAAATTGGATGTAAGGACCATTTGTCATAGTCACGCATAATTTCACCTAGACCATAGCAAGCTCTCCCAGAGAAGGATTCAAAAAATTCTTCAGTAGCAGGGGGAATACCAGAGTCTTTAATAGTAAACTTATTTAGAGGCTGGAGATCATGAAATATTCTAAGTTTACCCTTACTTTTAAGGACACCAAAAACAGGACTGGAATAGCTAGAATTTGACTGTTTTTATAAACCGGTTTGGACTCCTTCCCGGACCAACTTGATGAATTTGTCAACTTTGGCAGCAGGTATTGGGATCTTTTTCTTTTTCCAGGGATCATGTTCTAGTAAATGAATGATATAAGGCAGACCATAGGATTATTTCAAGAGACCTCTCTCTTCTTCACAGAAAGCAATTGCTTTTTCCCTAAGAGACAAGAAATTTTTGATCAAATAAAACTCATCAGGTAGGAGCCATCCATCTGGTCCAAAGTTGACTACTCCCAGAAATTCTTCAGTGACACAACCAGAGGGGATGAATGGACCAGTGAGAGATTAAGGTAAACCACGGTAAGGATTGGGGGATAGAGGAGGAAGCCTAAGAGGAGGGTTGAGATTGAGAAGCATTGGTTGGTTGACTGGTTGGATTTTCCTAGCAAATGGTTTATATTTGGATGCAAAAGAGAGCAGTTCTTGTTTTTGCCAAGAGTTGACCAGAGAGATCTGACTACAAGGATTGAGACCAAGTTCTAACGCCTTCCAAGATTGATGTTCCGCAATGTTTTTGAAAGGTGCCTTTTCAATCAAAGAAGTCCCAGGAGATACCACATTTCTCACATGTGTGGCACAAGGTAGGGTTTTGAAAATGATAGTAGTAGGATACACTGGTGGTGCACAGTTGGGAGGACTTACTTCTACCCCAATTTGCCTCCACTGAAGCCCATAGTCTTCCATACCAAAGCCACCAAAAATAGGATCTAGATTGGGATCTAGTTTAGACTCATTGTGGAGATTTGAACCAGAAAGGAGAGAAGATTGATTAGAAATAATAGTACAAGGAAAAGAAGAAACAAAAGATGAAGAAGAAATATTTTTGGATTTTTCCATTTTGATTTGTTTTTGATTTTTGATATTTTTGAGATCAGAAGAAAATGTTGAAAAGAAAGAAAAATAAGCATCTTGGATGAGGGTTGACCCTTGACTTGAAGTTTGAGGCTGAAAAGAACTACAACTATTAGTAGGATCAACTACTCCCATAAAAAATGAGAGGAACTAGAATTATCCTTCTGTTTTCCTTTTAGAGATGACTTAGGAAAATGACCAGGGAAATCTCTTTCCCAGCAACCAGAATCCAAATAACAGAGAGGAACCTCAATTTTTCTACCATCAGAATTGGGGAGGAGGATTCTCTCCACAACTTGATTGGAAAACATAAGAGTTGCTCCAAAATCAATTAAGAAAGGTTGACCCAAGATCATAGGTCCATCCAAGCGTGTGATCCAGAAATGACAAGTTTCAACAATGTTTTGGCCAATCCAGACTGAAACATCTTCAACAATTCCAACCAATTTGCAAGACTGGTTTCCTATTCCATACACTGAAGAGGTGAAGCTGACCCTAGGGCTGAGTTTAAGTTTGTAGGCCGTAGCCTCTGAGATCAAGTTGAGCTGAGAGCCAGAGTAAACAAGGAGTGAGACCCTTTTTGCTGATTAACCAAGATAGCAGGGAAGAAAACCAAGAGGAAAAGAGTAAAGACTAGAATAAGAAGAGGGATATGTTCCACCAGAATCCTCCATCAAAGTTCCAAAGGAGACCCTGAGTTCTTCAGGACCAATTTCCACACATTGACAAGAAACCCATTTCTTCATTCCTTCACCAACAGATGGAGAGATCAACAGGAGTTCAGCCACAGATAGATCAGGAATTTTAAGATCAGAAATTTTCTTTAATACCCCCTCCACAGCATTGGGGTGATCTTTGGAAATTCCCCTCTCAAACCAAACTTTGGGCTTGGTGTAGGGAGGAAGATTGGGTGAATCAGGAACAGGATCAGGAGATTGAGGAGGTTTAATAGATGAGGGATGAGGATCATGGTGATCTTGAAACCTTTCCATGAGTGGTTCTTTTTCCACCTCCATGTCCTCTACATCAGAAGAGGGCTCAGGTGAGGATTGTTTTTTGGGTGGTTTTTGTAGGATTGAGGTTGGCAAGGAAGGAGTTCTATGAGTTTTGGGCTCCTCATGTCGCTTCCTAGCTGGATTGGATTGGTAAGTACCAAACAGAGAGGAGGAGGAAATAGCTGGGGGATACCAGGGTTGAAGAGTACCACAAGAAGATTGGAAATCCACAGAAGCCAAGGATGCCTTCATAGGAGGGGGTGGCTGGTAAGAGGCCACCACATGAAGAATGGGGCAAGAAAAATCAAAGGGGATTAGGGAACCATTAGGAAGGAAAAAGTTATTCCCTTTTTGCGCTACCAATTTCTTGTCTTTTTCCTTCTGGAGTTCAAGACATGGACCGGTTCCATGGCCTTCCCTGTGGCAATAATAACAGACTAGAGTATTTTTAGGAATAGCACTAGAAGGTTTAGGAACAGAAAGAGAGGAAATCTTTTGATCCATTTTGTTCTCAAAGGCTTTGAGCAGTTTAGAGATCTTGTCCATCGTAGCAGTTTCTTGGTTAGGCTGAGGGTTCTTGGGCTTGCGATCAGATTCCATTTTATTCATAGTCTTGTTTGACTCTTTGAAAGAGGGAGAATGGACTGGTTCAGTGGTTTTAGATTTTTCAAAAGTGAGGGCTGTTTGACCTTTCATAACTTTATCCACCACTCCCCTAAGGATAAGGAAAACAGGGAGCTTGAATGGATTATCCCTGGTAGTGATCATCAATCCAGACTCAACCAGTCCGTCCTTGATCCTTTCCTGCACTCCAGGAGAAAAAGATTGGAAAAATCAGACTCAAATTTTGTCCACTGTGTCAATGTGATTGTTGCAGACAAGGTAGGATTGGATGGGATCCCAAGATTTCCTAAAGGACTGATAATCAGAAGCTGAAGCCAAACTACCATTGGAGATCCACTGGGAGACAAGGTTATCTAGATCCTGCAAAGTAAATTGTGCTACATCTATTTTTACCCAATAGGCCAACATCCCTTCCCGCAGCAGGGCCCAGTTATGCTGTTTGAAACCTTCAAACAACTCAATGATTTCCATAACTTCATCAGAGGAGATAAAAAATTGTAACTGGTAGGCCATATCAAATTTGCTAGCCCCATCCACCAAAGCAGCCATCTTGTAAAAGTCCAAGAAGCGTTCCACATTTGTCCCATTGAATCCTAATTTCTTGTTCTGGGGCTTGATCTTAGCCATCTTAGGAGGAGCAGAAGAGGCGCTGGGAGATTCCATTTTGACAGAGTTTCCTAAAAGATCCAAGGAGCAGATTTCCAAAGTGGCTCACAAATGTGGCAAGAGTAGGGTTTCTCAAAAAACAACCAGTATCTTGCCCAGATGTTGCACGATTGGGAGGACTTACTTCTAAAACAAGTTGCCTCCACGGATCTTAAAAAAAAAGAAAGATACTGGATTTTGAAGTTGATGATTGATGGGACTGTAAATCCCAAGGTTGCTGGTTCAATCCCGGCCCAGGGGACCAAATGTAAGACTCTAAACAGTGCTAGGCTGTGACAGTTTTGTGGAGGGGAAAGGTGCTGTTTAGGCTGCCCTCCTGAGTGTTACAAAAATATTAAAGTGTAACCAAGATCAAAGTCCAGAACATGGTAAATGAGGGACCAAAGAGTAAAGGATAAAGATGATAGAAGTTGGTAGCTGGGAAACAACACTATCTGAGGCAAGATGATGCCAGGGAAAACTTGAATAGAAAAATTCAAGGATTGTTCAGAGTTCAAAAGGACAAGGAATTGTAAGTAACAACGTCCACAACCTAATGGCTCTGGTTTTCAGCAGAAGCTTAGGAAAGATCAACTCAATCCCAAACAAACTCCATGTTCTCAATGAACCTGCCCAACTCTTCGCAATCAAGGGCTTGAAGGGTACCAGATAAATGTGGGTGACTGCACAAGAAAAAGATAATTGTTTGATGAAGCTCTGGAATCAAAAAAATAACTGATTCAAACAAGAATAACCCAACACTTTTCAAGGGACTCAAGAGTAGCGTGGCAGAATTCAACTTCAAAACAAATAAAGTGAGGTTTAACACTCCAGGTTTTAAGCTTAATAAAACCTCTTCAGTAAAACATGACTGGTTCACCAGCAAGGCTATTGGTTGGTGATAAAGATCAAGGATCAGGATTTGAGTATGGAGGCTCAAAGATCAAGGGGCAATCATGGATATTCCCAGAATTCAGTCTCAGATAAAGGGGAATGGGAACCCACAGATGTTTTATTTTGAGATGATAATGATGATAATTCTCCGGTAAGATGCCATAAGATACCCCCCTCCATGCCAAAAGGCAGGGCAGAGCCCTCCTTATATGGGCAGGAGGCCCTATGAGACTATGTACAAGTGATGCTACAGATAGAGTGGAAAAATATATATATATATATATATATATATATATTTTATAAACTAAATGATCAGAAGAATATATCACATGGGCCAGTGGAAATCCAGCCTCCCTGAATGGGGTGAGATCTTTTCTCATCCCTTCACCTTTCTTGCGTCCGTCTGCAGACGGGCGTGCGCAACAACACAAAGATCACCCCCCCCTCACCCAAAGGCGGACAGGGTGGGGGAAAAATTGAACCAGACCGCCCGCAGATGTATGCGGGCGGTAGAAAACACATTTCCACCACCACCTGATGATGGAAGGGGGGGGTGCGAGTGAGTGAGGGGAAAGATGGAGGGTAGATGGAAAGGTGACGTATGAGACGTTGGAAGTGGATGGGTGATGGCAATCATCTTGACCCAAGGAGGGTTGAGAGCTGAGTGGAGGATGGGAGAGCAGGTTGTTGATCTAGTGAAAGGTTTGATGATTGAGATGATTGGTGGGGATGAAGTTTGTGAGAGCGCAGATGGCCAGATAGGAGATCACATTGGCAGACAAACTGGCATTTTGAGGAGTGTCAGTCAGCTACTATTGCAGAGAAAGCTGCAAAAGTAACTAAAATAACATAAAAATAATAATAATACAACTAACCTAAGAAGGAGTAGGAAAAAGATGAATATTATTACAGAAATGGATTCTCCATCCAAAATTGGGTAGGGTCACTCACTGACCCCACCCTTGAAATCCAACTCCTTATATTTCTAAATAATTAAGGCAAAAAGAACCAAAATACTACGGCTCCAGTATTGAGCTTTTTGGCCAATTGAATATTTCACACACATTGACACGTACAGGTTTCACACCTAAAATTCGGTCAGAATTGAGGTTTTGTGTATATTTTAGGAGTTACAGGCGGAAATGTGTTTTGTCACAATTCCCGCACGCAGCCGCGGCAGCCACAGCACCCGCGCGCAGCTGAGATACAGCGGTGTCAACCCGTCAAGGTCGCATACGCAGCCCCGGGCCTCTGACAAGTACGCAGCCGCGGGACTACGGGTTGACACAGTGACAGGTTGCCCGGGTACCGCGTAAAGAGGCTACAACATACATGGGAACTTGTTACATATGTAGTAAAGGTTCCCATGGATAGCAGACTGTCTAAATATACATAATATTATATAAAAATACCTAAATAATCTTTACACGTATTTTTTATTTAATATAATGCAAAGAATCAAGAATGTCGAAAATAAGACAATGAGAGCTTCAAAAAATATATTAAAATACTTCAATATACTTTTATGAGAATTACTATACACCACCATCCTCGTGAAATACTAAGGAAGATAATTAAGTAATGATATTAAATGAATTCTCATGATTTATATTTTTAAGTAATTATATTAAAAAATCAACTGGAACTTGTAGATAAAGAGTAAAAACAATAATATGACCTTTTACTCCAGTTATATGATACATAAGGAGAACTTACCTGACATCCAAATGTCCATAGAGATGTCTAATAATATAATTATCATATTACAGGGAACATATACTAAGGATAAATAATTAAATAATACATAAATAGGACAGATTAGTGTTATTCACACGTCCTAATGTCCATTATAAGGTGGAATAATTCCCATACCCTAAGGAATTAGATTCTACCCGGGCCATAACACCAAGGGCACATTACAGGCTACCCCTGGTTGCCCTGATAGCCTTCGTGTCCGTCCCTTTGAGCACCTACAACCCTCAAAAGGACCATATTGGGACCCCAAAAACTATAAATACAGAGCTCTTTTGAGGATGTTGTTGGGCAGAGACCCAGTAATATTCATATCCAGACGCTGTTCCAAGGTAATCAAATACTTATAAGAGATAAGTAAGTGATTTATGGCAATGTCTGATCAGTAATATCCGTCTTCAAACCTCTTTTTATCAATTAAAACTGCTGAACAACCTTATAACCCCAGTATAAAGGTTTAACCCATCAGTAAACGTCCCAAACAGATACCCAAAGGATTTAATAATATACCAGTGAGTCTTGTTATCCTTTCTCTGTCGTGGTAGCTTGGCTACAAGGCCCTACCAATCCATTGTGTATTTTATATACATATTATCTTTGGGTATAATAATCTTTAAACTAAAGAACCCAAAGTAACCAGGACTACGTGTTTTCATACTGAAATCCCTGAAGAGAGGTGTTAAAGATCCCCAATATAATTGTGGCCCCCTATAACTATTTAATAATCAATTTTGATTCAAAAAAATAAACAATAAACAAACCATTTAACCTTGCAATAAGCTTAATCCAAGTATTCTACGTATTTTTTGCTGCAATTATTAAATAATATATTTATTATTTACAATATCACCTCTGGTAGCTGAAGGATAGCAAGGGTCTTGGCATCTGAGAGGCTGACAATTGGGGGTCTGGCCGGGAAATATTCCATTTTATTATATTTAATACCTTGGACCAGACATTTTCACGAAAAAATAAAATAAAAAGATAAATTTATCTGACTTTATAACCTTGATTTATTATTAAATTCTTTGGCAGTGGCTTTAAAAACCAATGCAGAATTAATAATCTATTATCCAAATCTTTTAAAGATACAAAAAGAAGGATACATTAAAAATTATAAACCTACCAGTTGGAAAGCTTTAACCCCAGCTGAGCAACTTAATATTTCTTCTGCACGCAAACACATAAATAAACTCCTTGAACAAGAAGATCTTGAAAGGCGTATCAACTTTCAGGCTCTATTAAGAAAACATAAAGCTTGGAAAAAATACCGCATAAATTACTTTTTGAAATATAAAAGTAAGTACACAACTTGCATCACCATTTATTTTTAAAGGAATAATATTAATATATTTCATTAAACCAATAAAATACACCTTTTTTACCAGTGAACCCTCCTGTACCAGGAACCACTGCCACTGAAGTGGATCTATTAGATCAGGAAGTCCCAGACCTCTCCAGACGCCCTGAAAATATTGATTGGACGGGTCAAGACCTCATGGGAACCCACCAAGACCCCGTAGGATTACCTACTAGAAATCAATTCAACCCCAATAAGGTCTTAGTACCTTTGAATATCAATTTAAGTGAGTTTTGAAACAAAACTTATTTTTAAGGATTTTTTCTGTAAAAACACTTATAAACATATTATTCTGCAAATGATCAGATGTAACACAAGAGCCCCAGGAAGAATTCCCTCCTATGGATCTTTGCCAACAGCTCTCAGTAACCATGAGACCACCAGTAAGGAAAACAATGAAGGGATTAGAACCCGTGAACCAAATGTTGATGAGCAAGGAGCACCACCAACCACTTCTGCCCTCTCCCAACCTAGAGCTGGAGAAAGCAGCAGAATCAAGCAACCCTCCTTTACAAGAAGATTACCTGCAGCCACCCCAGCAGAATCTTGCCGAGGAGTCCAGGATCAAAGACCTAGTCAAAGAACACATGGAATATTGGGAAGAATCCAAAGAAGCCCAAGCCAAGGAGGACATGGTATCCATGAAAAAGATAATCTCCCAGGCAAAAGCCACCAAGATAGCTCTTCAGAAACTGATTCCAAGGAAAGAGGTAGAATCCTACATGGAAAAGTGGAATCCGTGGGATTAATTAGCCCTACTGAAAGGAAAAGGATCAGGAAAGAAGAGATCCTCTTCCCATCCCAAGCCAAAGGGAAAGAAAGACTGGGACCAGATAATATCACTAGCTCAAAAGTGGAAAAAGGTTTACAACAATTAGCCTCTAACTCTGATGCCAAACAGACCTCTGATGTAATTACTTCCTTTTCTAATGATATGCGTCATAATTTTAAAATTGTTTGTGAAAATTTGGACGGGGTTTAAACCCAAATGGATAAATTAACCTCAGTAGTAGCCAAATTAATTAATAACCAAACAAAGACGGTAGGAATGGAAGAGATTAAAGAACACACATAGCAATTATCGGAGACAATTAATCAAGGGAGGATCAAACAAACTCAAACAATTGAGAATATGTTATCTGGAATACAAGAAGATTTTATTATGTCTTTCCACCCCTTAAAAGAAGAATTGGCAACCACCACTAACAGTTCTATTCTATCCCTTAGTGAAAAATTGGATGTGCTCAATAACAAAGTGGACCTGCAACTTAATCTGATCAAAAATGATCTTAGAGACTTAAAAGTCCGTCTGAACAACCCCTTGGGGAGTACTACAGAGGAACAAAAGCCTCCCAGACAAACTACTACTCCTCTTGAACCACCCTTATTAGGAATACATAGGAGTGACACCTTTAGGCCTAGTCCTACTCCTGAGATGGAGCAAGCCCTCAAACTGTTACCACCTATCTCTGAATGGCCCAAGTTCTCAGGAGAAGGAGAATACAATCATATAAATTTTATTAAATTTATTGATTACACCATTAACTCTTATGATGTACCAGAAGCTATAGCTGTAGTCCGGTTACCCAGACTATTTGAAGGATTAGTATTGGACTGATTTATCAGTAAGAGAGAAGAAGTAGTATCCTTACCATGGAATTCTTGGAAAATTCTGATCAAGGAACAATTTGGTTCTAGAATGTGGAAAAGGAAAATGATGAAAAATTTCAAAATTTCCTCATTTGACCCCTCCAAGGACAAACATCACAAATGGTGCTTGGAACAGAAGAAAAGATTGGATTGCTTCTATCCAGATGCTGATAAAGAGGAAGTAAATGAAAGACTTCTCAACCTGTGTCCTGACAATCTTAACCATAGCGTAAGATGTAGGATGAGCATGGATGGGGACTTGCCTACTCTAATCAATGTGTTAGAAGAAGTAATAGACATGAATGGGTTGGACAAGAAAGCCCCTTCCAGACCCAAAGAGAACTATAACATCAACAAAACCAGAGAACAACCTTCTCTGATAAATGCCTCTGACAATAAGAAACCTAATGAGAATAGGGATAAAGAGAGGACGCCTCCAACTTGTTGGAATTGTAACAAAACTGGGCATATGAGACAAGACTGTCCATTTCCAAGAAGGAAGATAGCCGTCTTGGAAGGAAAACAGGAGGTTGAAGAGAATCAGAACTATGAAGATATAGCTGATACTGAAGGATCTCTTTCTGAATGTGAATTGATCTTGACCAACCATGTTAATGTTATAGAAGGGGATATAGGTACTTCTGCAGAGATCAATAACATTCATGGGGATTCTAGCCTACCCCAACAATTGGATCCTACTATAATTCCTAGACACATTATGGATGTCAAACCATTAAAAGTTAAACCTATGAGTGGAAAAGGTTATACCACTGGTCAAACGTGCTATGCAACTGGGTTGTATAAAAACAGACCCATAAAGGTTATTGCTGGATAGTGGAGCCTTTTGTTCATGTGTCTGTGCGGAATTCTTGAACAAATGGGACCCTAATTTGAGGGAACACCTTCTACCTGTCCCAAAAGCCAAATTCAGTTCTTGCAACCCTACCATGAATGCTATTGGAGTATGGAATGCTCTTATAATATTACCTCACACTAAAGGATCATTGAGGATACAAGTGGAGTGTGTAGTATTCCTCAGCGGTCTGTGTGACTACCTGATAGTGGGTAATGATGCCTTATGTCTATATGGTATAGACGTGTTCCAGAGCAGAGGGAGATACTTCACAGTAGGAGGTAATTGGGATAAGAAGTTTAAGATATGCACTATTCAGTCCAACTTCCCCTCCTCTATTTACCAAAAGCATTTAGAAGACTTTGACCAAGAATATTTCTCTCAAGCAGCTCTGAATACAAAACTTTCTGAGGAACAGAAGAAAGATATATTAAAAATCTGCTTTGAGAACCAGAATGCTTTCTGTACTAAAGACCATCCTATTGGTGACATTAAAGGACATGATATGGTATTAAAATTGACCATTAAGCATCCTTATCCTCCTAACTTAAGAAGACTAGCCTATCCGTCTAGTCCTAAGTCTAGAAAAGCTCTTGAGGAACATATACAAGAACTGATAGACTTACAAGTATTAAGGAAAGTAGGACATAATGAACAGGTAGATGTCACCACACCTGTAATCATAGCTTGGCATAATGACAAGTCAAGAATGGTAGGAGAATTCAGAATGCTCAACAATTACACTCAAGCAGATTATTATCCTATACCCAGGATTGATCATGCTTTGCATAATTTGTCCAAGGCTAAGTAAATCACTAATATTGATATGCTTAAAGGTTTTCACCAGATACAAATAAGTCCTGAAAGACGGAAGTTTATGAGAATAATCTCTCATTTGGGAATATATGAATATCTCAGGATGCCTTTTGGCAGAAAGAATGCTCCATCACACTTCCAGAGAACAATGGATACAGTTCTAGGTAATTACATCAGACAAGGATGGATGATTGTATAAATAGATGACGTTATCATATACTCTGATGACTGGGATACTCATATGAACCAAGTAAGATTAGTACTCCAGACTGCCTCCAAAGCAGGACTAAAGGTTTCCATGAAGAAATGCAATTTTGGCTACGGAGAATTGAAAGCCTTAGGACATATAGTCTCTGGTCTAACTCTAGCTGCTGATCAAAATAAGATAGCTGCTGTTATGAATAGAACTATGCTTCAAAAAAAGACAGAATTACTGTCCTTCATCATTTTCTGCAGTTATTACAGACAATATATACCAAAGTTTGCTATGCTAACTAAAAGTCTATATGAGGTATGCAAGAACAATACACTATTTGAAATGACTCATGAGAGACTAAAGAACTATGAGGAATTAAAAATAGCTATGACCTCTACTCCTCTGCTTATTCAACCAGATTACTCTAAACCCTTTAAACGATACATTGACGCTTGCATAGAAGGGCTAGGAGCTGCTTTACATCAGGAAAGGATAGAAGAAGACAAACCAGTAGAAAAACCCGTACTCTTCATATCTAGACAGATAAAAGATACTGAGAAGAGATATGGGGCCAGTCAATTGGAATGTTTGGCACTAGTATGGGCTTTAGAGAAGCTGCACTATTACTTAGAAGGCACCACTCTTCAAGTAATCACGTACTGCAATTCTGTAAGAACTCTTATGAACATGAAAAACCCCAGCAGACATATGCTCAGGTGGCAAATTTCTATACAACAATATAGAGGGCAGATGACTATAGTACATAAAGCTGGAGCTAAAAATCAGAATGCGGATAGTCTGAGTAGACATGTGTTGCCTAATGACTCTAACAATCCAGCATATGACCCTGAAGATCAAGATATCTTTCCTATCTTGAATATCAATCTTTTTGCATTAAGTGCTCCAATAATGGGAATCCACTTATGTGAATTAGATACTGCTTTCTTCAACTTAGTAAGGGATAGCTACTCTCCTGAGATCAAGCTGCTGATCACCATTATGGAATGTGAATCCCCAGAAGTAGCTTTGATCAATAGCCTACCCGCTTCACTACTTAAACCTTATAAAGCAGGAAGGTTTACCTTTTGGGATAGTCTCCTTTACTATAGACACCAACATTCCAGCGTATTAGTCCTGAGCAACAAAGAGCATATACAACATATACTCCAGGAATGCCATGACAACTGTTTATCAGGACAATTATCCATAGAAAGAACCTTAGAAAAAGTGAAACAAACTGCCTGGTGGATAGACTGGAAAGAAGTCACTAACGAATATGTTACCAGCTGTGAAACCTGCCAGAAATCTAATAAAACTACAGGAAAAAGGTTTGGACTCTTACAAAAGATATCTGAACCTACAACCAGGTGGGAAATTATCAACATGGATTTTGTCACTGGCCTCCCCCCTGGAGGTACTCATTCTTATAACTCTGTCCTAGTTATAGTTGACAGATATTCCAAAAAGGCAAAATTCTTACCTAACCACAAGGAGGATAGTGCTATGGATGTAGCCTTAATATTCTGGAATAGGATAATAGCTGATGTGGGTATACCCAAGATTATAATCAGTGACAGAGACCCCAAATTCACATCTGAATTTTGGAGGAATCTACATGATATACTGGGTGCTACCCTAGCATTTTCTACAGCATACCATCCCCAAACTGACGGATTAGCGGAAAGGATGATACAGACCGTAGAAGATATGCTAAGGAGGTTCTGTAGCTTTGGTCTAGAATACAGAAACTCTGATGGTTATTGCCATGATTGGGTAAGCCTACTCCCAGCCCTAGAAATGGCTTATAACAGAAGTAAACATTATACCACCAAGGAAGCCCCTTACATACTACAAAGAGGATGGATTCCAAAACTCCCTAGGAATAAAATGAACTATAACTTAGCCACTATTCATCCAACATCTCTTCACTTTGAAAAGATGATAGATGTAGCAAATAACCATGCTCACAAATGTGTGGAAGAAGCTGTTGAATACAACAAAAAAAGATGGGACAAATCCCATAAAGAACCTGAATTGAAGATAGGAGACCAGATCTTGATATCTACAACTTACTTCAACAACCTGTCAGGCAACAGGAAACTGAAACCAGCCTTTGTTGGACCATTTTTTATCAAAAAGATACATGGAAAAAATGCTGTGGAAGTAATCTTGAGTGAAGAATTATCAAGAAAACATCCGGTATTTCCTGTTATCCTAGTCAAACACTTTAAACCAAGAGAAGGCAGCAACCTCCCTCCATTAATATTCCCAAAAAAACCTGACCCCATAAAAGAAAAAGGGAAAGTCAGCAGGATATTGAGAGATAAGAAAGAGAGGGTAAAAGGAGAAGACATCAGACTATACTTAGTAAGATACAAAGGGGAATCCGCAGACAAAGATGAATGGTTACCAGATAATAATATACCTGACGGACCAATACATCTCAGAAATAACTGAGCCAGTAAAAGGAACTGAAGCACCTATGCAGTTAATTTTTTTTCTCCCAACTTTCTCCAGATTTTTTTCAGATATGACCATATCTTTGAGTGGGGGAATGTCAGCTTGCTACTATTGCAGAGCAAGCTGCAAAAGTAACTAAAATAACATAAGAATAATAATAATGCAACTAACCTAAGAAGGAGTAGGAAAACCATAAATATTATTACGGAAATGGGTTCTCCATCCAAAATTAGGTAGGGCCACTCACTGACCCCACCCTTGAAATACAACTCCTTATATTTTTAAATAATTAAGGAAAAAAGAACCAAAATACTACGCTCCAGTATTGAGCTTTTTGGCCAATTAAATAATTCATGCACATTGTCATGTATAGGTTTCACACCTAAAATTAAGTCAGAATTGAGGTTTTGTGTATATTTTAGGAGTTACGGGCGGAAATGTGTTTTGTCACAATTCCCGCACGCAGCCGCGGCAGCCACAGCACCCGCGCGCAGCTGAGATACAGCCGTGTCAACCCGTCAAGGTCGCATACGCAGCATGGGCCTCTGAAAAGTAAGCAGCCGCGGGACTACGGGCTGACATAGTGACAGGTTGCCCGGGCACCGCGTAAACAGGCTACAACATACACAGGAACTTGTTACATATGTAATAAAGGTTCCCGTGGATAGTAGACTGTCTAAATATACATAATATTATATAAAAACACCTAAAAAATCTTTAAACATATTTTTTATTTAATATAATGCAAAGAATCAAGAATGTCGAAAATAAGACAATGACAGCTTCAAAAAATATATTAAAATACTTCAATATACTTTTATGAGAATTACTATACACCAAAATCCTTGTGACATACTAAGAAAGATAATGATGTAATAATATTAAATGAGTTCTCATGACTTATATTTTTAAGTAATTATCTTAACAAGTCAACTGGAACTTGTAGATTAAGAGTAAAAACAATATTATGACCTTTTACTCCAGTTATATGATTCATAAGGAGAACTTACCTGACATCAAAATGTCCGTAGAGATGGCTAATAATATAATTATTATATTACAGGGAACATATACAAAGGATAAATAATTAAATAATACATAAATAGGACAGATTAGTGTTATTCACACGTCCTAATGTCCATTATAAGGTAGAATAATTCCCATACCCTAAGAAATTAAATGCTACCCGGGCTATAGCACCAAGGGTACATGACAGGCTACCCCTGGTTACCCTGCTAGCCTTAGTGTCCGTCCCTTTGAGCACCTACAACCCTCAGAAGGACCATATTGGGACCCCAAAAACTATAAATACAGAGCTCTTTTGAGGATGTTGTTGGGCAGAGACCCAGTAATATTCATATCCAGACGCTGTTCCAAGGTAATCAAATACTTATAAGAGATAAGTAAGTGATTTATGGCAATGTCTGATCAGTAATATCTGTCTTCAAACCTCTTTTTATCAATTAAAACTGCTGAAAAACCTTATAACCCCAGTATACAAGTTTAACCCATCAGTACACATCCCAAACACATAACCAAAGGATTTAATAATATACCAGTGAGTCTTATTATCCTTTCTCTGTCGTGGTAGCTTGGCTACAATGCCCTACCACTCCATTGTGTATTTTATATACATATTATCTTTGGGTATAATAATCTTTAAACTAAAGAACCCAAAGTAACCAGGACTATGTGTTTTCATACTGAAATCCCTGAAGAGAGGTGTTAAAGATCCCCAATATAATTGTGGACCCTCTATAACTATTTAATAATCAATTTTGATTCAAAACAATAAACAATAACCAAACCATTTAACCTTGCAATAAGCTTAATCCAAGTATTCTACTGATTTTTTGCTGCAATTATTAAATAATATATTTATTATTTACAATATCACCTCTGGTAGCTAAAGGATAGCAAGGGTGTTGGCATCCAGGAGGCTGACAAGGAGAATTTGAGAGGGCAGGAGACCAGTAGTTTGTTGACTAGTTTTCAGATGATCTTGGGGGCAGGACTGAAAATGGAGAGTGATAGGGGTTGTTGATCAATTGGACAGCTTGGGGAGATCTCCAAGGATTTGATGAGACATACTCAACAAAACATGTGATCCGTTGACTCACACATGACGGGGTCAATGAATGTATTCCTGTAGATGGGGCAGACAAAGTTCTCATTGGGCTCTGATAGATACTCATAGGTGAGTTTGTGGGCTTGCTGGAGAGGATGGTTGGGATGATTGGAGGATTAGAGGGATTTATCTGAGAGGACAGGCAAATGATCAAATTGGATGGCTTGAGGGGTACCTCGGAAGGAACAGCCAAACTTTTGGAGGGGACAAGGGATCAGGTTGACAGAATTGGGGGCCGGGTTGGGATTGACGCATTGGCTTGGTCAATGGAGGTGGGATTGCAATTGGGACTTGGGGTGACGGTCCGAGTGGAGGAAGATTGGGCCAAGACCCGCTTGGCCCACGCGTTTGGCCAAAAAGGAAGGGGGGAACAAACAGAGAAGGAATCAAACGCAATGCCTAAGTGATGAGACCAAGAGAGGCCTGTCCTAGGCCACTGGGACAGAGGAATTATTGGCAGGATGGGGGAATTGGAGGAGTGATACTGAAACAAAAACAATTCCAATTTTTTTTTTTGATGAATGATACCTAAATAAAAGAATTGTAAAAATTTTGAATTTTACGCATCTAGTCCAGAGTGTCCAGATTTGGTCACCACAACGTGAAAATAAATGTGAGATATTTAATTGGCCAAAAATTTCAATAGTGGTGCCTAATTTGTATTTTGCTCTTTCTTTCCTTAATTATTTAAAAATATAAGGAATTGGATTTGAAGGGTGGGGTCAGTGGGTGACCCTACCCATTTTGGGCGTAGAATCCATTTTTTTAATAGAATTTATGGCTTTCCTACTCCTTCTTAGATTAATTTTTTTATTATCATTATTATGTTATTTCTTTTACTTTTGCAGCTTGCTCTGAAATAGTAGAAAGGTGACATTCCCCCACTCCAATATATGGCCATATTTGAAGAAAATCCAGAGCATGTTGCTTAAAAATTAATTCCATGTGTGTTTTAGTTCCTTTTGCTGGTGTGGTGCACCATTTTGGACACCCTTGAAAAAAAAAACTTATCCTTGTCCGCCGCGCATCCCAATCTCCTATCCAACCGCCGCGCATCCCAATCTCTTATTGGCCCATTGCGTGGCGCTCATCCTCATCATTATTGTCGCGCGTGGCTCATCCATGACTTACCAAATCCATCCGACTGCGCCTCCAAGCATTTTTCCAATCCTTGGATCTGTCAATCTCCCACCTCACTCAATCTATCAGTCGCCAATCTCAAGCCCGTCAGGATTTACTCAACCGCCTCAAGCCGATCTCCTATCCGCCCATCCGCGCTCTCAAAAACTTCATCGGTCACCTTTCCTGGGACTATCCCACCCACTTCTGCCTTCGGAAGAGGGGTGGAGAGTGTCGACTACCGCCCGCGGACATCTGCAGTGGTCCGGTTCATTTTACTTTCCCACCCTGTCCATCTTTGGAAGAGGGGTGGGTGATTCCTGTATTGTCGCGCGCGCCCATCCACGGACAGATGGGAGTGATAACTTGATTTTCTTTCTTTTTCCACGCTATTTGTAGAATCTGTTGTACATAGTCTAACAGGGCCTCCTGCCCATATAAGGAGGGGCTATTTCCTGCCTTTTGGATCAAAGCAGGGGACTCATCCAATCATCCAATCACTGGATGCAGCATTGAATCATCCAGCAGGAAATCAGAATCCCCCTTGATCCTTGAGCCTCCATACTCAAACCCTTGATCCTTTATCCTTATCCCCAACCAATAGCTTTGCTGGTTGAAGAAGGATTTGTCTAATCAAATTCTTGAGTGTGTTACACCACTCCTGAGCCCTTTATCCAACCATACTGGTCCTGATCACCCTTTGATCATCTTTCTGGACCCAGTCACGTTTGACTGAAGAGGTTTTATTAAGCTTAAAACCTGGAGTGTTAAACCTCCCTTCAATTCTTTTGAAGTTGAATTCTGCCACGCTACTCTTGAGTCCCTTGAGAAGTGTTGGGTTATTCTTGTCTAAATCAGTTGTTGTGTTGCTCTTAGAGCTTCTTCAAGCAAATAGCTTTGTCTTGTGCAGCCACCCACAGTTATCTGGTACCCTTCAAGCACTTGATTGCGGAGAGTTGGTCAGTTTAATTGAGAACCTGGAGGTTGTTTGGGATTGAGTTGATCTTTCCTAAGCTCCTGCTGACGACCAGAGCTATTAGCTTGTGGGCGTTGTCACTCACAATTTCCTTTTCTTGTTGAACTCTGAACAATTCTTGACTCCTTCTATTCAAGTGTTCCCCAACATCATCTTGCCTCAGATAGTGTCGTCTTCCAGCTACCAACCACTAAAACTTTTATCCTCTTACTTTTGGTTCCCGGTTTACCAGGTTCTGGACTTTGATCTTGGTTACATTTGAATATTTTTGTAACACTCAGTAGGGAAGCCTAAAAAAGCACCTATCCCCTCCACAGAACTGCCAATGCCCTGCGCCGTTTGGAGTCTTACATTGGGTCCCCCGGGCTGGGATCAAACCAGCAACCTTGGGATTTACAGTCCCAAGAATTTGTGGAATCAACTTGGAAATCCTATCTTTTTCTCTTCTTCTGTTTTTCTCTTTTTTCTGTTATCATCTAGATCTGATCCGTGGAGGCAACTTGTTCAAGAAGTAAGTCCTCCAAATTGTGCACCATCAAGAGGTTTGATCCTAGTTGTTTTTTGTAAACCCTACCCTTGCCACACTCGTGAGCCACTTTGAAAATCTGTTCTTTGGATCCCTTAGGAAATCCTTTGTCAAAATGGAATCTATTGGTACCCCTTCTACCTCTGTTTGGGCCAAGATGATCAAGATCAAACCTCAGAACAAGAAATTAAGCTTTAACGGTACCAATGTTGAACGGTTCCTGGATTCCTACAAGATGGCTACTGAAGTGGACGGTGCCAGCAAATATGACATGGCTTATCAACTGTGATTCTTTATCTCCTTGGATGAAGTCATGGAAGTGATTGAATCATTCAATGGATTTGAATCTCATGACTGGGTACTTCTTAAGGAGGCAATGATTGCCTATTGGGGTAAAATTGATATAGCTAGGTTCACTCTCCAAGGTCTGCATTCCCTAGTCTCTCAATGGACCTCCAAAGGTGGTATCTCCTCAACCTCTGATTATCAAGCTTTCAGAAAATCTTGGGACCCTATCCAATCCTATCTTATCCAAAATGATCACATTGATACGGTGGACAAAATTTGAGTGAAATTGTTTCAGTCTTTCTCTCCAGGAGTGCAGGAAAGGATTGAAGATGAATTGGTGAAATCTGGATCCATGATCATGACAAGAGATAATTGGTTCAAGCTCCCTGATTTCATGGTTCTTAGGAATACTGTGGATAAAGTGATGAAAGGTCAAACAGCTCTCACCTTTGAAAAAACTAGAATCACTGAACCAGTCCTTTCCCCCTCTTTTCAAGCATCTAACAAAATCATGAATAAGATGGAAGCCAGTAGCAGACCTAAACCAAATCCTCAGACCCACCGGGAAAAACCTACTATCAATGAGATCACCAAACTCCTGCAAGCTTTCAAGAGTAAAATGGATCAGAAAATCTACTCTCTGGTTGTCCCCAAACCCTCCAACTCTGTTCCTAGGTCAACAATAGTTTGCTATTATTGCCACAGAGAAGGTCATGGAACTGGTTGCTGTCCTGAACTCCAGAAGGACAAGGAGGAAATGTTGGTGGAACAGAAAGGGAGTGACTTCTTTCTTCCTAATGGTGCACTTATCCCTTTTGATTCATCTCAACCAATTTGTCATGTGGTGGCCTCTTTCCAGCCTTCTGCTCCCAAGAAGGCATCCTTGGCCTCTTTTGATTTTTGATCTGCTTGTGGAACTCTTCAACCTTGGTATCCTCCTGCTATCTCTTCTTCCAGCTTTTCTGGAACCTATCAGTCTGATCCAGCTAGGAAACAACATGAGGAACCCAGACCTCATAAAGATCCTCCTGTACCATCCCCAATTCTTTGAAAACCGGTTAAACTTTGATCTTTGCCAGAGCCTCGTTCTTACGAAGTAGAAGACATGGAAGTGGAAAAGGAACCCCTCATGGATAGGTTCCCAGAATACTCTGATCCTGCTCCTCTTCCATCCAAATCACCTTCATCAACTGATCCAGTTATAGTTTCACCCTCACCTGAACTTCCTGTTCCAACTCAAACAAAGGTTTGATTCAAAAGGGGAATTTCCAAAGACCACCCCAACTCTGTGGAGGGGGTATTAAAGAAAATCTCCAATCTTAAACTTCCTGATCTAACCGTGGCTGAAATCCTTTCCATCTCACCATCTGTGGCTGAAGGCATGAAGAAATGGGTTTCTTGGAAACGTGTGGAGATCAGTCCAGACAAATTGAAAGTTTCCTCTGGGACCTTGATAGAAGACTCCGGTTGAAAAGATCCTCCTTCTGATTCAAATATTTATTCCTGTCCTCTTGGATTTTTACCATGCCCTCTAGGTGACTCATCCAAAACGGTTTCTCTACTTGTCAATTTTGGGTCCCAACTAAACTTAATTTTGGATGCAATGGCCTGCAAGCTCAATCTCAGTCCAAGGGTCAGCTTCAACTCTGCGGTTTATGGAATTGTGAATCAATCTTGTGAGTTGGTGGGTATTGCTGAGGATGTGCCAGTTCAAATTGGACAAAATATTGCCAGAACCTGTCACTTTTGGATGACTCGTTTGGAAGGTCCTATGATTTTGGGTTGTCCTTTCTTAATAGACTTTGGAGCCACCCTGATGTTTTCCAATCAAGTTTGGGAGAGAATTCTTATTCCTGATGCTGATGGTAGGAAGATTGAAGTTCCTCTCTGTTCTTTGGATTCTGGTTGTTGGGAAAGAGAATTCCCTGGTTTTTCACCTAAATTGGTTCTGAAGGGGAAGCAGAAGGATTCTTCTAACTCCTCTCATTTTTTAGAAGAATAGTTGGTAATACTAATAGTTGTAGTTCTTCTAAGCCTCAGACTTCAACTACAGGGCCAACTTTCATCTCTGAGGCATATTTCTCATCCTTTTCATCTCTTTCTTCCTTTTCTCCTGATCTCAAGAATGACCAAAATCAAAAAAATGTTAAAACACAAAATTCCAAAGATATTTCTCTTCACTCTGGTCCTGTTGTTTGTTCCTTTCCTTGTACTCTTATCACTGATCAATTTTCCTCTAGTTCTGATTTGATTCTCCCCAATGAGTATAAACTAGATCCTCATCTCAATTCTTTTCTTAATGGTTTTGGTATGAAGGAGTATGGGCTCCAATGGAGGCACTTGGGGGTAAAAGTAAGTCCTCCCAATTGTGCACCATCAGGGCATTCTTCTATCATAGTTTTTGAAACTCTACCTTGTGCCACACATGCGAGCAAAGCTTTATCTTTTGTATCCTCTTTTATGGAAAAGGCACCTTTCAAAAATTTTATGGAACATCAAACTTGGAGGATGTTGAAATCTGGTCTCAGTTTTTGTACTCAGGTCTTGCTGGTGAATTCTTGGAGAAAACAAGAACTTCTCTCTTTGGCCACTAAGTATAAGCCATTTGCAAAAAAGGTCCAGCCTGTTAACCAACCCATGCCTCTCAATCTCAATCCTCCCCTCATGCGTCCTCCCTTATGTCGTGATCCTTATTGTGGTCTATCTCACTCTCTTACTGGCTCCTTTGTACCTTGTGGTTGTGTCACTGAAGAACAATTGAAGGTGGTCAACTTCGGTCCCAATGGATTGCTTTTACCTGATGAGTTAAATTTGATCAAAAATATCTTATCTCTAAGGGAAAAATCTATTGCGTTCTGTGAAGAAGATAGAGGTCTCTTGAAAGAATCCTATGGTCTCCCTTAAATCATCCCTGTAGTTGAAGATGATCCTTGGCAAAAGAAAAAGATCCCAATGCCTGCTGCAAAGGTTGACAAATTCATCAAGTTTGTCTGCAAACAAGTCCGTACCAGTCTATATGAACAGTCAACCTCCAGTGACTCTAGCCCTGTTTTCTGTGTTCTAAAGAGTAATGGTAAACTTAGAGTAGTTCATGATCTCCAACCTCTCAATAAAGTTACTATTAAGGACTCTGGTGTTCCTCCTGCCACTGAAGAATTTGTTGAATCCTTCTCTGGGAGAGCCTGCCATGTTCTAGGAGACATCATGGGGGGTTACGACAAACAATCTTTGCATCCTATTTCTCAGCCGCTCACTACTTTCAATACTCCTCTTGGTCAATTTCAACTGACTTGATTGCCTCAAGGTGCCACCAATTTGGTTGCAGTCTATCAGGCTCAGATGATGTGGATCCTCCAAGACAAAATCCCGGATCATGCGGGTATCTTTATTGATGATGGTGGGATTAAAGGTCCAGTTTCTGACTATGATAATGAGCTCTTACCTTGGCACTCAGGAATTTGACGATTGATCTGGGAGTATGCTACTATCTTGGAAAGGATTTTGCTTCAAATCAAGGAATCTGGCCTTACTGTCTCTGGATCAAAACTTGCTGCCTGTTTCCCTCCCCTAGAAGTTGTTGGTCATATAGTCTGCAGGGAAGGAAGAACAATGGCACCCTCTAAAGTCAACAAAATCATCTCCTGGCCTACTCCAATAAATCCAACGGAAGTTAGAGGTTTCCTAGGTGTTGTAACTTATTTCAGGATCTTCATTCCCTCTCTATCCAAAATCTGTGCACCTTTGCGTTGTCTAAACAGAAAGGAAGCTGAGTGGAGTTGGACCCAAGATTGCAAAAAATCATTTCAGTTGCTCAAAAATATGGTTGGAAATGACATAGTTTTGAAAAAGATCTCTTATGGGCCTGGAGCTGGCAAAATAAAATTGGCTGTTGACTCTAGTTATCAATCTGTTGGGGCTCTCCTTACTCAGGGGGATGAAAATGGTTTGGATTGCCCTGTTCTTTATGAATCTTTGCTATATTTGGATGTGGAATCAAGATACTCTCAGCCCAAACTGGAACTCTGTGGTGTGGCCAGAATGCTGAAGAAACTCCAAACAGTACTGTGGGGACAACATTTTGAATTTCAAGTTGATGCTTGATCCATTGTGGAAATGATCAATGCCCCCAGTCTTCCAAATGCTCCAATGACTCGCTGGGTAGCTTTTATCCAGCTTTTTTCTTTTGATATTGTCCATAGGCCTGGAAAATCTTTTACTATGCCTGATGGTTTATCTAGAAGACCTATTGGAGACAATGAATTGGATTTTGGAATGGATTTTGATGAGGAAGAACCTTTGGTCCACCCTGTTTTTGCTTTCTCCTCCCAGGATTAGTCTGGTTTCCAACAAGGTTTCTGGCTTAAGTTAGAGCAGTACCTTTCAACTCTCCAAAGACCCCCTGATCTCTCTGCCAAAGAATTTTGATCCCTTAAAAGAAATTCCTCTAGTTTCTTTTTCCAAAGTTCTATGCTTATGAAAAGAGGAACCCCTTGTGCGCTTGTTGTGGTTACTATCCCGGCTAAGAAAGATTCAATCCTCAAAAGTCTCCATGAGGGCCTTGGTCATTGTGGGGAAACCAAAACTTATTAACAATTATCCAAACAATTCTGGTGGCCATCTCTGAAGAAATCTGTCTCTCAATGGTGCAAGAGTTGTGAGGTGTGTCAAAAACAAGATCTTAGGCGTCCAGCTGAAATTTGCTATACTACTGGGGAGTCCACTGTCTTTGAAAGGGTTGCTATGGATGTGGTTCATATCAATGCAGGTGGTGCTAAGTACCTCATTGTGGCTAGAGATGATTTTTCTGGATGGGTTGAAGCCAAATTACTTAAGAACCTTAGTTCTGAATCTGTGGCAGCTTTCCTTCATGAGAATTGGACAATACGTTACGGTTTGGCTTGATCTTATTCTACTGATGGTGGCTCCGAATTTGATGGAAAACTTGCTGAAATGATCCAATTGCTCCCTGGACAACATAGAGTTACTACTCCCTATTATCCTGAAGGACAAGGCATGGTGGAAAGAGGCCATGCTCCCTTGAAGGCTGCTCTGGTTAAACTGGCTGGTGAAAGTGGCAAGAATTGTCAGAAGTTCCTCCCCTTGGTCCTCTTCTCTGATCAAATTTCCTCCAAGCGAACCACTGGCTAATCTCCTTATGAAATCATCTTTGGTCAGAGGGCTGTTCTTCCTCTTGATCTTGAAATGGAATCTTTCTTGGGCATCTCTTGGGAACAGGTTTCCTCAACTACTTACCTATTAGTTGCCAGATCAAAGCAACTGGAGCGGGGTGAAGATATTTGTAACAAAGCTTATCAGAAGATGATGGAATCAAGAGCGAAATCAGTTCAGTATTGGGAGGATAAAAATCTGAATTGAATCAGGGATCCTTTAAACCCTGGTGATCTGGTATTGGCTTATAATCAATCTTTAGAGACTCAGTGGCGAAAACCCTTTTTGAATTGTTGGAATGGTCCTTATAGAGTTGTTTGTCAAGTTAGAGGTGGATCTTATGTTTTGGAAGAATTGGATGGTACTCAGTTGGCTAGAAGGTTCTCTGCTGATCAAGTTAAGAGATTTTATTGTTGTGGGGGCAATTTGGGTTCAAAGCAAGTCATCCCAATTGTGCACCACCGGGGTCTTTTGCTGCGTTTTGTTGTTAAAATATTTTACTTTATGCCACATACGTGAGCACCTGGGACGCCTTTTCTTTCATCTTCTCCGCATTTAGGCTCCTTTGGATGGATCAAAAGAGGGTTTCAACGTTTTTTTAGAGAGGATCAAGAAACGGCAAATTATTTTCTTTTTCATGCTTTCAAAGTTATGATGCAGACTAGGGACAGTCTGTAAGTTGGGGAGAGATGTGGTGCACCATATTGGACACCCTTGAAAAAAAAAACTGATCCTCGCCCGCCGCGCGTCCCAATCTCCTATCCGACTGCCACGCCTCCCAATCTCTTTTTCAACTGCCGGGCGTCCCAATCTCCTATCCGACTGCCGCGCGTCCCGATATCTTATCCGCCCGTCGCGTGGCGCTCATCCTCATCATTATTGTCGCGCGGTGCTCATCCATGACTTACCAAATCCGTCCCGACTGCACCTCCAAACGTTTTTCCAATCCTTGGATCTGTCAATCTCCCACCTCACTTGATCTATCAGTTGCCAATCTCAAGCCTGTCAGGATTTACTCAACCGCCTCAAGCCAATCTCCTATTGGCTCATCTGCACTCTCACAAAATTCATCCATCACCTTTCCTGGGACTCTCCCACCCACTTTGGCCTTTGGACAAGGGGTGGAGAGTGTCAACTACCGCCTGCGGAAATCTGCGGCAGTCTGGTTCATTTTCCTTTCCCACCCCGTCTGCCTTCCAACAAGGGGTGGGTGATTCCGGTATTTTCGCGTGCCTCCATCCAATGAAAGACGCCAGTGATAACTTGATTTTCTTTCTTTTTCCGCGCTATTTGTAGAATATGTTGTACATAGTCAAACAGGGCCTCCTGCCCAT
Organism: Puccinia polysora; assembly: GCA_025617555.3. Taxonomy (NCBI): domain Eukaryota; kingdom Fungi; phylum Basidiomycota; class Pucciniomycetes; order Pucciniales; family Pucciniaceae; genus Puccinia; species Puccinia polysora. The sequence goes on from CM062625.1 coordinate 28,836,792, forward strand.
ATAAGGAGGGGCTCTCCCCTGCCTTTTGGATCAAAGCAGGGGAATCATCCCATAATCCAATCACCCAATGCAGCATTGAATCATCCAGCAGGAAATCAGAATCCCCCTTTATCCTTGAGCCTCCATACTCAAACCCTTGATCCTTGAGCCTCCATACTCAAACCCTTGATCCTTGAGCCTCCATACTCAAACGCTTGATCCTTGATCCTTATCCCCAACCAATAGCTTTGCTGGTTGAAGAAGGATTTGTCTTATCAAATTCTTGAGTGTGTTACACCAATCCTGAGCCCTTTATCTGACTATACTGGTCCTGATTACCCTTTGATCATCTTTCTGGACCCAGTCACGTTTGACTGAAGAGGTTTTATTAAGCTTAAAACCTGGAGTGTTAAACCTCCCTTCACTTCTTTTGAAGTTGAATTCCGCCACGCTACTCTGGAGTCCCTTGAGAAGTGTTGGGTTATTCTTGTCTAAATCAGTTCTTGCGTTTCTCCTAGAGCTTCTTCAAGCAACGAGCTTGGTCTTGTGCAGCCACCCACAGTTATCTGGTACCCTTCAAGCGCTTGATTGCAGAGAGTTGGGCGGGTTAATTTAGAATCCGGAGGTTGTTTGGGATTGAGTTGATCTTTCCCAAGCTCCTGCTGATGACCAGAGCTATTAGCGTTTGGGCGTTGACACTCACAATTCCCTTGTCTTGTTGAACTCTGAACAATTCTTGACTCCTTCTATTCAAGTGTTCCCCAACATCATCTTGCCTCAGATAGTGTTGTCTTCCAGCTACCAACCACTACAACTTTTATCCTCTTACTTTTGGTTCCCGGTTTACCAGGTTCTGGACTTTGATCTTGGTTACATTTGAATATTTTTGTAACACTCAGGAGGGCAGCCTAAAAAAGAACCTATCCCCTCCACAGAACTGCCAAAGCCCTGCGCCGTTTGGAGTCTTACACTGGCTCTGTAGTTTCTAAGATGTATTGGTCCATCAGGTATATTATTCTCTGGTAACCATTCATCTCTGTCTGCAGATTCTCCTTTGTATCTTACTAAGTATAGTCTAACATCTTTTCCTTGCACACTCTCTTTCTTTTCTCTCAATATCCTGCTGAATTTCCCTTTTTCTTTCACAGGGTCAGGTTCTATTGGGATTATTGCTGGAGGGAGGTTGCTACCTTCTCTTGGTTGAAATTTTTTTACTAGGCTAAAAGGAAATACTGGGTGTTTTCTTGAAAATTCTTCACTCAAGATTACTTCTACAGCATTTTTTTCATGCATGTTTTTGATACCAAATGGTCCAACAAAGGCTGGTTTCAGCTTTCTGTTACCTGCTAGATTGTTGAAGTTGGTAGTGGATATCAAGACCTGATCTCCATTTCAAAGTCAGGTTCCCCTTGTGATTTGTCCCATCTTCGTTTTTTGTGTTCTACTGCTTCTTCCACACGGTTTGAGCATGATTATTTTCCAGATCTATAATTTTCTCAGAGTCAAGAGATGTTGGATGAATGGTGGCTAAGTTATGCTTTAAGTTATTCCTAGAAAGTCTTGGAATCCATCCTCTTTCTAGTATGTAAGGGGCTTTTTTGGTAGTAGAATGTTTACTGCTGTTTTAAGCCATCTCTAGAGCTGGGAGTTGGCTTTCCCAATCATGGCAATAACCATCTGAGTTTTTTTATTCTAGACAAAAGCTAAAGAAGCTTCTTAGCATATCTTCTAGGGTATGTATCATTCTTTCAGCTAATTCATCAGTTTGAGGATGGTATACTGTAGAAAATGCTAGAGTAGTACCCAGTATATCATGTAGATTCCTCCAAACCTCAGAGGTAAATTTGGGGTCTCTGTCACTGATCATAATCTTGGGCATATCAACATCAGCTATGATCCTATTTTAAATTAGTAGAGCTACATCCATAGCACTATCTTCTTTGTGGTTAGGTAAGAATTTTGCCTACTTAGAGTATCTGTCAACTATAACCAGGACAGAGTTATATGAAAGAGAACCTCCAGGGGAGAGGCTGGTGACAAAATCCATATTAATTATTTCCCATCTAGTTCTGGGTTCAGAGGTGTTCTGTAGGAGTCCAAACCTTTTACCAGTAGTTTTTGTAGATTTTTGGCAAGTCTCACAGCTAGTAATATACTTAATGGTGATTTATTTCCAGTCTATCCACCAAGCAGTTTGTTTTACTTTCTCCAGAGTTCTTTCAGTGGATAGATGCCCTGATGAACAGTTGTCATGGCATTCCTGGAGTATGTGTTGTATATGTTCTTTGTTGCTTAGTACAAATGCACTGGAATGTTGGTGTCTGTAGTAAAGGAGACCATCTCAAAAGGTGAACCTTCCTGATTTATAGGGTTTAAGTAATGAAGCAGGTAAAATATTTATCAGAGCTGCTTGTGGGGATTCACATTCCATAATGTTAATCAGAAGCTTGATTTCAGGGGAGTAGTTGTCCCTCACTATATTGAAGAAATCAGTATCTAATTCACATAAGTGGATCCCCATGATTGGAGCATTTAATGCAAAAAAATTGATCTTCAAGAGAGGAAAGATATCTTGATCCTCAGGGTCATATGCTGGATTGCTAGAGTCATTAGGAAAAGCATTCCTACTTAGATTATCAGAATTCTGATTTTTAGCTCCAGCTTTATGCACTATAGTCATCTGACCTATATACTGTTGTCAGCTTGCTACTATGTACAGAGCAACCTGTCAATAGCAAAACAAAACTATGAAAAATAAGAATATCTCAATTAACAAAATAAGGAGTGAGAAATACATAATTGTTATTACAGAAATGGATTTCCCACCCAAAATTTGCTAGGGTCACTCACTGAACCCACCCTTGAATTCCAAGTCCTTACATTTTTAAAATAATTAAAAGGAAAAGTACTAAAAATTACAACACCAGTATGGCACTTTTTTGACATTCTAATATTTCACACGTATTTTCACGTAAAGGGGTTACACCTAAAATTCACTCAGAATTGAAGCGTTGTGTATATTTAAGGAGCTACACGCGGAAATGAGTTATGTCACAATTCCCGCGCGCAGCACCACATCATTACATATCCCTATGTACTTGTAGTAGCAGACTGCTGCGTACTAGAGACCTGCGCGCAGCTGATTCTGCCACGCACGCAGAGGATCCTACCCCGCGCTCATCTGTACTAACTGATCCCCGCGTCTGGATCCATAGTGACTAATCTGACAACCAGGTATTGCTCAAAAGAGCTACAACCTAGTTAGAGTTGCCTAGTATATGTAACAAACTTACATATGCATTATCAATGATCTAAAAAGATCAAAACTTCAATAAAATAAATGAAAATTAAGTTTAAAACATTTTTTAATAATAAATCAAAAATCAAGGATTACCACGTAAATCACTGACCCTGATCTTTGAAGATCACAAAACACTACAAGGAGTGTTCATAAAAATTATTAAAAATTACATACATGATTATCAGATGATGGAAAATCAGGAAAAATCCACTTCTACCCGCTTCAAAGCAATATCAATAGTACAAATGAAGGATGAGTACAAAATTATCAAATTTACGCCATAAAAGATTAACAAAACCTGTGGCTAAAATAGTACAGAAATCCAGCAGATCTAAGGACAGCTGATTGACAGCACTAAGTTGACGTGCTAATCTTGCTCTTATTGGCTTTTCAGCCTCATCCCACGAGCAGAACCCTCTCTATGTGCCCTGAGAAGATCAAAATCACCCCAAAAAGGTATTTATACAGACCTCTTTGGATCCAATCAGTCAATCAGTTTACCAGGAATTATTTATTATCAATCAGACACCGTGTCATTGTTGATCAAGTGCTTATATGAAGATAAGCAAGTGATTTATGACTTAGTCTGTAGTAGTATTATTTACCCTTATTAACCAATCAACCATTGAAGTTTAGTCAAGAAATCTACCCCATCTGCTCTGAAACCCTTCCAATTATTCCAGGATTCTCGTGGTAAAATGCTCAGAGTGAGTGTTCCCCTTCCTGTCTTGGCCTTTTGTGCTGTTAAGCCCGGCAATTAGTGGAATAATTCCTTTCTAAGGCACCCATATTTATTTCAAGGTTCTTAAACTGCCTAAGTAGGCACCATGAAGAGAGGTTGCAAGTCTGTAAAGATCCCCAGTAGTATAATACTGTGGCCCCTCTTTTATATTATATTGAAAACCATTTATTACCAAACCAGTTAAACCTTGCAACTTCTCTCATTATATCATTTATTTGAGCTTCTAAGTGTTTATTATTTGAATAATAATTATTATTATCATTCCAGCACTTTTATCACTCTCTGTAGCTAAAGGACTGCAAGGTTCCTGGTATCAGAGAGCTGACAACTTGGGGTCTGTCCGGGAAATATCATTAAATAATTAATTTTAAATTATTTATTCCTTGGAAAAGTCTATTTATTTTTAAAAAAATAAGTTGACGTACTTATAACATATATTCTTGATCATTTGTTTCTCTCATGGATATTAAGACAAACGGAGAATTGATCAAAAAGAAAAAAGATGAAAAACTCCGTAACTTTGTCCCTGTCATTATAACTCCTGAGCAACAACAGGAGAAATTGCTTTATTATAAACAGCAGGTTATAAAGGACAAAGAAATTAAGCTTGAAAGAATTATCAATTTCAATTCTTTATTAAGGCAAAATAAGGAGTGGAAGATTTATCAAAGGGAGCTTTATATTTATAAACTGAATAACCCTGAAGATAAAGAAAAATCCAAAAATAATAAAAGTGATTATTTTTTTTAAAATATAATTTTTACACATAAAAATACAAAAAACATTTAAACTTATATCTTTTTTTTTATCCATCTCAGTGGATTTTCTTTTTGGTGATCTCATTGACCAGGAACTCCTAGAGGACGTCCCAGACAGTGTACCATTTGACTTACCCTTGGATTTATCCCAGGATCTGATTGGAACTCACTCAGACCCTGTTGGAATACCCCCCAAGGATATTTGTGATCCCAACCAAGTATTGGTACCCTTGAATTTAACTTTAAGTAAGTTAAAATATATTTAAAAATTTATTAAAAATATAAAACCCACAGAAAATATCATTTTTATATTTTTAAAGTATTTTTCAAAAGTTTTGACAAAAGACTTACTCATTTTTTCGTGCTATGTATCAAAATAGGTGCAACACCCGCGCAACTGGTAGAGCCCCGTTTTATGGATCTCTGCCTGGAGGAACCCGTGCGCGCAAGGACTCCAGTTGCAAGCTCAATGAGTGGACTCAAACCCGTGACCATAGCTTCACGCGGGACAACAACGGTGACAACCGCAGCTTCCAACTCAAGCAACAAATTTTGGAGAACCATCCGTCGCCCACCATCTTATCCCAGGAGGGTACAGGTCCTCCTACGCCACCCCAGCTGGACTCAACCAAGGAGGAAAGATTCAAAGTGTTAGTGAAAGAGCACGTGAGCTATTGGGAACAATTCAAGTTGGCCCAGACCCAGGAGGACCAACCAGGTATGAGAAAAACTATTTCTTGGGCAAAGAAATCTCATATTTCTCTGCAAAGGTTGATCCCAAAGAAAGAAGTAGAAGGCTATGTGTAGAACTGGAATCCTTGGGATAAGTTAGCTTCCTTAAAGGTAAAGGACCCCAAAAAGAAGAGGTCCTCAGCTCATCAGAAGTTGAGGAACCCAAAGGATTGGGACAGCGTAATATCCCTAGCACAGAAGTGGAAAAAGGTGTACCACAATTATATGTAGAAGCTCTTAATAGCTTTTCTGTAAATGTTTCTCACAATTTTACTATTATTAGCCAATGCTTTGACAAAGTTTATCCACAATTGGAAAAATTGAGTTCAAGTATTTTCAGAGTGATTGAAACTCATTCTCAGATTATGAGAATTGATGAGTTGGAAATACAACAAATCAAGGATAGTATAAAAGCTAGTAAGTTGGACCTGATGAAACATATTGATGATAACCAATCAATTCTTCAGGAAGATATTCTTGCAACCATAGACCAGCTTAAGGAAGAAGTAAAGAAAACTAGTCCTACTCCTTCAGCTCATCTGATTAACAAAATTGACTTATTAAGCAACAAACTTGATTTTGAGTTAGGTGTGATTAAGAATTATCTCAGAGATCTTAAGATCAATTCTACTAACTCTCTGGTCATTGAACTAGAAGCAACTAGGCCTGCCAGGTTCACCCGTACTCCTAGTGTTCCTCCCAGAACTAGGATAACTAGGAATGAGTCTTTCAGACCCAGTCCCACTCCTGAAATGGAGCAGGCTTTGAAGTTACTTCCTCACATCACTGAATGGCCTAAATTCTCTGGAGAAGGAGAATACAACCATGTCAGTGCCATTAAATTGATTGACTATACTCTTTCTTCTTATGAGCTACCTGATGCAATAGCTGTGGTTAGATTGCCCAGACTATTTCAAGGAGTAGCTCTTGATGGGTTTATCAATAAAAGAGAAGAATTTGGATCTTTATCCTGGAATTCTTGGAAAGAATTGATCAAAGTGCAATTTGGTGCCAGGATTTGGAAAAGAAAGTTGATGAAAACTTTTGAAACTTCCCAGTTTGATCCATCCAAGGACAAACCTCATAAGTGGTGCTTAGACCAGAAAAAGATGTTAGACTGTTTTTACCCTGATGCTGATAAAGAAGAAGTCAATGAAAGACTTCTCAACTTATGTCCCGGACAAATCATCCACAGTGTAAGGTGCAGGATGCCTATGGATCCAGATCTTTCCACCTTAATAGGTGTATTAGAAGAGACTATTGATATGAATGGTCTTGATAAAAGGGTCAATAGACTCCCCAGGGAACAAAATACTAGGAACAGGGAAGAATATACTGCCAAAACTCAAGAATCCCGTGCTACTAATCCATCTACCTTGGAATTCAAGAAGACTCCAGAATCAAAGAAAAAAGTATTTTGGAACTGTAACCAAACAGGACATGTAAAACCTGATTGTCCTCTACCTAGTAAAAGGATTAATATTATTGAAGGAGAAGAGTATGGCAATCCTGACCCTCACCTTGATGATATTGATGGATCACTCTCTGATTGTAATCTAATGATAACTCACGCCACCAATGTCATTGAAGGTATTATTGAGTCTTCTCTGGACATAAATTCCATCAATGAGGATTCTAACTTACCTCAAAAATGGAATCCCAACATGAAGATTCACCACATCTCTGGGCTAAGGCCTTGACTCTATAAAATTCTGCCAGTAAACGTTACACTTCAGGCAAAACATGCTATGCCACTGGTTTAATCCAAGGTTCCCCTGTTAAGTTACTTCTAGACATTGGAGCCTTTTGCTCTTGCGTTGGTTCAACTTATCTGGAGAAACAAGACCCAAATTGGAAACTGAACTTACTGCCAGTACCTCAGGCTAAGTTCAGCAGTTGTAATTCTGATCTCAACGCTGTTGGAGTACGGTCTTCTGATATCATACTCCCTCACTCTAAAGGATCACTCAAACAGAACATTGAATTTTTAGTGCTCCACAACAGAGTATGTGATTATTTTATCCTTGGAAATGATTCTCTTTGCTTATATGGTATAGATTTATTCCAAAGCAAGGGTAGATACTTCACTATAGGTGGAGACTGGAATAAGAAGTTCCAAATATGCCATGTCAATTCTCAAACTTGTGATTCAACTTATGAAAAACACTTAGGAAATTTCAATCAGGAATACTTCTCTCAAGATGCTTTGAATTCCCTTCTCAATGAAGAACAGAAACAGGATATTCTAAAAGTATGCTTTGAAAATCTGAATGCTTTCTGTACCAAGGATCACCCCATTGGTAACATCAAAGGACATGATATGATCCTAACTCTAACCATTAAGCCTCCTTACCCACATAACCTCAGGAGACCTGCTTACCCTTCTAGTCCAAAATCTAGAGCTGCTCTGGAAGCCCATATTCAAGAGTTGGTTGACTTACAAGTCTTAAGGAAAGTAGGACACAATGAACAAGTGGATATCACTACCCCAGTAATTATAGCTTGCCACAATGATAAGTCAAGAATGGTTGGAGATTTGAGAATGCTGAACAACTACACTCAAGCTGATTATTATCCAATCCCAAGGATTTATCATACTCTGCATAACCTGTCCAAAGCTAAGTACATCACTACCATGGACATGCTGAAAGGTTTTCACCAAATACCTATAAGCCCTGATAGCCAGAAATTCATGAGAATTATCTGTGATTTGGGAATTTATGAGTATCTTAGGATGCCTTTTGGTATGAAAAATGCTCCTTCTCATTTTCAAAGGATGATGGATATTGTCCTAGGATTATTCATCAGACAGGGATGGATGATGGTATACATTGATGATGTTATTATTGACTCTGACCATTGGGATACTCACATGGAGAAATTAAGGCTAGTCCTCAAAACCATCTCTGCTGTGGGATTGAAAGTATCAATGAAAAAGTGTAACTTTGGCTGCGGGGAACTCAAGGCCTTAGGACACATTGTCTCTGGACTAACCTTAGCTGCTGACCCAAACAAGATAGAAGCAGTAATGAATAGGCCTATGCCTCAGAAAAAAACTGAACTCCTATCCTTTATCAGCTTCTGCAGCTACTATAGGAAGTACTTACCAAAGTTTGCTCTTCTAACCAAATGTCTGTATGAGATCTGCAAAAAGACCACCATTTTTGAAATGACTCATGACAGAGTCAAGAACTATGAGGAAATCAAAATGGCAATGACTTCAGCACCAGTACTGATCCAGCCAGATTATTCTATACCTTTCAAACTCTACATAGATTCCAGCATGGAAGGGCTAGGAGCTGCTTTACACCAAGAATTCATAGAGGATGAAAAACCAGTGGAAAAACCTATAATCTTCATATGTAGAAAAATTAAAGACACTGAGAAAGGGTACGGTGCAAGACAAATGGAATGTCTGGCCTTAGTATGGGCTCTAGAGAAACTCCATTATTACTTAGAAGGCACCAATTTCACTGTGATGAATGACTGCAATGCTGTCAGGACATTGATGAACATGAAGACCCCTGGTAGGCACATGTTAAGATGGCAGATAGCTATACAACATTACAGAGTTCAGATGACCATAGTTCATCAAGCTGGGACTAAACATCAGAATGCTGATAGTTTGAGCAGGAATGTGTTACCCAATGACCCAAGTAACCCTGCTTATGATCCAGAGGATAATGATATCTTCCCTATCGTTAACATTAAGAGGTTAGAAATTGAAGCTCCTATAATGGGAATCCACATTTGTGAAATGAATGAATCATTTTTCAACTCAATCATAGAATCTTACAGTTCTGGCATGAAGACTCTGATCACTATTATGGAAAGTACTTCTCCACCATCTGAATTAATCACTAGCCTACCTGAACATATTTTGAAACCATACAAATCCCAAAGGTTCACCATATGGGATGGTCTGGTATACTACAGGCATGAACATTCAAGTGTTATAGTCTTAACTAAGGATGACCATATCAAACATGTCTTGGCTGAGTGCCATGATAACTGCTCATCTGGTCATTTACCTGCTAATAGAACATTAGATAAGGTTAACCAAACTGCTTGGTGGGTTAATTGGAGAGACTCCACTATACAGTGTGTTACCAGTTGTGAAACTTTTCAGAAGTCCAACAGGACTACTGGGAAACGGTTGGTCTACTGCAAAAGATTGCTGAACCCAAGAAAAGATGGGAGATCATCAATATGGACTTTGTAACTGGACTACCACCAGGAGGAGCCTATCCCTACAGCTCATTCTTATTCATTGTGGATAGGTTCTCCAAGAAAGCAAAATTCCTAACTAATCACAAGGAAGACACTGCTATGGAAGTTGCCCTATGATTTTGGAACATACTCATTGCTGATGTTGGAGTTCTCAAGATTATTATCAGTGACAGAGATCCTAAATTCACCTCTGAGTTCTGGAGAAATCTTCATGATATGCTTGGAACCACCTTAGCCTTCTCTACAGCTTATCACCCCCTGTCAGCTTGCTACTATTGCAGAGCAAGCTGCAAAAGTAACAAGAATAACATAAAAATAATAATAATACAATTAACCTGAGAAGTAGTAAAAAGACCAAAAATATTATCACAGAAATGGGTTCTCCACCCAAAATTTGGGAGGGTCACTCACTGACCCCACCCTTGAAATCCAAATCCTTTTATTTTTAAATAATTAAGGAAAGAAAAATCAAAATACTAAGGCTCCATTATTGAGCTTGTTGGCCAATTAAATATTTCACACATCTTGTCACGTATAGGTTTCACACCTAAAATTCAGTCAGAATTGAGGTGTTGTGTATATTTTAGGAGTTACAGGCGGAAATGTGTTTTTTCACAATTCCCGCACGCAGCCGCGGCAGCCAATGCACCCCCGCGCGGCTGAAATATAGCCCTGTCACTCCGTCAAAGTTGTGTACGCATCCCCGGGCCTCTGAAAAGTACGCAGCCGCGGGAATACGGGTTGACAGAGTGACAGGCAGCCTGAGAGGCTCAGGTACCGTGTAAACATGCTACAACCTACATGGGAACATTCTACATATGTAAGAAATGTTCCCCTGGATAGTAGACAGTCTAAAAATACATAATATTATATAAAAATACATAAATAATCCTTATACGTATTTTTTATTTAATGTAATTCAAAGTACCAAGAATGTCAAAAATAAGACAATGACAACTTCTAAAAATATATTAAAATACTTTAATATACTTTTATGAAAATTGCTAGACATCAATATTTTTGTGACATACTAAGAAAACTAATGATGCAAAAATATTACATGAATTCACATGAATTATATTTTTAAGTAATTATCTTAGTAAATCAACCGGAACTCGAAAATAAGGAGTAAAATCAATATTATGAATTTTACTCCAGTTATATAATACATAATGAGAACTTACCTGAAATCAAGATGTCCGTAGAAATGTATATTTATATAATTATTAAATTACTGGGAACATTTACTAAGGATAAGTAATCAAATAATACATGAATAGGACAGATTAGTGTTATTCAGACATCCTAATGTCTATTATAAAGTGGAATAATTCCCATAGCCTGAGGAATTAGATGCTACCCGTGCTATAGCACCAAGAACACATGAAAGACTACGCTTGGTTACCCTACTAGCCTTAGTTTCTGTCCCTTTGAGCACCTACAACCCTCAGAAGGACAATATTGGGAGTCCAAAAGCTATAAATAAAGAGCTCTTTTGAGGATATTGATGGGCAGAGACCAAGTTATATTCATATCCAGACACCGTGCCAAGGTAATCAAGTACGTATAAGAGATAAGTAAGTGATTTCTGGCAATTTCTGATCAGTGATACCCATCCTCAACCTCTTTTATATCAATTAAAACTGCTGAAAAACCTTATAACCCCAGGATACAGGTTTAACCCATGAGTAAATGTCTCAAAAAGATACCCAAAGGATTCAATAATATACCATTAAGTTTTATTATCCTTTCTCTGTCTTAGTAGCTTGGCTACAAGGCCCTGGCACTCCACTGTGTATTTTATATACATATTATCTTTGGGTATAATATTTGTTAAACTAAAGAGCCCAAAGTAACCAGGACTACGTGTTTTCATACTGAAACCTCTGCAGAGAGGTGTTGAAGATCCCCAATATAATTGTGGCCCCTCTATAAAAATATTTAATAATCAATCTATTCATATTGATTTAAAACAATGAAAAATGACCAAACCACTTAACCTTGCAATAAGCTCAATCCAAATATTTTACAGATTTTTGCTGCATTTATTAAATAATATATTTATTATTTACTCTATCACCTCTGGTAGCTAAAGGATAGCAAGGGTCTTTGTATCCAGGAGGCTGACGATTGGGGGTCTGGCTGGGAAATTTTCCATTTTATTATATTTAATACCTTGGACCAGACATTTAACAAAAAAAATAAAATCAAACATAAATTTATCTGAATTTATAACCGTGATTTATCATTAAATTCTTTTGCTGTGGGTTTAAAAACCAATGCAGAATTAATAATCTATTATTTAAATCTTTCAAAGATAAGAAAAGAAGAATATATTAAAAATTATAAACCTACTGGTTGGAAATCTTGAATTCAAGCTGAGCAACTTAATATCTCTTCTGCACGTAAACACTTAGATAAACTCCTTGAAAAAGAAGAACTTGAAAGGCATATCAACTTTAAGTCACTATTAAGGAAACATAAAGCTTGGAATAAATACCGTATAAATTACTTTTTGAAATATAAAAGTAAGTATACAACTGGTATTACCGTATTATTTTTTAAGAAAACAATATTGATATATTTTATCAACCTATCAAATACACCTTTTATCAGTGAACCCTCCTGGACCAGAAACCACTGCCACTGAAGTTGATTTATTGGATCAGGAAATCCCAGATATCTCTGGACGCCCTGAAAATATTGATTGGGAAGGTCAAGACCTCATTGGAACACACCAAGACCCCGTAGGATTACCTACTAAGGATCAATTTAACCCCAATTAGGTCTTGGTACCTTTGAACATCAATTGAAGTGAGTTTTGAATAAAACTTATTTTTTGGGTTTTTTCTGTAAAACACTTGTAAACATATTATTCTAAAAATGAATAGACGCAACAAAAGAGCCTCAGGAAGAATTCCCCCCTATGGATCTTTGCCAACAGCTCTCAGTAACCGTGAGACCACCAATAAGGACAACCATGAAGGGACTAGAACCCGTGAATCAAATGCTGATGGACAAGGAGCAGCACCAATCACTTCTTCCCTCTTCCAACCTAGAGATGAAGAAGGTAGTAGAATCAAGCCACCCTCCTTTACAAAAATATTCCCTTCAGCCACCCCAGCAGAATCTGGCCAAGGAAGCCAGGATCAAAGACTTAGTCAAAGAGGATGTGAAATATTGGGAAGGTTCAAAGAAGCCCAAGCCAAGGAGGACATGGTATCTATGAAAAAGACAATCTCCCAGGCAAAAGCCACCCAGATAGCTCTTCAGAAAATGATTCCAAGGAAAGAGATAGAATCCTACATGGAAAAGCGGAATCCTTGGGATCAATTAGCCCAACTGAAAGGCAAAGGATCAGGAAAGAAGAGATCCTCTTCCCATCCCAAGCCAAAGGGAAAGAAAGACTGGGACCAGATGATATCCCTAGCTCAAAAGTGGAAAAAAGTTTACAACAATTAGCTGCTAATCCTGAGCCCAAAAAAACCTCTGATGTAATTACTTCCTTTTCTAATGATATGCATCATAATTTCAAACTTTTTTGTGAAACTGTGGACGGTGTTTATACCCAAATGGATAAATTGACCTCAGTGGTAGCCAAATTGATTAATAACCAAACAAAGACAGTAGGGATGGAAGAAATGAAAGAACACACAGAACAGTTATTGGAGACAATTAATCAAGGGTAGGATCAAACAAACACAAACCATTGAGAATATGTTATCAGGAATCCAAGAAGATTTTATTATGTCTTTCCACCCCTTAAAAAAAGAATTGGCAACCACCACGAAGAGCTCTATTCTATCCCTTAGTGAAAAATTAGATGTGCTAAATAACAAAGTGGACCTGCAACTTAATCTGATCAAAAATGATCTTAGAGACTTGAAAGTCCGTCTGAACAACCCCTTGGGGAGTACTACAGAGGAACCAAAGCCTCCCAGACAAACCACTACTCCTTATGCACCACCCTTATTAGGAATGCATAGGAGTGATACCTTTAGGCCTAGCCCTAATCCTGAGATGGTGAAAGCACTCAAACTGTTACCCCCTATTTCTGAATGGCCCAAGTTCTCCAGTGAAGGATAATACAATCATATAAATTTTATTAAATTTATTGACTACACCATAAACTCTTATGACCTACCAGAAGCTATAGCTGTAGTCAGGCTACCCAGGCTATTTGAAGGAGTAGCATTGGACTAGTTTATCAGTAAGAGAGAAGAAGTAGAATCCTTACCATTTAATTCTTGGAAACTTCTGATTAAAGAAAAAATTGGCTCTAGAATGTGGAAAAGGAAAGTGATGAAAAATTTTGAAAATTCCTCATTTGACCCCTCCAAGTATAAACCTCACAAATGGTGCTTGGAACAGAAGAAAAGGTTGGATTGCTTCTATCCAGATGCTGATAAAGAGAAAGTAAATGAAATCCTCCTCAAACTGTGTCCTTGCAACCTTAACCATAGTGTAAGATGTGGGATGAGTATGGATGCAGACTTGCCCACTCTAATCAATGTGCTAGAAGAAGTAATAGACATGAATGGGTTGGACAAGAAAGCCCCTTCCAGACCCAAAGAGAACTATAACATCAACAAAACCAGAGAAAAACCTTCTCTGATAAATGCCTCTGATAATAAGAAACCTAATGAGAATAGGGATAAAGAGAGGATGGCGGCAACTTGTTGTAATTGTAACAAGACTGGGCATATAAGACAAAACTGCCCATTACCAAAAAAGAAGATAGCAGTCTTGGAAGGATAACATGAGGTTGAAGAGAATCAGAACTATGAAGATATAGCTGATACTGAAGAATCTCTTCCCGAATGTGAATTGATCCTGACCAACACTGTTAATGTTATAGAAGGAGATATAGGCACTTCTGCAGAAATCAATACCATCCATGGGGATTTAAGCTTGCCCCAACAATGGGATCCTACCCTGATTCCTAGGCATATTATGGATGTCAAACCCCTAACAGTCAAACCTATGAGTGGGAAATTTTATACCACTGGTCAAACTTGCTATGCAACAGGATTGTATAAAAACAGACCTATAAGGTTTTTACTGGATAGTGGATCCTTTTTCTCATGTTTCTGTGCTAAATTCTTAAAGGAATGGGACCCCAATTGGAAAGAACACCTTTTGCCCCTCCCAAAAGCCAGGTTCAGCTCTTGCAACTCTACCATGAATGCTATTGGAGTATGGACTGCTCCTATAATACTACCTTACACTAAAGGATGTTTAAGAATACAACTGGAATTTGTAGCATTGCTCAACGGACTATGTGACTATCTGATGCTGGGTAATGATGCCTTATGTCTATATGGTATAGACCTGTTCCAGAGTAGAGGAAGATACGTCACAGTAGGAGGTAATTGGGATATAAAAGTTTAAGATATGCACCATTCAGTCTAACTTCCCCTCCTCTACTTATCAAAAGCATTTAAAAGACTTTGACCAAGAATATTTCTCTCAAGAAGCTCTGAATATGAAACTTTCTGAGGAACAGAAGAAAGATATATTGAAAGTCTGCTTTGAGAACCAGAATGCTTTTTGTACTAAAGATCATCCCATTGGTGATATTAAAGGACATGATATGGTATTGACATTGACCATTAAGCCTCCTTATCCTCCTAACTTAAGAAGGCCAGCTTATCCTTCTAGTCCTAAGTCTAGAAAAGTTCTTGAGGAACAGATCCAAGAACTGATAGACTTGCAAGTATTAAGGAAAGTAGAGAATAATGAACAGGTAGATGTGACCACACCTGTAATCATAGCTTGGCATAATGACAATTCAAGAATGGTAGGAGACTTCAGAATGATCAACAATTACACTCAAGCAGATTTTTATCCTATAGCCTGGATTGATCATGCTCTGCATAACTTGTCCAAGGCTAAGTCCATCACTACTATGGATATGCTTAAAGGCTTCCACCAGATACCAAAAAGCCCTGAAAGCAGGAAGTTTATGAGAATAATCTGTCATTTGGGAATATATGAATATCTTACAATGCCCTTTGGTATAAAGAATGCTCCATCACACTTCCAAAGAACTATGTGTACAGTTCTAGGTACTTAGATCAGACAAGGATGGATGATGGTATATATAGATGATGTTATCATATACTCTGATGACTGGGTCAATCATATTAAACAAGTAGGATTAGTACTCCAGACTATCTGCAAAGCAGAATTGAAGGTGTCCATGAAGAAATGGAACTTTGGCTATGAAGAATTGAAAGCCTTAGGAAATATATTCTCTGTTCAAACTCTTGCTGCTGATCAAAATAAGATAGCTGCTGTCATGAATAGACCTATGCCTCAAAACAAAACAGAATTACTGTCTTTCATTAGTTTTTGCAGTTATTAAAGACAATATATACCAAAGTTTTCTGTGCTAAATAAGAGTCTGTATGAAGTATGCAACAACAACACCCTATTTGAAATGACTCATGAGAGACTAAGAAAAATATGAGGAATTCAAAATAGCTATGACCTCTACCCCTCTACTTATCCACCCAGATTACTCCAAGCCCTTCAAACTGTACATTGACGCCTGAATGGAAGGGTTAGGAGCTGCTCTACATCAAGGAATGATAGGAGAAGACAGAACAGTGGAGAAACCAGGACTCTCCATATATAGACAGATCAAAGATACAGAGAATAGATATAGGGCCAGTCAGTTGGAATGTTTGGCACTAGTATGGGCTTTGGAGAAGCTACACTATTACTTAGAAGGCACCACCTTTCAAGTAATCAAGGACTGCAATTCTGTAAGAATCCTTATGAACATAACAACTCCCAGAAGACATATGCTCAGGTGGCAAATTGCTATACAACAGTATAGAGGACAGATGACTATAGTGCATAAAGCTGGAGCTAAACATCAAAATGCTGATAGTCTAAGTAGGAATGTTTTTCCTAATGACGCTAACAATCCAGCATATGAACCTGAAGATCAAGATATCTTTCCTATCCTGAACATAAATCTTTTTGCATTGAGTGCTCCAATAATGGGGATCCACTTATGTGAATTAGATACTGCTTTCTTTAACCTAGTAAGGGATATCTACTCTCCTGAAATCAAGCTGCTGATTACCATTATGTAATGTGAGTCCCCAGAAGCAGCTTTGATAAATAGCCTGCCTGCTTCGCTACTTAAACCCTATAAAGCTGGAAGGTTTACCTTTTTGGATTTTCTCCTTTACTATAGACACCACCATTCCCGCGTATAAGTCCTAAGCAACAAAGAACATATACAACATATACTCCAGGAATGCCATGAAAACTTTTCATCAGGGCATCTATCCACAGAGAGAAATTTAGAAAAATTAAAACAAACTGCTTGGTGGATAGACTGGAAAGAAATCACTACTGGATATATTACTAGCTTTGGCACCTTCCAGAAATCTAATAAAACTACTGGGAAAAGGTTTGGACTCTTACAGAAGATATCTGAACCTACAACCAGATGGGAAATCATCAATATGGATTTTGTCACCGGCCTCCCCCCTGGAGGTACTCATTCATATAACTCTGTCCTAGTTATAGTTCACAGATATTCCAAAAAGGCAAAACTCTTACCTAACCACAAAGAAGATAGTGCTATGGATTTAGCTTTACTATTCTGGAATAGGATCATAGCTGATGTGGGTATACCCAAGATTATAATCAGTGACAGAGACCCCAAATTCACCTCTGAGTTTTGGAGGAATCTACATGATATACTGGGTACTACTCTAGCATTTTCTACAGCATACCATCCCCAAACTGACAAATTAGCTGAAAGTATGATACAGACCCTAGAAGATATGCTAAGGAGGTTCTGTAGCTTTGGTCCAGAAAAAGAAAGACTCAGATGGCTCTTGCCATGATTGGGTAAGCCTACTGCCAGCCCTAGAAATGGCTTATAACAGCAGTAAACATTCTACTACCAAAGAAGCTCCTTACATACTAGAAAGAGGATGGATTCCAAAACTCCCTAGGAATAACTTAAACTATAACTTAGACACTATTCATCCAACATCTCTTGAATTTAAGAAGATGATAGATCTGGAAAATAATCATGCTCAGAAATGTGTAGAAGAAGCAGTAGAATACAACAAACAGAAATGGGAAAAATCACATAAAGAACTTGACTTCAAAATAGGAGATCCAAGATTGATATCTACAACCAATTTCAAAAACCTAGCAGGCAACAGAAAACTGAAACCAGCCTTTGTTGGACCATTTTTTATCAAGAAGATGCATGGCAAAAACACTGTGGAAGTAATCTTGAGTGAAGAATTATCAAGGAAACATCCAGTATTTCCTGTTAGCCTAATCAAACACTTTCAACCATCTTAATAATATTATGCCAAGAGAGATGCTTTTCCCACTAGTCTTGATTCCATGGGGATTCATGCAATCAATTTAAATTTCAAAGAAAAAATTCACTGATTCTGCTGTGTAAATCTGATTGGTTTGATCCTCAATTTCTTTCCACATGATTCCATCACAAATATCAGAAAGTTTTGTAGGATTACTGGCTTGATGCTTTTGAGGTGCACTGATCAATTTTTCAAACCAAGGGAGAAGTAATTTCCTGGCAATCCAATTCTTGAGAAATTGGTAACCAAACTGCTTCAGAGGATAAAATTTAGATTTTTTATTGTGTTTTTTCCAAATTTTTAATCCACATGTAACAGGCTTCCCAGCTATTGAATTTACTATATTATGGCATGTTGGATAATGCCTGTGTTGTTGACTTTCTTCAACAGTTTGGGTTTCTGAAGAATAAATCACTTCATTAAACGAATAAAGTTGGTAAAAATTTTCACAACAGACATTTTCCACTTGATCATTTGTAATTGAAAATATTTTTTTCAATTTTGGAAGACTTTTGGGTGTTTGTACTGAATACTTGGGCTGGCCACTGAGAATTGAGTTCAAGGGATTTTCTCATGATCCATCTTGATGTATTGCTGACATGGGTCACCAATTTCTTCTTGAATACTTTGGTGAAGGATTTGGATTGATGAGCTCAGGGTTCATGGAGTGTGATAGAGAAATTGAAGATTTTTGATCTCAGATTTATTGTAAATAAATAATTTTTCTGGTGGGGATTATTATTGTATTTCACCATAGAAAGTATCTCTTTCAGGGGTTTTCTGTGCATTTGAATATTAAATTGATGGCTTAAATGAGAAAAATGATAGGATAAATAAGAAATGGCACAAAAATTGAAGTATACATCAAGGAATGTACTTTTGTGCAAGATTTTAACTTAAAGCCCTCATGTTTGCTTGTAGTTTTTCCATGGTGGGGTTTTGTCTGGTAGCTGATTGGAAAATGTTTAGTTTCTTTGAGGTTTGTGTTTTTCAAAAATGATTATACATTTCAGACCTTCTGAATATTGATTTCAGCCTCCTGGATGCCAAGACCCTTGCTATCCTTTAGCTACCAGAGGTTATAGAGTAAATAATAAATAAATTATTTAATAAATGCAGCAAAAATCCATAGAATAATTGGATTAAGCTTATTGCAAGGTTAAATGGTTTGGTTATTGTTCATTGTTTTGAATCAATATGAATAAATTGATTTTTAAATATTTATAGAGGGGCCACAATTATATTGGGTATCTTTAAAACCTCTCTTCAGGGATTTCATTATGAAAACACGTAGTCCTGGTTACTTTGGGCTCTTTAGTTTAAAGAATATTTTACCCAAAGATAATATGTATATAAAATACACAGTGGAGTGGTAGAGCTTTGTAGCCAAGCTACCACGACAGAGAAAGGATAATAAGACTCACTGGTATGTTATTAAATCCTTTGGGTATCTGTTTGAGATGTGTACTGATGGGTTAAACCTGTATAATGGGGTTATAAGGTTGTTCAGCAGTTTTAATTGATAAAAAGAGGTTTTAGGACGGATATTACTGATCAGACATTGCCATAAATCACTTAATTATCTCTTAAAAGTACTTGATTACCTTGGCACGGCGTCTGGATATGAATATTACTGGGTCTATGCCCATCAATATCCTCAAAAGAGCTCTTTATTTATAGCTTTTGGACTCCCAATATTGCCCTTCTGAGGGTTGTTGGTGCTCAAAGGGACGGACAATAAGGCAAGCAGGGTAACCAGGGGTAGCCTGTCATGTGTTTTTGGTGCTGTAGCACGGGCAGAAACTAATTCTACAGGGTATGGTAATTATTCTACCTTATAATAGACATTAGGACTTGTGAATAACACTAATCTGTCCTATTTATGAATTATTTCATTAATTATCCTTAGTAAATGTTCCCAGTAGTTTAATAATTTAATAAATAGACATCTCTACGGAAATCTTGATGTCAGGTAAGCTCCCATTATGTATTATATAAATGGAGTAAAAGTCATAATATTGATTTTACTCTTTATTTTCGAGTTCCAGTTGATTTACTAAGATAATTACTTAAAAATATAAGTCATGTGAATTCACGTTACATTTTTAAATAATTAGTTTCCTGAGTATGGCACAACAATATTGATGTCTAGCAATTCTCATCAAAGTATATTAAAGTATTTTAATATATTTTTAGAAGTTGTCATTGTCATATTTTCGACATTCTTGGTACTTTGCATTATATGAAGTAAAAAATAAGTGTAAGGATTATTTATGTATTTTTATATAATATTATGTATTTTTAGACAGTCTAATATCCACGGGAACACTTTTTAAATATGTAGAAAGTTCCCGTGTATGTTGTAGCATGTTTACGCGGTACCTGAGCCTCTCAGGCCGCCTGTCACTCTGTCAACCCGTAGTCCCGCGGCTGCGTACTTGTCAGAGGCCCAGGGCTGCGTACACAACCTCGACGGAGTGACAAGGCTGTATCTCAGCCGCGCGCGGGTGCATTGGCTGCCGCGGCTGCGTGCGGGAATTGTGACAAAACACATTTCCGCCTGTAACTCCTAAAATATACACAACACCTCAATTCTGACTGAATTTTAGGTGTGAAACCTATACGTGACAATGTGCGTGAAACATTTAATTGTCCAAAAAGCTCAATCATGGAGCCGTAGTATTTTGATTATTCTTTCCTTCATTATTTAAAAATATAAGGAGTTGTATTTCAAGGGTGGGGTCAGTGAGTGACCCTACCTAATTTTGGGTGGAGAATCCATTTCTGTAATAATATTTATGGTTTTCTCACTCCCTCATAGGTTGATTGTATTATTATTATTTTTATGTTATTTTTGTTAATTTTGCAGCTTGCTCTGCAATAGTAGCAAGCTGACAATTGATGAAATGCAGGAAAAATTTAGTCACATACATTTGTAGAATCATTTGATTTAATTATATGGGTTTGATGTTCTTGTTTGGACCTTCCAACACCATTGTATAGATTCCTTCTAAGTTAAAAAGTCATTTGAGAAAATTTGGGACATTGGCATATCCAAAGGTTTCCAACTTTGTTAGTTTTCTCCATAGTTTCAATTGATTTGTATTTTGTGGTAATTCACATTTTTTGAGGTTGTCTCAGATTGAGTATTTCAAAAGGGAAATAGAAATGAATCTTGATGGACTTTTTTGTTTGATGTTATACCTCCTGATTATCTTAAATATTCAAAAAAAACTTGCTTCTATCTTGAATATTGATATTTACTTCAATGGGCAGGCATTGAACAGTAGATTGTGTATTTTTAATAAGGTTTCAAACCAATAAATCATATCAACTGCTCAAGGTTATCCCACCTAAAATACTGAGAAAATCCCAAGATGTTTGGATTCAAATGCAAGGTCAATTTCCTTCATGGAAAATTACATATTCTATCTTAAAATTAATTATTTTATTACAAAACCGTGATTTCAATCACTTTTTTTGGGTTAAAAAATGTTAATGATGCACCATTTGAAAAGAAAAATACCACTCCTAGAGTTAGTGGGATTTTGTCAAATTAAGCAATTCACATCTGGGAATGTGTATTTTATATATATTTCTTTCATAAAAAGTATTTTGGAATGGTTAACAAGTGGGTGATCTCAACATGACTGCTGCACAATAAAAAAAATCTATTAAGGATGCTATGATTGAAAAAATGTTACATTTACCTTTTGAAAAGGTGGTGCATAAAATAAAATTTACTCAGAATTTTTCAATGAGATTGTTTATTCTGTGCACATTTGCATGTTGGTTTTTTCCACTCTTACTTCAATTTCTGTTTGGATGTAAAAACTTGATAGAGATGTTTTTATTTGAAAATTCATAGATTTTAAGAGTTTAAAATACATTTTTAACCCCTCCAAGTCAGGGTGACCCCACATCATTGGATTTTCTTTGTTCAGTGAATCTAGCTTTAAATATAATTACAAGTTTCTTGTTGACAAAGAACAATGGGACAAAAATAAAAATACATGAATTACTCAAGAAAAATTTCACCAAAGCCAATGTTGCATCCAAAAATAATCCTCCATATCTTTCAGATTACTTGTATAAAAATTGCACTATTTTGAATATTTTGGAATTGTTTGTGCGGTTTTTATTAAGCTAGAGGGATTGAAAACCTGGGTTCTGAGATATGAAAATTCCTCTGTGAGATCAACCTCTGGAATTAAATCCAAGGCTCTTTTTTCAACTGGAGTTATATCCTACAGAGCTTCCTCACTTAACCATTTTTGAGGTATTTAAGCAGGAAGTGTTGGTGGGTGATCACCTCTTGGTGAATTATTTGGTTTAGAAAGTTGACTAATTTTCACTTGATGAGCGGGGTTTTGGCCAGTTGAATGTATGCTTAATCCAGGTAGGGATATATTTTGGTTACCTTTTGAGCCCTCCATAAATTTGCATGATTGAATAATTCCTCATTTACTCCCTCAACAAATGATATGAATCCACTGTCCAAGAAAAGAGAAGAATTTTCTTGGATTCTGTGCATGATTTCCAGATCAACTGCCATGTTATTTTGAATTTTGTTGTTGTGATTCTTTATTTAAAAACATTATCAGCAGGTATTCATTGAGCATGAAGAGAAAATTGCAAAAGATTAATTTGACACACTTTATTCTTGTTGAGACTTGGAGATATAGAAAAATTAGATTTTCTGCTGCTGGAGCCTCCTTCTGCCTTTTTCTCCTTCTTCCAAATAGCATTCTTTGACACAAGCCAACAATGGATTATAGAAACCCTTTTGGCTGGGGTGTTGTCATTCTCATTTATTGAACAGGAAGCAGTCCCCCGTGTTTGTGGCACATCTCCCATGCTATGATTATTATTGCAGTGGGAGAAGAATTCCAGAAAGATCTTGCATTCTTTTCCCAGTGATAGGTGCATCTGGTAATACTGGAATTTTGGATCAAGGCACAGGCATGGGCTATTGATGTCTCACCATGAGACTGAATTTGGCCCAAAGCAGTGTTCTCCAGGGATCAAGATTTGGAATTAATATTTTGTTCTAATTGGCTCAAGGCATTCTTCTCCACAAGTTTCAGCTCCTTTTCTTGCATTTCTACATTGGATCTGTACTGGTTTGGCGCGCCAGTGTTTGATTTTATGGTATCATTCATGGATTCCCTCCTATTTTCCATGTAATTTTTGAGAGATTCTAGTTCATCACCAGTTGAGGGATTAGGAAGTTTGTTGTTTTTGGAATCCATTCCAAGAATTTATTTGTTCCAATCAAGCAAGGACTTGGAAATACCACTTGAAGAAGAGGGGATTCCAAGATTGAAAGCATGACAAGAGACATAATATTGTTCTTTGCCAAATGTTTTTTCTTCTTTTGGTGTTGGTGGGATGGAGAGAGTATTTGTGCAATCATGAATTTGGATGGGGCAACAGAGTTGTCAAAATCTTCATCTTCCTCAACATCAGGCATATTGAGTTGTTCATCTGGAAGGGGGAATCTTGATGGCTCAGGGGATGGCGATGTTGGGTAAGCTGGGGTTTTCGCATTTTAGCAACATTAAATAAACACCATGGTTTTGCAATGGGTTTCATGGAGATCTGATACTAGGGGGATTATTTATTACTGGGTTCCATGTCTAATTTTCCAAATTAGGAACCAGATGACAATGTTCCTGATATTTTGATTTTGTATTGATTTTTCAAAAACTTATAAATAGGAATTCAGATTTCCTTTTACTGGCCTTCTGAAAATTTTCAGAAATGAAGATATTATATATTCTGATTCCCCTTTGTTCTCAAATCTTTCTTCAAAGTGTGCTACGGGTACAGGCATTGTCAGCCTCCTGGATGCCAAGACCCTTGCTAACCTTCAGATACCAGAGGTGATATTGTAAATAATAAATATATTTTTTAATAATTGCAGCAAAAATCCATAGAATACTTGGATTAAGCTTATTGCAAGATTAAATGGTTTGGTTATTGTTTATTGTTTCAAATCTAAAATTGATTATTAAATATTTATAGAGGGTCCACAATTATATTGGGGATCTTTAACACCTCTCTTCAGGGATTTCAGTATGAAAACACGTAGTCCTGGTTACTTTGGGTTCTTTAGTTTAAAGATTATTATACCCAAAGATAATATGTATATAAAATACACAATGGAGTGGTAGGGCCTTGTAGCCAAGCTACCACGACAGAGAAAGGATAATAAGACTCATTGGTATATTATTAAATCCTTTGGGTATCTGTTTGGGACGTGTACTGATGGGTTAAACCTGTATACTGGGGTTATAAGGTTGTTCAGCAGTTTTAATTGAGAAAAAGAGGTTGAGGACAGATATTACTGATCAGAAATTGCCATAAATCACCTACTTATCTCTTATAAGTATTTGATTACCTTGGAATGGCGTCTGGATATGAATATTACTGGGTCTCTGCCCATCAACATCCTCAAAAGAGCTCTGTATTTATAGTTTTTGGAGTCCCAATATGGTCCTTCTGAGTGTTGTAGGTGCTCAAAGAGACTGAAACTAAGGCTAGCAGGGTACCAGAGGTAGGCTGTCATGTGCCCTTGGTGCTATAACCCGGGTAGCATCTAATTCCTTAGGGTATGGGAATTATTCTACCTTATAATGGACATTAGGACGTGTGAATAACACTAATCTGTCCTATTTATGTATTATTTAATTAATTATCCTTAGTATATGTTCCAAGTAATATGATAATTATATTATCAGACATTTCTACGGACATTTTGATGTCAGTTAATTTCTCATTATGTATTATATAACTGGAGTAAAAGTCATAATATTGTTTCTAATCTTTATCTACGAGTTCCAGTTGATTTGTTAAGATAATTACTTAAAATTATAAGTCATGAGAATTCATGTAATATTATTACATAATTATCTTCCTTAGTATGTCACGAAAATGTTGATGTATAATAATTTTCATAAAAGTATCAAAGTATTTTAATATATTTTTTGAAGCTGTCATTGCCTCATTTTCGACATTCTTGATTCTTTGCATTATATTAAATAAAAAATACGTGTAAGGATTATTTAGGTATTTTTATATAATATTATGTATATTTAAACAGTCTACTATCCACGGGAACCTTTATTACATATTTAATAAGTTCCCGTGTATGTTGCAGCCTGTTTACGCGGTACCTGGGCCGCCTGTCACTATGTCAGCCCGTAGTCCCGCGGCTGCGTACTTTTCAGAGGCCCGGGGCTGCGTACACGACCTTGATGGGTTGACACGGCTGTATCTCAGCTGCGCGCGGGTGCTGTGGCTGCCGCGGCTGCGTGCGGGAATTATGACAAAACACATTTCCGCCCATAACTCTTAAAATATACACAACACCTCAATTCTGACTGAATTTTAGGTGTGAAACCTATACGTGACAATGCATGTGAAATATTTAATTGGCCAAAAAGCTCAATACTGGAGCCGTAGTATTTTGGTTCTTTTTGCCTTAATTATTTACAAATATAAGGAGTTGGATTTCCAGGGTGGGGTCAGTGAGTGACCCTACCTAATTTTGGATGGAGAATCCATTTCTGTCATAATCTTTATGTTTTTACTACTCCTTCTTAGGTTAGTTGTATTATTATTATTTTTATGTTATTTTAGTTACTTTTGCAGCTTGCTCTGCAATAGTAGCAAGCTGACATTCCCCCACTCCAAGATATGGTCATATCTGAAAAAAATCTTGAGAAAGTTGGGAGAAAAAAAATTAACTGCATAGGTGCTTCAGTGCCTTTACTGGCTCTGTAATTTCTGAGATGTATTGGTCCATCAGGTATATTATTTTCTGGTAACCATTCATCTTTGTCTGCAGATTCCCCTTTGTATCTTACTAAGTATAGTCTGATGTCTTTTCCTTGTACCCTCTCTTTCTTATCTCTCAATATCCTGCTGACTTTCCCTTTTTCTTTTACGGGGTCAGGTTCTATTGGGACTATTGCTGGGAGGAGGTTTCTGCCTTCTCTTGGTTTAAAGTGTTTGACTAGGCTAACAGTAAATACGGATGTTTTCTTGATAATTCTTCACTCAAGATTACTTCCACAGAATTTTTTCCATGCATCTTCTTGGTAACAAATGGTCCAACAGCTGCTGTTGCCTGCCAGGTTGTTGAAGTTAGTTGTAGTTATCAAGATCTGGCCTCCTATCTTAAAGTCAGGTTCTTTATGGGATATGTCCCATCTTTGTTTGTTGTATTCAACAGCTTCTTCCACACATTTCTGAGCATGGTTGTTTGCTACATCTATCATCTTTTTAAATTCAAGAGATGTTGGATGAATAGTTTCTAAGTTATAGTTCACGTTATTCCTAGGGAGTTTTGGAATCCATCCTCTTTCTAGTATGTAAGGGGCTTCCTTGGTGGTAGAATGTTTACTTCTGTTATAAGCCATTTCTAGGGCTGTGAGTAGGCTGACCCAATCATGGCAATAACCATCAGAGTTTCTGTATTCTATAACAAAGCTACAGAACCTCCTTAGCATATCTTCTAGGTTCTGTATCATCCTTTCAGCTAATTTGTCAGTTTCAGGATGGTATGCTGTAGAAAATGCTAGGGTAGTACCCAGTATATCATGTAGATTCCTCCAAAATTCAGATGTGAATTTGGGGTCTCTGTCACTGATAAAAATCTTGGGTATACCCACATCAGCTATTATCCTATTCCAGAATAGTAAGGCTACATCCATAGCACTATCCTCCTTGTGGTTAGGTAAGAGTTTTGCCTTTTTGGAATATCTGTCAACTATAACTAGGACAGAGTTATAAGAATGGGTGCCTCCAGGGGGGAGGCCGGTGACAACATCCATGTTGATCATTTCCCACCTGGTTGTAGGTTCAGATATCTTCTGCAAGATTCCAAACCTTTTTCCAATAGTTTTATTAGATTTCTGGCAGGTTTCACAGCTGGCAAAATATTCTGTAGTGACTTCTTTCCAGTCTATTCAACAGGCAGTTTGTTTCACTTTTTCTAAGGTTCTTTCTGTGCATAAATGTCCTGATGAACAGTTGTCATGGCATTCCTGGAGTATATGTTGTATATGCTCTTTGTGGCTCAGTACTAATATGCTGGAATGTTGGTTTCTATAGTAAAGGAGACTATCCCAAAAGGTAAACCTTCCTGCTTTATAGGTTTTAAGTAGTGAAGCAGGTAGGCTATTTATCAAAGCTGCTTCTGGGGATTCACATTCCATAATGGTGATCAGCAGCTTGATCTCAGGAGAGTAGCTATCCCTTACTAAGTTGAAGAAAGCATTATCTAATTCACATAAGTGGATTCCCATTATTGGAGCACTTAATGCAAAAAGATTGATATTCAAGATAGGAAAGATATCTTGATCTTCAGGGTCATATGCTGGATTGTTAGAGTCATTAGGCAACGCATGTCTACTCAGACTATCCGCATTCTGATTTTTAGCTCCAGCTTTATGTACTATAGTCATCTGCCCTCTATATTGTTGTATAGAAATTTGCCACCTGAGCATATGTCTGCTGGGGGTTTTCATGTTAATAAGAGTTCTTACAGAATTGCAGTCCGTGATTAATTGAAAAGTGGTGCCTTCTAAGTAATAGCGCAGCTTCTCTAAAGCCCATACTAGTGCCAAACATTCCAATTTACTGGCCCCATATCTCTTCTCAGTATCTTTGATCTGTCTAGATATGAAGAGTACGGTTTTTTCTACCGGTTTGTCTTCTTCTATCCTTTCTTGATTTAAAGCAGCTCCTAGCCCTTCCATGCAAGCGTCAATGTATAGTTTGAAGGGTTTAGAGTAATCTGGTTGGATAAGTAGAGGAGTAGAGGTCATTGCTATTCTAATTCCTCATAGTTCTTTAGTCTCTCATGGGTCATTTCAAATAGTGTATTGTTGTTGCATACCTCATACAGACTTTTAGTTAGAATAGCAAAATTTGGTATTTATTGTCTGTAATAACTGCAGAAACTAATGAAGGACAGTAATTCTGTCTTGTTTTGAGGAATAGGTCTATTCATAACAGCAGCTATCTTATTTTGATCAGCAGCTAGAGTTAGACCAGAGACTATATGTCCTAAGGCTTTCAATTCTCCGTAGCCAAAATTTCATTTCTTCATGGAAACCTTTAGTCCTGATTTGGAGATAGTCTGGAGTACTAATCTTACTTGGTTCATATGAGTATCCCAGTCATCAGATTATATGATAACGTCATCTATGTATACCATCATCCATCCTTGTCTTATGTATGTACCTAGAACTGTATCCATTGTTCTCTGGAAGTGTGAGGGAGCATTCTTTATACCAAAGGGCATCCTAAGATATTCATATATTCCCAAATGACAGATTATTCTCATAAACTTCCTGCTTTCAGGGCTTATTGGTATCTGGTGGAACCCTTTGACCATATCCATAGTAGTGATGTACTTGGCCTTGGACAAGTTATGCAGAGCATGATCAATCCGGGGTATAGGATAATAACCTGCTTGAGTATAATTGTTGAGCATTCTGAAGTCGCCTACCATTCTTGAATTTTCATTATGACAAGCTATGATTACAGGTGTGGTGACATCTACCTGTTCATTATGTCGTACTTTCCTTAATACTTGTAAGTCTATCAGTTCTTGGATATGTTCCTCAAGAGCTTTTCTAGACTTAGGACTAGACGGATAGGCTGGTCTTCTTAAGTTAGGAGGATAAGTAGGCTTAATGGTCAATGTTAATAACATATCATGTCCTTTAATATCACCGATAGGATGGTCTTTAGTACCGAAAGCATTCTGGTTCTCAAAGCAGATTTTTAATATATCTTTCTTCTGTTCCTCAGAAAGTTTTGTATTGAGAGCTGCTTGAGAGAAATATTCTTGATCAAAGTCTTCCAAATGCTTTTGGTAAGTAGAGGAGGGGAAGTTAGACTGAATAGTGCATATCTTAAACTTTTTATCCCAATTACCTCCTACTGTGAAGTATCTTCCTTTGCTCTGGAACACATCTATACCATATAGACATAAGGCATCATTACCCAGTATCAGGTAGTCACACAGTCCGTTGAGTAATACTAAAAACTCCACTTGTATTCTCAATGATCCTTTATTGTGAGGTAATATTATAGGGGCAGTCCATACTCCAATAGAATTTATAGTAGAGTTGCAAGAACTGAACTTGGCTTTTGGGACAGGTAAAAGGTGTTCCTTCCAATTGGGGTCCAATTTGTTTAAGAATTCCGCACAGACACATGAGCAAAAGGCTCCACTATCCAGCAATAACCTTATGGGTCTGTTTTTATACAACCCAGTTGCATAGCATGTTTGACCAGTGGTATAACTTTTCCCACTCATAGGTTTAACTGTTAATGGTTTGAAATCCATAATGTGTCTAGGAATTATAGTAGGATACCATTGTTGCGGTAAGCTAGAATCTCCATGAATGTTATTGATCTCTGCAGAAGTACCTATATCCCCTTCTATAACATTAACAGGGTTGGTCAAGATCAATTCACATTCAGAAAGAGATCCTTCAGTATCAGCTATGTCTTCATAGTTCTGATTCTCTTCAACTTCCTGTTCTCCTTCCAAGACTGCTATCTTCCTTCTTGGTAATGGACAGTCTTGTCTCATATGCCCAGTCTTGTTACAATTCCAACAAGTTGCAGGCGTCCTCTCTTTCTCCCTATTCTCATCAGGTTTCTTATTGTCAGAGGCATTTATCAGAGGAGGTTGTTCCCTGGTTTTGTTAACAGTGTAGTTCTCTTTGGGTCTAGAAGGGGCTTTCTTGTCCAACCCATTCATGTCTATTACTTCTTCTTACACATTGATTAGAGTAGGCAAGTCCGCATCCATGCTCATCCTACATCTTACGCTATGGTTAAGATTGCCAGGACACAGGTTGAGAAGTCTTTCATTTACTTCCTCTTTATCAGCATCTGTTTAGAAGTAATCCAATCTTTTATTCTGTTCCAAGCACCATTTGTGAGGTTTGTCCTTTGAGGGATCAAATGAGGAATTTTTGAAATATTTCATCATTTTCCTTTTCCACATTCTAGAACCAAATTGTTCTTTGATCAGAAGTTTCCAAGAATTCCATGGTAAGGATCCTACTTCTTCTCTTTTACTGAAAAACCAGTCCAATGCTACTCCTTCAAATAGTCTGGGTAACCGGACTACAGCTATAGCTTCTGGTAAGTCATAACAGTTCATGGTGTAATCAATAAATTTAAGAAAATTTATATGATTGTATTCTCCTTCTCCAGAGAACTTGGTCCATTCAGAGATAGCTGGTAACAGTTTGAGGGCTTGCTCCATCTCAGGAGTAGGACTAGGCCTAAATATGTCACTCCTATGCATTCCTAATAAGGGTGGTGCATAAGGAGTAGTAGTTTGTCTGGGAGGCTTTGGTTCCTTTGTAGTACTCCCCAAGGGGTTGGTCAGACGGACTTTTAAGTCTCTAAGATCATTTTTGATCAGATTAAGTTTCAGGTCCACTTTGCTATTGAGCACATCCAATTTTTAACTAAGGGATAGAATAGAACTGTTAGCGGTAGTTCCCAATTCTTCTTTTAATGGGTGGAAAGACATAATAAAATCTTCTTGTATTCCGGATAACATATTCTCAATTGTTTGAGTTTGTTTGATCCTACCTTGATTAATTGTTTCCAATAATTGCTCTGTGTGTTCTTTAAACTCTTCCATTCCTACCGTCTTTATTTGGTTATTCATTAATTTGGCTACTACTGAGGTTAATTTATCCATTTGGGTGTAAACCCCGTCCAAATTTTCACAAACAATTTTAAAATTATGACGCATATCATTAGAAAAGGAATTAATTACATCAGAGGTCCTTTCGGGATCAGAGTTAGCGGTTAATTGTTGTAAACCGTTTTCCACTTTTGAGCTAGTGATATTATCTGATCCCGGTCTTTCTTTCCCTTTGGCTTGGGATGGGAAGAGGATCTCTTCTTTCCTGATCCTTTGCCTTTCAGTTGGGCTAATTAATCCCATGGATTCCACTTTTCTATGTAGGATTCTACCTCTTTCCTTGGAATCAGTTTCTGAAGAGCTATCTGGGTGGCTTTTTCCTGGGAGATTATCTTTTTCATGGATACCATGTCCTCCTTGGCTTGGGCTTCTTTGAATTCTTCCCAATATTTCACGTGTTCTTTGACTAGGTCTTTGATCCTGGACTCATTGGCTTGATTCTGCTGGGGTGGCTGCAGGTAATCTTCTTGTAAAGGAGGGTTGCTTGATTCTGCTACTTTCTCCGGCTCTAGGTTGGGAGAGGGCAGAAGTGGTTGGTGCTTCTCCTTGCTCATCAACATTTGGTTGACAGGTTCTAATCCCTTCATTGTTGTCCTTACTGGTGGTCTCATGGTTACTGAGAGCTGTTGGCAAAAATCCATAGGAGGGAATTTTTCCTGAGGCTCTCGTGTTACGTCTGATCATTTTCAGAATAATATTTTTATAAGTGTTTTTACAGGAAGAATCCATAAAAATAAGTTTTGTTTCAAAACTCACTTAAATTGATTTTCAAAGGTACTAAGACCTTATTGGGGTTTAAGTGATCTCTAGTAGGTAATCCTACGGGGTCTTGGTGGTTTCCAATGAGGTCTTCACCCGTCCAATCAATATTTTCAGGGCGTCCAGAGATGTCTGGGACTTCCTGATCTAATGGATCTACTTCAGTGGCAGTGGTTTCTGGTACAGGAGGGTTCACTGATAAAAAAAAGGTATATTTTATTGGTTTAATAAAATATGTTAATATTATTTTCTTTCAAAAATAATAAGGTGATGCAAGTTGTGTACTTACTTTTTTATTTCAAAAAGTAATTTATACGGTATTTTTTCCAAGCTTTATGTTTTCTCAATAGAGCCTGAAAGTTGATACGCCTTTCAAGATCTTCTTGTTCAAGGAGTTTATCTAGGTGTTTGCGTGCAGAAGAAATATTAAGTTGCTCAGCTGGAGTTAAAGCTTTCCAACCAGTAGGTTTATAATTTTTAATGTATTCTTCTTTTCTTATCTTTAAAAGATTTAGATAATAGATTATTATTCCTGCATTGGTTTTTAAATCCACTGCCAAAGAATTTAATAATAAATCACGGTTATAAAGTCAGATAAATTTATCTTTTATTTTATTTTTTCCTGAAAATGTCTGGTCCAAGGTATTAAATATAATAAAATTGAATATTTCACGGCCAGACCCCCAATTTTCAGCCTCCTGGATGCCAAGACCCTTGCTATCCTTTAGCTACCAGAGGTGATATTGTAAATAATAAATATATTGTTTAATAATTGCAGCAAAAATCTGTAGAATACTTGGATTAAGCTTATTGCAAGTTTAAATGGTTTGGTTAATTTTTATTGTTTCAAATCAAAAATTGACTATTAAATATTTCTAGAGGGGCCAAAATTATATTGGGGATCTTTAACACCTCTCTTCAGGGATTTCAGTATGAAAACAGGTAGTCCTGGTTACTTTGGGTTCTTTAGTTTAAAGATTATTATAACCAAAGATAATATGTATATAAAATACACAATGGAGTGGTAGGGCCGTGTAGCCAAGCTACCACGACAGAGAAAGGATAATAAGACTCACTGGTATATTATTAAATCCTTTGGGTATCTGTTTGAGACGTGTACTGATGGGCTAAACCTGTATACTGGGGTTATAAGGTTGTTCAGCAGTTTTAATTGATAAAAAGAGGTTTTA
Organism: Puccinia polysora; assembly: GCA_025617555.3. Taxonomy (NCBI): domain Eukaryota; kingdom Fungi; phylum Basidiomycota; class Pucciniomycetes; order Pucciniales; family Pucciniaceae; genus Puccinia; species Puccinia polysora. The sequence continues at coordinate 28,869,603 of CM062625.1, forward strand.
GGATGGATATTACTGATCAGAAATTGCCATAAATCACTTAATTATCTTTTATAAGTATTTGATTACCTTGGAATGGCGTCTGGATATGAATATTACTGGGTCTCTGCCCATCAACATCCTCAAAAGAGCTCTGTATTTATAGTTTTTGGAGTCCCAATATGGTCCCTCTGAGGGTTGTAGGTGCTCAAATGGACGGACACTTAGGCTAGCAGGGTAACCAGAGGTAGCCTGTCATTTTCCCTTGGTGCTATAGCCCGGGTAGAATCTAATTCCTTAGGGTATGGGAATTATTCTACTTTATAATGGACATTAGGACGTGTGAATAACACTAATCTGTCCTATTTATGTATTATTTGATTAATTATTCTTAGTTTCACCCTGTTACCTCCCTGCCTCTATAAACAACTCAAAATTGGTGTCATGTTAAGTCACTTAGTCTTTCAGCTTGCTACTATTGCAAAGCAAGCTGCAAAAGTAACAAAAATAACATAACAATAATAATAATAATATAATTAACCTAAGAAGTAGTAGAAAAACATAAATATTGTTACAGAAATGGGTTCTCCACCCAAGATTAGGTAGGGTAACTCACTGACCCTACCCTTGAAATCCAACTCCTTATATTATTGAATAATTAGGGAAATAAAAACCAAAATACTACAGCTCCATTATTGAGCTTTTGGGCCAATTAAATACATTTTCACGTATAGGTTTCACACCTAAAATTCGGTCAGAATTGAGGTGTTGTGTATATTTTAAGAGTTACAGGCGGAAATGTGTTTTTTCACAATTCCCGCACGCAGCCGCGTCAGCCAATGCACACGCGCGCGGCCGAGATATAGCCCTGTCACTCCGTTGAGGTCGTGTACGCAGCCACAGGCCTCTGAAAAGTACATAGCCGCGGGACTACGGGTTGACAGAGTGACAGGAAGCCTGGGAGGCTCAGGTACCGCGTAAAAATGCTACAACCTACACAAAAACATTTTAAATATGTAATAAATGTTCCCGTGGATAGTAGACAGTCTAAAAATACACAATATGATATAAAAATACATAAATAATCCTTATACCTCTTTTTTATTTAATATAATTCAAAGTTCCAAGAATGTCGAAAATAAGACAATGACAACTTCTAAAAATATATTAAAATACTGTAGTATAATTTTATGAGAATAGCTAGACATCAATATCTTTGTGACATACTAAGGAAACTAATGATGTAAAAATATTACATGAATTCACATTAATTATATTTTTAAGTAATTATCCTAGTAAATGAACTGGAACTCGAAAATAAAGAGTAAATGACTTTTACTCCAGGTATATAATACACAATGAGAACTTACCTGACATCAAGATGTCTTTATAAATTTCTATTAATATAATTATTAAATTACTGGGAACATTTACTAAGGATAATTAAGTAAATAATACATAAATAGGACAGATTAGTGTTATTCACACGTCCTAATGTCTATTATGAAGTGGAATAATTCCCATACTCTGTGGAATTAGATGCTGCCCGTGCTATAGAATTAAGAACACATGACAGGCTACCCCTGGTTACCCAGCTAGCCTTAGTGTCCATCCCTTCAAGCACCTACGACCCTCAGAAGGACAATATTGGGACTCCAAAAGCTATAAATAAAGAGCTCTTTTGAGGATATTGATGGGCAGAGACCCAGTAATATTCATATCCAGACACCATGCCAAGGTAATCAAGTACTTAGAAGAGATAATTAAGTGATTTATGGCAATTTCTGATCAGTAATATCCGTCCTCAACCTCTGTTTTATCAATTAAACTGCTGAAAAACCTTATAACCTCAGTATACAGGTTTAACCCATCAGTACACGTCTCAAACAGATACCCAAAGGATTTAATAATATACCAGTAAGTTTTATTATTCTTTCTCTGTCGTGGTAGCTTGGCTACAAGGCCCTATCACTCCACTGTGTATTTTATATACATATTATCTTTGGGTAAAATATTCTTGAAACTAAAGAGCCCAAAGTAACCAGGACTATGTGTTTTCATACTCAAATCCCTGAAGAGAGGTGTTAAAGATCCCCAATATAATTGTGGCCCCTCTATATAAATATTTAATAATCAATTTATTAATATTGATTTAAAACAATAAAAAATAACCAAATCCCTTAACCTTGCAATAAGCTTAATCCAAATATTTTATGGATTTTGGCTGCATTTATTAAATAATATATTTATTATTTACTCTTTAACCTCTGGTAGCTAAAGGATAGCAAGGGTCTTGGCATCCAGGAGGCTGACGATTGGGGTTTTGGCTGGGAAATATTCCATTTTATTATATTTAATACCTTTGACCAGACATTTCACAAAAAAATAAACTCAAAGATAAATTTATCTGACTTCATAACCATGATTTATCATTAAATTCTTTTGCAGTGGATTTCAAAACCAATGCATAATTAATAATCTATTATTTAAATCTTTTAAAGATAAGAAACAAAGAATATATTCAAAATTATAGACCTACTGGTTGGAAAGCTTTAAATCAAGCTGAGAAACTTAATATCTCTTCTGCACGTAAACACTTAGATAAAATCCTTGAACAAAAAGATCTTGAAAGGCGTATCAACATTCAGGCTCTATTAAGGAAACATAAAGCTTGGAAAAAATACCATATAAATTACTCTTAGAAATATAAAAGTAAGTATACAACTTGCTTGCCCATTTTATTTTTTAATAAAATAATATTGATATATTTTATCAACCAATAAAATACACTTTTTATCAGTGAACCCTCCTGTACCAGAAACCACCCCCACTGAAGTTGATTTATTGCATCAGGAAATCCCAGATATCTCTGGACGCCCTGAAAATATTAATTAGGCAGGTGAACACCTCATTGGAACACACCAAGACCCCGTAGTATTACCTACTAAGGATCAATTGAACCCCAATAAGGTCTTAGTACGTTTGAACATCAATTTAAGTAATTTTTGGAATAAAACTTATTTTTACGGATTTTTTCTGTAAAATAATCACAAAAATATTATTCTGGAAATTAATAGACGCAACACACAAGCCTCAGGAAGAATTCCCTCCTATGGATCTTTGCCAACAGCTCTCAGTAACCGTGAGACCACCAATAAGGATAACCATGAAGGGACTAGAACCCGTGAATCAAATGTTGATGGACAAGGAGCAGCACCAATCACTTCTGCCCTCTCCCAACCTAGAGCCGGAGAAGGTAGTAGAATCAAGCCACCCTCCTTTACAAAAAGATTCCCTGCAGACACCCCAGCAGAATCTGGCCAAGGAAGCCAGGATCAAAGACTTAGTCAAAGAGCATGTGAAATATTGGGAAGAATTCCAAGAAGCCCAAGCCAAGGAGGACATGTTATCTATGAAAAAGATGATCTCCAAGGCAAAACCCACCCAGATAGCTCTTTGGAATATGATTCCAAGGAAAGAGGTAGAATCCTACCTAGAAAAGTGGAATCCTTGGGATCAATTAGCACAACTGAAAGGCAAAAGATCAGGAAAGAAGAGATCCTCTTCCCATCCCAAGCCAAAGGGAAAGAAAGACTGGGATCAGATAATATCCCTAGCTCAAAAGTGAAAAAGGGTTTGCATCAATTAGCCTCTAATTTGGAGCCCAAACAAACCTCTGATGTAATTACTTCCTTTTCTAATGATATGCATCATAATTTCAATATTGTTTGTGAATATTTGGACGGGGTTTATACCCAAATGGATAAATTAACCTTGGAGTAGCCAAATTGATTAATAAACAAACAAAGATGGTAGGAATGGAAGAAATTAAATAACACACAGAACAGTTATTGGAGACAATGAATCAAGGTAGGATCAAACAGACTCAAAAAATTGATAATATGTTGTCAGGAATCCAAGGAGATTTTATTATGTCTTTCCATCCCTTAAAAGAAGAATTGGAAACCACCACTCACAGCTCTATTCTATCCCTTAGTGAAAAATTAGATGTGCTTAATAACAAAGTGGGTCTGCAACTTAATCTGATCAAAAATGATCATAGAGACTTTAATGTCCGCCTGACCAACCCCTTGGGGAGTACTACAGAGGAACCAAATCCTCCCAGACAAACCACTACTCCTTATGCACCACCCTTATTAGGGATGCATAGGAGTGATACCTTTAGGCCTAGTCCTACTCCTGAGATGGAGAAAGCAATCAAACTGTTACCCCCTATTCCTGAATGACCCAAGCTCTTGGTGAAGGAGAATACAATCATATAAATTTCATCAAATTTATTGACTACACAATTAACTCTTATGACCTACCAGAAGATATAGCTGTAGTCAGGCTACCCAGGATATTTGAAGGAGAAGAATTGGACTGGATTATCAGTAACAGAGAAGAAGTAGGATCCTTACAATGGAATTCTTTGAAACTTCTGATTAAAGAACAATTTGGTTCTAGAATGTGGAAAAGGAAAATGATGAAAAATTTCAAAAATTCTCCATTTGACGCCTCCAAGGATAAACCTCACAAATGGAGCTTGGAACAGAAGAAAAGGTTGGATTGCCTCTATCCAGATTCTGATAAATAGGAAGTAAATGAAAGACTCCTCAACCTTTGTCCTGGCAACATTAACCATAGTGTAAGATGTAGGATGAGTATGGATGCCAACTTTCCAACTCTAATCAATGTGCTAGAAGAAGTAATAGACATGAATGGGTTAGAAAAGAAAGCCCCTTCCAGACCCAAAGAGAACTATAACATCAACAAAACCAGAGAAAAACCTTCTCTGATAAATGCCTCTGATAATAAGAAACCTAATGAGAATAGGGATAAAGAGAGGATGGCGGAAACTTGTTGTAATTGTAACAAGACTGGGCATATAAGACAAGACTGCCCATTAAAAAAAAGGAAGATAGCAGTCTTGGAAGGAGAGCAGGAGTTTGAAGGGAATCAGAACTATGAAGATATAGCTGATACTGAAGGATCTCTTTTTGAATGTGAATTGATCCTGACCAACCCTGTTAATGTTATAGAAGGAGATATAGGCACTTCTGTAGAAATCAATAACATCCATGGGGATTCTAGCTTGCCCCAACAATGGGATCCTACCATAATTCCTAGACATATTATGGATATCAAACCATTAACAGTTAAACCTATGAGTGGGAAAGGTTCTACCACTGGTCAAACTTCTTATGCAACAGGATTGTATAAAAACAAACCTATAAGGTTATTATTGGATAGTGAAGCCTTTTGCTCATGTGTCTGTGCTGAATTCTTAAACAAATGGGACCCCAATTGGAAAGAACACCTTTTTCCCATCCCAAAAGCCAGGTTCAGCTCTTGCAAATCTACCATGAATGCTATTTGAGTATGGACTGCTCCTATAATACTACCTCATACTAAAGGATCTTTGAAAATACAAGTGGAATTTGTAGTATTGCTCAACGGACTATGTGACTACTTGATACTGGGTAATGATTCCTTATGTCTATATCGCACAGATGTGTTCCAGAGTAGAGGAAGATACTTCACAGTAGGAGGTAATTTGGACAAGAAGTTTAAGATATGCACCATTCAGTCTAACTTCCCCTCCTCTACTTATCAAAAGCATTTAAAAGACTTTGACCAAGAATACTTCTCTCAAGCAGCTCTGAATATGAAACTTTATGAGGAAGAGAGGAAAGATATATTGAAAGTCTGCTTTGAGAACCAGAATGCTTTTTGTACTAAAGATCATCACAATGGTGATATTAAAGGACATTATATGGTATTGACATTGACTATTGAGCCTCCTTTTCCTCCTAACTTAAGAAGGCCAGCCTATCCTTCTAGTTCTAAGTCTAGAAAAGCTCTTGAGGAACATATCAAAGAACTGATAGACTTACAAGTATTAAGGAAAGTAGGGCATAATGAACAGGTAGATGTGACCACACCTGTAATCATAGCTTGGCATAATGACAATTCAAGAATGGTAGGAGACTTCAGAATGCTCAACAATTATACTCAAGCAGATTTTTATCCTATATCCTGGATTGATCATGCTCTGCATAACTTGCCAAGGCCAAATAAATTACTACTATGGATATGCTTAATGGTTTCCACCAGATACCAATAAGCCCTGAAAGCAGGAAGTTTATGAGAATAATCTGTCATTTTGAAAAATATGAATATCTTAGGATTCCCTTTGGTATAAAGAATGCCCCATCACACTTCAAGAGATCAATGGATACAGTTCTAGGTCCTTACATCAGACAAGTATGGATGATGGTATATATAGATGATGTTATCATATACTCTGATGACTGGGATCCTCATTGTAAGCTTGCTAATATTGCAGAGCAAGCTGCAAAAGTAAGAAAAATAACATAAAAATAATAAAAAACCATTAAACCAAGAAGGAGTAGGAAAACCACAAATATTTTTACAGAAATGGGTTCTCCCCCCAAAATTAGGTAGGGTCACTCGCTGACCCCACCCTGAAATCCAACTCCTTATATTTTTACATAATTAAGGAAAGAAAAACCAAAATACTATGGCTCCATTTTTGAGCTTTTTGTCCAATTAAATATTTCACATACATTGTAACATACAGGTTTTACACCTAAAATTCATTCAGAATTGAGTCGTTGTGTATATTTTAGGAGTTACAGGCAGAAATGTGTTTTGTCACAATTCCCGCACGCAGCCGCGGCAGCCAATGCACCCGCGCGCGGCTGAAATATATCCCTGTCACTCTGTCGAGGTCGTGTACGCAGCCCCTGGCCTCTGAGAAGTACGCAGCCGCAGGACTACGGGTTGACAGAGTGACAGGCGGCCTGAGAGGCTCAGGTACCGCGTAAACATGCTACAACCTACACGGGAACATTCTACATATGTAATAAATGTTCCCATGGATAGTAGACAGTCTAAAAATACATAATATTATATAAAAATACATAAATAATCCTTTTACTTATTTTTTATTTAATATAATTCAAAGTACCAAGAATGTCGAAAATAAGACAATGAAAACTTCTAAAAATATATTGAAATACTTTGATATACTTTTATGAGAATTGCTAGACATCAATATCCTTGTGACATACTAAGGAGACCAATGATGTAAAAATATTACATGAATTCACATGACTTATATTTTTAATTAATTATCTTAGTAAATCAACTGGAACTCGAAAATAAGGAGTAAAATCAATATCATGAGTTTTACTCCAGTCATATAATACATAATGAGAACTTACCTGAAATCAAAATGTCCGTAGAAATTTCTATTATTATAATTATTAAATTACTGGGAACATTTAATAAGGATAATTCATTAAATAATACATAAATAGGACAGATTAGTGTTTTTCACACGTCCTATTGTCTATTATAAAGTGGAATAATTCCCATACTCTGTGAAATTAGATTCTAACCGTGCTATATCACCACGGAAACATGACAGGCTACCCCTGATTACCCTGCTAGCCTTAGTGTCCATCCCTTTGAGCACCTACAACCCTCAGAAGGACATTATTCAGACTCCAAAAGCTATAAATAAAGAGCTCTTTTGAGGATATTGATGGGGAGAGACCCAGTAATATTCATATCCAGACACCGTGCCAAGGTAATCAAGGACTTATAAGAGATAAGAAAGTAATTTATGGCAATTTCTGATCAGTAATATCCGTCCTCAACCTCTTTTTATCAATTAAACTGCTGAACAACCTTATAAAACCTGTATACAGGTTTAACCCATCAGTACACGTCTCAAACAGATACCCAAAGGATTTAATAATATAACAGTAAGTTTTATCATCCTTTCTCTGTCGTGGTAGCTTGGCTACAAGGCCCTATCACTCCACTGTGTATTATATATACATATTATCTTTGGGTAAAATATTCTTTAAACCAAAGAGCCCAAAGTAACCAGGACTATTTGTTTTCATACTGAAATCCCTGAAGAGAGGTGTTAAAGATCCCCAATATAATTTTGGCTCCTCTGAAAAAATATTTAATAATAAATTTATTCATATTGATTTAAAAAAATAAACAATAACCAAACCACTTAACCTTGCAATAAGCTTAATCCAAATATTTCATGGATTTTTGCTGCATTTATTAAATAATATATTTATTATTTACTGTATCACCTCTGGTAGTTAAAGGATAGAAAGGTTCTTGGAATCCAGGAGGCTGAAACTCATATTAACCAAGTAGGATTAGTACTCCAGACTATCTCCAGAGCAGAATTGAAGGTGTCCATGAAGAAATTCAACTTTGGCTATGGAGAATTGAAAGCCTTAGGACATATATTCTCTGGTAAAACTCTTGCTGCTGATCAAAATAAGATAGCTGCTGTCATGAATAGACCTATGCCTCAAAACAAAACAGAATTACTGTCGTTCATTATTTTTTGCAGTTATTACAGACAATACATACCAAAGTTTTCTATGCTAGTGAAGAGTCTGTATGAAGTATGCAACAACAACACCCTATATGAAATGACTCATGAGAGAATAAAAAAAATATGAGGAATTCAAAATAGCTATGACCTCTACCCCTCTACTTATCCACCCAGATTACTCCAAGCCCTCCAAATTGTACATTGACGCCTACATGGAAGGGTTAGGAGCTGCTCTACATCAAGGAAGGATAGAAGAAGACAGACCAGTAGAGAAACCAGGACTCTCCATATCTAGACAGATCAAAGATACAGAGAATAGATATGGGGCCCGTCAGTTGGAATGTTTGGCACTTGTATGGGCTTTGGAGAAGCTACACTATTACTTAGAAGGCACCACTTTTTAAGTAATCACGGACTTTAATGCTGTAAGAACTCTGATGAACATGAAAACTCCCAGCAGACATATGCTCAGCTGGAAAATTGCTATACAACAGTATAGAGGACAGATGACTATAGTGCATAAAGCTGGAGCTAAAAATCAGAATGCTGATAGTCTAAGTAGGAATGCTTTGCCTAATGACTCTAAAAATCCAGCTGATGGCCCTGAAGATCAAGATATTTTTTGTATCCTGAAAATCAATATTTTTGCATTGAGTGCTCCAATAATGGGGATCCACTTATGTGAATTAGATACTGCTTCTTCAACCTAGTAAGGGATAACTACTCTCCTGAAATGAAGCTGCTGATTACCATTATGGAATGTGAATCCCCAGAAGCAGCTCTAATAAATAGCCTACCTGCTTCATTACTTAAACCATATAAAGCAGGAAGGTTTACCTTTTGGGATGGTCTCCTTTACTATAGACACCAACATTCCAGCGTATTAGTACTAAGCAACAAAGAACATATACAACATATACTCCAGGAATGCCATGACAACTGTTCATCAGGGAATATTTCCACAGAAAGAACTTTAGAAATAGTAAAAAAAACTGCTTGGTGGATAGACTGGAAAGAAATCAATAATGAATATGTTACTAGCTGTGAAACCTGCCAGAAAGCTAATAAAACTACTGGAAAAAGGTTTAGACTCTTACAGAAAATATCTGACCCTACAACCAGATGGGAAATCATCAATATGGGTTTAGTCACCGGCCTTCCACCTGGAGGTACTCATTCATATAACTCTGTCCTAGTTATAGTTGACAAATATTCCAAAAAGGCAAAATTCTTACCTAACCACAAAGAAGATAGTGCTATGGACGTAGCTTTACTTTTCTGGAACAGGATCATAGCTGATTAGGGTATACCCAAGATTATAATCAGTGAAGGAGACCCCAAATTCACCTCTGAGTTTTGGAGGAATCTACATGATATACTGGGTACTACTCTAGCATTTTCTACAGCATACCATCCCCAAACTGACGGATTAGCTGAAAGAATGATACAAAACCTAGAAGTTATGTTGAGGAGGTTCTGAAGCTTTGGTCTAGATTACAAAAACTCAGATGGTTATTGCCATGATTGGGTAAGCCTACTTTCAGCTCTAGAGATGGCTTATAACAGCAGTAAGCATTCTGCTACAAAAGAAGCTCCTTACATACTAGAAAGAAGATTGATTCCAAAACTGCCTAGGAATAACTTAAGCTATAACTTAGCCACCATTCATCCAAAATCTCTTGACTTCAAGAAGATGATGGATCTGGCAAATAATCATGCTCAAAAATGTGTAGAAGAAGCAGTAGAATACAACAAACAAAGATGGGACAAATCACATAAAGAACCTGACTTTAAAATAGGAGATCAGATCTTGATATCTACAACCAATTTCAGCAATCTAGCAGGTAACAAAAAAATGAAACCAGCCTTTTTTGGACCATTTTTAATCAAGAAGATGCATGGCATAAATGATGTAGAAGTGATCTTGTGTGAAGAATTACCAAGGAAATATCCAGTATTTCCTGTTAGCCTAGTCAAACACTTTCAATCAAGAGAAGTTTTCAACCTCCCTTCAGCAATAATCCCAATAGAACCTGACCTTGTGAAAGAAAAAGGGAAAGTCAGCAGGATATTGAGAGACAAGAAAGAGAGAGTACAAGTAAAATATGTTAGACTATACTTAGTGAGATACAAAGGAGAATCTGCAGACAAAGATGAATGGTTACCAGAAAATAATATACCTGATGGACCAATACATCTCAGAAACTACAGAGCCAGCAAAAGGAACTGAAGCACATATGAAGTTAATTTTTTCTCCCAACTTCCTCCCAATTTTTTTCAGATATGGCCATATCTTGGAGTGGGGGAATTTCACCTTGCTACTATTGCAGAGCAAGCTGCAAAAGTAACAAAAATAAAATAATAAATAATAAATATAAAATTAACCTGAGAGTGAGTAGGGAAAACCTAAATATTTTTACAGAAATGGATTCTTGACCCAAAATTAGGTAGGGTCACTCACTGACCCCACCCTTGAAATCCAACTCCTTATATTTTTAAAAATTAAGGAAAAAAGACCAAAATACTACGGATGCACATATTATTACAGAAATGGATTCTTCACCCAAAATTAGGTAGGGTCACTCACTGACCCCACCCTTGAAATCCAACTCTTTATATTTTTAAAAATTAAGGAAAGAAAGACCAAAATACTATGGCTCCACATATTATTACAGAAATGGTTTCTCCACCCAAAATTAGGTAGGGTCACTCACTGACCCCACCCTTGAAATCCAACTCCTAATATTTTTAAAAATTAAGGAAAGAAACACCAAAATACTACGGATCCACTATTGAATTTTTGTTCAATTAAATATTCCACACACATTGTCACATATAGGTTTCACACCTAAAATTCAGTCAGAATTGAGGTGTTGTGTATATTTTTGGAGTTACGGACGGAAATGTGTTTTTTCACAATTCCCGCACGGAGCCACGGAAGCCAATGAACCGGCGCGTGGCTGAGATACAGCCCTGTCACTCTGTCAATGTCGTGTACGCAGCCCCAGGCCTCTGACAAGTATGCAGCCACGGGACTACGGGTTGAAAGAGTTACAGGCGGCCTGCGAAGCTTAGGTACTGCGTAAACATGCTACAACCCACACAGGAACATTCTACATATGTAATAAATATTCCCGTGGATATTAGATAGTCTAAAATTACATAATATTATATAAAAATACTTAAATAATCCTTATACATATTTTTTCTTTAATATAATTCAAAGTACCAAAAATGTCGAAAATAAGACAATGACAATTTCTAAAAATATATTAAAATACTTTAATAAATTTTTATGAGGATTTCTAGGCATCAATATCTCCGTGACATACTAAGAAAAGTAATGATGTTAAAATATCACATGAATTCACATGACTTATATTTTTAATTAATTATCTTAGTAAATCGACTTGAACTCGAAAATAAGGAGTAAAATCAATATCATGACTTTTACTCCAGATATATAATACATAATGAGAACTTGCCTGATATCAAGATGGCTGTAGAAATGTCGATTTAAATAATTGTTAAATCATTGGGAACATTTACTAAGGATAATTAATTAAAAAATACCTAAATGGGATTGATTAGTGTTATTCACACGTCCTAATATCTATTATGAAGTAGAAGAATTCCCATACCCTGAGGAATTAAAAGCTACCCATACTATAGCACCAAAAATACATGACAGGATACCCCTGGTTACCCTGCTAGCCTTAGTGTCCTTCCCTTTGATTACCTGCAACCCTCAGAAGGACAATATTGGGACTTCAAAAGCTATCAATAAAGAGCTCTTTTGAGGATATTGATGGGCAGAGACCCAGTTATATTTATATCCAGAAACCATTCCAAGGTAATCAAGTACTTATAAAAGATAAGTAAGTGATTTATGGCTAAGTCTGATCAATAATATCCGTCCTCAACCTCTTTTTTATCAATAAAAACTGCTGAACAACCGTATAACCCCAGTATACAGGTTTAACCCATCAGTGCACGTCTCAAACAGATACCCAAAGTATTTAATAATATACCAGCGAGTTTTATTATTCTTTCTCTGTCGTGGCAGCTTGGTTACAAGGCCCTGCCACTCCAATGTGTATTTTATATACATATTATCTTTGGGTAAAATATCCTTTAAACTAAAGAGCCCAAAGTAACCAGGACTACATGTTTTCATACTGAAATCCCCAAAGAGAGGTGTTGAAGATCCCCAGTAAAATTGTGGCCCCTCTATCAAAATATTTAATAATCAATTTATTCATATTGATTCAAAAAAATAAACCATAACCAAACCATTAACCTTGCAATAAGCTTAATCCAAATATTTTATGGATTTTTGCTGCATTTATTAAATAATATATTTATTATTTATTATATCACTTCTGGTAGCTAAAGGGTAGCAAGGTTCTTGACATCCAGGAGGCTTACATAGTATAACTCTGCCATTCTATGAAAATATTTAGAAATCATTATTAAGCTACAAAATAATATTTCTTTCTCATTCATGCTTGAGGAACAATTAAATATAAATATTTTTAACTTCCAAGAAATTTTTATTGAGTAGCATTCCAACTGACTTATATCTGCAAGAAATACCTGATAATTTCTGGATTTTTCTCAGAACATGAGTATTTTATTGGATAAAATTCAATGATTCAAAATTGTAATTCCACTTTCCAAAAATTAATTTTTTCCCCAGTCTCTAATTATATGTAAAACCTCTCAACTTAGTAACTGTTTCCAATTGTTCATGCTCCGGAAAATGTTTTGGTCTTTACAAAAAAGGTCCCAAACAGGATGTATTGTCGTGTGATTTCAGAAAAATTTAAAAACAAGGGTTGTCCATCAGAAGCTTTTGATGAATAATGAGACATAATCATTCACTCCATCTCAATTGAATTAGACAAGGATTTGTTTTAATCAATCCCATGTCATGAAAGTCTCAATCCTTTTCTGAAAACAAATCTCTGGTCATGAGCCAAACCTCCATTGCCTTAATGATTTCTGCATGTGACCCTTATAGATTTTGGGTCATATTATGTGGTTCCTTTTGGCTCACTTGGTGCCAGCCTCCAAGAATTGGGTTGTAGAAATTCAAGTGATCATTCTGGAAGATTAACTTGATTCAACTGTACAAACCCTTTCACAATATCATATGCTACATTAGAAAACTAAATTGATTTATGTCAACTTCCTGATACCAGGAACATTTTAGTCATTTAGCTACGGCAAGTGATTTTGGTCTTGTAGCAAAAGAATTCCAAGAAAATAAGTAAAATGCTCAGAAATATTGATATAATAAGAGCAAGTGCAAATTTTGGAGTTTGTTTTTTTAAAATGGTTAAAATATATTTTTAAAGTGGGGCCACATTCTATACAAAATGGGGATCTTTATTGAAGCAAGCTCTCTTGAAGGGGATCTTTTGAAATGTGTAAAGGCCTTGGGACAATGAGGTCCTATGTGGTTTCTCAAAAGGGGTTTACTAAAGGGGAATTGGAGGGCTGGATTTATCACAGCACTTATTCCTGGAGGCAAGGAGGAGATAACTTAATACTTTAATCAGATAATCCAAGATAATTGAAGAAATTCACCAATTGAAAGGATCTCAGGGAAATTTGTGGGGTTTTTGCTGATATTATTCAATGGAATTCATGATGGGTTTAGAAGTAATAATTATATTATTAGACTGAGGCCATAAATTACTTGTTTATCATTTATAAACACTTAATTGCAGATGGAAATAGTTTTGGATTGATTAATTAAAAAATACTGGTTTTTAAATAATCTAAAAAAGAGCTGTATATATACCCTGTTGGTGTAAGAAGACCTTCCAAGGGCACATAGAAGGGGTGTCCTTGTGGGTTGATTCTAGAAGGCTGTCCAGGGCTAACTTTGCACACAAACTTAGTTCTTTCAATCAGATGACCCTTTCTGTCTCATAATTTATTATGAAATAGTTATGAGAGTCTTTTTAAATTTTAATTTGTTATTAATAGATTTCTGGCATATTTGTTAATTTTATAGTAGTTTCCTTTGAGTGACATGGTCAGAAGTGGGTATTTGTAGATTTCAAGCCATCTTCTGAAAATTTTTGTTGTTTTTAATCATTTTTAGAGAAACTCCTTTTTGTGCTTTTTGGTTTATAATGATTTGATAATGTTATTTATGTGAAGAAGATTATTATTATTTTCCCTAATTTGTCTGTCTTATGCTTTGAATTTCATAATTTTTATTCAATATTCAGAGTTTTCAGAAGTCCCCCTATCTTTCAGTCAAGGTTTTACATATGCATGATGCATGAATGTTGGTTTTAACCTGTTCCTGCGGTACCAGGCGTCCAGGAGTGATTCCAGTAATTTTGATGCATCCCTTACAGCTGCATGCCGGAATCTGGTATCTGCAGCCAGCAGTATATTGCATGTTGGTTTCTTGAAAGGTGCATATACTTTGAGTTTCAGGCGCATGTACCTTGCTGTATGGATGCAGGGCTGCACCCGGGAATTGTGACAGAACACAAATCCGGCTGTAACTCCTGAGATATAAATGACACCTCAATTCTGAGTGAATTTTAGGTGTTAAAAATATACATGACATTACATGTGAAATATTAAAATGGCCAAGAAAGCGCCACATTGATGCTTTGGCCTTTTGGGTATTTTAATTTTGAAATACTTTAAAAATATAAGGAAATAAAATTGAAAGGTGGTTTCAGTAATGGACCCTACCATATTTTGGGTGAGCAATCCAAATCTGTAGTAAAAATTTAGGATTTCTTACTCTTTTTATTTTTATGATTTTATTTTTTTTATTATACTTTGACAGGTTTCTCTGTACAAGTAGCAAGCTGAAATCCCCCCACTCCAAGATAGGTCTATATCTGAAAGGTTTTTTGCTTCAATGTCTCTTACTGGCTCTGTATTAGGTGTATGGGTCCATCTGGAATTTTTTTTTTCAGGTAGCCATTCATCTTTATCATCAGATTCTCCTTTTTATCTGACCACGTAAAGTCTGGTATCTACCACATTGATCCTCTCCTTCTTTTTGTTAATGATCTTGCTTATTTTCCCTTTTCCTTTATCAGGGTCAGCTTCCACAGGTATCTCTGGTGGAGGGATTTTCTCTCCTTCCCTTGGGTTAAAATGTTTGATCAGGCTCACTGGGAATAATGGGTGTTTCCTGGAAATTTCATTACTTACAGCATTCCTTCCATGAAGCTTTGTGATGGTGAATGGTCCTACAAAGGCAGGTATCAACTTTTTTTCCTGAAAGTTTGTTAAAATTAGTGGTTTAGATTAGAACTTGGTCTCCAATTTTATAATAAGGTTCTTTGTGTGTTCTATCACATCTTTGTTGATTATACTCAACAGCCTCTAGAAAACATTTAGAAGCATTATTTTGGGGTATTTTAACAATTTTCTTGAAGTCAACTGAGGTAGGATGTATATTAATCATGTCTTTGGGTAACTTGGGTATCCATCCTCCTTCCAGGACATAGGGAATTGTTTTGGTGGTTGTGTTTTCTGCTTTTGTAATCCATTTCCAAGGCAGGGAAAAGAATAACCCAGTCATGGCAATATCCATCTGTGTTATTGTATTCTAGTGTAAAGCAGCAGAATCTTCTGAGAATGTCCTCTGGAGTTTGGATCACTCTTTCAGATAATCCATCATTTTCAGTATGGTAGGCTGTTGAGAAGGGTAATATAGTTCCCTACATATTGTGAAGGTTTCTCCAGAATTCAGATGTGAATTTGGGTTTTCTATCACTTATTATAATCTTGTGGAGTCCTAAATCTGCAATGAGCCTGCTCCAGAACAGTAAAGCCAATTCCATGGAAGTATCCCCCTTGTTTTTGGGCAAGAATTTGGACTTCTTGGTGAACCTATCCACTATGACTAAAAATGAGTTTTAAGAGTAGGCTCCTCCTGGAGGTAATCCTGTGACAAAGTCCATTTTGGTCATTTCCCATTTATTCTTGAGGTCAGTGATCTTCTGTAATATGCCAAATCTCTTCCCAGTTTTCCTGTTAGATTTCTGGTATGTTTCACAGTTTTAAACATAATTGATGGTGGAGTCTCTCCAGATAATCTACCCAGGACTTTGTTTGACCTTTTCTAAAGTCCTGTCAACAGATAGGTTCCCCAAGGAGCAGTTTTTGTGGCATTCAGGTAGGATATATTTGATATGTTCCTCATTAGTCAATACTAGGAAACTGGAGTGTTGATTTCTGTAATATAAAAGTAAATCTCATAGAGTAAATTTTCCAGCTTGGTATACTTTTAATAATGGCTCAGGAAATCTGTTGATTATTTCAGAAGGAGAGTTGGTGCTCTCCATAATAGAAATTAGGGTCCTTCTTCTGGGGCTGTAAGTTTTCCTATAGGATTAAAACAAGGATTCATCCAATTCACAGGTATGTATACCAGTTGTTGGATCCTCAATGTCAAGCAGGTTCATATTAAGTATGGGGAAAATTTTATGATCTTCTGGGTAATGAGCAGGGTTACTAGAGTCATCAGGTAGAGAATTCCTACTCAGACTGTCAGAATTTTGGTGTTTTCTACCAAATTGATGGACCATAGTCATATTTCCTCTATACTTCTCAATGGCTATCTGCCATCTCAACATGCGCCTGCTAGGGGTTTTCATGTTCATCAGAGTTCTGACAGAATTGCAGTCAGTGATTACCATAAAGTTGTTTCCTTCAAGGTAGTAATGGTGTTTCTCTAATTCCCATACTAGAGAAATTAATTCCATTTGTCTGGCACCATATCTTTTCTCAGTATCCTTGACTTGTCTAGAGATAAAGAGTATTGGTTTTTCTACTTGCTTATCATCTTCAATTATTTCCTGATGAAGGGCGGCTCCCAGTCCTTCCATTCTAGATTCAATGTATAGCTTGAAGGGTTTTCTGTAATCAGGTTGTATGAACACAGGGGCTGCGGTCATAGCTACTTTGAGTTCTTCATAATTCTTTACCCTTTCATGAGTCATCTCAAAGAGAGTGTTGTTGTTGCAAATTTTGTACAAACATCTAGTCAGTAATGCAAAATAGGGTAAGTACTTCCTGTAATAGCTGCAGAAACCAATGAAAGACAATATTTAAGTCTTGTTATGGGGCATTGGTCTATTCATAACAGCAGCTACCTTGCTTTGATCAGCTGTGAGGGTTAGACCAGATACTATTTTCCCTAAGGCCTTGAGTTTCATATATCCAAAGTTGCACTTATTCATGGATAATTTCAATCCTATGGTAGAGATGGTTCTCAGAACTAATCTTACTTTTCCCATATGGGTATTCCAATCATCAGTGTAGATTATGAAATAATCAATGTATAACATCATCCAGCCTTGCCTCATAAACTGGCCTAGTACTTTATCCATCATTCTTTAGAAGTGGGAGGGAGTTTTTTTGATTCCTGCAAAGGGAATTCTCAAATACTCATATATCCCTGGATGGCATATGGTCCTCATGAATTTCCTACTATCAGGAGTGATGGGGATCTGGTGGAATCCTTTGAACATTTCCATGGTAGTTATTAACTTAGCCTTTGAAAATTTATGGAGAGCATGGTCAATCCTAGTGATAGGATAGTAGTAATTATTCCAAGCTATTATAACTGCTTTAGTCACATTTACTTCTTCATTATGTCCTAATTACCTTAGAACTTGTAGGTCTATCAATTCCTGGATATGGATTTCAAGGGCAGCTCTTGATTTTGGGCTAGAAGGGTAAGCAGGTCTCCTAAAATTTGGAGGATAAGGAGTTTTGATGGTTAAGGTAAGAATCATTTCATGTCCTTTAATATTACCAATAGGGCGATCCTTAGTGCAGAAAGCATTTTTATTCTCAAAGAAGACTTGGAGAATATCCTGTTTTTGGTCCTTAATGAGATGGGAATTCAAAGCTGCTGGGAAGAAGTTTTCTTGGTTGAAATTCTCCAAGTATTTATAATAGGTGGAATAAGAATTTTGATTGTTAACATGGAATATTTGGAATTTCTTGTTCCAATTCCCTCCTATAGTGAAGTATCTAACCTTACTTTGGATCATGTCTATTCCATACAAGCTTAGAGAGTCATTTCCAAAGAAGAAGTAGTCACATACTCCATTTTGTAGTAGTAAAAATTGAATTTCCAGTTTAATTTATCCTTTAGAGTGGGTGAATATGATATCGTTGTCCATACTCCAATAGCATTGGAGAATGAATTGCAACTGCTGAACTTAGCTGAAGGTACTGGTATTAAGTTTTTTTCAAAATTTGGATCTTGTTTTTCTGAATAAGAATATCCAACCCAAGAGCAAAAGGCCCCACTATTCAGCAATAGCTTCACTGGAGAATCTTGGATTAGACCAGTAGCATAGAAAGCTTTAACAAAATTGTAAATTTTTCTGTTGGAGGATTTCTGAGTGAAGCTCTTAGCTTCAGAAACATGTTGAATCTCCAGGGTGGTATTCCATTTTTCAGGCTAGTTAGAATCTTCATGGATAGAGTTTATCCCCATTAAGGATTCTAGTTTCCCTTCAAAGACATTGATGGTTTTAGTAATGATGAGTTCACATTCAGATATTGAACCATCAGTGTCATCTAGTTGAGGGTCAAGATTATTGTCATACTATTCTCCTTCAATAAGATTAATCCTTCTCTTGGGTTTGGGACAATCAGTTCTTACATGCCCTGTCTGGTTACAGTTCCAGCAAACCATTTCCTTGTTTTTGGAAGTCTTCTTGACTCCCAATATGGGGGTAGAAGGATACTTAGCTTTAGTGTTTTATTCTTCTTTAGTGTTATTGCTGAGGTCCTTTGGTTTGTTAGTTCTATTGTCAATACCATTCATATCAATAGTTTCCTCCAATATACCAATGAGAGTAGAGAGGTCAGAATTGATAGGCATCCTACATTTTACAATGTGTTGAAGGTGACCAGGACACAAGTTGAGGAGTCTTTCATTAATCTCTCCTTTTTCAGCATTAGATTAGAAGCAATCCAAACTCTTCTTCTGCTCTAGACACCACTTATGATGCTTATCTTTTGAGGAATCAAAAAATGAATTTTCAAAGTTCTTGATCATTTCCTTTTTCCAAATTATGGTTCCAAACTGGTCTTTAAACATTCCTTTCCAAGAATTGCAAGACTGATATCCTGCTTCTTCCTCTTGTTAATTAACCAATCTAGGGCTACCCCTTTAAATAATCTGGTCAACCTTACTACTTCTATAGTATCTGGGAGATCATCTGAAGCAAGACCATGGTCAATGAAATCAATGAAGCTGACATGGTTGTAATATCATTCTCCTGAGAATTTAGTCCACTCAGTTACAGTGGGTAAAGGCTTAAGTTCTAGTCCTACCTCAGGAGTAGGACTGGGTCTATAAGTTCATTTCTTACCATTCCAGAACTAGGGGAGATGTCAGAGATAATACTAATCCTGGTAAGTTTTGCTTCATCTGAGTTCAGGGGAGATGTACTTGAGTTGAATTTGAGGTCTATTAGATCAATCTTAATCATTCCTCAATCTAAATCAACTTTACTGCTCATCAATTCTATTTTTTTAACTAGGTAAGCAGAGGGATTATCAGTTTCATTTTTAATGTCTCCTTTAAGTTGTTCAATGGAGAGGAGAATTTCTTCTTTTCCAGAAGAATAATTATTGTTTATGTGTTTGATCATAGATACCTTATCCATGTTTATAGTTTCTCTCACTTGTTTGATTTATAGCTCAATGGTTATTGGTGATTCTGGATTACTTTGGTCTGAATCTGAATTATCTCATCTAATTTACCATGAATTTTATACAAATTGCTTCTTATGATGTTAAATTTGTAAAAAACATTATCAGAAAATTTTTCAAAGATAGGTGTTACATCTGCATCTGGTTGTGATAAAATTTCTTCCACTTCTGGGCTAGAAATATTACATTGTCCCAGTCTTTGGGATTCCTCATCTTTTGATGATTGGAGGACCTCAAAGTTTTGGGGTCTTTTCCCTTTAACCTTGCTAGTTGATCCCAAGGATTCTAACTTTCCACGTATTTCTCTACTTCCTTCATGGGAATTAATTTATGCGGGACTATTTGTGAGGACTTGGCCTGTGATATGGCTTTTCTCATACCCACCATGTCCTCTTGTGCTTGGCCCAGTTTTGAGGCCTCCCAATAAATCACATTGTCCTTTAATAGGAACTTTATTTTGGACTCCTTGGCTACTTCCCGCTGGGGTGGTTTGGGCAGAGACGTAGCCGCCAGGGATAACTCTCTGGGTGAGGGAGACTTCTCCAAGAATTGATTGGTTGAGTTGGACGGTGCGGGCGCTGGCGGGTCTTGCGGTACTAGCGTTGCGGGTTCAAGTACCCTCATTGTGCTCTCTATAGGCTCTCTTACGGGTGTGAGTTCCTCTTGGAAAAGATCCATAGGACGGGGCTTGTCTGGTTGCTGCGGGTGTTGGGCCTGTTTTGTGAGATAGTACAAAAAATGGGTAAGTTTTTCAAAGTCTTTTGAAAAAATAATAAATTTTATATACATATATTTTAATTCATTTAAGCTTACTTAATCTTAAATTCAATGGTAATAAGCCTTTGTTGCGGTCAAAAATGTCCTTGGTTGGTAATCCAGGGGGGTCTAGATGGGTACAGATGACATCTTGGCTTAAGTCAAAAGATCTGTGATTTGAGTGGCTTTCCCACAAGTCTTTCTCAAAAAATCAGCAATAGAAAATTTTCTCTCCAATACAGAAAATAATAAAATAAAAAAAATCATTTATTTTCAATTTTATTAATTTTTATTAATTTTTTTCTGATTTTTATCATTATTTTTTTTTAAAAAATAATAAAATTATAAGCTTGCCTTTCTCTTTATGAAATAAATAAAGTAGCCTTTGGTATCTATTCCAGGCCTTTTGTGCCTCAATTCTGAGTGAATTTTGGATTGAAAACCTTTACATGAAATTACATGTGAAATATTAAAATGGCAAAAAAAGTTCCATAGTGATGCCGTGGCCTTTTGGTCATTTTCCTTTTAATTATTTTAAGAATATAAGGAATGAGAATTCAAAGGTGGGTTCAGTGAGTAAACCTACCTTATTTTGGGTGAGGAATCCAAATCTGTAATAGAATTTTGGTATTTTGCAGTCTTTTTCTTTATATGAATTTGTTTTATTTTTTATTATACTTTGACAGATTGCTCTCTACAAGTAGCAAGCCAACAATTTATCTGTGTGTGCAAATGAAACATTGATATAAATTTGAACTTCAAATCAGTTTCATCATCCTTCCACGTTCAATAAACTCACTGGTTTGGGGCTATGAAGTTCCCTGAATCAAGAAAATTCATAGATAAAGTGGGAAAAACCATCTCCACTCTTTTTAAAAGTTGAATCATTATTGGGTCCCCCAAAAATATTTTTAAGGCTTTTTCATAAAGTTTTCCAGATATTCTAGGGCCTTGTTCTTTGATTTGATTATGCTGCAGGCCATCAAGGGGAAATTTGGGCTGGTAAAAACCCTTGAAATAAACTTGAAGAAGCATGGCTTATTCAAATGGTTCCCAAAAATCATGGGTTTGCAGCTTTTTGTGGTTGTAAACATTTTTGAGATTGTAATTGGGAATTCCGATGAAATGAGATGATATGAATGAATGAATTTTATAGAGAAAGTAAAAAAACAGGTTTTGGATGACATATGAAGAATATTTGCACCCAAAATCATTGGTTGTGTTCCAATCAAGAGCTCAAAAATCCCACAAGAGTTTGGGTTGTGGAATACAGAACTAATGAAACTCACAAAAGTTGCAAGTGCAGTGGCTGAATTCAACCTTTTTTGCGTCTCTTCTAGTTCCTGCAAAGTATCTTCTCCTTCTCAAGTTGGGGATTTCTGAAAGTGTTTATGACCTGCCTGGTTTGAAATTATACATAATTTAACTTAACCTGGTTTGGAATGACTATTTTTTTGAATCTATTCTCAACTGATAAGCATGAGAATATCTTTTGTGTCTTGGTTAGAGACAGTCAAGTTTGAAATTCTCAGCAGCTTCTGGTTGTCAGCCTGCTACTTAGCACAGAGCAACCTGACAAAGCAGCAACAATAATAATATTAACAAAATAAAGATAAATGAATAAATAAAATTATTATAAAATGAAGAAGTAGGAAATCCATAAATATTATTGCAGAAATGGATTCCCCACCCAAAATAAGGTAGGGTCACTCACTGACCCCACCCTTGAATTCGTACTTGTTATATTTTTTAATTAATTTAATACAGAATGGTAAATGACCACGGCACCAGTATGGCACTTTTTAGCCATTTTAATATTTCACATGATATGTCATGTATAGGTTTCACACCTAAATTTCAGTCGAAATCCAGGTGTTGTGTGTAGTTTAGGAGTTACACGGGAAATTGTGTTTTTGTCACAATTCCCGCACGCAGCCCCGCGTCCCTAGCTCCGGTCTCCCGCGTACGCAAACTCCCGCACGCAGCTCCGCGTCCCTACAGCGTTGGACTCCCGCGTACGCCAACTCCCGCACGCAGCCCCGCGTCCCTACAGCGCTGAACTCCCGCGCGCATCTGAGCAGCGGATCAGTCCCCGCGCGCATTTGAATGGACTGATCTCCGCGCCTCCTATGACATCCAGGTACCGCTCAGAGAAGCTACAACATAGTGGGATATACACTACATATGTAAAGCCAACACACGAGCATAGATTAAGGTTCAAAAACCTTAAAAATCAATTGAAATTAGTTAATAACTAATTTTTAGTATTTTTTATTAATTAAATAAAGATCCAGACTCACCACGAAGTAAGTTGATCAGAACCTTCAAAGACCACGAAACTACATAAGGAGTGGTCGTAAAAATTATTAAAAATTACATACAGGATCAGCAGAGGATGGAGAATCAATAAAAATCTACGTCTGCTCACTTTGGACCAGTACTTACTGTACAAATTAAGGATCAGTGCAGGATCAGCAAAATGACTAATCTATTGATTAACAGATCCTGCAGCTAAAAAGGAGCTGTTCCTTGACAGATCTAAGGCCAGCAGGCTAACAGCACCTTGAGGACGTGCCAATCTTGCCCTGATTGCCCCCCTAGCCTCAGCCCACGGCTAGTACCCCTTCTAGAGGTCCTCAAGCACCCAAAAAAAGGAATATTTAAACAGGCTCTTTTGCCCTTCTGTTTCCAAATCAGTTAATCAGTTATCAGGAATTATTTATTATCAATCAGACACGGTGTCATTGTTAATCAAGTGCTTATATGAAGATAAGCAAGTGATTTATGACTTAGTCTGTAGTAGTATTATTTACCTTTATTAACCAATCAACCATTGAAGTTTAGTCAAGCAATCAACCCCATCTGCTCTGAAACCCTTCCAATTACTCCAGGATTTTCGTGGTCAAGTACTCAGAGTGAGTGTTTCCCCTTCCTGTCTAGGCCACGTGTGCTGTTAAGCCCGGCCATTAGTGGAATAAGTCCTTTATAAGGCACCCATATTTATTCCAAGGTTCTTAAACTGCCTAAGGAGGCCCCTTGAAGAGAGGTTGCTAGTCTGTAAAGATCCCCAGTAGTATAATACTGTGGCCCCTCTTTATATTTTATATTTAAAATATTTATAACCAAACCAAATAAACCTTGCACTTGCTCTTACCGTACCATTATTGGAGCTTTAAAGTGTTTATTCTTTGGAATATTATTGCTCCAAGTTCTTTTATCACTCTCTGTAGCTAAAGGACTGCAAGGTTCCTGGTATCAGAGAGCTGACAACTGGGGGTCTGGCCGGGAAATATCCTCAATAATTAATTATTTAATTAATTATCTCCTGGACCAGTTATTTATATAAAAATTATATAAGTAGAAATACTTATCATTTATCTTGATCTTTTAATTCGTCCAGTGGATTTAAAAACCAATGGAGAATTGATCAATTATTATTTAAATCTTCTTAAACAGAAAAAAGAAGAAAAATTACGTAACTTTGTGCCTGTTGTTATAACTCCTGAGCAGAAACAAGAGAGACTTCTTTATTATAGAGAAAAAATCTCAAAAGAAAAGGAACAAGAGTTAGAAAGAATTATCAATTTTAACTCCTTGTTAAGACAGCACAAAGAGTGGAAAACCTATCAAAGAAAGCTTTCTGCTTTTAAGAGACGGTATCCAAATTATAAAAGTGAGCTTTGATCTCCTTTTTATTTTTTTTTATAAAAAAAAATCACAAAAAAAAACTCGAAAATTATAATAAAAATTATTATAAAATAAATAAATATATAACTTATATTTTATTATTTCTAGTGGACTTTGTCTTTGGTGATCTTATTGACCAAGACCTCTTAGAGGACGTCCCAGACTGTGGACCCTTGGATTTGTCCCAAGATTTAATTGGAACCCACTCAGATCCCGTTGGAATACCCTCCAAGGACGGACCTGACCCCAACAAGGACTTAGTGCCTTTAAACCTTCATATAAGTAAGAAATATTTTTTTAAAAAAAAAAAAAAATTACTCGAAAAAAATTATTTTTATAAAGTTTCGACAAAAACTTATATAACCTTTAAAATGCTTCAAAACAGACGCAACACCCGTGCCAGTGGACGCGCCCCGTCATATGGATCTTTGTCGGAGGAACCCGTGTGCGCAAGGATGCCAGTCGCGAACGCAATGAGGATCGAGCCAGTGATCGCTCCGATCCGAGCGACCGCAACAACGACCGCGGCCGCCGACTCGACCAACTCACCGTTGGAGGTTCGTCCCTTGTTGAACGTGAAATCCCAGGAGGATACCGTTCCACCTATGCCACCCCAGCCGGACTCCTCCAAGGAGGAGAAAATAAAGGTATTAGTGAAAGAACACGTGGGTCATTGGGAACTGTTCAAACAGGCTCAGACCCAGGAAGACCATCAGGGTATGAGAAAGGCCATATATTTGGCAAAGAAGACTCAAATAACCCTCCAAAAATTAATTCCCAAGAAAGAAGTAGAAAGTTACGTGAAGAATTGGAATCCTTGGGACCAATTAGTTTCCTTAAGAGGAAACAACAACAACAAGAAGAAGAGATCTCTAGCCCATCAGAAGTTAAAGAGTCCCAAAGAGTGGGACAACATAATATCTTTGGCAAGAAAATGGAAGAAAGTTTACCGCAATTAGACGTAGAAACTTTCAACTTGTTTTCCATAAATGTTTCTCATAACTTTGATATCATTGGCAAATGTTTTGATAAAGTATATGAGCAATTGGATAAAGTAAACACCAATTTTGGTAAAGTCATGCAATCCCAATCCAACTTGATCAAAATCAATGAGTTAGAAGTAAAACAAATAAGAGACAGCATTAGTTTGAGTAAAGGAGAACTAATAAATTATCTGGAAAACAATACTTCAGCTATCCAAGAAGAAATTCTTCTATCTATTGAACAAATCAAAGAAGGTATTAATAAAACAGACCACACTTCACCTTCTCATATCATTAATAAAATTGATTCATTAAGTAACAAACTTGATCTGGAATTAGGTATGATTAAGAATGATCTCAGAGATCTAAAGATAAACTTATCTCAACCCAATGCAGACTCTGACGAAATCAGACCTTCCAGGTACCACAGTACGCCCCAACTACCTTCTAGACCAAGACTAACAAGGCTTGAATCTTTCAGACCTAGTCCCACTCCTGAAGTAGAACAAGCATTAAAATTACTTCCCCCTATCACGGAGTGGCCTAAATTCTCCGGAGAAGGATAATACAATCATGTCAGTTTTATTAAGTTTATTGACTATACTCTGGCCTCTTATGAACTTCCTGATAACATAGCCGTAGTAAGACTACCTAGACTATTTGAAGGAGTAGCCCTTGACTGGTTCATTAATAAGAGAGAAGAGGTAGGATCTTTGTCATGGAATTCATGGAAAGATTTGATTAAGGAACAATTTGGTACCAGAATTTGGAAAAGAAAAATGATGAAAACTTTCGAAACTTCTTTGTTTGATCCATCTAAGGACAAACCTCACAAATGGTGCCTTGACCAGAAGAGAAGACTAGACTGCTTCTACCCAAATGCTGATAAAGAAGAAGTCAATGAAAGACTCCTCAACCTATGTCCAGGACAACTTAACCATAGCGTAAGGTGCAGAATGCCCATGAACTCTGACCTTTCCACTCTCATAGGAGTATTAGAAGAAACTATTGACATGAATGGCTTAGACAAAAAGCTTAATAAACCCAGAGAACCAACTACTAGGAATAAGGAAGATTATAATAACAAGAACAAAGAACTTCTACCTAACAACTCAGAAGCCAAGAATACTTTGGTGACCAAAGAAAAGACATGTTGGAATTGCAACCAAACAGGGCATGTAAGACCTGACTGTCCTTTACCCAGGAGAAAGATTAATCCTATTGAAGGAGAAGAGGATGACACTAATCCTGACCCTCAACTAGACGACACTGATGGTTCCATCTCTGAATGTGACCTAATTATCACTAATCCCATTAATGTCATCGAAGGCAACATAGAATCTTCCCTAGATATTAACCCTGTTAATGAAGATAGCAATTTGCCTCAAAAATGGACACCCAACATGAAAATCCAACATGTTTCTGAAGCTAAGACCTTAACCCTTAAACCTTCTATTGGAAAAGGGTACACTGGTGGTAAAACCTGTTATGCCACTGGCTTGATACAAGGTACCCCCGTAAAATTACTTCTAGACAGTGGAGCCTTCTGCTCTTGTGTTGGAACTGACTACTTAGATAAACAGGATTCCAACTGGAAGAAAAACTTACTACCTGTACCTCGAGCCAAGTTTAGCAGCTGTAACTCACCTCTCAATGCTATTGGAGTATGGCCAACAGAAATCATACTCCCCCACTCTAAAGGATCAATCAAGATAAAGATTGAATTTGTAGTACTTCAAAATGGAGTATGTGATTATTTTATTATAGGAAATGATTCTCTTTGCCTGTACGGGATAGATGTCTTCCAGAGTAAAGGGAGATATTTCACTATAGGAGGAGATTGGAACAAGAAGTTCCAAATATGCCATATCAATGCTAAAGCTGCTGATTCCACTTATGAGAGACACTTAGAAACTTTTAACCAGGAATACTTTTCCCAAGCTGCCTTGAATTCCCAGCTTAGTGAAAACCAGAAAAGAGATATTCTCCAAGCATGCTTTGAGAACCAGAATGCTTTTTGCACTAAAGATCATCCCATTGGTAATATCAAAGGTCATGATATGGTCTTAACTTTGACTATTAAGCCTTCTTACCCTCCTAACCTCAGGAGACCAGCTTACCCTTCTAGTCCAAAATCTAGAACTGCTCTAGAAAGCCACATCCAAGAACTAGTGGACTTACAAGTCTTACGGAAAGTAGGGCATAATGAGCAAGTAGACGTAACTACCCCCGTGATAATAGCCTGGCACAATGATAAGTCTAGGATGGTTGGAGACTTTAGAATGCTCAACAACTACACCCAAGCTGACTATTATCCTATCCCAAGGATTGACCACGCTCTACATAATCTTTCTAAAGCTAAGTTCATTACTACTATGGACATGTTGAAAGGCTTTCACCAAATACCTATCAGTCCGGATAGTAGGAAATTTATGAGAATTATATGTCATTTAGGCATATATGAGTATCTCAGAATGCCATTTGGTATTAAAAATGCTCCTTCCCACTTCCAGAGAATGATGGATACAGTCTTAGGAATGTTCATCAGGCAAGGTTGGATGATGGTATACATAGATGATGTTATCATTTATTCAGACGATTGGGATACTCACATGGACAAAGTAAGGCTAGTACTTAAAACAATTGCTGCAGTAGGATTAAAAGTATCTATGAAAAAGTGCAACTTTGGATACGGAGAACTCAAAGCTCTAGGACACATTGTTTCTGGACTAACCTTAACTGCTGACCAAAGTAAGATAGCAGCAGTAATGAACAGACCTATTCCCCAGAACAAAACGGAACTCTTATCCTTTATAAGCTTCTGCAGCTATTACAGGAAGTACATACCTAAATTTGCTAACCTCACCAAGTGTTTATATGAGATCTGCAACAACAACACTTTGTTCGAAATGACTCATGAAAGATTGAAGAATTATGAGGAACTCAAAGTAGCTATGACTACTGCCCCAGTGTTGATACAACCAGATTATTCTAAACCTTTCAAACTTTACATAGATGCTAGCATGGAAGGATTAGGAGCTGCATTACACCAAGAAGTAATAGAAGAGGATAAACCAGTAGAGAAACCTATACTCTTCATATCCAGACAAGTCAAAGATACTGAAAAGAGATATGGTGCCAGCCAAATGGAATGCCTTGCTCTAGTATGGGCATTAGAAAAACTCCACTATTATTTGGAAGGTACAAACTTCGTGGTAATCACTGATTGCAATGCTGTTAGGACTCTCATGAACATGAAAAATCCTAGCAGGCATATGTTAAGATGGCAGATAGCCATACAACAGTACAGAGGTCAGATGACAATAGTCCACCAAGCTGGAGTTAAACATCAGAATGCTGACAGTCTTAGCAGAAATGCTCTACCAAATGATACTAGCAATCCTGCTCATGACCCAGAAGATCATGATATATTTCCTATACTAAACATTAACCTGTTTAATCTGGAAGCTCCCATCATAGGAATTCACATATGTGAACTAGAGGAATCACTGTTCAGCTCCATCAGAGAAGCATACAACTCTGACATGAAGACTTTGATTAACATCATAGAAAGTACTTCCCCTCCATCTGAACTCATAAACAGTTTACCTGAACCCCTACTGAAGTCCTATAAAGAAGGAAGATTCACACTGTGGGATGGGATATTATATTACCGGCATAAACACTCTAGTGTTATAGTCTTGACCCAAGCAGAGCATATCAAACTTGTTTTAGCTGAATGTCATGATAATTGCTCTTCGGGTCACCTGTCTATTGATAGAACTCTAGATAAAGTAAAACAGACTGCCTGGTGGATCAACTGGAGAGACTCCACTATCAAGTATGTTTCAAGCTGTGAAATCTGTCAGAAGTCCAACAGGACCACTGGGAAAAGGTTTGGACTACTCCAAAGGATAGCTGAGCCCAGGAAAAGATGGGAAGTTATTAACATGGACTTCGTAACAGGACTGCCCCCTGGTGGAGCTTACTCTTACAACTCAGTCCTGGTTATTGTAGACAGATTTTCTAAGAAAGCCAAGTTTCTACCTAACCATAAGGAAGACACCGCTATGGAAGTAGCCTTACTCTTCTGGAACAGACTAATTGCTGATGTAGGAATTCCTAAGATTATTATCAGTGATAGAGACCCCAAATTCACGTCTGAATTCTGGAGAAACCTCCATGATATGTTAGGAACTACCTTAGCCTTTTCTACAGCTTATCACCCTCAGACAGATGGATTAGCTGAAAGAATGATCCAGACTCTAGAGGATATGCTCAGAAGGTTCTGTTGCTTTGGGATGGAGTACAAAAATACAGACGGATATTGCCATGACTGGGTTAGCCTTTTACCTGCACTAGAAATGGCCTATAACAGTAGTAAACACTCCACTACCAAAGAAGCTCCGTACATACTGGAAAGAGGATGGATCCCCAAATTGCCCAAAGATAACCTCAATCAGGAGTTGACTAATATCCATCCAACATCACTGGACTTCAAAAACATGATAGATATGGCAAACAAGCACGCTGCTAAGTGTGTACAAGATGCTGTTGAATACAACCAACAGAGGTGGGATAAAACTCACAAAGAACCTGATTTCAGAATAGGAGATCAAGTTCTAATTTCAACCGCCAATTTCAACAATTTGGCTGGAAATAGAAAACTCAGACCAGCCTTTGTGGGGCCTTTCACTATCAAAAAACTCCATGGGAAAAATGCCGTAGAAGTCATCCTCAGTAATGAACTCTCTAGGAAACACCCAGTCTTCCCAGTTAGCCTTGTCAAACACTACCATCCCAGAGAAGGAGAAAAGACCCCTTCACTTAAAATACCAGTCTTAGATGAGCCTGAGAAGGACAAAGGAAAAGTTAGTAAAATCCTTAAAGATAAAAAAGAAAGGATCCAAGGAAAAGATGTTAGACTTTACTTAGTCAGATACAAAGGAGAATCAGCTGATAAAGATGAATGGCTACCTGAAAACAACATCCCAGATGGACCTATACACCTGAGAAACTACAGAGCCAGTAAAAGACACTGAACCCCAAAAATTTTTTTTTCAGATATAGTCATATCTTGGAGTGGGGGAATGTCAGCCTGCTACTTAGCACAGAGCAACCTGACAAAGCAGCAACAATAATAATATTAACAAAATAAAGATAAATGAATAAATAAAATTATTATAAAATGAAGAAGTAGGAAATCCATAAATATTATTGCAGAAATGGATTCCCCACCCAAAATAAGGTAGGGTCACTCACTGACCCCACCCTTGAATTCGTACTCCTTATATTTTTTAATTAATTTAATACAGAATGGTAAATGACCACGGCACCAGTATGGCACTTTTTAGCCATTTTAATATTTCACATGATATGTCATGTATAGGTTTCACACCTAAATTTCAGTTGAAATCCAGGTGTTGTGTGTAGTTTAGGAGTTACACGGGAAATTGTGTTTTTGTCACAATTCCCGCACGCAGCCCCGCGTCCCTAGCTCCGGTCTCCCGCGTACGCAAACTCCCGCACGCAGCTCCGCGTCCCTACAGCGTTGGACTCCCGCGTACGCCAACTCCCGCACGCAGCCCCGCGTCCCTACAGCGCTGAACTCCCGCGCGCATCTGAGCAGCGGATCAGTCCCCGCGCGCATTTGAATGGACTGATCTCCGCGCCTCCTATGACATCCAGGTACCGCTCAGAGAAGCTACAACATAGTGGGATATACACTACATATGTAAAGCCAACACACGAGCATAGATTAAGGTTCAAAAACCTTAAAAATCAATTGAAATTAGTTAATAACTAATTTTTAGTATTTTTTATTAATTAAATAAAGATCCAGACTCACCACGAAGTAAGTTGATCAGAACCTTCAAAGACCACGAAACTACATAAGGAGTGGTCGTAAAAATTATTAAAAATTACATACAGGATCAGCAGAGGATGGAGAATCAATAAAAATCTACGTCTGCTCACTTTGGACCAGTACTTACTGTACAAATTAAGGATCAGTGCAGGATCAGCAAAATGACTAATCTATTGATTAACAGATCCTGCAGCTAAAAAGGAGCTGTTCCTTGACAGATCTAAGGCCAGCAGGCTAACAGCACCTTGAGGACGTGCCAATCTTGCCCTGATTGCCCCCCTAGCCTCAGCCCACGGCTAGTACCCCTTCTAGAGGTCCTCAAGCACCCAAAAAAAGGAATATTTAAACAGGCTCTTTTGCCCTTCTGTTTCCAAATCAGTTAATCAGTTATCAGGAATTATTTATTATCAATCAGACACGGTGTCATTGTTAATCAAGTGCTTATATGAAGATAAGCAAGTGATTTATGACTTAGTCTGTAGTAGTATTATTTACCTTTATTAACCAATCAACCATTGAAGTTTAGTCAAGCAATCAACCCCATCTGCTCTGAAACCCTTCCAATTACTCCAGGATTTTCGTGGTCAAGTACTCAGAGTGAGTGTTTCCCCTTCCTGTCTAGGCCACGTGTGCTGTTAAGCCCGGCAATTAGTGGAATAAGTCCTTTATAAGGCACCCATATTTATTCCAAGGTTCTTAAACTGCCTAAGGAGGCCCCTTGAAGAGAGGTTGCTAGTCTGTAAAGATCCCCAGTAGTATAATACTGTGGCCCCTCTTTATATTTTATATTTAAAATATTTATAACCAAACCAAATAAACCTTGCACTTGCTCTTACCGTACCATTATTGGAGCTTTAAAGTGTTTATTCTTTGGAATATTATTGCTCCAAGTTCTTTTATCACTCTCTGTAGCTAAAGGACTGCAAGGTTCCTGGTATCAGAGAGCTGACACTGGTGGAGTAAAATTCCTATCATTCTGTGCTGTACCTTGGAAATTCAGAAAATACCAAGCAGTGGTGGAGGTGAAGGATGAGGTTGATTATAAATTCCATGGTTTTTTTGAGTTATGGAAGATTCACTAGATCAAATAATGACTTACAGAATTGATTGTTTTCAAAACTACAGATTCCCCCATATTAGTATTTCCTGAAACAGCCAGATGCAATGCCCCAAAAAAACTTCAACATCCACATTATCAAGCAGATGGTGGCTCAGGGAGGCGGAAAACTTTGCTTAAGTCTTCCACCTACCCATGGAAATTTCCCAATTTCCACAAATGACCTGGGTATCAGTCCATAGTATGGGGAAGTGGACAAATTGACATAACTAGTCCAGCATTGTTGTTTCAAGAAAAAAAATGGTGTTACTGAAATGCCCATGCTGGAAAATATATTTCATCCAAGAAGATGAATCAAAACATGGCCATATTAAAAAGAAATTTTGTAGAGATACAAGTTTTTCTGATACTTGCATTACCCTGAAAATATTTTCTTCACCTTTCTCAATCATTAAAACCAGCCTTAAAACATGATTGTAGGAACAAGGCTCCATGAATTCAATGTGGTGAACAATATTTTTCAGTGGAAAGAAATTGAAATATTTCTGGCTCAGGCCAACATCTTGGGGATGATTGGGTTTGCTGGATTATCAATTATATACTGTGAGAGTTCATTGTGACATGGATGTAAGAAGTCCCTAAATTAATGAATGGTAAATATTGTTCAAGAGAACATTTATTTCCTGTCACAGGGGCAGTTTTGGTTGAAACATGAATGAATCAGAAGGTTGGAAAATAACACAGAAAAATTGATTTCATTCAACCTACATAATCACAAAAATGCTCATTTTATGCAATGCTCAGACATGATATAAAACATAAAATCAATATTGAAATTATAAAGTGTGAGATGGCTAAGGAAGGTGGATGACTTAGCCCCAGTGGCCCCCCTCCCCAATCAAAATTTTCCAATTTCCCAATAATATTTGGCTCTTAGTCATTGGTATGGCAAAACAGACAATTTAGCATGACTGTTCCAACATTTTTGTTCCAGGAAATAGTTGTTACTGAAATGCCCATGCTGGCAAATACATTTCATGCAAAAAAATAAATAACATTGAAATATTAAAAGGAAATTTTGTAAAGGTAAATGATTTTTTGACTCTTGAAAGGCCCTGAATATATTTTATTCATCTTTCTCATTGGTTGAAGAAAATTCCCATAAAAAAAATATTTCATATTTCTCATGTCCCAAAGGTCCAAGATATTTTGGTTATTGTTGATAAATTACAGCAACAAGGTCTCAATGGAAATTTAACATGTCTATACTTAAACAAAAGCTTTCCTGCATGAGGGGAAGGAGGCTCAATAATGTCCACGGTGTCATGTATGTTTGTGGTGACCCAAAACTACCACCAACTGGTTGTATGAAGGGACATGGTGCACATGTTTGATTGAAGAGGTTTTATTAAGCTTAAAACCTGGAGTGTTATAACTATTTTATTATTCAAAGTTGCATTATGCCAGCCTAATCTTGAGTTCCTTGAGAATTGTTGAGGTTATCCCTGTTCAAATTGGTTTTTGTTTGCTTTTAGAGCTTCTCAAACCGTTGTTCTTTGTCTTGTACGGCCACCGTGAGTTACCTGGTACCCTTCAACCGCTTGATTGCGGAAAGTTGGGCGGGTTCATTGAGAACCTGGATGTTAGTTGGTGTTTGAGTTGATCATCCCCAATTTTCTGCTGGAAACCAGAGTTATTAGCTTTTGGGCATTGTTACATACAACAGCTTTGTTCTTTTGAAATTTAAAACAAACTTCTTTTGTTCCAATATCTCCCCTCAGGTAGTGCTGTTCCATTGCTACCAACTATTATCAAACTTTACCCTTACTATTTGATTGCTCACTTGAAAGTTCTGGACCTTGATCTTGGTTACATTTAAATATTTTTTAAAAAAAACAAGAGGGCAGCCTAAACAGCACCTTTCCCCTCCATGGAAATGCCATGGCCTAGGACCGTTTGGATTCTTACAGCAGGAATTGTGACAAATCAGTTTTCTGAATGTAACTCCTCAAATATACATAATTCACAAATTCTGACTAAATTTTAACTGTGAAACCTATCCATTAGGTTTCATGTGAAATATCAAAATCGCCAAAATCTCAAGGCCATGCCTTGCGGCAATTTTTTATTAATGATTTGAAAATATAAGGGATAGGAATTTGGGGTAGGTGTCAGTGAGTGACACTATCTAAATTTTGATGGAAAATCAGAATTTCAAATGACATTTCTAATTTTATTTCCTCTTCCATACTCATTTTTTTTATTTTTGTATATTCAGGTTATTTTCTGTTACTTTTGCAGCTTTCTCTGTAATAGTGGCAAGCTGAAAAAAAATTGTGGTATTCAAAATGCATGTCATGGTTTATATTCATTGCAATTAATGGAGAAAATCTCCCAAGGAATTAGAGTTATTTATGCCCATGACTATGAAGGGACATGGTGCACTTAGCCTCCCAAATTCCCATCCCTTATATTTTTAAATCATTAATAAAAAATTGCCGCAAGGCATGGCCTTGAGATTTTGGCCATTTTGATATTTCAATTGAAACCTAATGGATAGGTTTCACAGTTAAAATTTAGTCAGAATTTGTGAATTATGTATATTTGAGGAGTTACATTCAGAAAACTGATTTGTCACAATTCCTGCTGTAAGAATCCAAAAGGTCCTAGGCCAAGGCATTTCCATGGAGGGGAAAGGTGCTTTTCAGGCTTCCCTCTTGTTTTTTAAAAAAATATTTAAATTTTACCTAAGATCAAGGTCCAGAACTTTCAAGTGAGCAATCAAATAGTAAGGATAAAGTTTGATAATAGTTGGTAGCAATGGAACAGCACTACCTGAGGGGAGATATTGGAACAAAAGAAGTTTGTTTTAAATTTCAAAAGAACAAAGCTGTTGTATGTAAAAATGCCCAAAAGCTAATAACTCTGGTTTTCAGCAGACAATCAGGGATGATCAACTCAAACCCCAACCAACCTCCAGGTTCTCAATGAACCCCCCCAACTTTCCGCAATCAAGTGGTTGAAGGGTACCAGGTAACTCACGGTGGCCTTACAAGACAAAGAACAACGTTTTGAGAAGCTCTAAAAGCAAAAAAAAACCAATTTGAGCAGGGATAACCTCAACACTCCTCCAGGAACTCAAGATTAGGCTGGCATAATGCAACTTTGAAAAATAAAAGAGTTATAACACTCCAGGTTTTAAGCTTAATAAAACCTCTTCAATCAAACATGATTGGCTCCTGAAAGATGATCAAGAAAGGATCAAGACAAATATGGTCAGAGAAAGGGATCAAAGAGTGGTCAAACATGCTCTATAATTCCAACAGACATAGTTCTCTTCAACCAGAAAGGCTATTGGTTGGTGATAAGGATCAGTCCTCAGAGGGGCAAAGACTCAGGATAAAAAGGTTCAGGGGGAAATCAAAAGATATACTCATGATTATGATCATAGATTTCTATGATAATGGGGGGAAATATGCACACACTCCCATGGATGATTCAGAAAAAGTCAGGAGAGAGCCCCTTGTTTTATGGGCCATGAGTCCCTATAGACTATGTACAAGTGATAAGGCACATAGAGCGGAAAAGAAGACAATTTTAATTTTTTTTTTCTTTACGGACATGAGGAAAAAGACCAAAAGAGAAACTGATGAGAAAACAAACAACAACAAATAATTGAAATATTAAAAAAATTTTGGTGGAGGAGGAATGGAACAGCATCAGCCTGTGCCAATAATGGGAAAGGGAAGGAGACCTGCGGGTGAAGAACCGCGCCACCAGGCTTTTGGGCCCTGGAAATTGCTGGCCCCCAGATAATTGCACAAGAGGGGTCAGAGGAAATCAATGGGTGAGATTGTTTGTATGGCCGCTGGAGATGGTCAAGATGGACCTGGCAGCAGGGTGGTGATGATTGGAGGTGGAAGCTTTGGTGGGGATGTTTGGTTCAATGGTTGGATGGCCAACCAATGTGGGAGATGGGAGTGCAAGATTGGTCGTGGGAACAACCAATCAAGTCAGGGGATGGAGGTTGCTCCCGTGACCAATCTTGTGAGGGTAATTGGATGGATGACTGGTATGGGGAATTTGGATGATGGTGAACTTGATTGGGATTGGATGATGGTCATATCCTGGTTTTGATCAAGTAAGGTGGAAGGGTAATCAAGCCCAGGGTTTTTAAACCGGAGCAGAACATTAGGGATTGGATTGAAGGACCTCTTAAGCCAAAAATGGCCTCTGAGTGAAGTTTCACGCTAGGAATGAGGATGATGCGGGTCCCAATTGAGAACCAGTGAGGATCTAGGTGGATGGAAGGAGGGATGGAACAATCTAGTACAAGGATGATATCCAAGTTCAATTGGAGATGAGGTTGAGAGATCTCCATTTCCATTGGCAATGAGGGAAATTTGTGTCCCTGCAAGGGTTGAGCCAAGCTGAGGGAGGATGAAAGATGGGTAAGATTGAGCCAAGTGGGCCTTCATCCACGCATTTGGAAAAAAAAGGGCCCAAGCAAGGATAGACAAGGATTGAAAGCAAGACCTGGGGAGTTGGGCTCCCCAGGGACCCATCCCTAAACTTCTGGGAGATGGGAAAGCTGGAGGATCAGAAGGCTGAAGGAACCTGATTCAGAAAAAAAGAATTTATATATTTTTTTTTGATGAGGAATGATGAATATAAAAAATTAAAAAAGTTAGATTTTCCGCAGCGGTCCTGAAGTGTCCATATTTGGTCTCCAAATTTCTCTTCAACTTAAAGACTTTCCCTAGTCTGCATTTGCGTTTGATGAAACGTATCAAAAAAAAAGAAAGAAAGATGATTGGAACCCAAAAAAATAAAAAAATTGCCATTTGATCTTGAGGGTGATTGGAGAAAAAAATCTTGATCCATCTAACAAAAAAATTCTAGAATTGTTGGAGATAAACAAAGGAGGTGTCCCAGGTGCTCACATATGTGGAATACAGTGAATTTTTACAAAAAAGATGCAGCAGATGAACCTGGTGGTGCACAAATTGGGCGGACTGACTTCTGATCCAAGCTGCCTCCAAAACAATGAAATTTCTTGACTTTATCAGCAGAGAACCTCCTGGCCATCTGAGAACCATCCATTTCTTCCAAAACATATGATCCACCTCTGACTTGGCGGACCACCCAATAAGGACAATTCCAGCAATTAGAGAAAAGCTTCCCCCAGTGAGTTTCCAAGCATTGATTATAAGCTAAAACAAGATAATCAGGATTAATCAAATAGCAGGGATAAAGTTTGATAATAGTTGGTAGCAATGGAACAGCACTACCTGAGGGGAGATATTTGAACAAAAGAAGTTTGTTTTAAATTTCAAAAGAACAAAGCTGTTGTATGTAACAAAGCCCAAAAGCTAGTAAATCTGGTTGGCAGCAGAAGATTGGGGATTATCAACTCAAAACCCAACCAACCTCCAGGTTCTCAATGAACCCGCCCAACTCTCCGCAATCAAGCGCTTGAAGGTTACCAGATAGCTGAGGGTGGCCATACAAGATAAAGAACAATGTTTTGAGAAGCTCTAAAAGCAAACAGAAACCAATTTGAACAGGGATAACCTCAACACTTCTCAAGGAACTAAAGAGTAGGCTGGAAGAATGCAACTTTTAAAAATAAAAGAGGCATAAAACTACTGGTTTGAAGGTTAATAAAACCTCTTCAATCAAACGTGATTGGCTCCTGAAAGATGATCAAGAAAGGATTGAGAACAGTATGGTCAGAGAAAGGGATCTGAGAGTGGTGTAACCCACTCTAGAATTCCATCAGACATAATTCTCTTCAACCAAAAAGGCTATTGATTGGTGATAACAATCAGGCCTCAGAGGGGAAAAGACTCAGGATAAAAAGGATCAGGGGGAAATCAAAAGATATACCCATGATAATGAATAAATATTGATATGATAATGGGGGGACATATGCACACACTCCCATGGATGATTCAGAAAAAGGTAGGGGAGAGGCCCTCCTTTTATGGGCCATGGGTCCCTATAGACTATATACAAGTGATAACACAGATAGAGTGGAAAATAACACAATAAGAATTTTTTTTATTTGTTTTATTTTTTTTTAATGGAAATGTGAAAAAAGACAAAAAGAAAAACCAATGAGAACCCAGAAAACAAAAAATAATTGAAATGATAGGAAGATCTATGATGGGCACGGGCAGGAGAGCCCCGGGTGGGGAATTGCGTGGACAGGCTGACAGGCACCAGCAATTACTGACCGTGGATGATTGGGCAAGAGCAACCGGAGGTTGATGTTGGGTGAGATTGTTTGGACAGCCTCTGGAGTCAGTTGAAAAGGAAATGGTAGCGTGGGGTGATGATTTGAGGTGGACGCTTGGGAATAATTGTTGTTCTGTTGGTCAAATTACCAGCCATGGTGGGAAATAGGGGTGCAAGATCAGGCGTGGGAACAACCAATCAAGTCAGCAGATGGAGGTCATTCCCGTGACAAACCTTGCGCAGATGACCAGATTTGATGGCAGCGGGGTGAGGGATGATGATTTGATGGGTTTGAGAGTAGTTTTTTGACCAAGTTTATGTAAGAGGAATGGATGGCCCAATTCAACCTGGCCAAAGGGTTCCAATTGTCTGAGAATTTCACTGGGGGTGGTTTGTGGTTGTCAGTGAGATGAAAAAGTTTTGATAGGGATGGGATGGATGAGGAAAATGATTTTATGGGCATCGTGAGTGATGATTGATCCAATAATAAACATTCAAGTCAATCAAGAGCTCATTGAGAGGGGAGATAGAGGGGGGATGACCAATGAATGGCCATTGCCATCAATGTTGACAACAATGCCAGTTCCGGCAAGTGTCAAGCTAAGCCAAGCTGGTCTTGAACTGCCCAATTTGGAAAAACCAAGGACCAAAGCAAGGAGGACAAGGATTGAACACAAGACCTGGGAAGTTGGAAGCCCCAGGGACCCATCCCTAAACCGCTGGGAGATGAGGAAGCTGCAGGATTTGGAGGCTGAAGGGACCTGATTCAGGTACAGGAATTGAAATTTTTTTTGGATTATAAAAAAATAGCTTAAAAATCATTTTAAAATTCTAAAATTTTCCGCACTAGTCCTGAGGTTTCCAGTTGTGGTCACCACAACAGACATGAGACAAAAGAAAAAAAGAGAAAATTATGATAAAACAAACAAAAAAAATAATTAAAATGTTAAAAAAATCTTGGGTGAGGAAGAATGGAACGGCATTAGCCCGTGCCAATAATGGGCACGGGCAGGAGACCAGCGGGTGAACAACCGCGCGGAAAGATTGTTGGGCCCTGGCAATTTTTGGCCCGCGGATGATTGCGCAAGAGCAGCCAGAGGAGAGCAATGGGTGTGATTGTTTGAATGACTGCTGGAGACAGTTGAGATGGACATGGCAGGGGGGGTGATGATTGAAGGAGGAAGCTCAGGTGGGGATGGTTTGTTTGATGGTCAGATGACCAACCAATGTGGGAGATGGGAGTGCAAGATTTTTTTGTTGGAACAACCCATTGAGTCAGGGGATGGATGTCTCTCCTGTGACCAATGTTGCGCAGGGGATCCAATGGATTACAGGTAAGGCCGGGAAGTTGGATGATGGTGAAATTGATCAAGATTGGATGATGTTCATATCCTGGTTTGGATCAAGTAAGGTGAAAGTGCAATTGAGGCCAGGGTTTTGTCAACGCAGCAGCATGTTAGGGATTGGATTAAAGGACCACTTAAGCCGGCAATGGCCACCAAGTGAGGTTGGGCGCTAGGACTGAGGACAATGCTGGTTTTGATTGAGAAACAAGTGAGGATCTAGGTGGATGGAAGGAGGGATGGAAAAATCTAGTACAAGGATGATATCCAAGTTTAATGGGGGATGAGGTTGGGAGATTTCCATTGCAGTTGACATTGATGGCAATTCTGGTAAGGGCTGCAAGGGTCAATCCAAGCCAAGCCAGGATGAAAGACAGGTAAGATTGAGCCAAGCAGGCCTTCACCTGCGCATTTGGCAAAAGAAAAAGGGCCAAAGCATGGAAGGAAAACGATTGAATGCAAGACCTGGGGAGTTGGGCTCCCCCGGGACCCATCCCTAAACAGCTGGGAGATGAGGAATCTGGAGGAACCAAAGGCTGAGGTAAAATGATTCAGAAAAAAAGAATTTTTTTTTGATGATGAATGATGAATATAAAAAATAAAAAAAGTTCAATTTTCTGCAGTGGTCCTGAGGTGTCCAGATTAGGTAACCACACTGCACGCAACCGCGGAAACTAGGATCCCTGAACAAATGTGAGAAGAAGCACCCCCAGCCTGTCTACATGAGATGAAATGCTGGGTAAGCAGTCCTGGGCATACAAAAAGTAGGCAGCTTCAGGAATAAGGGCTATCCTGAAACTCTGACAGCGGAAAACTGGAGCCACCAACTAAACATGCTACTACCCAGACAGAGACATACAAAATATTTAATGAATTTCTCTGTGGGTGAAGGATGATTAGAAACCTACCTAATGACTAAAAAGATACAAAAAAATTTCACATATTTTTACTAAATATAATAAAAAAACATGATAAATGTTGAAAATACATAAAAAAAGCTTGAGAAATCTCTTAAAATGTATTAAAGTTACAAATTTGAGAAATTCAAGACATAAACATGGCCTTAACACACTAAGGAAATTGAATATGTAGAAATATTACATATACTCCCACAGAATATTCTTTTAATTAATTATTTTAAATGAATGACAAAAAATTGAAAATGAGGACCAAAATCATTATTTTAATTTTTTTCCCATCAGGGAATACATAATGAGGACTTATCTTACATCAGTTTATCCATAACAATGTCTACTAAGAAGAAATATCAATAACCTGGGAATATTTACTAAAGATAATTAATCAAATGAGGATCAGGTGGATAAATAAGGTGTTATTCACATTCCAATAAACTCAATTAAATAATAAAATAATGCTATCATCCTGTGGAACTAGATGCTACCCATGTTATTCCACAAAGAACAAGTGATGGTTTACCACTGGTTACCCTTCTAGCCTTAGCACACATACCTTTGAGCCCCTATAGCCCTCGGAAGGACATTATTGGGACCAAAATATAAATAAAGGACCCTTTTTGAGGTTAGTGAGACCCCAGACCCAGTTATATTTACATCCAGACACTGTGCCAAGGTAATCAAATAATTATAAGTGATAATTAAGCAATTTACGGCTTTATTTTAATTAATATTATCTGTCCCAAACACTTTTTATCAATTTAAACTGCTGAAAAACCTTTTTACCCCAGATGCAGGTTTAAGCCATCATTTCACATCTGAAAGAGGTTCCCAAAGTTTTAAATAAGATACCAGTGAGTTTATTACCCTTTTTCTTTTGTGGCAGATTGGTTAAAAAGCACTTCCACTCCACCATATATTTTTTATATATATTATATTTGGCCAATAACTGCTTTGAAAATATAAATTGAAGGTTCCAAAGTAACCAGGTCTACATATTTCAAAGCATATTTCCTGAAGAAGAGGATTTAAAGATACCCAATATCATTGTTTCCCCTCTTTTTATTTATTGAATAAACAATTTATTAATATTGATTAATTATAATCATCAATATTCAAACCACATTACCTTGCATTTGCTTTATCCAAAT
The DNA here is from genome assembly GCA_025617555.3 of Puccinia polysora. NCBI lineage: Eukaryota > Fungi > Basidiomycota > Pucciniomycetes > Pucciniales > Pucciniaceae > Puccinia > Puccinia polysora. The sequence continues at coordinate 28,911,704 of CM062625.1, forward strand.
ATTTTATGAATTATTGCTGCATTTTTATCATAATATATTTATTATTCAGTCTATCACCTCTGGTAGCTAAAAGATAGCAAGGATCTTGGAATCTAGGAGGCTGACATTTTATCCTCAGAGATGTTAAAATGCGGATGCACTCAGGTAATGTGCATAGGAGTGTGTAATCCAAATGGGATGCAAAAATGGGCCTCCACGGCCCATTGGACATAACGTGGGCCACATGGGCCTATGTGGGTGTTATTGGTTTTGGGCATTTGGGCGCCAAAACACGTTTTTATGGTCTTTTAGAACACGGGCCCTCACAGGCCCGCCAGGTTGGATGGGCCACCCAAGCCAAATGTTCTTATTTGGGAATAAAAGGGCCCAAGATTCATTATGGACATACTTGGCCAGACAGGCTGGCCCGCCAAAGTATGTAGTTATCAAGATTCGGGCTTGGGGCAGCCCATTGGGGCCGCTGCCCCTGTCGCGGCCCGCTTGGGGCCGCTGCCCGCGTCGCGGCCCGTTTGGGGCGCCTGTGTTCCTTGGTACGGTCCGCGCGGGGCTGTCGCGGGGTGGGATGCCGCGCGGGCCCGGCTGGTCGCGCTTGGCAACCAGCGCCACGGAGCCGGGGCTTGCGGCCCCGGCTCGCTCCCCCTCCCCTTGCTTGCCGTTGCAAGGGGGATGGGGGCGAGCTGGCTGGGTTGAACCAGCCAGCGACCGACCGCTACAGTGCGGTTGGTCAGGGCAGGGGGAACCTGACCACCCCCTTGCCCAAGGAGGTGGCGGCGCCGGCTGCAAGGGTAAATTTCCATTCAACACCAGAAATATTCAGTTCAGTTACTAGGAAACCTTGCAATACATTCTTTACCTGTAGCAGATATCAAACAATATTCAAAATCAGATTTTACTGCAAGTTGTATCAAAATTTCACCTCTTAATTGAATTAGAAGAATATTTTTTTTTCAAGCATTTTAATACCAATTCAAATTTTAAACTTGACTCCCAATGTGAAAAACTACAGAAGCCTTTCATTGATTTCAATACTTAACCTGGGTAAAATTTATCATACTGTGGATACAAAAAATGGAGGTGAAATTTGAAACTAATTCAGTGCTAATCCCAGTAATTTGAGAAAAATTCTATTTTCAATGATGGGTTTATTCTTGATTTTTAATAAATTTACAAAAGAAATACTTGGTTTTTACAAGAAGCTTTTGAATTTCAAAGTAAAATCTCTGAAATTCTTACAACTGTAAAATTTAATGATAAATTTCCATCTACTTTCTTGATTAATTCCTTTGCTCTGTCAAGGGAACAGAATGATTATCATTCTCCACATCATTTAAAATGATAAAAAATCATCTTCTCAAGCAAAATCCATGGTAAATCTAAACATGAATAAAAATATGGTCATTTTTATCAAAATCCCAGTGGTAGTTCCCAAACATTTCTTCCTTCTGAAAATATTTGTTTTCATTTCACAATGTAGAATATTTCTCACATATTTTAAATGAATTATGGAGTAGATGCATTACCAATTTTGAATATTCAATTTTTAAATGACCCCTTTAAAATCTCTCAAAATTCATCATATTCAATAGCTGATAACTTCAGATTGAATTGTCTGTGAATTCCTTCCCTCCATAAAATATAAACTTCAAACAACCCCACAGCCTTTTCAAGCGCTACTTTAAGACTTCCCTATATTATAATATGGATTCTAGACCTCCTCATAGTTCAAAATCCATCAAAACTTGCACGTTACAAAAGGAATTAGCAGAACAATTGCCAAACTCCAATGACCCCATAAGTCTATGCCTATGTGACTATGTAAAGACTATTTCAAACATGAAATCTGAAGGAGAAATATTTCCTCCCATGACCACTGAAGATCAAGTACAAGTTTTAAATTCAAAAAGCATCCATACAATTGACCTGAACACCAACTTTTTAAACTTGGAAACAACCAATGAAAACCTCCATGGAGGGAAGAGGAGCATTCCTGGAAAGTTCTAATAGACATTCCAGAAAGAATCAGAAAGCTAGGCATAAATTTTCCAAATTTCCAATGGGAAAATCATAATTAAACAAATTGGGACCAAATATTGTCAGAAGTGATAATAAAACATTGGTTAAATGCTAAGGATAATGATGCATTTAAAAATTATCAACTTGATATTGATTTTTGTAAGAAGGACGTACTTTTTGGCCTACGGGAACTTTGGCTACATGGACAGAAGGATAATTAAATGAAGCTTAGGACACGTAACAAGAAGCCTAGGTCTAGATTTAAAGGCAGATTAAGCTTAAGATTGATCTCCATTTTCCAAATCCTGTTGGCTGAAATTTTGGTCTTCAATCTGAAAGATATACAGAAACCGCTTGGCCACTGAAGAGAACCATATGGGAAAGGATTTGGAAAAACAACTTCTCCCTATTGTGGAATGCTGCTCAGATAAAGAAGAAGAAAATGAGGGAAAATATCACTCTGTCCAAGTTTACTGGAGATTCAAAATTTATTCAAAATTTCTTCATAATCTTGATGAAAGCACTCTTAATTATTTATCTGAGATGAAAGGTGAACTTCAAGTTGAAAAATAAGTAGAATATGGATGAAATTATGATGAAATAGTCCCAAATTGTCAGATGAAACCATGTCAAGCTCTCTCTTCTAATTTTTACTGCCCTATATTTCTGGCAACATTAAATTGGACAGACAAATTTGTTTTGGAGATGAAGCCAGTAGATGATAAATTGTAAAGATTAGCAAAATCACTTGAAACCCCACATTGGTTTTAAAAATTTGTTTCCAAGTAGTTCTTTATTTTTTCTGTTTTCACCCAGAAAGGAAAATCAATAGCTCTAAATCTTAAAAAATTTTCATTTATTAGCTCATTCCGTCTAAATAAAACAGTTCAATATAACTAGATTACTTCTTTTGAGCCTCCAATATTACATGAAATTTTTAAAAACAAATTTCCTCCAAAAGATATTAGAGAAATCAAATCATTCAAGGCAGTGTTTTGGTTTTTGTAAATTCATTGATCTTTTAAAAGAAAATGTGAACCTCCCCAATCATTTCAATATCATATTGATTTATTTGAAATATATGATTGAACTCAATTTATATGTTGTAAAATATTTCCAACATTTGTGAGCAGATTCTTGAATGTTCACTTAAAATTATGATTGAAATTTAAATTTCCCACGTCAAATTGAAATTTTTTACAACATTTAACAAGAAGAAAAAGAAGATATTAAAAACTGAATTTAATTTTCTCAAAAAACACAGTTTGTTTTAACCACAAAGTAAAAAAGAGGGGGACACTCAAACCTCTTGTAATGATCTAATAGGAAATAGAAAGAAAAAAAGCAATAAAATCTTGACTTATCTAATCCAGGTAGTGACTTGTATGTTTCAGGTGTGAGACCCCACTGGTTCACTCCTATAAAATTAAATTTCCCCATGATTCCAAATCTTCTTTATTCCATGCATGCACTAGAATTACTTAAAATCCTCAAGAGCTTATACAAAAAACATTTCTCGGGTTCCAACTCAATTTAACAACAGATTTTTCTCAGATTCAAAACAAAACAAAAACAAGATTCAGGTGCTACACCTGCTTGCAGGTCCCATCATTTTTTTCATGGTGATTGCTGACTCAACTTCAAAGAATCTATAATGGTGTTAAAATCATTCAATAATAAATTATACTGAGGCCATAGATCATTTTCTTTTCTCACATAAGCACCTGATCATGGATGGAAGATAGTATGGACATTCATGGTGGAATTCTTGCGTTGAAAAAACCAAAAGGGGTCTGTATAAATACCTTTTTTGGTGGAAAAAGAGCCTTCTAAGATAATTTATAGATGTTAAATCTCAAGGGATAAGGCTAGCAAGCTAAAAATTGCTGGATTAGCACTTCCTGAAGTTGCTGTCAAACATATGATCTCATTTCTGCTGGATTTCTGCATTTGTTTAGCTGCAGGAACTGTCAATTTGTTAAGTTTTCATTTGGATCATTCTTGAGTTATTTTTAGTTTTTACCTTTAATATTTGAAGAAAGTAATCATAAGTCGATTTTTATTGATTTTAAATCATCTTATGATTAATCATATGATCTTTAAGAAATTTTATGACCATTTCTTGATATGCTTTGTGATCCTTAATGATCTGGACCAGTCTGTGTTGCGGTGGTCCTCAATATTTTTTTTATATTTAATATACTTTCAAACTTATTACATAATCATTTTATTTGATATTTCACATTTTTAGACTGTTGACCAGGAATTTTTGTACTTTATTATATATGTCTGGTTGATCCTTCTAGGTTGTAGCTGTTATTGACGGTCCCAGCCATCACTTGTTTGATGATCCTTTCTGAAGCACAGAGCAGTCCAACCTGATCCATGCAGAGGTCTTTCATGCAGTCATTTGAGATAATCATGGTGATTCAGTAAAAAAAGTTTTTCTCCTTGTCAATTCTGGTTCTCAGCTCAACTTAATTTTGGATGCTATGGCATGAAAACTCAAGCTTAGTCCTAGGGTAAGCTTCAATTCTGCATTTTATGGGATAGGGAATCAGTCTTTTGAATTGATTGGTATTGCTGAAGATGTGCCAGTTTGAATTGGTTGAAATATTGTTGAAACTTGTTACTATTGGATCACTTTTCTTGAAGGTCCTATGATCTTGGGTTGACAATTATTAATGGATTTTGGTGCTACCCTTATGTTTTCTGATCATGTTTGGGAGAGAATTCTCCTCCCTGATGCTTATGGTAGAAAGATTGAAGTTCCTCTCTGCTCTTTGGATTCTGTTCTTTTGCAAAGAGATTTCTCTGGTCATCCTTCTTAAAAAATTTTTAAGGTGAAGCAGAAGGATAACTCTCATTCCTCTCATTTTTTATCAGAGTGGTTGATCCTACTGATAGTTGTATTTCTTCTCAGTCTTGGACTTCAACACAAGGGTCAAATCTCATCCCTGAGGCTTATTTTTCTTTTTTGTCAAAATTCTCTTCTGATCTATAAAGCATGAAAAATCAAAAACATGTCAAAATGGAAAATCCCAAAAAAAAATACTTTTCTCTCTTGATCTGCTATGTCTTCTTTTCCTTGTACCCTTAAGTCTGATCAATCTTCTTTCATTTCTTTTTCAATTCTCTGCAATGACCATAAACTAGATCCTGATCTCAAGTTAATTCTTTGTGGATTTGGTATGGAGGAATATGGGCTTCAGGGGAGGCAATTTGGGGTAGAATAAAGTCCTCCCAATTGTGAACAACTAGGGCTTTCTTCTATCATTGTTTTTAAAATGCTACTTGGTGGCACAAATGGGAGAAAGGTTTTATCTCCTGGTTCTCCTTTTATGGGAAAGGCACCCTTCAAGGACATTGGGGAACATAGGACATGGAAACTGTTGGAACTTGGTCTCAGTTTTTGTAGTCAGGTCTTGCTGTTCAATGCTTGGAGGAAACAAGAACTTCTCTCTTTTGCTACAGATTATAAACCAGTTGCAAAAAAGCTACAACCAGTCAACCAGCGTATGCCTCTCAACCTCAATTGTCCTCTGATGATTTCATCCTCCTGGATGCCAAGACCCTTGCTATCCTTTAGCTACCAGAGGTGATAGAATAAATAATAAATATATTATTTAATAAATGCAGCAAAAATCCATAAAATATTTGGATTAAGCTTATTGCAAGGTTAAGTGGTTTGGTTATGTTTTAATGTTTTAAATCAATATGAATAAATTGATTATTAAATATTTTTATAGAACGCCCAAAATTATATTGGGGATCTTTAACACCTCTCTTCAGGGATTTCAGTATGAAAACATGTAGTCCTATTTACTTTGGGCTCTTTAGTTTAAATGATATTTTACCCAAAGATAATATGTATATAAAATACACAGTGGAGTGGCAGGGCCTTGTAAAAAAGCTGCCATGACAGAAAAAGGATAAGAAAACTCACTGGTATATTATTAAATCCTTAGGGTATCTATTTTGGACATGCACTCATGGGTTAAACCTGTATACTGGGTTTATAAGGTTGTTCAGCAGTTTTAATTGATAAAAAGAGGTTGAGGACAGATATTATTGATCAGACTTAGCCATAAATCACTTACTTATCTCTTATAAGTACTTGATTACCCTTAAACGGTGTCTGGATATAAATATAACTGGGTCTCTGCCCATCAATATCTTAAAAGAGCTCTTTATTTATAGCTTTTGGAGTCCCAATACTATCCTTCTGAGAGGTACAGGGGCTCAAAGGGATGGACACTAAGGCTAGCAGGGTAACCACTGGTAGCCTGTCACGTGTTCTTGGTGCTATATCACGGGTAGCATCTAATTCCTCAGTGTATTGGAATTATTCTACTTTATAATTGATATTAGGATGTGTGAATAACACTAATCTGTCCTATTTATGTATTATTTAATTCATTATCCTTAGTAAATGTTCCCATTAAGTTAAGAAATATTTCAATAGACATTTCTACGGACATCCTGATGTCAGGTGAGTTCTCATTATGTATTAAATAACTGGAGTAAAGTCATGATATTGATATTACTCCTTATTTTCGAGTTCCAGTTGATTTACTAAAATAATTAATTAAAAATATAAGTCTTGGTAATTCATGTGTTATTTTTACATCATTAGTTTTCTTAGTATGTCAAAAAGATATTGTTGTCAAGAAATTCTCATAAAAGTATATCAAAGTATTTTAATATATTTTTAGAAGTTGTCATTGTCTTATTTTCGACATTTTTGGCACTTTCAATTGTATTTAATAAAAAAATGCATATGAGGGTTATTTGAGTATTTTTATATAATATTATTTACTTTTAGACTATCTACTATCCAGGGGAACATTTTTTACATATGTAGAATGTTCCGTGTGGGTTTTAGCATATTTACACAGTACCTAAGCTTCTCAGGCCTCCTGTCACTCTGTCAACCTGTAGTCCCGCGGCTGCCTGCTTGTCAGAGGACGGGGGCTGCGTACACAACCTTGATGGGGTGACAGGGCTGTATCTCAGCCGCGCGAAGGTGCATTGGCTGCCGCGGCTGCACATGGGAATTGTGAAAAAACACATTTCCGCCCGTAAATCCTAAAATATACACAACACCTCATTCTGAATGAATTTCAGGTGTGGAGCCTATACTTGACAACACGTGTGAAATATTTAATTTGACCAAAAGCTCAATAGTGGAGCTGTGGTATTTTGGTCTTTCTTTCCTTAATTATTCTAAAATATAATGAGTTGGATTTCAAAGGTGGGGTCAGTGAGTGACCCTACCTAATTTTGGGTCAAGAATCCATTTCTGTAATAATATTAATGGTTTTCCTACTCCTTCTTAGGTTCATTATATTATTATTATTTTTATGTTATTTTTGTTACTTTTGAAGCTTGCTCTGGAATAGTAGGAAGCTGAAAAATAAGAAATTTTTGATCAAATTCAACTCATCAGGAAGAAGCCATCCAACAGGAACAAAGTTGAAAACTTTCAGATGTTCTTCAGTGACACAACCATTGGGCACAAAGGGACCAGTAAGAGATTGGGACAAACCACAGTAAGGATCACAAGATAAGGGAGGGCGCATGTGTCAGCTTGCTACTATTGCAGAGCAAGCTGCAAAAGTAACAGAAAGAAAATAAAAAATTAATATTACAATTAAACTAATAAGTAGTAGGAAAACCATAAATATTATTACAGAAATGTATGTTCCACCCAAAAGTAGGTAGGGTCACTCACTGACCCCACCCTTGAAATCCAACTCCTTATATTTATAAATAATTAAGGAAAGAAAGACCAAAATACCACAGCACCACTTTTGAACTTTTGGCCAATTAAATATTTCACATGTATTGTCATGTATAGGTTTCACAGCTAAAGTTCAGTCAGAATTGAGGTGTTGTGTATATTTTAGGAGTTAAGGACAGAAATGTGTTTTGTCACAATTCCCGCACGCAGCCCCAGCAGCCAATGCACCCGCGCGCAGCTGAGATACAGCCCTATCACTCCGTCAAGGTTGTTTATGCAGCCCTGGACCTTTGAAAACTACGCAGCTGCGGGACTATGGGTTGACAAAGTGACAGGCGGCCTGAGAAGCTTAGGTACCGTGAAAACATGCTACAACCCAAACAGGAAAATTCTACATATGTAATAAATGTTCCCGCGGATAGTAGATAGTCTAAAAGTACATAATATTATATAAAAATACTTAAATAACCCTTATACTTATTTTTATTAAATATAATTCAAAGTAACAAGAATGTCGAAAATAAGACAATGACTACTTCTAAAAATATATTAAAATACTTTGATATACCTTTATGAAAATTTCTTGACATCAGAATCTTTGTGACATACTAAGAAAACTAATGATGTAGAAATAACACATGAACTCCCATGACTTATATTTTTAAGTAATTATTTTAGTAAATCAACTGGAACTCGAAAATAAGGAGTAATATCAATATCATGACTTTACTCCAGTTATTTAATACATAATGAGAACTCACCTGACATCAGGATGTCCGTAGAAATGTCTATTGAAATATTTCTTAATTTAATGGGAACATTTACTAAGGATAATGAATTAAATAATACATAAATAGGACAGATTAGTGTTATTCACACATCCTAATATCAATTATAAAGTAGAATAATTCCAATACCCTGGGGAATTAGATGCTACCCGTGATATAGCACCAAGAACACGTGACAGGCTACCACTGGTTACCCTGCTAGCCTTAGTGTCCATCCCTTTGAGCCCCTGTACCTCTCAGAAGGATAGTATTGGGACTCCAAAAGCTATAAATAAAGAGCTCTTTTGAGGATATTGATAGGCAGAGACCCAGTTATATTTATATCCAGACACCGTTTCAAGGTAATCAATTACTTATAAGAGATAAGTAAGTGATTTATGGCTCAGTCTGATCAATAATATCTGTCCTCAACCTCTTTTTATCAATTAAAACTTCTGAACAACCTTATAAACCCAGTATACAGGTTTAACCCATGAGTGCATGTCCCAAATAGATACCCTAAGGATTTAATAATATACCAGTGAGTTTCATTATCCTTTCTCTGTCATGGAAGCTTTTTTACAAGGCCCTGCCACTCCACTGTGTATTTTATATACATATTATCTTTGGGTAAAATATCCTTTAAACTAAAGAGCCCAAAGTAACCAGGACTACATGTTTTCATACTGAAATCCCTGAAGAGAGGTGTTAAAGATTCTCAATATAATTTTGGGCGTTCTATAAAAATATTTAATAATCAATTTATTCATATTGATTTAAAACAATAAACCATAACCAAACCACTTAACCTTGCAATAAGCTTAATCCAAATATTTTACGGATTTTTTCTGCATTTATTAAATAATATATTTATTATTTATTCTATCACCTCTGGTAGCTAAAGGATAGCAAGGTTCTTGGCATCCAGGAGTCTGAAAATTGGGGGTCTGGCCGGGAAATATTCCATTTTATTATATTTAATACCTTGGACCAGACATTTCACATAAAAATAAATTGAAGATAAATTTATCTGACTTTATAACAGTGATTGATCATTGAATTCTTTTGCAGTGGATATAAAACCAATGCAGAATTAATATTCTGTTATTTAAATCTTTTAAAGATAAGAAAAGAAGAATATATTAAAAATTATAAACCTACTGGTTGGAAAGCTTTAACTCAAGCTGAGCAACTTAATATCTCTTCTGCACGTAAACACTTAGATAAACTCCTTGAAAAAGAAGATTTTGAGAGGCGTATCAACTTTCAAGCCCTATTAAGGAAACATAAAGCTTGGAAGAAATACTGTACAAATTACTTTTTGTAATATAAAAGTAAGTATACAACTTGTATTACCATATTTTTTTTAAACAAATAATATCAATATATTTGATTGACCAATAAAATAACCTTTTTCACATCAGTGAACCCTCCTGTACCAGAAACCACCGCCACTGAAATTGATTTATTGGATCAAGAAATGCCAGATATCTCTCAACGCCCTTAAAATATTGATTGGGCAGGTGAAGACCTCATTGGAACACACCAAGACCCCATAGGATTACCTACTAAGGATCAATTTAATCCCAATAAAGTCTTGGTACCTTTGAACATCAACTTAAGTGAGTTTTTGAATAAAACTTATTTTTTACAGATTTTTTCTGTAAAATACTTATAAAAATTTTATTCAAATATGAATAGACGTAACAGAAGAGCCTCAGGGAGTATTCCCTTCTATGGATCTTTGCCAGAAGCTCCCAGTAACGGTGAGACCACCAATAAGGACAACCATGAAGGGACTGGAACCCATGAATCAAATGTTGATGGAAAAGGAACAGCACCAATTACTTCTGCCCTCTCCCATCCTAGAGTTGGAGAAGGTAGTAGAATCAAGCCACCATCCATTACAAGAAGATTCCCTGCAGCCACCCCAGCATAATCTGGCCAAGGAAGCCAGGATCAAAGACTTAGTCAAAGAGCATGTGAAATATTGGGAAGAGTTCAAAGAAGCCCAAGCCAAGGAGGAAATGGTGTCTATGAAAAAGAAAATCTCCCTGGCAAAAGCTACCCAGATAGCTCTTCAGAAAATGATTCCAAGGAAAGAGGTAGAATCTTACGTAGAAAAATGGAATCCTTGGGATCAATTAGCCCAACTGAAAGGCAAAGTATCAGGAAAGAAGAGATCCTCTTCCCATCCAAAGCCAAAGGGAAAGAAAGATTGGGATTAGATAATATCCCTAGCTCAAAAATGGAAAAAGGTTTGCAAAAATTAGCCACTAATTCTGAGCCCAAACAAACCTCTGATGTAATTACTTCCTTTTCTAATTAAATGCGTCATAATTTCAAGATTTTTTGTGAAAATTTGGACGTTCTTTATACCCAAATGGATAAATTAACCTCAGTAGTAGCCAAATTGATTAATAACCAACAAAGACAGTAGGAATGGAAAAGATCAAAGAACACACAGAACAGTAATTGGAGACAATTAATCAAGGTGGGATCAGTCAGACTCAAAAAATTGAGAATATGTTATCAGGAATCCAAGAAGATTTTATTATGTCTTTCCAACCCTTAAAAGAAGAATTGGTAACCACTACTAACAGCTCCATTCTATCCCTTAGTAAAAAGTGGATCTGCTTAATAACAAAGTGGACCTGCAACTTAATCTTATCAAGAATGATCTTTGAGACTTGAAAGTCTGTCTGACCAACCCCTTAGGGAGTACCACAGAGGAACCAAAACCTCCCAGACAAACCACTACTCCTTATGCACCAACCTTATTAGGAATGCATAGGAGTGACACCTTTAGTCCTAGTCCTACCCCTGAGATGGAGCAAGCCCTCAAACTGTTACCCACTATTTCTGAATGGCCCAAGTTCTCCAGTGAAGGAGAATACAATCATATAAATTTTATCAAATTTATTGACTACACTATTAACTCTTATGACTTACCAGAAGCTATAGCTGTAGTCAGGCTTCCCAGACTATTTGAAGGAGTAGACTTGGACTAGTTTATCAGAAAAAGAGAAGAAGTAGGATCCTTAACATGGAATTCTGGGAAACTTCTGATTAAAGAACAATTTGGTAATAGAATGTGGAAAAGAAAAATGATAAAAAATTTTGAAAATTCCTCATTTGACCCCTCCAAGGATAAACCTCACACATGGTGCTTGGAACAGAAGAAAAGATTGGATTCCTTCTATCCAGATGCTTATAGAGAGGAATTAAATGAAAGACTCCTCAACCTGTGTCCTGGCAATCTTAAGCATAGTTTAAGATGTAGGATGAGTATGGATGCTGACTCGCCAACTCTAATCAATGTGCTAGAAGAAGTAATAGACATGAATGGGTTAGACAAGAAAGCCCCTTCTAGACCCAAAGAGAACTGAAACATCAACAAAACCAGAGAACAACCTCCTCTAATGAATACCTCTGAGAATAAGAAACCTAATGAGAATAGGGATAAATAGAGGATGCCTGGGACTTGTTGAAATTGTAACAGGACTGGGAATATGAGACAAGACTTCCCATTACCAAAAAGAAAGATAGCAGTCTTGGAAGGAGAGCAGGAGGTTGAAGGGAATCAGAACTATGAAGATATAGCTGATACTGAAGGATATCTTTCTGCATGTTAATTGATCCTGAAAAACCCTGTTTATGTTATAGAAGGAGATATAGGCACTTCTGTAGAAATCAATAAAATCCATGGGGATTTCTGCTTTCCCCAACAATGGGATCCTACCATAATTCCTAGACTTATTACGGATGTCAAACTATTAACAGTTAAACCTATGAGTGGGAAAAGTTATACCACCGGTCAAACTTGTTATGCAACAGGATTGTATAAAGACAGACCTTTAAGGTTATTACGGGATAGTGGAGCTTTTTGCTCATGTGTCTGTGCTGAATTCTTGAACAACTGGGATTCCAATTGGAAATAACACCTTCTGCCAGTCCCAAAAGCCATGTTTAGGCTCCTATAATACTACCCCATACTAAAGGATCTTTGAGGATACAAGTGGAATTTGTAGTATTGCTTAATGGACTATGTGAATACCTGATACTGGGTAATGATGCCTTATGTCTATATGGTATAGATGTGTTCCAGAGTAAAGGGAGATAATTCACAGTAGGTGGTAATTGTGACAAGAAGTTTAAGATATGCACCATTCAATCTAACTTCCCCTCCTCTACTTATCAAAAGCATTTAGAATACTTTGACCAAGAATACTTCTCTCAAGCAGCTCTGAATATGAAAATTTCTGAGGAACAGAAGAAAGATATATTGACAGTCTGCTTTGAGAGCCAAAATCCTTTTTGGACTAAAGATCATCCTATTGGTGATATTAAAGGACATGATATGGTATTGAAATTGACCATTAAACCTCCTTATCCTGCAAACTTAAGAAGGCCAGCCTATCCTTCTAGCCCTAAGTCTAGAAAAGCTCTTGAGGATCATATCCAAGAACTAATAGACTTCCAAGTATTAAGGAAAGTAGGACATAATGAACAGTAGATGTGACCACACCTGTAATCATAGCTTGGCATAATGACAAGTCAAGAATGGTAGGAGACTTCAGGATGCTCAATAATTATACTTAGGCATATTATTATCCTATACCCAGGATTGATCATGCTCTTCATAACTTGTCCAAGGCCAAGTACATCACTACTATGGATATGCTTAAACGTTTCCACCAGATACCTATAAGCCCTGAAAGCAGGAAGGTTATGAGAATAATATGTCATTTGGGAATATATGAATATCTTAGGATGCCCTTTGGTATAAAGAATTTCCCCATCACATTCTCAGAGAACAATGGATACAGTTCTAGTTACATACATCAGACAAGGATGGATGATGGTATATATAGATGATGTTATCATATACTCTGATGATTGGGATACTCATATCAACCAAGTAAGATTAGTACTCCAGACTATCTCCAGAGCAGGATTGAAGGTGTCCATGAAGAAATGCAACTTTGGCTTGTAGAATTGAAAGACTTAGGAAATATAGTCGCTGGTCTAACTCTAGCTGCTGATCAAAATAAGATAGCTGCTGTCAGGAATAGACCTATGCCTCAAAACAAAACGGAATTACTGTCTTTCATTAGTTTTTGCAGTTATTACAGACAATACATACCAAAGTTTGCTATGCTAACTAAGAGTCTGTATGAATTATGCAACAACAACACTCTTTTTGAAATGACTCATGAGAGATTGAAAAACTATGAGGAACTCAAAATAGGAGATCAGATTTTGATATCCACTACCAACTTCAACAATCTAGCAGGAAACAGAAAGCTGAAACCAGCCTTTGTTGGACCATTTTTTATCAAAAAGATGCATGGCAAAAATGCTGTGGAAGTAATCTTTAGTGAAGAACTATCAAGAAAACACCCAGAATTTCCTGTTAGCCTAGTCAAACACTTTCAACCAAGAGAAGGTAGCAACCTCCCTCCAACAATAGTCCCAATATAACCTGACCCTGTGAAAGAAAAAGGGAAAGTCAGAAGGATATTGAGAGACAAGAAAGAGAGAGTACAAGGAAAAGATGTGAGACTATACTTAGTAAGATACAAAGGAGAATCTGCAGACAAAGATGAAAGGTTACCAGATAATAACATACCTGATGGTTCAATACATCTCAGGAACCCCAGAGCCAGCAAGAGAAACTGACAAATTTTTCCCCAAACATGCTCCAGGTTTTTTTCAGATGTGGCCATATCTTGGAGTGGGGGAATGTCAGCTTTCTACTATTGCAGATCAAGCTGCAAAAGTAACAAAAATAACATAAAAATAATAATAATATAATTAACCTTAGATGGAGTAGAAAACCATAAATATTATTACAGAAATAGATTCTCCACCCAAAATTATTTAGGGTCACTCACTGACCCCACCCTGAAAATCCAACTCCTTATATTTTTAAATAATTAAGGAAACAAAGACCAAAATACCACGGCTCCACTATTGAGCTTTTGGTCAAATTAAATATTTCACACGTATTTTCATGTATAGTTTTCACTCCTAAAATTCAGTCAGAATTGAGGTGTTGTGCATATTTTAGTAATTATGGGAGGAAATGTGTTTTGTCACAATTCCCGCACACTGTGGTATACCAAACCTGTCCTATAGCCATCAGACTCACTTTTCTAGTGTAACAACAGCTCCAACCCTCAAAGCAACCTCAGAAATGGATTCTACATCACAAATAACCTATAGTCACTCAGCCAAAGTACCCCTCTATCTCTCATGGATTAGAAGATACAGCCCAAGAACCCTTCAACTGTGGCAAACTCATACCCAACCAGGTGTCACAGCTCTGTGGAAGGCATAAAGACATACCTTTCAAACCCTCAAGTACATACTAGTAACAGCCTACCCTCAAGACCAGAACCATACACCAACCCTTTCACCTTAGCCAGAATACAGAAATACAGATACAGGAGGCAGTGCAACTAGTTCAGCTCCTGTCACCTCACCCAGGATGCATTCAAATACACATACACAAGGCTATGCAGAAGTATACAGGACAGTATAGGCAGGAGGAAGTGAAACCAGTCTCAACAAGATCCAAACAAACAATAAAATACACATACACAAGACTATGCAGAATTATACAGGACAGTGTAGGAAGGAGGAATTGGAACCAGTCTCAATCAGATCCAAAAAATCAAGCAAGTACACATACACAAGACTATGCAGAATTATACAGGACAGTATAGGAAGGAGGAAGTGGAACCAGTCTCAACCAGATCCAAACAAGCAAGAAAATACACATACACAAGACTATGCAGGAGTATACAGGACAGTATAGGCAGGAGGAAGTGAATCCAGTCTCAACCAGAACCATGCAGTACCAAACAAACTCATCACCTCACAGCAATCTATGTAGGCAGAAGCATGTGATACCAAACAACCCACCAGTACAAGTAACACAGGGCTACCCAGCAATACATGCAGGAAGTCAAGACTATGCAGAACCAAACAAACCACCAGTGGATGCACAGCAACACATTTAGGAAGTATCAAGTAGCACCAAACCAACCACCAGTAATGCACAGGAGTATATTTTTTTCTGCACTTCACAGCAGTTTATGCATGGCTGTGCATGCAGGAAACACCTGTAAAAGCCTTGTCCAACCAGCAGAATTGCCTCAGTTTCATGCAGTGTCTTTTGTCCAACCAGCAGAATTGCCTCAGTTTCATGCAGTGTCTTTTGTCCAACCAGCAGAATTCCCTCAGTTTCATGCAATGTCTTTTTCCAACCAGCTAAAATGTCTCATGTACCTGTATCCCACTGTAACAGGGGAAGCCCCAGGGCACCCTCGGGGGAAGCCCCAGGGCACCCCCAGGGGCAGCCCTGAGCATCCCCTGAGGACCAGATTGTCAATTTAAGGAGGGCCTTTCTGCCCTATCCAATTTGTATCCTCATACAATCCCATCTCATTCCATCTGGCCTAGTTATCACCCATCTATCTGTGGTACCTACCCAGATAAAATATTAGTAGTGAATCAGTTATAAAAGGAAAACAAGAAATCAGAAACCAGTTTATTGCCCATCTTTAACCAATTAAACCACCCAACCAGGTGCTTGAATAAGGGTTCCTTCTGTGACCTAAATATTCAGCACCATATTAAAGAAACCCCACCCATTAGTTAATAAATAACCCTTACAAAGAAAGAGAGCACAACAAAAAGAAACTACCAACCTTCCCTCTGCCCAGACCTCTGTGGGTAAACCCATCCTTGGGTCCTCTCCTGAACCAGCCCTTTGAAAAACCCTTGAACCCTTTAATATTGGGGTATTGGTTAAGATCAGACATATCTGATCAATAAATTAACCAATAGTCCAATACATCTGGTCTATTCTTCAACAAATCCTACCAATATCACAGTTAATAATTAATCTAGGTCTGATCTGAGACCTATATTAAGTCTCAAAGAAACCAGCCATTAATTTAAATAAATTATTGTGCAGACTTACTATAGTACTAGAAGGGCAGGCAATTCAAAACCACTCTTAGTATGTACTAATACTCCAAAGGAGTAGAGGTAATACTAAATTCCCCTTCAAGGACTGTGTTAAGACTACGCCATCTCACCCAATGTTCTGCCTTTCACTCAACCTCCATCCCGTGGCTCTGTGGACAAACTCCTCATGAAACCTGTCTTCCCCAGTCCCTTCATCTCCCGGAATCCCCGGTCGCAATTCTCAGGAAGACTCTCTCCTCCTATCTTCTTGACTCCTTCCAATTCTCTTCTTCCTCTCTTTCATCTCATCTCTTCTCTTCCTATTTATTTTTCTTATTCCTTTTATCTTTTCTTATTTGCTCTTCTATCTTTTTCTATCATTATCTCTCAAACTCCAATCCTACAACTCCACCTCAATCCCAACTCTCAACTTCTCCGCTCTGATCCAAACTCTTGCCTTGTTGTCCAACTTCTGCCTGGTAAGAACCTAGTCCTCAAGATCATCCCCGTACAATCATCCTAACAATCTCCTTCACCTTATAGTCTCCTGTCTTCTCTGTCTGTACTCTCTCAATTTTCCACCAACTCTCTATGCCGTCTGATCTCTTCTATACTATCTAAGTGACTCAAGCTGTTGGTATTTTCATTCTCTCTGTCCTCCCAATATACTTTCTTCATCACTCTAACTCTTGTCTCTAGTCCCCTGGTTTTCAGTTCTCAAGAAATTCATTCAAATCTTATCACGTTTAAAAGCCAAAAGACAACTCCGCGTTCTCAAAGATGAACAAACAAGCCGGAGAAAGTGACTATTTCCATCAAGTTGCACTCAAGGCTTCCATCAATGCCATTCCCCCACTCAACGAGGACAACTAATCAATTTGGCAAGACAAGATGTTGATGCTATTCGACCTTAAGGACATCAAGGACGTCATGATTAATAACCTTGGACAACTCCCAGTACAACAAGACCAAGAGATCCGGGCCATCATCCTATCCAAACTAGATAGCACCACAAACGCCAATGTTGTCAATGCCGCAAACATCACATCCTCCAAGTTACTCTGGACCGAAATCACACAAAGATTTGCTTCATCCAAAACAGCTAATAGAGCACGGATTTTTAATCAGTTCCTTCACGCTCCATTCAACAAACACGCGATTGAAGGATTTATAACGGACATTTGAAAATCTCTTACTCAAATGGCGGACGTAGGGATAGATATCCCAAATGACATACTGGCATATCTAATTCTATTCAAATTTCCATCAACCCTAGAAAATCTGAAACAGAAATTCATGCACGGCGAAAAGTTTATAACAGTACAAGTTGTTTTTAATCATCTAACTCAATACAACAACGAGAGGAAGGCGCAATTCAAGACTGGCAAACCAACCACCAATGTTTCCTTGGTTACTTTCAAGAGCAGACCCAATAAAGATTATAGAAAGCAGAGGATCAGATGCAAAGAAGGTTTTCACGATCCAAACGCTCCTCATCCTGAATCATCTTGTTTCCACCTCCATCCTCAGATTGCTCCCAATTGGTGGATCAAAAAGCAAAATGAGTGGAAGAACAGGAAAAAGAAGACACCTACCATCAACTACCATTCTCTCCTCACTCTCTGGATAAATGCAGACAGCACTTCTAATCTCCTTCTTGATTCAGGAGATAATATACATATTTTCAATGATTTAAAATACTTCATCTCTATCGACCTGCACAATGAACTTGAGGAAATTAAGACAGGCAAGTTGGAAGCAAACCTCAAGATACGAGGAAAAGGCACTGTGCGACTCGAGTGGAAAGATTCTGCCATCACCCTTGAAGAATGCATGTACGTCCCAGATATTGTTTTCAATCTTATCAGTCCCGGCCTCCTGGCAAAGAGGGGCTGTAGTTTATCTCAAAAACAAGATCAATTCAGTATCACCCGTGGCGATTCAACAATCCTTAGAGGTTTAATTTGGAATAATATATTCGTGATTGAGAAGCCTCAAACTGCCGGGAATAACCTCTTGGTCAATCACTCCAGCCAATCATTAGTTACTCCACCTAGCCAAACTCAAACATTATCCAATATCCACAGTACATATGGCCATGCCTCCATCTCCATGCTCAAACCAATCATCAAGGACCTATACTCTAAAGACAAGCTGGACATATTCCAGTGTGATGGCTGTGTAAGGAGCAAAATCACACGGGCTCCCTTCTCAAGCACCTCAACGCCCTCATCTAAACCTCTTAAACAAATTCACTTAGATCTGATTAGACAGATCACCCCTCAGTCAAAAGCTGGCCATAGGTACATCTTGACACTCGTAGATAACTTCACGGGTTATCTGGCAGCCTTTCCTCTCCATTCCAAAGAAGAAACTCCCAATGTTATTATCAACATCCTCGAGACCAAATATAAGCGACTAAACTATTACCCTACCGAGATCTTTTCAGACAAAGGAACGGAATTTGCTAACTCCACCCTGAAGAAATTTTCTAAATCTAAGCACATCAAACTTCTCACCTCAGAGCCATATCACTCTCAACACAACGGTCGAGCTGAACAAGCTAACAGAACAATTGTAGAATCAGCTTGCGCAACCTTCTCATCATTTAGGATCAATAAGTGCTATTGGCACGTTGTGATTAGAAGCTGCTGTCTTATGCTTAATCAAGTCCTGAGGGAAGGTAATGATCGATCCCTGTGGGAACTTATGTTTAGCAAGAAACTCCCTACTAATTATCTCAAACCTGTAGGATCTTACGTCATCTATCTGGCAAACAAGTTACAAAAGGGAAGGAAGTTTTATGAGAAAGGATTGGAAGGGATTGTAGTTGGGTTCAATCCCGTTTTTTATTCTTACCTGATCCTCAGCCCATCTGGTGCAATTATTGAAACCAAACATGTACAGTTTCTCAAGAATCCGCTCCACGACTTCCCTCTCCTTGAATCTCCGGGAATCAACCTTTTCACTCAAATTGAATCCAAATCTCAAGAACTTAACTCTTCAACATTCGAAAAGAAATACACGTTTTGAGAAATTCAAGACAATTCCTCTGAATCTGATTCAGATCAAGTCGACTCGGCATCTACAGTTTCTCCTCCCTCTGATCCTTCTCCTCCTCCGTTGCCAGTCCCTGATCCTCCAACTCAAATTATCTCTCAAAGACCTAGAAGAGAGGTAAGAAGAACTCAATGGTACGGGTTCCATCACTACTACGAGCCTCCCTCCTACAAAGCAGCACGCAATTGCCCAGAATGGCCAAAGTGGAAGGAAGCTTTGGAAGAGGAATTGAGCTCAATAGAACTTCAAGGTGTCTGGGAAGAATACCACGACACCCCAGAAAATGTCTTAAATACGACGTGGGTTTTCAAGATCAAATAAAATTGCCATGGCAACCCCATCAAATACAAAGCTAGACTCTGCGTTCAAGGGTTCGATCAGGTCCTAGGAATAGACTATAACAAAACTTGGGCACCAACCGGCAAGCTTGATTCCCTTTGAGTAGCTCTTGTCTACAGCTTGAAAAACAAGATGAAACTTACCCAATTCAACGTTAAAGGTGCATTCCTCCATGCTCCAATTAATGAAACCGTCATCATAAGGACCCCGGAAGGCTCATCTGGAAAATCTCCTTACCTTAAGCTAAAAAAATCTCTCTACGGTTTGAAACAGTCCCCCAAGAATTGGTATGAAACTCTGATGTCATGGATCAAATCTCAAGGGTATCATGAATCAACTAGCAACCCTTGTCTATATCTCAACGCCAAAACTGGTGAAATTCTCTATTTCCACGTAGATTATCTCATTCATGTAGGCAACTCCAACCTCTTTGAAGTCAACTTCCTTGAGCTTTTCAAGAATTCTTTGTGCCACCCTCCTAATACCATACTCGGGATGCTCATGGAAGTTGGAGACAACAAAATTCTCCTGAGTCAGACCAAACACATAGCAAAAGGCTTGGAAGAACTCGGGCTGACCTCTTGCAAGGATACCTACATTCCACTGACTCGGAATCTAAGTCTCAAACCTGCCTCCAACGTCAACCACACCAAATTCTGTCAACTTAATATCAATTATAGGTCGGCTGTTGGACTTCTAAATCACTTGGCACATTACTCCCGGCCCAATATCTCGTTCTCTGTCTCTAGTCTAGCCCGATTCAATACAAAACCAGGCATGACTCACTGGAGGGAAGTCAAAAAGGTTTGGAAGTATCTCAAAACAACAAAAGATCTAAAATTGGTAACCAAATACAATCCAAAGCAAGAAATTGTCTCAGGGTTTAGCAATGCTACCTGGGGAGATGACCCCACCCTTTGTAGATCCCAAACTGGTTATGTGATTCTTAACTACGGTGGTCCAGCCATCTGGAACTCAACTCAACAGAAAAACATCACGTATTCTTCCACTGAATCAGAGTTGAATGCCTTATTGGATTGCTACTTAGAAATCAAGTGGATCAAGCATCTCATTGCTGAAATTCACCAAACGGACAAACTTAAACCTACTTTACATATTGACAATAAGGGCTTAGACGATAAGATAAAAAAATTTGGGTCGCACTCTAAATCAAGACACATCAACATCAAAACCAAAGGACTGCGCAAGGATTATGCAAACAACAAGTTTACACTTAACTTAATCCAAAGTCGCTCAATATTTGCAGACTCCCTTACGAAGGCTTCTTCAGAAACCTCTCTACAGCTCCTCCAAAACACAATCTTTGAGGCAAATCATAGTTTATCTTTTGGACTATCCTCGTACCAGCCATGAGGGGTGTTAAGACTACGCCATCTCACCCAATGTTCCGCCTTTCACTCAACCTCCGTCCCGTGGCTCCGTGGACAAACTCCTTGTGACATCTGTCTTCCCCGGTCCCTTCATCTCCCAGAATCCCTGGTTGCAATTCTCAGGAAGACTCTCTCCTCCTATCTTCTTGACTCCTTCCAATTCTCTTCTTCCTCTCTTTCATCTCATCTCTTCTCTTCCTATTTATTTTTCTTATTCCTTTTATCTTTTCTTATTTTCTCTTCTATCTTTTTATATCATTATCTCTCAAACTCCAATCCTACAACTCCACCTCGATCCCAACTCTCAACTTCTCCGCTCTGATCCAAACTCTTGCCTTGTTGTCCAACTTCTGCCTGGTAAGAACCTAGTCCTCAAGATCATCCCCGTACAATCATCCTAACAACCTCCTTCACCTTATAGTCTCCTTTCTTCTCTGTCTGTACTCTCTCAATTCGCCACCAACTCTCTATGCCGTCTGATCTCTTCTATACTATCTAAGTGACTCAAGCTGTTGGTATTTTCATTCTCTCTGTCCTCTCAATATACTTTCTTCATCACTCTAACTCTTGTCTCTAGTCCGCTGGTTTTCAGTTCTCAAGAAATTCATTCAAATCTTATCAGACTGCCAGCAAGCTATTTGCTACTTTATTTATATAATCCCACAGGAGTATCTACAACGCAGCCACCGCAGCCAATGAACTCACGCGCGGCTGAGATACAGCTCTGTCACTCTGTCAAGGTACTGTACGCAGCCCCGGGCCTCTGAAAAGTACGCAGCTGCGGGACTACGGGTTGACAGAGTGACAGGGGGCCTGAGAAGCTTAGGTACTGCGTAAACATGCTACAACCCACACAGAAAATTCTACATATGTAATAAATGTTCCTGTGGATAGTAGATAGTCTAAAAGTACATAATATTATATAAAAATACTTAAATAACCCTTACACGTATTTTTTTATTAAATGTAATTCAAAGTACCAAGAATGTCGAAAATAAGACAATGACAACTTCTAAAAATATATTAAAATACTTTAATATACTTTTATGAAAATTTCTATACATCCATATCCTTTTGAAATACTAAGAAAACTAATGATGTAAAAATATTACATGAATTCCCATGACTTATATTTTTAAGTAATTATTTTATTAAATCAACTTGAACTCAAAAATAAGGAGTAAAATCAATATCATGACTTTACTCCAGTTATTTAATACATAATGAAAACTCACCTGACATCAGGATGTCTGTAGAAATTTCTATTAAAATAATTATTAACTTACTGGGAACATTTACCTAGGATAATTAATTAAATAATACATAAATAGGACAGATTAGTGTTATTCACACGTCCTAATATCAATTATAAAGTAGAATAATTCCCATACCCTGAGGAATTAGATGCTACCCGTGCTATAGCACCAAGAACACGTGACAGGCTACCACTGGTTACCCTTTTAGCCTTAGTGTCCTTCCCTTTGAGCCCCTGTACCCCTCAGAAGGATAGTATTGGGACTCCAAAAGCTATAAATAAAGAGCTCTTTTGAGGATATTGATGGGCAGAGACCCAGTTTTATTTATATCCAGACACTGTGCCAAGGTAATCAAGTACTTATAAGAGATAAATAAGTGATTGATTTATGGCTCAGGCTGATCAATAATATCCTTCCTCAACCTCTTTTTATCAATTAAAACTTCTGAACAACCTTATAAACCCAGTATGCAGGTTTAACCCATGAGTGCATGTCCAAAATAGATACCCTAAGGATTTAATAATATACCAGTGAGTTTTATTATCCTTTCTCTGTCATGGAAGCTTTTTTACAAGGCCCTGCCACTCCACCGTGTATTTTATATACATATTATCTTTGGGTAAAATATCCTTTAAACTAAAGAGCCCAAAGTAAATAGGACTACATGTTTTCATACTGAAATCCCTGAAGAGAGGTGTTAAAGATCCCCAATATAATTTTGGGCGTTCTATAAAAATATTTAATAATCAATTTATTCATATTGATTTAAAACAATAAACCATAACCAAACCACTTAACCTTGCAATAAGCTTAATCCAAATATTTTACGGATTTTTGCTGCATTTATTAAATAATATATTTATTATTTATTCTATCACCTCTGGTAGCTAAAGGATAGCAAGGGTCTTGGCATCCAGGAGGCTGACATCATCAGAGGACAATTGAGGTTGAGAGTCATACGCTGGTTGACTGGTTGTAGCTTTTTTGCAACTGGTTTATAATCTGTAGCAAAAGAGAGAAGTTCTTGTTTCCTCCAAGCATTGAACAGCAAGACCTGACTACAAAAACTGAGACCAAGTTCCAACAGTTTCCATGTCCTATGTTCCCCAATGTCCTTGAAGGGTGCCTTTCCCATAAAAGGAGAACCAGGAGATAAAACCTTTCTCCCATTTGTGCCACCAAGTAGCATTTTAAAAACAATGATAGAAGAAAGCCCTAGTTGTTCACAATTGGGAGGACTTTATTCTACCCCAAATTGCCTCCCCTGAAGCCCATATTCCTCCATACCAAATCCACAAAGAATTAACTTGAGATCAGGATCTAGTTTATGGTCATTGCAGAGAATTGAACAAGAAATGAAAGAAGATTGATCAGACTTAAGGGTACAAGGAAAAGAAGACATAGCAGATCAAGAGAGAAAAGTATTTTTTTTGGGATTTTCCATTTTGACATGTTTTTGATTTTTCATGCTTTATAGATCAGAAGAGAATTTTGACAAAAAAGAAAAATAAGCCTCAGGGATGAGATTTGACCCTTGTGTTGAAGTCCAAGACTGAGAAGAAATACAACTATCAGTAGGATCAACCACTCTGATAACAAATGAGAGGAATGAGAGTTATCCTTCTGCTTCACCCTACCCGTGATATAGCACCAAGAACACGTGACAGGCTACCACTGGTTACCCTGCTAGCCTTAGTGTCCATCCCTTTGAGCCCCTGTACCTCTCAGAAGGATAGTATTGGGACTCCAAAAGCTATAAATAAAGAGCTCTTTTGAGGATATTGATGGGCAGAGACCCAGTTATATTTATATCCAGACACCGTTTCAAGGTAATCAATTACTTATAAGAGATAAGTAAGTGATTTATGGCTAAGTCTGATCAATAATATCCGTCCTCAACCTCTTTTTTATCAATAAAAACTGCTGAACAACCTTATAACCCCAGTATACAGGTTTAACCCATCAGTGCACATCTCAAACAGATACCCAAAGGATTTAATAATATACCAGTGAGTTTTATTATCCTTTCTCTGTCGTGGCAGCTTGGTTACAAGGCCCTGCCACTCCACCGTGTATTTTATATACATATTATCTTTGGGTAAAATATCCTTTAAACTAAAGGGCCCAAAGTAACCAGGACTACCTGTTTTCATACTGAAATCCCTGAAGAGAGGTTTAAAGATCCCCAATATAATTGTGGCCCCTCTATAAAAACATTTAATAATCAATTTATTCATATTGATTTATAAAAATAAACCATAACCAAACCAATTAACCTTGCAATAAGCTTAATCCAAATATTTTACGGATTCTTGCTGCATTTATCAAATAATATATTTATTATTTATTCTATCACCTCTGGTAGCTAAAGGATAGCAAGGTTCTTGGCATCCAGGAGGCTGAAATTATTTCTCAGGGAAAAATCTATGTCTTTTGGTGAAGAAGATATAGTTCTCTTGAAAGAATCCTATGGTCTCCCTTATATCACCCCTGTAGGTAAACATGATCCCTGGAAAAAGGTAAAAATATTTGGATCCCTGCTTCTCAAGTCAATGAATTTATCCAGTGGTCCACAAACAAGTTTGTACTGGTCTATATTAACAGTCAACTTCCAGTTACTCCAGCACTGTCTTCTTTGTCCTCAAAATCAATGGTAAACTTAGAATAGTTCATTATCTTCAAACTTTCAACAAATTTCCTATTGAAGACTCTGGTATTCCTCCTGCAACTGAAGAATTAGTTGAATCTTTCTCTGGTAGAGATTTCTATGTTCTATGGGACATTATGGGTGGTTATGAAAAACAATCCTTACATCCTATCTCTTGCCCTCTCACTACTTTTGAAACTCCTCTTGGTTGATTCCAACTTACTCAATTGCCTCAAGGTGCCAATAATTTGGTTGCAGTCTATAAGGCTCAAATGATTTGCATCCTCCAGGATGAAATCCCTGATCATGCTGTTATATTTATTGATGATGGCGGAATGAAAGGTCCAGTTTCTGACTATGATAATGAGCTCTTACCTTGGAATTCAGGAATTCATTGATTCATCTGGGAGTATGCTGCTACTTTGGAAAGGGTTTTGTTTCAAATCAAGGAGTCTGGCCTTACTGTCTCTGGATCCAAATTGGCTGCTTGTTTCCCTGCTCTGGAAATTGTTGGTCATGTGTTTGGCAAGGAAGGAAGAAGGATGGCCACAGCCAAAGTCAACAAGATCATCTCTTGGCCCACTCCAATCAATCCTACTGAAGTTAGAGGTTCTCTAGGTGTTGTAACTTATGTTCAAATCTTTATCCCATCTTTATCCAAAATCTGTGCTCCCTTGATTTTTCTAACCAGAAAAGAAGCTGAATGGATTTAGATCCAAGATTGAAAAAATTTGTTTCAGTTGCTCAAAATGATTTTTGTTAAAGAAATAGTTTGAAAAAGATCTCTTATGGACCTCAAGCTGGCAAGATCAAGCTGGCTTTCAATTCTAGTTATCAATCTTTTGGGCCTGTTCTTACTCAGGAAGATGAAAATGGTTGGGACCATCCTGTTCTCTATGAATCTTTGTTATTTTCAGATGTAGAATCCAGATACTCTCAACCAAAAAAGTAACTCTTTGGTGTGGATCAAATGTTGAAGAAGCTTCAAACTGTCCTCTGGGGTCAACATTTTGAATTAAAGGTTGACTCTCAATCCATCATTAAAATGATCAATGTTCCCAGCTTCCCAAATGCTCCTATGACTGGTTTGGTGGCCTTTATTCAGATTTTCTCTTTTGATATTGTGCACAGGCCTGGAAAATCTTTCACAATTCCTGATGGTTTATCTCAAAGTCCTCTTGGAGATGAGGAATCCAATTTTTGAATATATTTCAATGAAGAAGAACCTTCAATTGGACCCTTCTTTTCCTTCCCCTCTCAAAATTATTCTGGTTTTCAGAAAGGTTTCTGGCTTAAATCAGAGCAGTACCTTTTAAATTTTCAAAGACCCTCTGGTCTTCCTGCTAATGAATTTTGGTATATTAATAGAAAGTGATCTAATTTCTTTGTAAAAGCTTCTAGGCTTATGAAAAGAGGAAATACTTGTACTCTAATTGTTTTCACTATTCCTTCTAAACAAGATTTGATCATTGAAAGTCTCCATGAAGTTCCTGGCCATTGTGGGGAAACCAAAACCTATTGAAAATTATCCAAACAATTTTGATGGCCATCTCTGAAGAAATCTTTTTCCTAATGGTGCAAGAGTTTTGAAGTTTGTCAAAACGTGATCTTAGCTGCTCAGCTGAAAATTTTTATCCTACTGGGGATTCCACTGTCGTTGGAAGGATTGCTATGGATGTGGTTCATATTAAGGCAGGTGGTTCTAAGTACCTCATTTTTGTCAGATATTATTTTTCTGGTTGGGTTGAAGCCAAATTTCTTAAGAATCTCAGCTCTTAATAAGTGGTAGCTTTCCTCTATGACGCTTGGAAGATGTGTTATGGCTTTTCTTGATCTTACTCTACTGATTGTGGCTCTGCATTTGGTAGCAGACTTGCTTAAATGATCTGATCTCTTCCTGAGCAACATAGAGTTACTAATCCTTATTTTCCTGAAGGCCAAGGCATGGTGGAACAAGGCCATTCTCCTTTGAAGGCTGCAATTGTTAAACTTGCTGTTGAAATTGGAAAGAATTGTTGCAAATTTCTTCCTCTGGTTCTCTTCTCTGATTGAATCTGAACCAAACGGACCACTGTCTACTCACCTTATGAAATCATCTTTGGTCAAAGGAAATTTCTTCCTTTGGATCTTGAAACAGAATCTTTTTTGGGTATCTCATGGGAGCAGGTGGCTTCAACTACTGATCTATTGGTTGCTAGATCCAAGCAACTGGAGTGGAGAAAATATTTTTGTGATGAAGCTTATCAGAATTTTATCAAATCAACACAAAAATTGGTTCAGTATTGGGAATATAAGCACTCCAACTGAATCAGGAATCCCTTGAATCCTGGTGATCTAGTTTTGGCTTATAATGAATCATTGAAGACTCAGTGGGGAAAGCTTTTCTCAAACTGCTGGAATGGTCCTCATTTTGTTTTTTGCTAAGTCAGAGGTGGCTCTTATGTTTTGGAAGAAGTGGATGGTACTCAGTTGGGCAGAGGGTTCTCTGCTGATCAAGTTAAGAATTTTCATTGTTGTGAAGTCAGCTTATCCCAAAAGTAAGTCCTCCCAATTGTGCACTGCCAGGTTCATCTGCTGTGTTTTGTTAGTAAACTCTACTTCATGCCACATATGTGAGAACCTGGGACACCCTCTTTATTTTTATCTCTGCTGCTTCTAGGGATATTTTGGACAGATCAAGATATTTTTCAATTCTTCAGTCACTCTGAAGAAGTGGTCATTCTTCTGTTTCAATTTCTTTGTTTCCCTCCTTTTTCTTAATATCTTCAAAATTGAGATGCAGACTAAGTACAGTCTGTAAGTTGGGGATAGATGTGGTGGCTAATTTGGGACATCTCAGAAAAAGGGAAAAAAAAATTAATTTTTTTGATATATAATCTTTCATCTATCTATCTGAAAAATAAATCAATATATATATATATTTTTTTGTATGTAAAATATCCTTTTTTTCTGTTCCTCAACTTTTCCCTGTCCTAGCGTTGTATGAGGGCCCCCTGGGGTTTTCAAGTCCCCAGGCCTTGAATTCAAATCCTCCAATTTGCGCTTGGAGCTCAATTTTGATTTTTTTGGCCAAGCGCACAAAAACAATCTTCATTTTCATCTTCATCATTTCAATCTCACCATCAACTACTCCACCCACAAGCTCCTCCTTGCACATCTCGGCTCCATCTCAACCAATTAAACCCTCCCATCTTGCCTTTGCTTGATCTCCTCACATCATCCTCTCAACTCAATCTCCCCTCATCCCTCTAATATCAATTGCCTCCTCCAACCATCGAGGATTATCAATCTCCTCTAAAAATAAAGACCAATCCATCCTCCCTTTTTCTCATCCACCGGTTGTTATGCTAGCTGTTGCCCATCAATCTATCCTGCATCCACTCTGGCGGTTGTCAGCTTGGTTTTCTGTCATCCACCAGCTTGCTGCCATCTGTTGCCGCAACTTCTCATCCACTATTTGGTGGATGCTCCACTGTTGCCTGCAGTCATCCTCAACCCCAGGCTGGTTTCCTTTCCCTACTTTTTTTCTTATGTCACAATTCATATTGTCACTGTGTTTGATTGTTTCCATCACCCTTTTAAAAAAGAAAATATTTTTTTCTGCTCTCATATTTTTCATCCTCTTTTAGATATTCTACAGGGTCTCTTGCCCATAAAAGGAGGGCTCTCCCCTGCCTTTTGCCAAGATTCATCCATCATTTGATCATCATCATCTGAGTCAATCAATAAATCCATGGGGAGTAGGTCCATCTACCTTCCCCTTTTATCTGCTCAAGTTCATCATCTTTATCCTGGGTACATCTATGATTGCCCTCTGATCCTTGAGCCTCCATACTCAAATTCTCTATCTGCCTCTCTGTGGCCTTATCCTTTATCACCAACCAATAGCTTTTCTGGCTGAGAAGAAGTAGTTTGATTGAATTCTTGAGTGTGTTATACCACTCCTTGATCCCCTTTTTCAACCATACTGGTCTTGATTATTCTTTGATTATCCTTCTGGAACCAGTCACTTTTGACTGAGATTCCTCTTTAATCTTGAAACCTCAAGTTTTAAATCTCCCTTTATTTCTGAAGTTGCATTTTGCCATGCTATCTTGAGTCCCTTGAGAAGTTTTGGGTTATTCTTGTTCAAATTTTTCATTTCTTTTCTTGTGACGCTTCATAAGACAAATTTCTTTTTTTTTAAAGCCACCCCTGGTTATCTGATACCCTTCAAGCGCTTGATTGCAAAGATTTGGGCAGTGCCATTGAGAACCTGGAGGTTGGTTGGGATTGAGTTGATCTTTCCTAATCTTCTGCTGAGGACCAGATTTATTAGCTTGTGGATGTTGTTACTTACAACTGCCTTGTTCTATTGAGCTCTGAACACACTCTAACTCATTTTTTCAAGTCTTTTCCTACACCATCTTGCCTCAGATAGTGTTGTTCCATAGCTACCAATTACTATCAAATTCAGCTCTCACCCTTGATTCCTCATTTACAAGGTTCTGGACCTTGATTTTGGTTAGATTTAAATATGTTTGTAACACTCAGGAGGTTAGCCTAAAAAAGCACCTTTCCTCTCCACAGAACTTCCTGTGGCCAGCATTTTTTGGATTCTTACACCAGGATTCCTCAAAATCTTTTGTTTTCCCCTGGAGGTAAGCCCAGACCCAATTTCCAACACATCAGGTATGGGCTAGTCCTGTTGAGGTTAAACCTTCTAATTTGATTTATCACCAAAGTACGGAGGCGGTGCAGTTGAACCCAGAACAGTAATACCAAACAACCCTGGAAGCCAGAAGCGTCTGTAGCCTAGTTGGTAAAGGCAGCACTCTAGTATCTGTTTCAGTCTATCTGATCTTGTGGGTTTGACTCCCACCAGACACATCTTCATTTTCACAGTCTCAACAGGTTATGAGCCCAGAGCCTACCTGGGCATATACTTTCTTACTTAAGAGACTTGAATAAGATGTGAATGCTTTCTGTAAGACCATCATCCCCTGTAAGCCTACCCTACAATCAGGGTTTCAATCCCCACACCAATCACAATTTCACCTGGGTATTGCTGTACCTATTTCTACATCATGTAGCAAGGGGGGTTGTTGAGTTTAAACCTGCTAACTTGATGTATCACCTCAGTACACAGGCTTTGCAGTTGAACCCAGACCAGTAATACCAAACAAAACTGGCAGCCACAAGCATCTGTAGCCTAGTTGGTAAAGGCAGCACTCTAGTATGTGTCTCAGCCTAACTGAGGTTGTGAGTTTGATTCCCACCAGACACATCTTCCTTTTCACATTCTCAACAAGTCCATGGGCTTTGCAGCCTGATGAGCACTCTGACTAGCCTCTCAGCTAATATTAATTTCAACAGACTTGGAAGAAATGCAAGGAAATAATTTGCACCTGGCGCACCACTTGCAGGTGGAAACAGTGGTGTGCCAACACCAAACAAAAAAAATCAAAATCAAAAATTGCAGAATTTTATTTTGAATCAGTAAAAAAAGAGCAATTGAAACAGTTTGATGACATTCATCAGTTTACACTTCTAGGCTGAGAGGGAAAATATTCTGGAATTTCTTCAACTGGAAATATATGCCAAGCACCCCAGGTCCCCAGTTTCCTTTTGTTGATCTCATTACAAAAACATTCAACCATCCTTGATTCCTTGATTTAAAACTCTTTGGAAAATTTGAAGTCTCTTCCCCTCCTGATAATCATGTTTTGGAATGCTTGATTTCTATTAACTATTCTCAAATTAATCTATGACCACCTTTTCCTATATGATACAACCCCCCAACTGAACTTCACACCCCTCTGGAATGCCAGGGGGTATAAGACACAGTTGGTGAAAGATACCTATTGTGTTGCCAACCTTACTCCCAGCTTTTCAATTTGCTCCTGGTTCATCAACCCAACCTATCTGGAAGATGAGACTGAATAAAGCATCTTTACTGGTTTGGAACATTGATTTTGCATTTTTTGTGGCAGAACTTGGTGGTATGCACATTGGCACCAGTCCTGCTGGATAATCATCCAGAATGTGATATGTAACCTGCTCAAGGTGCACCAGGCCATGATCTGCAGATGCCAGCATCAAGCACAGAGAATTTTCCCAGCAACAAGACCCAGGGATGAAGCCTCAACAAATAATTTCTTTAAAGACTCATTAATTCAGTTAAGATTTTTGATAAAGTCTCACTTGTATGGTTTCAATCTCACAGCCGTAGCTTCTAACATACCATAGTCAGGCACTCAAACTCTGTAGATATGGGTGTCAAACAGGTTGCAAAACATTCAAAGGATGCTGAAGATTCATGGTGAACACCACCAATGATTTCAGCTTCCTGATGCCAGGAAAGTAGCAGTCCTTTGGCTACAGAAACTGATGCAGTAAAAGAATAACAATATTCTTTGAAATAAAGATGGTAAAAGATCCAAGATATTAAATATGGCAGGAGCCGGTGCAAGATATATATTGATTTGTTTAAATTTTTATCTATATTTTATAAAGAGGAACTACAAACTTATAAAGGCCTGGGTTTCATGAACACCTCTCTTCAGGGGTTTAACTTTGGACTGTGAACCCTGGAAGATGGGGACCTTTTTTAATTACTGAAGGAAATATTACCCCAAAAAATGGTAAAAATGGCTGGGAAAGAAAAAGCACAAGCCAAAGCAGGAATTAAATAACTCACTTCTTTGCAAAATTACTCACAGGGTACCTGCAGTGGTTCTCAGTTGAAGGTTTTCTGATCAAAGGTGGTGTTCTAGATGACTAAACTTCAATTGAACAGTGATGGGTTCTTGAAAGTAACACTAATACTTCAGACTGAGGTCATAAATCACTTGCTTATCTCTTTATAAGCACTTGATCACCAATGACACAATTTCTGGTGATAAATACTAATTTCCTTGATAACTCTTGGGTCAATCAGCCAAAGAAGGTACTGTATAAATACCCTTTTGGGGTAAAAAAGAGCTTCCTCAGGGAACATAGAGAGGGTAGGGCTCAAAGGCCAGAGCTAGAAAGCAATCCAGGACAATATTTGCATGTCCTCTTGGTGCTTCCAATCAGCTGATCTTGTATCTGCAGTATTTATGCATTATTTTAGCTGCAGGATCTGGTATTGTGTTAAATTTTCATTTTAGTTATTTGGCATGTATCTTTAATTTTTATTAATTTTCATTGACTGAAGTTACCATTGATGGATTTTTATTTATTTTCTGTCATCTCCTGATCACTTTGGGTATTTTGTAATAATTTTTATGCAGACCCCTTGATGTGTTTTGTGTTCCTTGAAGATCTGAATCAGTCACTGTTATGGTGATCCTTAATATCTTTTTTTCAAATTAATAAGCTTCCTAATTTGTTTTCTGGTGATATTATTTGATGAAACATGTTTTTGGATCTTTTATCATGCATATTTCACTTTATTAAATATGCATGGGTGATCCAACTAGGTTGTGACTGACTGGTGCAGTACCTTGTTGATGCAGGATAGGAATTGTGGATCTGAAGCGCGCAAGTATGGCTGCTGCATGCGGGGATTGGATCCACTGCGTGCTTGATCTTTTTGCAGGCTTTTGGTCATTTAGTCACTATGTATGCAAGGATCTTGTTGCGGGCTGTGCCTGCAGGTTTTCCTTAAATAATTAAGCATGTGGGAAAGTGTTGCAGAAGAACAGAAGTCCAGGAATCCATGTGCAGAAGTCCGGAGATTTGGGTGCAGTTGCAAAAGTTCTGAAGTGTGGGATTGCAGGATTTCAAAATTTCCTCTGTTTGGAGGAAGGTAATTGTTGGCAAAAATCTGCAATTAATTAATTCTGGATGATTATTCAGGTGTGAAAAGTGGTGAGAAATCCAAAAATGTTGTGATATTTTGGGTTTTTCCTACTGTTAAGCAATGTCTCTGTTTATCTTGTTTTGTGTTGTTTTTGGTATTTTTGAAAGGTTGCTCTGTAAATAGTAGAAAGCTGACAAATGATAACACTTCTTGACACTGAGTAAGTTCCAGGCAAAAATCCTCAGGTTTTGGGTACTGGTCAGATTCAAAGTTTTCTCTGGGGTCTCAGGGTGATCTTTTTTTTTTGCTGCAACAGAAAGCTGAAGGATCTGAGCTGTGTTGGGCATGCTTGGCAGACTTCACACACCCATGTTTTCCAGGTGAGTTAGATGCAACAAAGGAGGGGAGGGAGTTGTATCTTCATGATAAGTAAATTGGAGCACATCCATCCAAGTCAAATGCTGCTTCAATGTGATGATTGACAGAATGAGGCCTGAATGAAAGGTTTTCTTTTGAATGACTGAAAATTCAATGTTGGGATGGGGTGATTGCAGCACTTCTGAAGAACTCAAATGCCTGAGGTATATGGTGTGATGATGCAGAAGAAAATGGAGTCACCAGCTTGAGAAACAGTGGTCCAATTTTTTCAAGTGGAACAAGAATAGGAATTGGGTAATGTTAAATTCACGGCTACAGAGCCATGTACATGGCTCAATGGGCAGTGTGGCACCCTAAACAACTTAAATGAGCCCTGTGGCATGCTACATGGCTCAAATGGGCTGTGTGGCATGCTACACATCCCATTTGAGTTGAACAGCACGCTAAAAAACTAAAATCAAGTTGTGTAGCCTCCACTAAATCATAAATAATTAATAATAAATAATAAATAATAAATAATAAATAATAAATAATAAATAATAAATAATAAATAATAAATAATAAATAATAAATAATAAATAATAAATAATAAATAATAAATAATAAATAATAAATAATAAATAATAAATAATAAATAATAAATAATAAATAATAAATAATAAATAATGAATAATGAATAATAAATAATGAATAATGAATAATAAATAATAAATAATAAATAATAAATAATAAATAATAAATAATAAATAATAAATAATAAATAATAAATAATAAATAATAAATAATAAATAATAAATAATACATAATGCATAATGCATAATACATGATACATAATACATAATACATAATAAATAATACACAATAATTAATACATAATAAATAATACATAATAAATAATAAATAATAAATAATAAATAATAAATAATAAATAATAAATAATAAATAATAAATAATAAATAATAAATAATAAATAATAAATAATAAATAATACATAATACATAATGCATAATACATAATACATAATACATAAGACATAATAAATAATAAATAATAAATAATAAATAATAAATAATAAATAATAAATAATAAATAATAAATAATAAATAATAAATAATAAATAATAAATAATAAATAATAAATAATAAATAATAAATAATAAATAATAAATAATAAATAATAAATAATAAATAATAAATAATAAATAATAAATAATAAATAATAAATAATAAATAATAAATAATAAATAATAAATAATAAATAATAAATAATAAATAATAAATAATAAATAATAAATAATAAATAATAAATAATAAATAATAAATAATAAATAATAAATAATAAATAATAAATAATAAATAATAAATAATAAATAATAAATAATAAATAATAAATAATAAATAATAAATAATAAATAATAAATAATAAATAATAAATAATAAATAATAAATAATAAATAATAAATAATAAATAATAAATAATAAATAATAAATAATAAATAATAAATAATAAATAATAAATAATAAATAATAAATAATAAATAATAAATAATAAATAATAAATAATAAATAATGAATAATAAATAATAAATAATAAATAATAAATAATGCATAATGCATAATGCATAATACATAATACATAATAAATAATAAATAATACATAATAAATAATACATAATAAATAATAAATAATAAATAATAAATAATAAATAATAAATAATAAATAGTAAATAATAAATAATAAATAATAAATCATAAATAATAAATAATAAATAATAAATAATAAATAATAAATAATAAATAATAAATAATAAATAATAAATAATAAATAATAAATAATAAATAATAAATAATAAATAATAAATAATAAATAATAAATAATAAATAATAAATAATAAATAATAAATAATAAATAATAAATAATAAATAATAAATAATAAATAATAAATAATAAATAATAAATAATAAATAATAAATAATAAATAATAAATAATAAATAATAAATAATAAATAATAAATAATAAATAATAAATAATAAATAATAAATAATAAATAATAAATAATAAATAATAAATAATAAATAATAAATAATAAATAATAAATAATAAATAATAAATAATAAATAATAAATAATAAATAATAAATAATAAATAATAAATAATAAATGATAAATAATAAATAATAAATAATAAATAATAAATAATAAATAATAAATAATAAATAATAAATAATAAATAATAAATTATAAATTATAAATAATAAATAATAAATTATAAATTATAAATTATATGGAGTAGTGTATGGGCCCTACACAACTGGAGCTGTGAATTTAACATCACCCATAGGAATTTCATGGGGAGTTTTTTTGTTAGATGATGGAATGCAGTATTTTTGTTGCTACTCATTTGAAGCTCAAAGGTAGGGCTGACCATTTAAGGTATTAGCAACAAAACTACTGTTACATTATCTGATGAAACCACTTTCTCCATGAAATCCCTATCCTTGTTCCACTTAAAGTAACTGGACCACTGTTGCTTGAACTGGAGACTCTGGTTTCTTGTGCATTGTCACAAAATTTGCCTCAGACATTTAAGTTCTTCAGTAGGGCTGCACTTTCCCCCCCCCATCCCAGGGTTGAATTTTCATTCTGCTGATTCCAACAAGCTTTTGTACAAGCCTCATTCTGTCAGTCATATTGAAGTAGCATTTGACTTGGACGGATGCACTCCATGTTACTTAACATGAATATACAGCCCGCTCCCCTCCTTAGTTGCATGTAACTGAGCTGGAAAACATCAGTGTGTGAAGGCTGCCAAGCATGCTTGCCACAGCTCAGATCCTCCAGCTTGCCGTTGCAGCCAAACAAAGAAAGAACATTCTGAGACCCCAAAGCAAACCTGACATCTGACCACTACCCAAAATCAGAGGATTTTTGCCTGGAACTTGTTCAGAGTCAAGAAGTGTTATCATTGGTGGCACACCCCATGAATCTTTAGCACCCTTGGTCATGTGTTGCGGCATGTGTGCCGCCCACATAGACAGGGTGTGAGTGGCTGACTACGGTATGTTGGAAGCTCAGGCTGTGAGCTTGAAATAATACAAGTGAGTCTTGATCTGAAATCCCAACCTGATTATTGAGTCCGTACAGAAATTATTTGTTGAGGGCTCAATTCATCCCTGGGTGTTGTCACTGGGCCACTACTCTGTGCTGGATGCCGGCATCTGCAGCTCACGTATCTGCGTTGCTACTCATTTGAAGCTCAAAGGTATTGCCGACCGTTTAGGGAAGGATGTTGGGGATAATTTGCGATATCACCTCCAATCCATTGCGTGACATATACAGCGTCATTGAATCAGAAAATGATAGGAGAACAGGCTGGAACATGTTAGATCAGTTTCCTGATTTTCGGGCAACAAGTTTCAAACGACCGTTCCAGCGTTCGAAGCAATACGTGGCCAGAGATCTGTGGGTCTCAAGTCAAGGCATTGGTACTTGTTTTTCTGATCAAAGACATCAAAAGATGCGACGCGGGAATGAGTAACTGACCGGCACATTCTTTTGCCACAGGCCCGGCGATAGCAGAGCCCTTCATTTCACCCTTGGGATTTACAATGACACCGGCGTTGTCTTCGAAGTAAAGAAAGATACCATCACGTCGACGCCAAGGTTTCCTCTGACGAACAATGATGGCAGGATGGACTGGGTGGATAAGGACATCAAAGTTCATGAGTAAAATGTGTTGAGCAAAACGGCTGATCAAGTTGAGAAGGGTGGGCACCTTTTTTCCGTAGCTCAGGTTTACCCTTCTTGACTGTAGCCATGACCATATCACCACATGAAGCAGCAGGCAGTCTGTTCAACCGGGCACCGAAACCGACTACAGAAATAATCTGAAATCGATAAGGCAACAAAGAAGGGGTAAAGCTTCGGATTAAATTCAGATTGATTGGGTCCACCGAAGTTGATCTCGTTCGATTTCGGTCGGGCGCTCCATTGTGAAAAAGCGATATGAAAACTGACATAGAGGTTTTTGGCACCGGAGTTGTCGGCGCAATTGACCACGGCACCCACCGGGAGGGCGAGGGTCATCCGGAATTTAGTACTGGCTTTGGCTGAATTGCAAACATGGTCAGATTTGGGTGGGCTGGTGTGAGGGCTTAAGATGACCCGATTGTTTTTTGGCCGTGCAAGAGAGGCACTGACCCTTGTTGGACATCTTGAAGAGTTTCGCGGATGCGGCGTTCGGCTTGGGGATCCCGAGGAGGGCTGCTTGCGTGATTACAATATTGGACCTCGCCCAGGGGCAGTTAGGTTAAGTATAATGATCCCCGCAAAAGGGGTGAAGGCGGTCCGCAGCTGCAGCCATATGTTGCCAAATCAGGACCCAATGGGCGCGCAGGGCGAGTCCCCTGCCAGCGGGGTCGAATTTGCCAAGCCGCTCGAATAGCAGCAACGAGGAGAATCCCTCCAGTGTCCCAGCGTTGGGCTCCAAATGTATCGGACACGATACCTACTTTTGGCCGATAACGTATTGTAAGTAATCCCACGAATATCCCGTTACCGATCGTCTGTAAGATTCCCTGGGCGCAAACATAGTCAAACATGATGGATGACGACATTACTGGTAAAAACATTCAGGCACACCTCATTTATGAAGTGAAGTCAACAGATCCAGCTCACTACAGAGATATATCACTGAAGCTGTTCATATTTCTGAGACTATAAGTAATTTACATGAATCAAGATGCCATTGGGTTGACACAGCACCTAAAACAATGTCACTTTCATCTCCTTTTATAGCCAAAAAAATCAAAGAGATTTGAGACAAAATGAAAGTTTCTTCAGCTGGGAAAATTCAAAAAAGAAGAGTCCATGGTCTGATTCAAGAAGATTGATTCAGGACTAGTGATGCCCTTTCAGAGATCAAGATTCTTGCTCCTTATAGCTGCTGAGGGGAAAAAAAACAATGAATGACACATTCTTGTTTAATTTAAATTCCCAAAAGTACTGGAAAAGAATGAGAAGATAAATGGATAAAGCCTTTGAGATCCATATAGAATCCAAAATATTCAACTAAATGATTAAACTGGTTTGAAGTAATTTTAAAATAGGGTCATGATAAATTCACAACCCTACACAACCCATACATGGCTTGAAATGGGTTGTGTGGCATGGTTCACAACCCATTTGAGTCATGTACAGCTCCCCACAACCCACCCACAGAGTTGTGAACAGCCATTCACAACTCAGATGGATTGTGATCCAGGAAACACAACCCATTTTGAGGTGTGATGAACCATGCACAACTTGTTCAAAACACCAGGTTCATGAGCAAATGAAAAAAAAAAATATAAAATTAAACAAAAAAAAACATCAAAAAAGTTGACAAAAAAAATTTAAAAATTTAAAAAAAAATAAAATTGGAAATTGTGAAGATTTAACAAATCCAGGGCCATGAATCCACACTAATAGCCCTATGATTGATAAATAAGAATAAACAATGAAAAAGTCTAAAAAATCAAAAAATTTTGCCCAAAACAAATAAGAAATGGAAAAACAAAAATGGGTAAATGAAAATCAAAAGGAAAAATATACATACAATAGAGCCCTGAAATAAAATACAATATAATATAATTTTTGAATAAAATACAATAAGATACTAAAATTTTATTCATATTAAAAAATAAATTGAATTGAATCAAACCAAAATTCAACTAAATTAAATTAAATAAGATAAATTTAATTCATATCATTACATTTTATCATTTCATAAAGCCAATCAATCAACCCCCCCAAAATAGGAATGTAATTCCACCTCAATGGACTAGCCCTAAAGTAAAAACTCTCAAAAAAAACAAGTTCAACTTCTGTTAAGCTGATCCAATTTTAACATGTAAAAAGACTTTTTATGATGGGATCAGCCCAACACAAGTGGAGCTTATTTCATTGGACTAGCACAAAACTGAATCAACCCCCCCCCCACAAAAATAGTGCTAGTCCATTGAGGTGGACTTGATAAAAGTCCACCTCAATGGACTAGCCCTGAAGTAAGAACACCCAAACAAAATAAATTCAACTTGGTTTAAGCTGATTCCATCATAAGAAATAAAAATACTCCTTATGATGGGATCAGCCCAACACAAGTTGAACTGACTTACCAATAAAATATCATTTAAAACACTCAACATAGTTATGTTAACTCAAAACAATCAGAATAATGATGTTCAAAATCTGATAACCCTATATGTTAATAGAAGTACAAGATAAGCATCAGAAGTACATGTAGACCAAACCCAAATGATGAAATGATATGATGTCTATAAATTGGAATACAAATCCAGTTGATCTTTGAGATGATCAACCCAACAATAAGCCTTCTTTGAATTCAAAGGAGAGGTTTTTGATACAATGGGTGGGATTGGAATCATATCTCCCTCAAGTAATAAATGAATCCAGTGGTTATTGTTAAAAAAGGAAATGGAGATGGCATCTGATGGTTCTTTTACATTAATTTTCATAGGAGTATGAGTACAACATGACTCCAATGAAATGAAAAAAAATGGCCTTGCATTATTATCTGCTATTATTTGACCCATATCCAACTTTGAAAGCCTTTTTGAAGAGGTAATCTTTTCATAGATGTCTTCAACATAAATTCTTTGTTTGATCATTTCTACCTCTTTGCTACCACCATGTATCTTAGCATAGAAGTCCTTATGTTTCCTTAATTTTCCTATCAATTCCCTTTGGACTTTAAAGCATCCTTTTTCATTGTACCCAAGTGGTTTGGAAATGACTCTAACTCTGCAATCACCATCAACAACAGGATCCCAAAACTCACGCAAGAACTTATATTGTAAGTTCTCAAGTATTTGATTGAGTTATTACGCCTTTGGTTCCTGCAATAAAAAGTCACTTAGCCAACATTAAAATCAGATTAATCAAATGAATACTCACCAAAGATGAGCTTCTGGTTTACTTCTCCTGCAATTATTCTTCCTCAGAAAAGGATTCAAATTCCAAATGAAGGGAGACTCTCTCACTTTCAGTCTCTTCCTTTGAACTATGAAATAAAGATTCTGAGCCTGAGGACTTGGAATATAAACATCATATCAACATCAGTTTCTTAAACCATCAAAATGAACACTTCTCAAAATAAAAGACTTACCATTTTTGGTCTTTTTGGTGCCCTCATAACCCTCATTTTCCTCTTAAGTCCCTTTCAAATGGGTTCAAATATTGAAATTTCATGCCAGTTGTCTTTCAATTTGGGTCTACCATGGTTGGACTGTAAGAATTTTGGCTTGAGCCTTGGCTTAGCAAAAAAAGTTGTTTCATTCTTCACCAGGGAATTTGAAATTTCCTCTTTAACTTGTTTGGGTTGTCCCATAAAAATTTAACTGATCTCATCAAACAATTGAGAAGATTTGAGCACTGGATCAGCATCAAACTTTCAAAAAGCAAAATCATCATTCATGAGTGAATCCATTCAGGAATCATCAATGAAATAGTAATCATCAATCAAAAACAAATTCAAATAATAAAACTTACTGGACTGGAAGTGTTATAGTCTAATCTCCACTGAGGATAAACATTCTCAGGCAAAAAATCTCCTCTCAATGCTAGTATTTTGCCTAATATGTGGGAACAGGGCAAGCCACCATGGAATATGACATGGTGCACAGTTTGCCATCATGAAGATGTGTTAAATTCTCAAATTATTCCCCAATTAGTTGATTTTCCTCAATTTACTTTGTATCCCAAAGGTAACAGTTATGTTGGAAGCAATTTTCCTAACTTTATCAAGAGTTGTTAAGAAATGCATGCACTGATTTTATTTTGCCATCAATTGTTCCAGACATGTTTTTCCACACATACAAAATGTTCCCCAAAGAACTTGAAAGTAATTGTTTGAAAGAAGCATGTTCCCCTTCTACCAAATACATTGTTTTATTTCCAAAAGAAGGTTTGACACAAGTCCACAAAATGAAAAATTTCTCTTTGATAGGGAAAATGTTATTTTACATATACTCAAGCACAACCTCTTTGTCTTTCAATAAAAACTGTATAAAAGTTTTAAAATGGGCAATCCCAGCAGCGATAAACAGAAGAAGAAATAAATTGGCCTACTCTGAGTTCTGCATCATTGACTTCTGCCTCCCCCTTGGTTTTGGGGGCCCCATAATTTTCCTGCAGAGGCATAAAACCTTTCCATCCTTCATCATAATTAATGAAGAAAACTTTGCAATTTGCTTGAATATTGTTAGACAAGTGCCAAGATCACAACTGTCTGGATGACTCAGGGAAACTCTATTCAATGGAACAAATAAGTGCCTTTTTGTGGTCCATCACAAAGACTTTGGGAAGCCTCTGGGTATCATAAACAAACTCATTTAGGGCATTCACCACCCAACTTTAAAACTAAAACTTTTCTTTTGCTATAAGAACAAAAGCCTTTGTAAAATTCTTCCTGTTAATGGTCATTCCTACAACATGCAATACCAGAATGTTGTACCTAAAGGTTTGTGTAGGTACAATCCAACAAAGCAATATGATAGCATTTTTTTTAAAGTTTTATAGACTCAGGATGAGCCAAGAACTGGGCCTCTAATTGAACCTCTCCACTGAATTTTGAACTGGATACTGTTGAATCAGAGGATCACATGTCCTCAATTTACTTTCTTTATTACTCTTTTCTAAAACAAAAAATTTTCCTTTATGGGAAACATGAGTATGAAAAGAGATTGATGAGGAGAACACATGGAGGAATAAATAATGAAATTTCATCAGTTGTGGGTCATCTCTCTCCTGGTAAAGGTACAAGAAGTAGAGGAGAGAAGTTGTGTCTGACTGATTCTGAAGCAGTCTTGTTTGTCTTGTATTTTATCTGTAAGCTTGATCAACTACAGGTCTTGAGGTGTGGGTGAAGGTATATTGGTTTTGTTTCTTGTGTTGGAGAAGGATATCAATTGCTTTGATGATTGAGCTGGACTGCAGGGGGGCTTGCTGCTGAGTTTTCTGAGTGGAGTCAAGTCATTTGATGGTGGAAAGGCCTTTCTAACAATTTTTTGGTTTAGGCGTCAAGCTGATAGCTTTTTTGATAAATTCTGGGAAGCTGGTCTCTTAATTGGTTGTTTGGTAATTTTAGGGAAGCTGTCTTGGTCTTGTTGGATTGACAGGTTTGGTTCTTAAGATTTGTTCATTCTTGAGCTTGATCAATATTCTAAAATTGATTGACTGATCATGGACTTATGTTGGTTTGGCTCTTTGCTTGTGGATGGTTGGAGATCAGAGAGGATGGATTGATTGAGGGCGGAAGGAGCAAGAGATAGCCTGAAGTTTAGTTGCGCAGGAATTGAGCCTCTGGGCAACTAATGGATTTCTCCCAATTGGGGTAACTCCAGGCCACAACATGGCAAGTCTGGTGGCTTTATGAGTTATCCTGATTGGTAAAACTCCTGTGTGGTTGATGTAGTTTCTGAAGAGAAGCTACATTTTCCCAACTACAATTTTTTCTTAAAAAAATTGTAGAATTTCAACAGATAACCACTGAGTATCTTGGATTTTTTCAAATAGCAAATCCATAACTCTTTTACCCTTGATTTCTGCTGCCTTTACTTTGTTCTTAGTGTTCTTGATTTTTCTATAGTCAATGTATTCTCAACAATCAAACTTTCTAAATTTCTTTGTGAGTTGAATTGCATTGAGCCCATATTGCATGCCTTCCTTAAGTTGATCAAAGGCCACACCAGAGATTCCCCTCAGTTGAGGATGCACTGAGGGTTTTGAAGATGGTTGATGATTATGTTGGTCTTTTCTAATGGAGAGGCTCCACAAGGGATCTGCTCCTGTGCAACTTGCATAGATCATGAATTTACACCCAAAATTGCTTGTGTGAGTTTTCCTTTACAGTCTGGCGAGCAATTTCCCTTTTTATATTCCATTTCTGTTGCATGCTAGTTCTACATATTCTTCTTTCTTTGACTTGAATTTTGTCAAAGCATAGACATGCATGTATGCTCATTTTTGACAAATTTATTCAGATTATTCCCTACTAGGAAAGGATCTCACTGGAGGAGGGCCAAGGTGTTCTGGAACCTCATAGTTACATAGTTAAATCCACCATAGTTAAATTAAATTTCATTAAATAAAATCAACCAAATTGAACATGAAATGTTGCGCACCACCAGCAGTCAATTCCATTTGTGAAACATCTTGTTCCCCATTTCAACCCTAGATGAGGATGCAATTGGGGCTTCCAATGTGGTGCCCTAAACCTGTCCTATAGCCATCAGACTCGATTTTATAGTAGAAAAACAGCTCAAACCCTAAAATTGACCTCAGAAATGGATTTTTCATCAACAATAACCTATAGTCACTCAGCCAAAGTATGCCCCTTTCCCTCATGGATTAGAAGATAAAGCCCAAGAAGCCCTCAACTGCGGCAAATTCCTACCCAACCAAGTGTCACAGCTCTGGAAGACATAAAAGCATACCTTGAAACTCTCAAGTACATGCTAGTGACAGCTTACCCCCAAAACCAGGGCCAGTTCAGATCCTGTCACATCATCCAGCATACAGCAATACAGATGCAGGGGGCAGTGCAACCATTTCAGATCCTGTCATATAGAAATACAGATACAAGAGGTGGTGCAACCAGTGACACCCAAAAAAACCACAGTATTTCACAGAAATATATGCAGGCAGAATCAAGTAGAACCAAACAAACCAACAGTACTTCACAGCAATGTATGCAGGCAGAATCAAGTAGCACCAAACAAACTACAAGTACTGCACAGAAATATATCTTATCTTCATTACAAAGCAATTTATGAAAGACTGTGCACGCATGAAAAACCTGTGAAACCTTTTTCCAACAAGCAGAAATGTCTCAGGTAACTTTAAAACCTTTTTCCAACCAACAGAAATTCCTCATGTAACTGTATCTCTGTCACCTTGCTACAATTGCAGAGCAAGGTGCAAAAGTAACCAAATAACATAGATAAATAAATAAAATATTAAATTAGGAATAATATTAAAAATATTATCTAAAATTATGATTCTCCATAAAATTTAAGGTAGGGTCACTCACTGACACCTACTTCAAATTCCAACTG
Source organism: Puccinia polysora (assembly GCA_025617555.3). NCBI lineage: Eukaryota > Fungi > Basidiomycota > Pucciniomycetes > Pucciniales > Pucciniaceae > Puccinia > Puccinia polysora. Next base: position 28,956,160 of record CM062625.1, read on the forward strand.
CTTATATTTCTAAATAATTTATGAAAATTTATGAAGAGACACAGCCTTGGGATTTTGGCCATTTTAATATTTCACATGAAACCCCACGTATAGCTTTCACAGTGAATTTTGTGACAGAATCTAGGAATTCTGTGATTTAGAGGAGTTATGGGCGGAAATGTGATTTGTCACAATTCCTGCACAAAGCCAAGGCAAACAATACATCTGCATGCGGCTGAGCAGCAGCACTGCTACCCTTTCCGCTTACCCTGAAAAGCAGTTTACACAGCCCCGGGAATCTGACAGGTACGCAGCAGCGGGACTACGGACTGACAGACTGACAGACGGCTTGAGAATCCAAGGTACCACATAAAAGTGCTACTACTAATACGGGGATATACTACATATGTAATAAATGTCCCTGTGGATAGTAAATAGTCTAGAAATACATAAAATTGTATAAAAATACTTAAATAAACTTTTTACATATTTTTTATAAAATATAATAAAAAATACCAAAAATGTTGAAAATAAGATAACTACAGTTTGAAAAATATTTTAAAATACTTTAAAAATACAATTGTGAGAACTTCAAGACATTGGTATTTCTAGGACATACTGCAAGAGCTGATTATGTAGAAATATTAAATAAGTTTCCATACCATATATTTTTAATTAATTATTTCAAGTAAATTAACAGGATTTTGAAAATAAGGATCAAAATCAGTATTATGATTATAATCCCATCAGCTAATACGTAATGAGAACCCATCTGACATTGGATTACCCGTAGGAATGTCTACTAAGAAAACATATTAACATCCTGGGAGCATTTACTAAGGATAATCAATAAAATGATGATCAGGTGGATAGATTAGTGTTATTCACATGTCTAAACATCAATAAAAAATTAGGTTAATTCCCATAACCTGTGGAATCAGATTTTACAAGTGTTACAGCACGAAGAAAACATGACAGGCCACCACTGGTTACCCTGCTAACCTTAGCACCCATCCCTTTGATCCCCTATATCCCTCAGAAGGACAGAATTGCGACACAAAAAAGCTATAAATATAGAGCTCTTTTGAGGTTGTTGATACCCCAGAACCAGTTATATTTACATCCAGATACCGTGCCAAGGTAATAAAATACTTATAAGAAATAAGTAAGTGATTTATTGCCTTAGTCTGATTAAAATAATATGTCCCAAAACTCGTTTTATCAATTTAAACTGCTGAAAAACCTTTTAACCCCAGTAACAGGTTTAACCCATCAGTACACGTCCCAAACAGGTACCTAAAGGATCCAATAACATACCAGTGAGTTTTATCATCCTTCTTCTGTCGTGGCAGCTTATTTAAAAGGACCTGCCACTCCATCATATATTATATATATATATTATCTTTGGGAAATACCCTCTTTAAGAATATAAATTAAAGATTCCAAAGTAACCAGGTCTACATGTTTTGAAAGTGAATTCCCTGAAGAGAGGTGTTAAAGATCCCCAATATCATTGTGGCCCCTCTTTCAATTTATTTAATAATAAATTTATTTAATAATCAATTTATTTAATAATCAATTTATTTAATAATCAATTTATTTAATAATCAATTTATTAATATTGATTAATAATATTCAATCATAAACAAATCAATCAACCTTGCAATAGCTTTATCCATATATTTTACAGATTTTTGCTGCATTTGTGGAATAATATATTTATTATTTATTCCATAACCTCTGGTAGTTAAAGGATAGCAAGGGTATTGGCATCCAGGAGGCTGAAAATATCAATGCTTATCACCAGAACAGTGAAAACACTCAGGGGCAGCCTTGAGAACACTATGAGGCAGGATTTTTCTATTTAAGGAGGGCCTCTCTACCCTATTCAAGTTGTATCCTCATGCCATGTGGTCTCATCATTCAGCCCAAACCACCCATCCTATAAGTAGCCATCTATGTTACCTACCAAGATAGGATATTATCAGTGAACCAATGATAAAGGCACAGGAAATCAGGAACCAGATTATAACCCATCTTTTAACAATTAAACCATCCCATCAGGTGCTTGAATAAGGTTTCTTCTGTGACCTAAAATATTGGGTACCAAATTAAACCAGAACCACTCATCACTCAATAAGTAACCCTTAAAAAGAAAGAGAGTACAACAAAAATCAACTACCAACCTTCCCTCTACCAAGCCCCCTGTGGTTAAAACCATCCTTGGGTCCTCACCTGAACTATCCCTTTGATAAAAAGTTGAGCCCTTTAAACATGAAATATTGGTTAAGACCACATATATCTGGTCAACCACTAACCATAATGCCATAAATCTGGTCCATTCTCCAACAACCCTACCAATAAAAACTTAAGAATTAGTCTATTTCTGATTTGAGGCCTATTTGAATCTCAATGAAACCAGCCATTAATTTGAATAAATTATTGTGCAGACTTACTATTGTGCTAGAAGGGAAGGCAATTCAAGACCACCCTTAGTATTACCAATAATCTAAAGGAGTAGAATTAATACTAAATTCCCCTTCAAGGACTGCAATAAATCTGTTTTTTAAATTATTTACATTATCCCACAGGATTCTCTACACCAACTTTTTATTTTCCAAATCCCTAGCTTCTTTCACAGCTTTGTTAACAGCACTATTGACTAAGTCCTTCAATGCAACCATGTTGAAACCAGGGGGCTTGAGATTGCCACTGTCCCCACAATCCAAAAAAATCCAAAGACACCTCAGTATTCAATCCAACTCCAAAGTTTACTCACTTTTGGGTCAATAAAAATAAAATTATCCAATGGGAAAGTACTGTGTATGGTTTGGGAAAAGAGTTTGTACCCTTTGAAAATAGGAAGAATTTTTGATTTCCAAGTTCCCTTTTGTGGTCTAATTGTCCCAAAGTGCATTCAAAATCCCCAAATTTGGGTTGATGGAATTCAACTGTTGTCCAGGGGTGCCTAGGTACCCCTACGTACAGCCTAAAATGGCCCATTTGGGGCCATTTTCCCCCAAATAGGCCAAAAGTGTCCATCAAAACATGTGAACCACCTGGGGGGTTACATGCATTGTGAATGGCATGAAAGAACCTTTCACAAATGAAGGTCACAAATTTATCACTGCTGTTTAAAATAGGATGACAATCTAGAATTCTTTAAACTATGATTTACAGGATGAAAACTCTTTACTAAGTTTTAGATAGAATTTATACTCACCATTAGCTAACTGAGACTTCAAACAACCAGCTTCATTGCTTGCACCTAAATGATAATCAATTAACAACAGGGAACATTGGAGTTAAGAACTTCTCCATTGAAAAACAGCCTTGTTTAATGAAACCCATAATTTCTGATGGTGGTTTGGGGTTGCTTTTGTTTTGAAGGGCATGAAACACCAGGTCACAACATGGGGTTGTGAATTTATCACTGGACTTTAAAATAAGATCCAAATCTGGAATTCTTTTAACCATCATGTAAAATATAAAAAGAATTTAAAAATTAATAGATGGAATTTCAAATCAACCTCAGATTCATGAGATTTAAAACAAACAACTTCATTGCTTGCACATAAATTTCAATCATTCAACAACAGGTCATGTTGGAGTTAAGAAATTCCCAAATGAAAATCTGCCTTTTTTAATGAAACCCATAATATGGTGGTTTTCTAAAATTGAGATATTGCTAAATTTTGTATCTTAAAATTTCAGATTTAAATAAAAATAAATTGTTTTTTTCATGCATTATTATTCATCAACATTCAAAACAGCCATGAAGAGATCCACATCATCACTTTAAACACATACACTCATCTCCCAGTACAAACCAACACAAAGAAATCCAAAATCAGTACTCCATTGAACCATAAACCTCATGAAATCACCATATTTGTAAAATAAAATCAATTAAAGTATATCACAACCAACCTTTTTACAGCTAGTTCAGAATCAATTCAATTTAAAAGAAAATTTTTGTAAATATTTGGATCCAAATAAAACTCCTCCTTGAAATCCAATCTCTTAAAATTGAATGGTCTGAGGTAAAAGCAAAAATTGGAGCCCTTAATAAATATTATACAAAATCAAAATTCTGATATTCAAAAGAACCAGCTTCCCCAAAGCTGAAAATTCCATGAAATCTTTAATAATTATTTAAAATCATTCTTGGATTTGATTCAGAAACATTATGTAATGCAGAATGCCTCTTGTAATCCACAATTTGACCTAGCTATCCAAAGTCCAATTTTGCTTTTCAGATTAGTCTCAAATGGTTATATAGGAGTTATACATGGCCCAAAGTAAAATCACACCCTCAAAATTACTAAATTTAAACCCTCCTTTGAACAAGGATGTGATTTTGGAATATTTGTTTTTTAATAAACTCATGCCTTTTTCAAATAAATTTGTGATTATAGTAAGTCTTTTACTAGATTCAAGCCTTCTTTTATGTTTCAAAAACTCATGATAGTTCCTAAATTTTAGAACCTGCACCAATGAATAGAAGGTGGGAGTTGAGGAAATCAAATTTTGGTACACCTATTTTAATGTTAAAATGAGTTCCTGGGGTGGTAGAACATGCCTTTTGAGGACTTGTTAGGCAATTCAAGGCAGTTAAATATTCAATGAGACTTTGGGGGGCTGAAATCAGGCCTCCAGTTGCCCTGTGGGGTCTGTCTGGGGTAGAATTCTTTAATGAAGTCAATGATGGACATCACTCAAAGGAGTGCTTAGTGTTAGAAATGTCACTCGTCCCCGCGCCTAAAGGACAACTACCATCTCTTTGACTTCTTCTCTGAAACCTAACCCCAGGAGATCACCCCTGGGGGTCTTTGACAACTCTTGTTTTTGAGGCCTCAAATCCTCTTCTGGAGAGGACCTCTCATACTCTTTGGATCTTGATCTTTTTCCTTTTTTTTTCTTTTTTTGTCCTTATTTTCTTTTCTAATCTTCTCAATCTTTTCTTTATCTTCTTGTCTCCTTATCTTATTTGCCTATCCTCCGCTCGTCAACTTATCTCACTCAACTATCCAAAACCTTGACCGACTCCAAGTCCTTACTTGCTTCCATCCCTTTCCTGGTAGGATGATCCGCATCTCAATCTCCATGATCAATTGTCAACTTATGTGTCTGCCAAACCAGCCCATATCTCTCCTCTGCTTCAAATATGTCTCTTCTTGGCTGCTCAATCTTCTGCGTCTCAATTGCCTGTTGGTTGTCTTTCTAATTTTCTTATTCAATCTCTTTTCTATTTGTGATTCTGAATCTCTTGATTTAGCCTGTTGGTTCTTAGTTCTCAAATGAAATAGTTGAAATCTTGTCACAGTTAAAAGCCAAAGCTGGGCACCCCAAAATTCACCACCAAGATGAACAAACCAACAGGAGCTACGGACTACTTCCACCAAGTCGCATTGAAGGCCGCCGTCAACGCAATTCCACCTCTTAAAAAAGAAAATTTCTTGATTTGGCAAGATAAAATGCTGATCCTATTTGATCTCAAGGATATAAAGGATACCATCACAAGAAACTTGGGAAAGCTCTCAATAAAGCAGGATAGGGAAATCAGAGCAGTTATCCTCTCCAAGTTGGATAACACAACACACACCAATGTTGTCAATTCCACCAATATAAACTCATCCAAACTTCTATGGGCAGAAATCACTCAACAATTTGCCTCATTGGAAACCGCCAATCAAGCAAAAGTCTTCAACTCCTTTCTCCATTTCACCTTCAATGAAAGCGCCATTGAAGGATTCGTGACCGATAAAAAAAAGGCCCTAACCCAAATGACTGACGTTGGCATTGAATTACCCAACAATATCCTCGCCTACCTAGTCCCCTTTAAATTTCCCCCAATCCTCGAAAACTTAAAACAGCAGATCATGCACGTGGAAAAGCACCTAACTGTTGATGTATTCTTCAACCATCTAATCCAATTCAATAACAAGCGCAAGGCCCAGTCAAGAACTACCAAGTCTAACTCCAACCTCACTCTAGTCACAACAAAAACAAGATCTGAGAAAGAGACAAAAAGAACTGAAATGGGATGCCAAGAAGGGTATCATGATCCAAATGCACCTCACGCTGAATCATCCTGTTTCAACCTACACCCCCAAATTGCACCTAGTTGGTGGGTAGAACAGCAAAACAAGTGGAAGAACAAAATCAACAAGCAACCCACCATCAATTACCATGCTCTCCTAACGCTCTGGATCAATGCTGACAGCAGCCCAAACCTACTCCTGGATTCAGGGGCCAATATTCATATATTTAACAACAAGAGATACATCTCCTCTCTAGTGTTGCAAGATGAACTGGAAGGAGTGAAAACTGGAAAGCTCAAAGCCAACCTAAAGATACGCGGCACAGGGACAGTAAAATTAGAATGAAAGGATTTGATAATCACATTGGAAAACTGCGCTTACATCCCGGATATAGTTGTGAACCTCATCAGCCCGGGACTACTAGCAAACAAAGGGTGTGACCTCACTCAAAATTTTGATCAATCCGGCCTCACAAGGATGGGAAAAACTATACTCAGAGGTTTGATTAGAGATAATCTATTTGTTGTAGAGAAGCCTAGGATAGTAGGGAATGGAACCTCAGTCAATCATATCAGCCACTCCTTAAGGTTGACGTTGAATCAAAATCTATCTCTGGAAGATATCCATAAGATGTATGGCCACGCCGCGATTTCTACCCTCAAACCAATTCTCAAAGGTATTTTCACTAATGACAAAATAAACCATTTTCAATGTGACAGTTGTGCAAGGGGCAAGATTACTAGGTCCCCCTTCCCAGCTGGCTCCACTCCTTCAAGTAAACCCGTTGAGCAAATTCATCTCGACCTTGTTGGACCGATTTCTCCACAGTCAAAGAATGGGCATCTGTATCTCTTAACTCTGTTAGATAATTACTCTGGCTACCTAGCTGCCTTCCCGCTCAACTCCAAAGACAAGACTCCGGGATTTATAATCAACATCCTTGAGATAGAAGCTAAGAGGCTCAGCTACTATCCCTCTGACATCTTCTCCGACAAGGGCACAGAGTTTTCCAACTCAAATCTCAAGGAGTTTGCTAAATCAAAACACATCAAACTTATGACATCCGAACCTTATCATTCCCAACACAATGGCCGGGCAGAAAGAGAAAATTGCACCATCGTTGAATCAGCTTGAGTAACCTTCTCATCTTCTCGCCTACCAAAGACCTACTGGCACATAATCACAAGGAGTTGTTGCTTTATGCTCAACCAAATCCCTTGGGAAGGTAACCACCTCTCCCCTTGGGAGCTCATGCTCAATAAGAAACTCCCAGCTAATTAACTTAAACCTGTAGGATCATTGCTGATATATCTCAAGAATTGTATCCAAAAAGGGAGGAAGTTTGATGAAAAGGGAGATGAATGACTACTAGTTGGGTTCAATCCCTCTTTTCACTCATATCTAATTCTCAATTCACTAGGGTCTATCATTGAAACAAAGCACGTTAAATTTCTCAAGGCACAACTACACAATTTCCCCATCTTGGAATCAACCGGTGTGGACCTCTTTTTGCACAAACTACAGAGTCTTAATGAATCTGATTTCTCCACTGTTGACAAACAATTCACGCTCCGGAACAATCCAAATACCAATTCGGACTCGGATTCCAATCACAACTCTCCTGAAGCTCCCGACTCCAATTCTGACTCACCCAAGCCTGCTACTCAAATTCCTCCTTCAACAGAATCCACACAAATCTCTACTTTTGAACCACATAAAAATGAACCTTATCAATGACCAAAGCGCAAAACACACAAAACGCAATGTTATGGTTTCCATCACTATTACAAACCACCGTCATACAAAGCAGCCCAAAACTGCCCTGAATGGCCCAAATGGGAAAAGGCTACCAAAGAAGAATTAAGATCTATCAAGCATCAAGAGTTATGGGAAGATTATTACGAAGAGCCTAACAACATTCTCAACACCACATGGGTTTTCAAGGTAAAAGAAAACTGCCACGGAGAACTGGTAAGATATAAAGCAAGAAAATGCGTCCAAGGGTTTGACCAAATCTTGGGCGTTGACTACAACAAGACGTGGGCCCCTACCAGAAAACTTGGTTCCTTAAGAGTAGCTCTTCTCTACGGTCTAAAAGAAAAGACGATCTTCACTCAATTCAACGTGAAAGGAGCGTTTCTAAATGCCCCCCTGGAGGAAGAGGTTATCATAACGACGCTCAAAGGATCTCATAGGAAATCTCCTTATCTCAAGCTTAAAAAATACCTGTACGGATTGAAACAATCCCCAAAGAATTGGTACAAAACACTCACCAAATGGATAAAATCGCAAGGCTATCTTGAATCAAGCAGTGACCCCTGCCTCCACTACAATCCCAAGTCAAAGGAAGTACTCTAATTCCATGTGGACGACCTCATTCACGTTGGCAAGAGGCAAAGACTTTGAATCAAACTTCTTAACCAGATTCAAGAACTCCTCATATCACCCACCCAATACCATCCTGGGTATGCCAATGGAGGTGAAAGAGGATTAAGTTCTCTTGATTCAGCCAAAGCATATAGATAGAGGACTAGAAGAGCTAGGCCTTACCAAATGCAAGGACACTTGTTCTCCCTTAACTCAAAATCTGCACTTGGAGCCAGCCACCAATGAAGACCACGCTGAATTTTTTCAACTGAACATCAACTTCCAATTGGTCACCGGTCTTCTTAACCATCTTGCACAGTACACTCAACCCAATATAGCCTTCAAAGTCTCCAGTCTAGCTAGATTCAACTCAAAGCCCGGTATGACTCATTGGAGGGAAGCCCACAAAGTGTGGAAATACCTCAAAACAACAAGGGACAAGAAACTTGCCCTTTGATTCAATCTGAACAAAGAAATTATAACTGCCTACAGCGATGCAACATGGGGAGATGATCCCTCTTCCAGGAAGTCTCAATCTGGATTCATTATTTTTTATTGCTGCAGTCCCATTGTTTGGAACTCATCAAGACAGAGGAATATCACATATTCATCTACTGAATCCAAACTCAACGCACTACTTGACTGCTTCTTAGAAGTCAAGTGGATTTTCAATCTCATAGGTGAAATTTATTCTCTTCCCAGTCCCAAACCTATTCTCTATATCAAAAATAAAGGAATTGACAACAATATTAAACAATTTGGGTCCCATTCCAAGTCTTGACACATTGATATTAAAACAAAAGGTTTATGGGAGGAATTTCAAGACTGCAAGTTTAACCTGCTGCTAATTACTACAGAAAAAATGGTGGCGGACTCTCTTACTAAAGCCTCATCAATTAAATCCCTGAGTCTCCTCCAGAAATCCATCTTTAGCTCTATTCCAACATGACCTCAAGAACTACTCCATCTTACCAAACACAAGGAGTGTTAGGAATGTCACTTGTCCCCGTGCCTGAAGGACGACTACCATCTCTTTGACTTCTTCTCTGAAACCTAACCCCAGGAGATCACCCCCGGGGGTCTTTGACAACTCTTTTTTTTGTGGCCTTGACTCCTCTTCTGGAGAGGACCTCTCATACTCTTTGGATCTTGATCTTTTTCCTTTTTTCCTTTTTCTTTTTTTGTCCTTATATTCTTTTCTGATCTTCTCAATCTTTTATTTATCTTCTTGTCTCCTTATCTTATTTGCCTATCCTCCGCTTGTCAACTTATCTCACTCAACTATCCAAAACCTTGACCGACTCCAAGTCCTTACTTGCTTCCATCCCTTGCCTGGTAAGATGATCCGCATCTCAATCTCCATGATCAATTGTCAACTTATGTGTCTGCCAAACCAGCCCATATCTCTCCTCTGCTTCAAATCTGTCTCTTCTTGGCTGCTCAATCTTCTGCGTCTCAATTGCCTGTTGGTTGTCTTTCTACTTTTCTTATTCAATTCCTTTTCTATTTGTGATTCTGAATCTCTTGATTTAGCCTGTTGGTTCTTAGTTCTTGAATGAAATAGTTGAAATCTTGTCACTGAGGATGGGAGAAAATTTCTTTTGAGAATATTTTAGGCCCCCTAAGGCTTTGTAGGACTAATATAATTTTCCTGGAACCACTATGGGGTCTTTCTGGGGTAGATTCTTTTTGGATAATTCAATGATGTTCATCACTTGAGTTAATGTGACATTTAAATATACAATAAATATTTTCTTTTTCAAGGAATTTAAACCTGAGGTCATATTTGAACAGAAAAAAAATTAGCATGAGAAAAATAAGAAAAATGATGAAATTTCATTTCCATTATACAAAATGGAATATTTCTTATTGGAATATAAATAAATTTTTACCAAAAATGAAACAACATAAAAAGATACCACATATATCTATTTGGTGAAGGGAGTTGGAAAAATTTGTAATTTTTCAACAAAAATATCAGCAAGTAAAGAAATGATTATAAACAAATTAAAATAACAATTTCTTGAAGAAAATCTAATAGGTTGTACCAGAGTTAGCAAACCTTCAATTTTTTTAATGACAGGTTTCAACCCAAATCTGCCATTTGAAACTGCCATTAGAAAATCAAAAAACTCACTTATTCCAAAACAGAGGTGTCAGAGTTAAATGCAAATAAGTGGGTTTTTTCAGATATGGTATATAAAGTCAACACTCTAAAAAGGCACCATATCTCACCACATCCCTTGTGCTTCCTTTGAAAGATTTCATCATCAATAAGATAAGGTGAATTGATCTAGGTATTATTTTATTTCCTAATAATCACAGTCTTTTAACTTTCAAAATATCCATTCAAGCTTGAAATACAATCCCACTTTGATTCATCATCCAATCTCAATCCAACCAAAGATAGATCTTCAAACTGCAAGTGCTGAACTTTGGCACCAATCCTTGTATCTTCCTGGTCTCTTGACCAGTTACCAATATCCTTGAGATTCAATTCTATTAAATCTATACCTCTGCCAAAGACATAGTCCAACACATTCATATTGCAAATGGTTGGATTTTAGTTTTAACTGTTGGTGAATATCTCTCTCTCTTTCTTTCTCAAAATCTATCTCAATGTGGTATAAGTAAACTCATATGGAATGCTCCTCCCAGCCTACTCTATGCTTCCACAAATTGGTTGCCATTGGCCTTAATCATCCTCCTCCTGTTGATCTAGTTATCTTGCAATAGTCCTTCCTCTTGCCCACTTCAAACCAATGGTGACTAAAATGCAAATCCTTACCATTGGGTGAGTCAATCAAATGACAAGAAACCATCTATCCCAGTCCTAACCAAGGATGTGTACCATGCTCACAAACAGACTGAATTTGATACAGTAAATCAAGTGCATAGGGGGATGAGCCAACTATCCCTATGCGCCATGAACCAGACCAGCCATGGAAAGCTACTGGTCCAGATGAAAGATGTCCAAGCTAACAACCCCAGTATGGGAAAACCAGTTGCAACTACAATCAGGGGTGCAACTTCTTGATTTGGTTCTTCAACCTTTCCTTATCTGGTTGCTTTAATTGAATTTCCCCCATTTCAATGGACAATTGATTGTTTATTTAGCATCATCTATCCATGTAATTTTTTTTCTCATATTCTCCAATCTTTAGAACCTTGGTAAATTATATTATCTTCTCAGGCATTAAAAAATTTCTCAAGTTTTCATTTTTTTATATTCTATTTCAAAATAGAATTTTTTGACATAAGAATGTGTCATACTGACACCTAACTCATTCTAACCTAAGGAAAAGCAGTCTAACCCTCAGGCCTGATATACTTTCCAAGGAACTTCAAACTCAGGGCTCAGGAGACTTATATCAATATATCTCCAGTAACTATATAACTCAGGACCTTCATGAAGCAGATAACTACATATAGCCAAACCTCATACAATATGCAGATAGACTCCATAGGCTTTTACATACTTAATTTCCCAGGTATGCACATCCTCTAACCTTATCAACTCTGTCTAAAACAGAATCTGTCATGGTTTATCCTTGGGGAATCCCTATGTACATCCTCTTGAAGATTGTATCCCATACTCTCTCTACTTAGTAAATAGTTTCATGAACTTCATGTACACTGTACATCCTTCAACTTTACTCTCCCAAATTAGACAGATCAGACCTTTAAACTTACCTCAATGGAGAAGCAGCCTATCCCAATATAGTAGCATACCTGATCAGCCCTCACTGTTACTTAGACTACTCCCTTTTCATTAAATATGTAGTCTGAGCACCAAACAAATGTACCTCTGTTTTAGTTCCTGATATTTTATATTTCCACTGGCCTCCTCTTCTTCCTTCCTGATTGTTCCCCAAGAAATCAGTTTACTAATTCTTACTATGAATTCATCCCAGAAAGTGTCATCAGCACCTTATCTTGAATCCATCCCTGATTTACTCCTTGTAGCCTCCTCCAGTAACCTTGCCTCCAAGCCTATTGAGGGTAGAGTCCCCTTTGTGCCAAGCCCTGCTTGAATGTCAACAGCCCTTTTGAAATTAAACCAATTTATTCCCCCATAATATCCCCTTCACCCGCCAACAATTTTTACCCTATTTACTGCATCAAATCTTGCTATTGAATTTGAGGCAATTTTTTTTGGCTTTTCTCTCTATCCCCAACCTTGATTTTGAATTTGTGAAAATTTCATTTAATACCTTATCTTGCAAAGCTCCCTTCTTTATACTCAAAATCTCCAACGTCTAAGACCCCGTTTCAACAATTTGATTCCCTGCCTTTATCACTCCAACAATTTAATGCCCTTACTTCAACGCTTCAATGCTGCCTTTGATGCTTAAATTTGAAACTGCAACAAGGCACTTCAAAACTCTTATTGGATCCATATTTAATCTAATTTGGGTATTACCGCTTGCATAATTTTTTTTCTTATTTTAGTGAAGAGAGTTTTAGGGTCACACCTCATTCTCAGCAATAGGAATGCCTCCATGATGTGAACTTTTTTATCACATTTCTAGCCCAGATGTCACCCGTAGCTTTACAGGAAGGGGGAATCACTGAACCTACTGACCCTTCTACTCCCAGAGCTTGTGGATCAGATAGAAAATTTTCAAACTTACCAGCACCAGTGGCTACCACTTCTACCCCTATGTATTTTGGCTTGATGGAGCCTATTCCCCAAGTTTCTATTTCTACCATTCCTTCTTCTGAAAATGCAAGCCTTTGTAGAGTTATGGGACAGTTCCCAGTACCAGGATACCATGGCCTGGCCTCCCTGGCCTACAACACCAGATTGGTTGTAATTCCAGGAGAAGATGAAGAAGATGATGAGGATTAGGACTCAGGATTTGAATCTAGGATCTTGAGTGGCTTGGATTCACCCTCATCAGAGGGTAATCCTAATTCAACTTTTAATGCCACAGTAATCCCATCAACATCCCAAGCTACTAACTTTTCCCCTACTTCTCAGGGCCCTTCTACTGACCCTTCAGTTCTGGCCATTCTTCAGAAAATGAAAATTGCAATTACTCATCTCTCCAAACATTCTGATCACCAACCCTCTTCTAATTTCAAATCTCCATCCATTAATTCCCCAGAAAAAATTGATTTGAAAAAACCAATCAAGCTTAGAACTTTCCTCCAAGCTTGTTAACTCATCTTTGCCAATGATGAGAGGGTCTTTTCTAATGACAGGAAATTTTTTTTCTTTACAGTATCTTACCTTTCAGGAAACGCTAGTCAATGGATCCAACCCCACCTTGCTGACATTGGTAATCATGAGCCAGAATTTTTACGTAACTCTTGGTTTTTTTCACTCAGCAGCCCCATACCCCTTTTGGGGATTTTCTGGAAATTAAAATTGCTGAAAAGGATTTAACCTCCAGATGAAAGAAAAAGGTGATGAAACTAACTATATCACTGAACTCAGGACCTACATGAATAAGGTATCTGGGTGGGGTGATAAAGCTTTCTTCTTTCATTTCAGACAGGGAATTTTTTCCAGATTATTTTACCAACTAGCTGGATATGATGGACCTCAAGAAACGCTGCAAGACCTAATGGAAATTGTAGTTAAGTATGATAATTCATACCATGAAAGTATCAGGAAGAATTATTTCAGCTTCCATCAGACTTCAAGAACAGGAACCAGTTTCTCAACTCCTCCAAGACCTCAGCAATCCAGCCACCAAGGTAAATTCAAGGGGAAAGCTAAATCTCCCTCTTTTAACCCTTCTCCAACTTACAGTCCTAATCCTAATGTAGGTGAGGATGGACACCTCAAGGCTGAAGAAAAAGCTAAAAGAGACAAGGAGGTTTTGTGCAACTATTGTGGAGGTGCTCACAAATTAAGGCTCTGCAGAAATCATCCAGATTTTAAGCTGGTAAAAAGCCTACTCCTGCCAAACCCAAGCAGGGAAAAGACTAGGTGATGGAGATGTAGTACTCCATAACCATCCCCCCTCCAATACTTGAGTACATACTTTGGAAGGGAAATCATCCAAATCTCCTATTAAAGACTTATGTTTCATTTTTTTACTCAATAATCAGGCCTACAGTGTACTTGTTGATTCAGGAGCAACAAAATTGGTCATTTCCAAATCTATGTTTCCTAAAGTTTCTTTGTCTCCTGAACCTCCAAGAACTCCTATCTCTTTATGAAATTTGAGCCCTTCCAACTCTCCATCTCATTAAATAACTAATAAGGTTACCTCCAAATTCTCCTGACCTTCCTTTCCCAACTTAGAATGAGATTTCCTGGTTTTGGATACTCCCCCAAAGGAAAATATTATTCTAGGTATTGACTTCCTCCATTTCTGGAACACTGAGGTATATTGGAAATTTTGATTGATCACCCCAAGGCACCAACCAACATTGGATTGTTCCCCTTCTTTTGAAATTTATTTGGCTGCTACTTACCTTCCACCAGTAAATGTTCCAATCACTTCTCCTGTCCCCTTTTCACAATCTATGAAACCACAAAACTTTCATTTGAGTTCAACAACTACCTCCGTGAATTGGATAATCTTAGGGAATTCTCTGAAATTCTTGGAGGATATAGAGGATGATCTATCCATTCAAATTTCATGTATAATTATTTCCACTTCTGACTCTGGCCCAAAGCAGACCTCTGCAGAAGGTCTAGATGAAGTTGAGGAAACTGAAGGAATTGAAACTGTGATGGAGAAAGTTCCAGAAGCTTAACATGCCTTTTTAGATGTTATTTCCAAGGTTAAATATGATAAAATCCTTCCTCAATATGCTTACAACCACCATATCAAACTTGAAGGCTCTTCGCCTCCAGTTGGGCCTATCTACTCTCTCAGTAATCATGACAAAGAGGCCCTACAAGCCTATATAGCAAAAAATATAGAGAAAGTTTTCATTTTCCCCAGCACTTCAAGCACTGGTGCACCTTTCCTCTTTGTTAAAAAGAAGGATTGTGGTTTTCAATTGTGTGTTGACTATGTCATGTTTAACGCTTTTACTCAAAAGAATTGGTACCCTATCCCTCCAATGAATCACTTATTAACAGTCTTTTCTGTTTCTACTATCTTTTCTAAAATTAATCTTGGGGGTGCTGATAGTCTCCTTTGGATCAAAGAAAGGGATGAACATCTTACAGCATTCAGAACTCAGTTCAGAATTTTTGAATATTTGGTTATGCCATTTGGACTGACCAATGCTCCTGCATCTTTCCAATTTCATGTTAATGACAATTTTGAAGACCTTCCAACCATCTGTGTGGTGGTTTACCTTGATGATATTTTTATTTTTGTCCAAGAACTCAACAGAACACACAGATCATGTGTGTGAAGTTTTGAACAGAATTTGGAAGAACAACTTATATGCAAATGCTTCTAAATGTGAACTTCATACCTCCTCAGTGGATTAATGATTATAAGTGATCTCTGGGAATGATATTGAAATTGACAAATCCAAGATAAAAAAGATCTTGAGTTGGCCAGAACCAAAAAACAATAAGGATTTGCAGCAGTTTTTAGGTTTTTCTAATTTTTATCACAGGTTTATTGTCAAATCTTGCAGAAAGGTCTATCTCCTCACTGCTATCACTGGTTCAGACCCCATCTTTAATTTATCCCCAGGGGATTTACAGATGTTTGAGGACCTCAAAAAGGCCTTTACCAAGGATCCTATCCTCAAACATTTGAATTTTTCTTTAAAAAACTTTATGGAGACTGATGCTAGTCACTAAGGCCTAGGAGCTGTGCTCACCCAAGTCTCTCCTGATGGATCCAATCACCCAATTTCTTTTTATAGAAGAAGGTTGGGCGTTTCTGAACTGAAATATGAAATCCACAATAAAGAACTTTTAGCCATTGTATTTGCTACCAAGATATCAAGAGCTTACCTCCTCAGTGTTACCTCTCCCTTTGAAATTCTCACCAATTATTTATCTCTAAAATATTTTAAGAACTCTAAAGTCTTGACTTGTTGCCAAGTTTTTTGGGATGAGTTCTTATCCAAATTGGACTTTAGCATAGTCTACAGACCCAGAAAGCACTCTATAGTGCCTGATGTCTTGTCACGTTGTAGAGACCCTAAGGGATAATGGGATTATTTAGCAAATAGCTTGCTGGCAGTAACTAGAAGGGGAATTTAGTTACTACTAATATTTAATAGATAGAGGTAAACTAAGATGGTTTTGAATTGCCTACCCTTCTGAACAATAAAAAGTCTGCACAATAATTTTTTTAAATTAATGGCTGGTTTTATTTAAGGCTTAAAATAGGTCTCTAATCAGACCAAGATTAATTGTTAATAGAGATTTTTTTAGGAATTTCAAGACTATTCAAAGTTGGATTGGATTATTGGAAAGTGAAAGAGTTATGAGAGTTGATTTGCAAATAAACGAGGAATGTAATAGAGGCTGACAAAAAACAAATGGGATTGAAAAAAATGTGACATGAAGAACAATTGAAAAGAGATAGAGTTGAGTCTCACCAGGAAGGCAAGGAAGATAACCAATAGCATGAGGATGATAAGCCAAAGTTGAGTTTTGTGTGAGTTGGTGAGGGCTGAGTTTTTAGAAATGGTTGAGTTGGGATTGGAGTTGAGTTGGGATTGAAGTGATGAATGAGAGGGTAGTTATGAGGGTGTTAGTTGAGGAAGCTATATTTAAGCAGTGTTTGAGAGTGGATGATTTTCATCTTGTTGTGTTGAGTGCAGGTTTTTCTGTGAGTCATTCAAGTGTAGTCGGCATGGTGTCTGAGTTGTGGAGCGTAGTTGGTGTGGTGTCTGAGTGGCGGACTGAGAAGACACTGTAGTAAACTTGAGGTTGAAACCGCTATTCCAACACCCCCCCCCATGCCTGATGAGACTTGAGTCTGAACACACTAAACAAATTAATTGAGGATAACAAAAAAAAACAAAAAAAAAAGATTGATGAAGTTGAAACAAAAGTTCAAAGAAACTTTTCATTTATTGCCGGTGTAGTATTCTATGAGAATGCTTAGCCCTTGGATGGAGAAGGTCTTGGTCAAAGCATCCGCAGGCATATCCTCAGAGCAAATGAGATTCACGCTTATATTACCTTGGCTGAGTTCATCTTGCATCCCTTTTGGGTTGAGGTCAAGATGTTGAGTTTTTGAGTTTGACAAACATTTGAATTTTGTTTTCAAGGCCGCTATTATCTATTGAGAGGGGAATTGTGGTAATGCTTGACTGGAAGGTTTCTTTGAAAATAGCTTTGATCCAAGTAGCCTTGTGTAATCCATCAACCAGGGCATTCAGTTCTGCATTGGTGGATGACCACAAGATTTTACTTTGCTTGCTGCTATTCCAGGAGACTACGCAACCATAAACTCATCAGAGGTATCCAGTGTCAGCCTCCTGGATGCCAAGACCCTTGCTATCCTTTAGCTACCAGAGGTGATAGAATAAATAATAAATATATTATTTAATAAATGCAGCAAAAATCCTTAAAATATTTGGATAAAGCTTATTACAAGGTTAATTGGTTTGGATATGGTTTATTGTTATAAATCAATATAGATAAATTGATTATTAATTATTTTTATAGAGGGGCCACAATTATATTGGGGATCTTTAACACCTCTCTTCAGGGAATTCAGTATGAAAACACGTAGGCCTGGTTACTTTAGGACCTTTAGTCTAAAGGATATTTTGCCCCAGGATAGTATGTATATAAAATACATGGTGGAGTGGCAGGGATTTTTAACCAAGCTTCCACAACAGAGAAAGGATAATAAGACTCACTGGTTTATTATTAAATCCTTTGGGTAACTGTTTGGGACATGAATTGATGTGTTGAATCTGTATACTGGGGTTATAAGGTTGTTTAGCAGTTTAAATTGATAAAAGAGGGTTGAGGACGGACATTATCAATCAGAATAAAGCCATAAATAACTTAATTATCTCTTATAAGTATTTGTTTACCTTAGCATGGTCTCCGGATGTAAATATGACTGGGTCTCTGGGTATCAATATCCTCTAAAGAGCTCTTTATTTATAGCTTTTGGAGTCCCAATATTGTCCTTTGGAGGGGTACAGGGGCTCAAAGGGACAGACACTGAGGCTAGCAGGGTAATAAGTGGTATCCTGTTACGTGTTATTGGTGCTGTAACACGGGTAGCATCTAATTCCACAGGGTATGGGAATTATTCTACTTTATTATTGATGTTTGGACGTGTGAATAACACTAATCAATCCTTTTTATTTATTATTTAATTAATTATCCTTTGTAAATGTTCCCAGTAAGTTAATAATTATTTCAATTAACATTCCTACAGATATTCTGATGTCAGGTGAGTTCTCATTATGTATTAAATAATTGGAGTAAAGTCATGATATTGATTTTACTCCTTATTTTCAAAATTCAGTTGATTTACTAAAATAATTACTTAAAAATGTAAGTCATGGGTATTCATGTGATATTTTAAAATCATAAGTTTTCTTATTATGTCACAAAAATTTTGATGTCTAGAAATTTTCATAATAATATATTAAAGTATTTTAATATATTTTTAGAAGTAGTCATTATCTTATTTTCGACATTTTTGGTACTTTGAATTATATTCAATAAAAAATAAGTATAAAGGTTATTTAAGTATTTTTATATAATTTTATGAATTTTCAGACTATCTAGGATCCACGGGAACATTTATTACATATGTAGAATGTGCCTGTGTAGGTTTTAGCATGTTTATGTGGTACCTAGGTTTCTCAGGCCACCTGTCACTTTGTCAACCCGTAGTCCTGCAGCTGCGTACTTGTCAGAGGCCCAGGGCTGCTTACACAGCTTTGACAGAGTGACAGAGCTGTAGCTCAGCCGCGCGCGGGTGCATTGGCTGCTGCAGTGCATGCAGGAATTGTGATAGAACACATTTCAGTCTGTAAATCCTAAAATATAAACAACACATCAATTCTGACTTAATTTTAGGTGTGAAACCTATACGTGACAATACATGTGAAATATATAATTGGCCAAATAAGTTCAATAGTGGTGCTGTGGTATTTTGGTCTTTCTTTTCCTTAATTATTCAAAAATATAAGGAGTTGGATTTCAAGGGTGAGGTCAGTGAGTGACCCTACCTATTTTTGGGTGGAGAGTCCTATTTTGCAATAATATTCATGGTTTTTCCTTCTCTTTCTTAGGTTAATTTCATTATTATTATTTTTTTGTTATTTCTGTTACTTTTGCAGCTTGCTCTGCAATAGTAGCAAGCTGACATCCAGATTGAGATTTGAGGGTGGTTGGGTTTTCCACCCAGGATGCATCTGTAAACACTTCTGGAGGTGGACTGGCCTCCTTGAATTTCAACTTTAACTTTAGGTACCTTTTTCCTATCAGATTTTTTTACAACTGCTTGAGTTTGTTCCAACAAGTCATGCCTGCTTTGGCTGAGAATCTTGCTCAAATCAACACAGCAAAGCTTAAGTTGGGTCTAGTATACCAGGCCATATGGTTGAGAAGACCAATTGCCAAGCGGTAGCTTATATCAAGGCTTTTGAAATCTTCATGATCTTTGTTTGTGGCAGATTTCAACTGGAGGCCGGGAGTGAGAGGTGATGATGATCCTTTGGCTTCAGAAAAACCTAGTTGTTCAAGTCCAGTGTCAATGTGATTGGGTTGGCTTAGAAGTATTGAATCCTCCAGAACCTCTATTTTCATGCCAAGGATAGTCTGAGGCGTTTGAGCGGTTGAGCCGGGGAATCTTTCCAGGAAAGCCTTTTCAAAGTTGATGCCTTGTCCCACCAAAACTAGGTTGTCAACATACAAGAATAGCTTTGAGGCTCTGTTGTCCAAAGGTACAGGCAAGGGTTTCAGTTAGAATCATTGAAGCCAACTGACTTGAACCAATTTTTAAGGGTTTCAAAACAGTTCTTTGGGGACTGCTTAAGTCCATATAGCAAGTGCTTGGGTTTAAAGAAACCCTCAATGCCCCATTTGATCCCTTTGGTGTCCTTATGATTACTTCTTCTTCAATAGCTGCATGCAGGAAGGCACTCTTGAAGTCAAATTGCCGGATTGATTGCTCGGACTTGAGGGCTGAGAGAAGTAAGAGTTTCAGTATTGAGGGTTTTCCAGTTGGCGCAAAGGTCTCAAAGTAGTCTAGAGCTTTGATTTGGCTCAAGCCTTGAACACATAGTCTTGCTTTGTGCTTTACGGGATCACCGTGACAGTTTTCTTTGATTCTAAACGCCCAGGTTGTATTCAAACAGTTTTGCCAGGGTGGTCCAAAGTAGTCTACCCATACATTCAAGTCTTTGATAGTTGACAGTTCTAAATCAATGGCCATTATCCAATTCTTGCTTTCTGAAAAGGCAATAGCTTGTTTTTACGAGGTTGGTTCATAGTGATGGTTATATCCAGGTTGCTGAGGAGGCTTGAGGGATGAATGTTCTTGAAGTATTTGGGACAGAGGAGCCTGTGAAGATGTATGATTAGGTTGATGAGCTTGGCTGGTTTGCGTGGGTAGAGTTTGAGATGGAGTTTGAGTTGGACTTGTGGTTTTGGAAGGAGCTTAAGGTTCATTGTTGTTGTAGGGGTTGGTTGCCTCTGGCTCCAAAGATAAGCTGTCTGAGTGAACTTCTCTCTGCTCTCTATACCCATCCCACTGGGATGACAAAAACCCTTGTCCATTTGCTACATTTGAGGATGATAGATTGTTGTCTTCTTGGGCTTGATCATCTTCCTCTTCAGGGTACTATTGCAATTTGACATCTGAGTGGATCATCTTGAAGAATGGAACGTGCTTAGTTGAAATCAACCTCCCTTCCTTTGTTAAGATACAAGAAGAAAGGAGGAGTGGGTTGAAACCCACCAACACCCCTTCTTCCCCCTTTTGATCAAATTTCCAAGATTTAATTATTTTTGCTAGGAGATAGATACAGGGATTTCCTAATGGTTGAACAAATGAAGGTGGAAGTGAGTAATTATGCACCTTCTCCCATGGAGTCACCTTATCAGCCCCTCGAGGTATCTGGTTGAGCAAGAGGCAACTACCTTTGATGATTTTGTCTCACATATTTGCCAGAATTTTTCCATCTTTGATAATGGATCTTGCTGACTCTACTATTGTTTGATTGGCTCCTTTGGCTTGTCCATTGTGCTCAGGATGGTATGGCTCCAAAGTGACCTGACAAATGTGTTTCTATTCTAAGTATGTGGTGATTTTGTGATTCAAAAATTCCTTAACCCCATCAGATCAAACTTCCAGCAGATAGTAGCCTCTTCTCTTGGATTCTTTCTCAATCAGATCTATGAAAAAGTCCGCTGTCTTTTCCTTTGATGCTAGCAGGAAGGAACAAAGGTATCCAGAGGCATTATCAACCAGGGTGAGTGCAAATTGTGATCCTCTCTTTGATAGCTGTTTCAGGGGATAGATTAGATCTAGGTGAATTCTTTCAAACACCTTGTCTACTCTGTTAGATGATTTGTCAAAGCTGAGCTTTGTGATCTTGCTACTGATAAAATTTATGCACTGATAGTTGGAACAAACTGTGCTGGGGATTTTCTGGATGAATTGACCAAGTCTTGAGAGGGAGGCATGACCAAACTTCTGATGAATATTCATTAGTTGGGATTCTGCTGAGTTGAGGAAGCAGGATTTGGTAGAATTTGAAGATAAATTTTGATCAAAAGCTGGTGTGGGGATTGAGTAAAGGTTTTTTACAATTGAGCCTGAGAATATTTTTTTTTCTAATGAGAAATGGTGAAGGAATCCTTTTTGGCATTGAGGGTGCAGCCTGCTTGATTGAAAGCTTGGGCACTACAAAGATTAATGGTGACTTCTGGGACTTAAAAACAGTCTGAAAGTTGAAGTGTGAAGTCTTTCCAATGCAGTTAGACATTCCCTTTACCTTTGATTTTTAAGCTGGCCCCTTTTTTTCCGGTCTTGATGGCGTTGTTGGTGCAAGGAGCCATGTCTATGAAGTATTGATTATTGTTGACCATGTGTACCAATGCACCGCTGTCCAAGATGAATTTTGTTTGAGGATTGCCATGGTTAATCCAGAGAGAAACTAGGGCAAGATAATGTGCGGTTAGGGCCTTTTCATTTGATCCTGATTTCTTCTCTTTCCATTTAGCCTGCTTTTCCTTCCACCATTCAGGAGCAATTTCTGGATAAAGGTGCCAGCAGTTTTCTTCCAAGTGTGATTTATCTTGCTTTGGACTTTGATACCCTTCTGTAAATTGCCTTCTCTTGCTGCCTTGCCCCTTGAAGGAAGATTTTGAGGAAGTTGATACCAGAGCCACCTCATTTTTTGATGATGAGGTGGGTTCCATTGAGTTCTGAACCTTGGATTTGTTGTTCAGTTGGTTGAGATGATTGAACACAAATCTGACTGTAAGTTCTTTGTCTGTGTGCATTATCTGTTGTTTGAAGTTTTTAATGGAGTCTGGAAACTTGAGCAGGAGAAGGTAGGCAAGAATGTCTTCTGGGAGGGAAATTCCAAATTCTGATATTTTATTGAGGCAAACTTCAGCTTTGGTAGTGAATTTGGCAATTTGATCACCATTGAATCTGTGATACAGGAAGTTGTTGAAAACTCTGGATAAATTTGAAGCTTGAGACAAGGCATATGTTTCAATGATGGCATGCCAGAGAAGCTTTGCAGAATTCTTATTGGCAGGAGTGACTACATTTTTGTGGGTGGATGATTCCAATTTCAAGATAATCAATAGTTTAAGCCCGTCATTGAACTTTGAATCTAACTGTGAGTTTTCTCCATTGATTGCGTTTGTGCATCCTCTGACATCCAAGATGGCATCCATTTTGTCCCTTCAAATCCCATAGTTGTCATTGCCAAGAATGGGTATGGTTACTAGCGCTGTTTTGAGCATGGCTTGTCAAAAGTGGTCCATGGTGAGTGGTAATTGGAAGGAACGGTTTGAGTTCCTTGGTTCTTGGAGGAAGTGGGAGAGTCCTTTTGGCTTTTAACCATGAAAGAGTTATGAGAGTTGATTTGCAAAGAGCCAAGGAATGTAATGGAGGCTGACAAAAAAAAATGGGATTGAAAAAAATGTGAAATGAAGAGAAATTGAAAAGAGAGAGAGTCAAGTCTCACCAGGCAGGAATGGAAGATAATGGATAGCATGAGGATGATAGGCCAAAGTCAATTTTTGTGTGAGTCAGTGAGGGCTGAGTTTTAAGAATGGTTGAGTTGGGATTGGAGTTGAGTTGGGATTGGAGTGATGAATGAGAGGGTAGTTATGAGGGTGTTAGTTGAGGAAGTTGTATTTAAGGAGTGGTTGAGAGTGGTTGATTGTCATCTTGTTGTGTTGAGTGCGGGTTTGTCTGTTAGTAAAGTCAATTGTAGTCAGCATGGTTTCTGATTTGCGGAGTGTAGTTGGCGTGGTGTCTGAGTTGCAGACTGAGAAGAAACTGTAGTCAACTTGAGGTTGACACCGCTATTCAAACAGAAAGATTCCACCAATTAATAAACAAGAATTCTTGACTTTTTCTGACTATTTTTCCAAATTCCAATGAAAGGATTTAAAGGTAGAATAAAAGTTGTTTCAACAGTAGGAGGACCCAAGAAATAGCTTTCCCACATGGAGCTGGGCCAAAAAAAAGGCTTGGTTTATTTTTCTGTTGTTCTCCTCCTTTTATAAATTTAATGATTTAAAAAACAGGGTTTTTAATTTTAATAATGGGTGCTGAATTACAGGTCTTTTCTCAAGAAACCTTATTCAAAGACACTTGGGGTTGGTTCAAATGGTCAACAATAATTTTGTTTTTGATATTTTATTTGATTTTGAATTGCTTCTGGTTCATTGATAATCTGGTGCTAGGTAGGTTGGGCATAAGCCATGGGTCATAGGGGCAGATGCCCTGCTAGACAACTTGGATAGGGCAAAAGAGCCCCCCTTAAATAGAAAAATAATTCCTCAGGGGATGCTCAGGGCTCCCTTGAGGAAGGTTATTATCCTCTCTCTGGACTGTTGAAGCACAGGAGCGTACAGTTACATGAGGCAATAATGCTGGTGAGAAAACATGTAAAACAAGCCAAGAGATAGCGGTATTTTTTAGTATAAAGTTTGATAGACAGGCAAGAATATGAGGAACAGGCTAAGATTGGTGATTTAAAGACGCTTCTGGGTTCTTATATTGTATAAAATATGATGCAGAAGTTTCCTGCAGCTTGAATTAATTTTGCTGGTTGGGAAAAGCATGAAACATGCTTGGCAGCTGCAAGCCCGCTTTGGTAACTGAAATTGTATAAATTGTATGGTTAAAGTGGTGGAACAATAATTGTTGGGGGTTTCTGAGGAAGCTTCTGAGCCCTTATCATTTATAATATTTTTACAGGAACTACCTGAATGCTGTTTCAATGTAATTAGCTGTAGAGATATGAGGTATTTTGTTTTACTGCATGCTCCCTTGGGTGACTTGAGAGTGTGGCTTGCAGGTGTTGTGTGGTTGATATGGGTCTAAGAGTTCTTCATGAGAAAATTCAGAGGCTTTATATGATATTTAGAGTTCCAGAAAGGTCATGTGTACTGAGCTGTAATTTCTGTTTGGTGATAATTGAGAAATACTTGGCTGCATGAGCCCCTACTTTTGTTGGTGCATGTATGAGTGTTGTATGGTTGGATTGGTGGAAAAATGATTATCAGATTGCTTGAAAGGACGGTTCAGAGGCCTAATCTGGTGGTGAAAGTTCCAGAAAGGCCATATGTGCTGAGGTGTTATTGCTGGTGGATGAGAATTGAGATATACTTGACTGCATGAGCCCCTACTATTGTTGCTGCTTATATGAGTGTTGTATGGCTGGAATGGTGGCAAACTGAGTATCAAAGCGCTTCAGAAGATGTTTTAGACGCCTTAAATGGTGGTGAAAGTTTCAGAAAGCTCATGTGTACTGAGTTATTATTGCTGGTTGGTGATAATTGAGACATACTTGGCTGCATGAGCCCCTACTTCTGTTGGTGTGTATATGTGTGTTGTATGGTTGTAATGGTGGCAAAATTAGTATCAGAGTGCTTCAGAGGAAGTTTCAGAGTTCCTGAATTGTACTTAATGATACAGGAAGGTAGTTTTTCTTGCATTCATAGTGTTGTTGTAGTGCAACATTGGTACCGGTATGGTTTAAGTCCTGCAGAGATGGGTATGTTTGTTTTTATTTTATGGTTATTTTAAGCAGAATATTTTGCCATTAAATGTTCAATTAAGCTTTTATTCATTACTTCCTGTGATATAATCTAGTCTGTGTCATGTTTTGGGTTGTTTGTGAAATTTTTTTGGTATGGTTGAAGGTGGTTATCTGGTGATGGATTTGGCATTTGAGGATGGTTGAGTTTAGATCATAGTTTATAAGGCGTTTGGAATTTATTTGTGAGGTTAATTTGATAAAACAAATAATAATGAATAAAAATAATTAATTATGATGGGTATATGACAGGTTTGGTTTACCACAAAATTGAGACAATGTTTATCCCAAGGGGGGGATGCCCTATGCAGAAAATAACCCAGAAAATGTCAAAAAACTCTTGAAAATGACTGACTTTGAAACTTCTAGAATTTTCTTTCTTTCTAAAAAATAGGTTGATAGACACTTGGAAAACTTAATTTGATCCCAGATCTCCAACAAATCAACCCAACATATAATTCAGAACCTACATAAAAGGCAAAAAGTAAAGAGTTATTTGACAGATCCAGACACTGGCCTTCTTATATTTCAAAATAGAATAGAAATCCCCAAGGAAGATGAACAGCTCCAAATTGAAATATTTCAAGAAAAAAATAACTATTCAATTTCTGGTCACCTTGGAAAAGAGAAGACAATTGATCTAGTCAAAATAGATTTCCATTGGGAGCGTCACGCTTTGAGCTTAAGGGTTATTGTCCTCCCACTTTGACATACTCTTTTCCTCAGTACCATCTACCTCAGTCTATAAGCGGGACAAACTAGAAGCACACAATCAATGGTTCCTTTGGCTTATCAACTCTGGCTTGCATAACAACCTTCCATTCTCAGCGACTGATTCAGCATCCACTTGCAAACCTCGCAGTCAACTCTAGCTTGGTTGACAATCCATTGGGGCTCTGCCTTTTCAACCTGGGTATCAATAATCCTCAGGTTCCCATTTCCAGCCACATGCTATCTCTAGTTTGCACTAACCCTGGTCAAGCAATCTTAACTGTATAGTTTGCAAATGGACTAGTCCCTTACCCTGCATAAACTACACCTTCATATTTGCATTGCTTCTGACGTCATTCCCTCATGTCTCAACAGTTAAATCCCAATACATTTGTCCCCTATTGTCTTGCACATAAGCTAAGACTGTGGAAACAACTCATACTGTTATTTCATTTCAAACTCCATCCATGTGGTTCATTTCCTCATAGCTCAAAACTGTAGTTGACCATCCATCAGGTTGTATCTAGTCATTTTGGATTACCTTATGAAGGCTACTCCGCTTGCCAGGGGGCTGTTTCCTCAGTTAGTTAATTTCATATGTTCTAGCATTTGCTAAATCCAGTCATCACATTGGACTTGGGTTTGGTTTTCTTCCATCAGAAAATTCATCCCTCTTGCTGTGTGTTAAGTTACTCCGCCATAAGTTTGCACTTTGCAATTAGCCCTTGCCACCTTGCACTTTCCCTTGCACTCAGCTTTCCTTCCACGCTTACAATCATCTAAGATTGCCCTATAGTATGTGGGGTGGTCATGTGACAGGGCAAATATGACTTCTTTTATCAAATATTATGTTTCTTCTTGTTAAATTTGCATAAGAAACAAACACATTCACCACAAGGATTTTGGACTCCTTCAGCCTTTACCAATTCCAGATACTCCCTGGACTTCACTGTCTATGGACTCTATCTCACAGCTGCCACTGTCAGCCTCCTGAATGCCAAGAACCTTGCTATCCTTTAGATACTAGAGGTGATAGAATAAATAATAAGTATATCATTTAATAGATGCAGCAAAAATACTTAAAATATTTGGATAAAGCTTATTGCAAGGTTAATTGGTTGGTTATAGTTTATTGTTATAAATCAATATAGATAAATTGATTATTAAATATCTTTATAGAGGGGCCACAATTATATTGGGGATCTTTAACACCTCTCTTCAGGGAGTTCAGTATGAAAAAATTTAGTCCTGGTTACTTTGGGCTCTTCAGTTTAAAGGATATTTTGCCCAAAGATAATATGTATATAAAATAAAAGGTGGATTGGCAGGGCTTTTTAAGCAAGCTGCCACAACAGAGAAAGGATACTAACACTCACTGGTATATTATTAAATCCTTAGGGTATCTTTTTGGGACCTGCACTGATGGGTTAAACCTGTATACTGGGGTTATAAGGTTGTTCAGCAGTTTAGATTGATAAAAAGAGGTTGAGGACAGAAATTATTAATCAAACTAAGCCATAAATAACTTACTTATCTCTTATAAATATTTGATTACCTTGGCACGGTGTGGTGCCCCATCCTGGACACCCTGGCCGCCTTAAGACCTCAATCCATAAACTGTTGCGCAAACGTACCGCCCGGCTGAACAACTTATCCTCAGGCTCATCCAAACCGTTCTTTACCGGCGCGCGCGCGCCGCGCCGCGCGCGCTGCGCTTCCGTTATCCGCGTCGCGCGCGGCGCCGCGCCGCGCCGCGCTCCTTTCATCCGCGCGCGTCGCGCGTCCTTTATCCGTGTTGCTTGTCATCTCCGCCGTTGTCATAGCACGTCCTCATCTTTGTCGTTGCGTGTCTTCATCTTTGTCGTTGCGCCTCCCAATCTCCTCATTGCTACCGTCGCGCGGCGCTCATCCATGATTTACTGAATCCATCCCGACCGCACCCGCAAGCATTTGGCAAATCCTTGGATCCGTCAAACCTCCCATCGCACTTGATCTATCAGTCGTGGATCTCAAGGCCGTCAGGATTTACTCAACTTTCTCAAACCAATCTCCTATCCGCCCATCCGCGCTCTCATGGACTTCATCCAACACCTTTCCTGGGACTCTCCCACCCGCTTCCCCCTTCGGACAAGGGGTGGGTGACTCTGGTATTGTTACGCGCGCCCATCCACAGACCGAAGCGAGTGACCACATGGTTGCCTTCCCTTTTCCGCTCTATTTGTAGAATCTGTTGTATATAGTCTAACAGGGCCTCCTGCCCATATAAGGAGGGGCTCTCCCCTGCCTTTTGGCCCAGCATCCCAGCATTGGAGCATCAGAGAATCCCATCATTCTATGAGACCATCATCATAAGCAATTTATCCGTGGGCATCCTTCCCCACTTATCTGAGCAAATTATCCGGGTATATCTATGATTGCCCCTTGATCCTTTGAGCCTCCATACTCAAACTCAGTCCTTTGTGACCTTGATCCTTATCACCAACCAATAGCCTTGCTGGTTGAAGAAGAATTCCTGTCTGCCTGAATTCTTCAGTGTGTTATACCACTCTGATCCCTTTTTCCGACCATACTGGTCTTGATCTCTCCTTGATCATCTTTCTGGAGCCAATCACGTTTGATTGAAGAGGTTTTATTAAGCTTAAAACCTGGAGTGTTATACCTCCCTTCTTCTTTGAGGTTGAATTTTGCCACACACTTCTTGAGTTCCTTGAGAAGTGTTGAGATATTCTTGCTCAAATTTGTTATTGATTTGCTTCTAGAGCTTCATAAACAAATTGCTTTTGTTTTGTTCAGCCTCCCAAAGTTATCTGGTACCCTTCAAGCGCTTGATTGCGGAGAGTTGGGCAGGTTCATTGAGAACCTGGAGGTTGGTTGGGATTGAGTTGATCTTTCCTAATCAGCTGCTGACGACCAGAGTTATTAGCTTGTGGGCGTTGTTACTTACAACTGCCTTGTTCTATTGAACTCTGAACAAACCTTGACTTATTTGTTCAAGTCTTTCCCTGCACCATCTTGTCTCAGATAGTGTTGTTTCCATCGCTACCAACAACTCTTATCCTCTTCTCTTAGTTTGATTTCTCATCCATAAGGTTCTGGACCTTGATTCCGGTTACATTAAAATATTATTGTAACTCCTAGGAGGGCAGCCTAAACAGCACCTTTCCCCTCCACAGAACTGCCATGGCTTAGCACCGTTTGGAGTCTTACAACGGTGTCTGGATATAAATATAACTGGGTCTCTGGGTATCAATATCCTCAAAAGAGCTATTGATTTATAGCTTTTGGAGTCCCAATATTGTCCTTCTGAGGGGTACTGGGGCTCAAAGGGACAGAAAATTAGGCCAGCATAGTAACCAGTGGTAGCCTGTCATGTGTTCTTGGTGCTGTAACATGGGTAGAAACTAATTCCACAGGGTATGGGAATTATTCTACTCTATAATGGATATTTGGACATGTGAATAACACTAATCTGTCTTTTTATTTATTGTTTTATTAATTATCCTGAGTAAATGTTCCCAGTAGGTTAAAAATTATTTTAAAGGACATTCCTACGGATATTCTGATGTCAGGTGAGTTGTCATTATGTTTTAAATAATTGGAGTAAAGTCATGATATTGATTTTACTCCTTATCTTCAAAATTCAGTTGATTTACTAAGATAATTACTTTAAAATGGAAGTCATGGGTATTCATGTAATATTTTTACATCATAAGTTTTCTTAGTATGTCGAAAAAATGTTGATGTCTAGAAATTCTCATAATAGTATATTAAAGTATTTTAATATATTTTTAGAAGAAGTCATTATCTTATTTTCGACATTTTTGGTACTTTGAATTATATTTAATAAAAAATAAGTATGAAGGTTATTTAAGTATTTTCATATAACTTTATGAATTTTTAGACTATGTACCATCCACAGGAACATTTATTACATATGTAGAATTTTCCCCTGAAGGTTGTAGCATGTTTATGCGGTACCTAGGTTTCTCAGGCCGCCTGTCACCTTGTCAACCCCTAGTCCTGCGGCTGCATACTTGTCAGAGGCCCGGGGCTGCGTACACAGCTTTGACAGGTTGAAAGTGCTGTAGCTAAGCCGCGCGTGGGTGTATTGGCTGCCGCGGCTGCGTGCGGGAATTGTGACAGGACACATTTCCTTCTGTAACTCCTAAAATATACACAATACCTCAATTCTGACTGAATTTT
Organism: Puccinia polysora; assembly: GCA_025617555.3. Taxonomy (NCBI): domain Eukaryota; kingdom Fungi; phylum Basidiomycota; class Pucciniomycetes; order Pucciniales; family Pucciniaceae; genus Puccinia; species Puccinia polysora. Next base: position 28,986,618 of record CM062625.1, read on the forward strand.
AGGTGTGAAACCTATATGTGACAATACGTGTGAAATATTCAATTGGCCAAAAAGTTCAATATGGTGCCGTGGCATTTTGGTATTTCTTTCCTTAATTGCTCAAAAATCTAAGGAGTTGGATTTCAAGGGTGGGGTCAGTGACTGACCCTACCTAATTTTGGGTGGAGAATCCATTTTTGTAAGAATATTTTTTTTGGTTTTCCTATTGCTTCTTAGTTTGATTTTATTTTTATTATTTTTATGTAATTTCTGTTACTTTTGCAGCTTTCTCTGCAAATAGTAGCAAGCTGACATTCCCCCACTCCAAGATATGGCCATATCTGAAAGAAATCTGGAGCATGTTGGGAAAAAACCTTAATTACATTTGCGTTTGAGTTCCTCTTTCTGGCTCTGTAGTTTCTGAGATGTATTGGTCCATCAGGTATGTTATTCTCTGGTAACCATTCATCTTTGTCTGCAGATTCTCCTTTGAATCTTAATAAGTATATTCTAACATTTTTCCTTGCAGTCTCTCTTTCTTGTTGCTCAATATCCTTCTGACTTTCCCTTTTTCTTTCACAGGTTCAGGTTCTATTGGGATTATTGCTGGAGGGAGTTTACTACCTTCCCTTGGTTGAAAGTGTTTTACTAGGCTAACAGGAAATACTTGTTGTTTTCTTGATAATCCTTCACTCAAGATTACTTCTACAGAATTTTTGCCATGCATATTTTTGATCACAAATGGTCCAAAAAAAGCTGGTTTCAGCTTTCTGTTACCTGCTAGATTGTTGAAGTTGGTAGTGGATACCAAGATCTGATCTCCTATTTTAAAGTCAGGTTCCCTAGGTGATTTGTCCCATCTTTGTTTGTTGTGTTCTACTGTTTCTTCTACACACTTTTGAGCATGATTATTAGCCAGATCTATCATTTTCTTAATTCAAGAGATGTTGGATGAATGGTGGCTAAGTTATAGTTAAAATTATTCCTAGGGAGTTTTGGAATCCATCCTCTTTCTAGTATTTAAGGGGCTTCTTTGGTAGTAGAATGTTTACTGCTTTTATAAGCCATTTCTAGAGCTGGGAGTAGGCTTACCCAATCATGGCAATAACCATATGAGTTTTTGTATTCTAAACCAAAGCTACAGAAACTTCTTAACATATCTTCTAGGGTCTGTATCATTCTTTCAGCTAATCCATCAGTTTAGGGATGGTATGCTGTAGAAAATGCTAGAGTGGTACCCAGTATATCATGTAGATTCCTCCAAAACTCAGAGGTGAATTTGGGGTCTCTGTCACTGATTATAATCTTGGGTATACCAACATCAGCTATGATCTTATTCCCAAATAGTAGAGCTACATCCATGGCGCTATCTTCTTTGTGGTTAGGTAAGAATCTGCCTTCTTAGAGTACCTGTCAACTATAACCAGGACAGAGTTATATGAATGAGTACCTCCAGGGGGGAGGCTGGTGAAAAAATCCATATTAATGATTTACCATCTAGTTTTGGGTTCAGAGATCTTCTGTAGGAATCAAAACCTTTTTCCAGTAGTTTTATTAGATTTTTGGGAAGTCTCACAGCTAGTAACATACTTAATAGTGATGTCTTTCCAGTCTATCCACCAAGCAGTTTGTTTTACTTTTTCCCAGGTTCTTTCTGTGAATAGATGTCCTGATGAACATTTTTCATGGAATTCCTGGAGTATATGTTTTATATGTTCTTTTTTGCTTAGTACTAATACACTGGAATGTTGGTTTCTGTAGTAAAGGAGACCATCCCAAAAGGTAAACCTTCATGCTTTATAGGGTTTAAGTAATGAAGCAGGTAGACTATTTATCATAGCTGCTTCTGGGGATTCAAACTTCATAATGGTTATCAGCCACTTGATTTCAGGGGAGTAGTTGTCTCTCACTAGGTTTAAGAAAGCAGTATCTAATTCACGTAAGTGGATCCCCATTATTGGAGCTTTTAATGCAAAAATTTTGATGTTCAAGATAGGAAAGATATCTTGATCCTCAGGGTCATATGCTGGATTGCTAGAGTCATTAGGCAAATAATTCCTACTTAGACTATCAGCATTCTGATGTTTAGCTCCAGCTTGATGCACTAGAGTAATCTGACCTCTATACTGTTGTATAGCAATTTGCCACCTGAGCATATGTCTGCTGGGGGTTTCATGTTCATGAGATTTCTTAAAGCATTACAGTCTGTGATAAAATGGAAAGTGGTGCCTTCTAAGTAATATTGTAGCTTTTCTAAAGCCCATAATAGAGCCAAGCATTCCAACTGACTGGCTCCATATCTCTTTTCTGTATCTTTTATCTGTTAAGATATGAAGAGTACTGGTTTGTCCACTGGTCTGTCTTCTTCTATTCTTTCTTGATGTAGAGAGGCTCCTAACCATTCCATACAGGAATCAATGTACCGTTTAAAGGGCTTGAATTAATCTGATTGAAAAAGTAAAGGAGTAGAGGTCATAGCTATTTTTAGTTCCTCATAGTTTTTCAATCTCTCATGTGTCATTTCAAATAGAGTATTATTGTTGCATATTTTGTACAGACTCTTAGTTAGCATAGAAAACTATGGTATGTATTGTATGTGGGAGCTGAAAGAACTAATGAAAGACAGTGAATCTGTTTATTTTTGAGGCATGGGTATGTTCATGACAGCAGCTATCTTATTTTGATCAGCAGCTAGAGTTAGACCACACACTATATGCCCTAGAGCTTTCAATTGTCCATATCCAAAGGTGCATTTATTCATGGATACTTTGAATCCTGCCTTGGAGATAGTTTGGATTACTAATATTATTTGGTTTTTATGAGTATCCCAATCATCAGAATATATGATAACATCATCTATATATACCATCATCTATATATACCATCATCCATCCTTGCCTGATGTATGTACTTAGAGCTGTATCCATTGTTCTCTGGTAGTGTGATGGGGCATTCTTTATACCAAAAGGCATCCTCATATATTCATATATTCCCAAATGGCAGATTATTTTCATAAACTTCCTGCTTTCAGGCCTTATAGGTATCTGGTTCAAAATTTTAAGCATATCCATAGTAGTGATATATTTGGCCTTGGATAGGTTATGTAGAGCATGATCAATCTGGGGTATAGGATAATAATCTGCCTGAGTATAATTATTGAGCATTATGAAGTCTCCTACCATTCTTGACTTGTCATTATGCCAAGCTATGATTACAGGTGTGGTCACATCTACCTGCTCATTTTGCCCTACTTTCCTTAATGCTTGTAAGTCTATCAGTTCTTGGATGTTTTCCTCAAGAGCAATTCTAGACTAAGCACTAGAGGGATAAGCTGGTCTTCTTAAGTTGGGAGGATAAAAAGGCTTAACAGGCAATTTTAATACCATATCATGTCCTTTGATATCACCAACGGGATGATCTTTAGTACAAAAAGCATTTTGGTTCTCAAAGCAGAGTTTCAATATATCTTTCTTCTGTTACTCAGAAATTTTCATATTCAGAGCTGCATGAGATAATTATTCTTGATTAAAGTCTTTTAAATGCTTTTGATAAGTAGGATAGGGGAAGTTAGATTGGATGGGGCATATCTTAAACTTATTTTCCTAATTACCACCCACTGTAAAGTATCTCCCTTTACTCTGGAACACACCTATATCATATAGACATAAAGCATCATTAACTATTATCAGGTAGTCACATAGTCCGTTGAGCAATACGACAAATTCCACTTGTATTCTCAAAGATCCTTTAGTATGAGGTAATATTATAGGAGCAGTACATACTCCAATAGCATTCATGGTAGAGTTGCAAGAGCTAAACTTGGCTTTTGGGATGGGCAGAAGGTTTTCTTTCCAATTGAAATCCCATTTGTTGAAGAATTCAGTACAGACACATGAGCAGACAGCTCCACTATTCAGTAACAAACTTATAGGTCTGTCTCTATACATTCCTGTTGCGTAGCAAGTTTTAACATTAGTATAACTATGGCCACTCATAGGTTTAACTGTGAATGGTTTAACGTCTGTGATATTTCTGGGAATTATGGTAGGATCCCATTTTTGGGGCAAACTAGAGTCCCCATGGATGTTATTGATTTCTATAGAAGTGACAATATCTCCTTCTATAACATTAAAAGGGTTGGTCAAGATCAATTCACATTCAGAAAGGGATCCTTCAGTATCAGTTATATCTTCATAGTTCTGATTCCCTTCAACCTCCTGCTCTCCTTCCAAGACTGCTATCTTTCTTTTTGGTAATGGGCAGTCTTCTCTCATATGCCCTGTCTTGTTACAATTCCAAAAAGTTCCTGGAATTCTCTCTTTGTCCCTTTTCTCATTAGGTTTCTTATTATCAAAGGTGTTTATTGGAGGAGGTTGTTATCTGGTTTTGTTAATGTTGAAGTTCTCTTTGGGTCTAGAAGGGACCTTCTTGTCTAACCCATTCATGTCTATGACTCCTTCCAAGACATTGATTAGAGTTGGTAAGTCAGCATCCATACTCATCCTGCATCTTACACTATGGTTAAAATTTCCAGTTCACAAGTTGAGGAGTCTTTCATTTACTTCCTCTTTATCAGCGTCTGGATAGAAGCAATCTATTCTTCTATTTTGTTCCAAGCACCATTTGTGAGGCTTATCCTTGGATGGGTCAAATGAGGAATTTTCAAAATTTTTCATCATTTTTCTTTTCCACATTCTATAACCAAATTGTTCTTTTATTAGAAGTTTCCAAGAATTCCATGGTAAGCATCCTAATTTTTCTCTTTTACTGATAAACCAGTCTAAAGATAATCCTTCAAATAGTCTGGGAAGCCTAACTACAGCTATAGCTTCTGGTAAGTCATAAGAGTTAATAGTATAGTCAATAAATTTAATGAAATTTATATGATTGTATTCTCCTTCACCAGAGAACTTAGGCCATTCAGAAATTGGGTGTAAACGTTTGAGGGTTTGTTCCATCTCAGGAGTAGGACTAGGCCTTAAGGTGTTAATCCTATGCATTCCTAGTAAGGGTGGTGCATAAGGAGTAGTTGTTTGTCTGGGAGATTTTGGTTCCTCTGTGGTACTCCCAAAGGGGTTGGTCAGACAGACTTGTAAGTCTCTAAGATCATCCTTGATCAGATTGAGTTGCAGGTCCACTTTATTATTAAGCAGATCTAATTTCTCACTAAGGGACAGAATGGAGTTGTTGGTGGAAGTTACAAATTCCTCTTTTGAAGGTTGAAAAGACATAATAAAATCCTCTTGGATACCTGATAACATATTCTCAATTGTTTGAGTCTGTCTGATTTTAACTTGATTAATTGTCTCCAATAATTTTTCTGTATGTTCTTTAATGTCTTCCATTTGTACAGTTTTTGTTTGGTTATTAATAAATTTGGCTACTACTGAGGTTAATTTATCTATCTGGGTATGAACACTGTCCAAATTTCCACAAACAAATTTGAAAATATGGCGCATATCATTAGAAAAGGAAGTAATAACATCAGAGGTTGGTTTTAACAAGTTACTGGGTTCAGAATTAGAGGCTAATTCTTGTACAAATTTTTCCAATTTTGAGCTAAGGATATTATCTGATCCCAATCCTTCTTTCCCTTTGGCTTTGGATGGGAAGAAGATATCTTGTTTCCTGATCCTTTGCCTTTCAGTTGGGCTAATTTATCCCAAGGATTCCACTTTTCTATGTAGGATTCTAACTCTTTCCTTCGAATCATTTTCTGAAGAGCTATTGGGGTAGGTTTTGCATGGGAGATTATTTTTTTCATAGATACCATGTCCTCTTTGACTTGGGCTTCTTTGAACTCTTCCCAATATTTCACGTGCTCTCTGACAAAGTCTTTGATCCTGGCTTCCTTGGCCAAATTCTGCTGGTGTGGCTGCAAGGAATCTTATTGTAATGGAGGGGTGCTTAACTCTACTACCCTCTCCGGCTCTAGGTTGAGGGAGGGCAGAATTACTTTGAGCTTTTCCTTGTCCACCAACATTTGATTCACAGGTTCAAGTCCCCTCATGCTTTTCATTATTGGTGGTCTCACGGTTACTGGGGGCTCCTGGCAAAGATCCATAGGAGGGAGTTCTCCCTGAGGCTCTTGCGTTACTTTTAAGTTGATATTCAAAGGTACCAAGACTTTATTGGGATTTCATTGGTCCTTAGTAGGTAATCCTACAGGGTCTTGGTGTGTTCCAATGAGGTCCTCACCCATCCAATCAATACCTTCAGGGAGTCTAGAGATATCTGGGACTTCTTGATGCAATAAATCAGTTTCAGTGGTGGTGGTAACTGGTATAGGAGGGTTCACTGATTTTAAAAGGTTGTTTTATTGGCCAATAAAGTATATTAATATCATTTTTAAGAAATAATATGGTAATACAAGTTGTATAATTACTTTTATATTTCAAAAAGTAATTTATACGGCATTTCTTCCAAGCTTTATGTTTCCTTAATAGGGCCTGTAAGTTGATAAGCCTCTCAAGATCTTCTTGCTCAAGGAGTTTATCTAAGTGTTTACGTGCAGAAGTGATATTGAGTTTCTCAGCTTGAGTTAAAGCTTCCCAACCATTAGGTTTATAATTTTTAATATATTCTTCTTTCCTTATCTTTAAAAGATTTAAATAATAGATTATTAATTATTCATTGGTTTTTGAATCCACTTCAAAAGAATTTAATGATAAATCACGGTTAAAAAGTCAGATAAATTTTCTTTGTTTTAATTTTAGGGGAAATGTCTGGTCCAACGTATTAAATATTATAAAATGGAATATTTCCTGGCCAGACCCCCAATTCTCAGCCTCCTGGATGCCAAGAACCTTGCTATCCTTTAGCTACCAGAGGTGATAGAATAAATAATAACTATATTATTTAATAGATGCAGCAAAAACTTTTAAAATATTTGGATAAAGCTTATTTCAAGGTTAATTGGTTTGGTTATAGTTCATTGTTATAAATAAATATAGATAAATTGATTATTAAGTATTCTTATAGAGGGGCCACAATTAAATTGGGGATCTTCAACACCTCTCTTCAGGGAATTCAGTATGAAAACATGTAGTCCGGGTTATTTTGGGCTCTTTAGTTTAAAGGATATTTTGCCCAAAGATAATATGTATATAAAATACAGGGTGGAGTGTCAGGGCGTTGTAACCAAGCTTCCACGACAGAAAAAGGATAATAGAACTCACTGGTATATTATTAAATCCTTAGGGTATCTGTTTGGGACGTGGACTGATGGATTAAACCTGTATACTGGGGTTATAAGGTTGTTCAGCAGTTTAAATTGATAAAAAGAGGTTGAGGATGGATATTATTAATCAGACTAAGCCAAAAATCACTGAATTATCTCTCATAAGTATTTGATTACCTTGGAAGGGTTTCTCAATATAAATATGACTGGGTCTCTGGGTATCAATATCCTCAAAAGAGCTCTTTATTTATAGCTTTTGGAGTCCCAATATTGGCCTTATGAGGGGTACAGGGGCTCAAAGGGACGGACAATGAGGCTAGCAGGGTAACCAGTGGTGGCCTGTTACGTTTTCTTGGTGCTGTATCACGGGTAGCATCTAATTCAACAGGGTATGGGAATTATTCTACTCTATAATTGATATTTGGACGTGTGAATAACACTATTCTGTCCTTTTTATTTATTATTTAATCAATTATCCTTAGTCAATGTTCCCAGTAAGTTAAAAATTATTCTATAGGACATTCCTACGGATATTCTGATGTCAGGTGAGTTCTCATTATGTATTAAATAATTGGAGTAAAGTCATGATATTGATTTTACTCCTTGTTTTCAAAATTCAGTTAATTTACTTAAATAATTCCTTAAAAATGAAAGTCATGGGTATTCATGTAATATTTTTACATCATAAATTTTCTTAGTATTTCGCAAAATTTTTGATGTCTAGAAATTCTCATAATAGTATATCAAAGTATTTTGGATGTTTTTAGAAGTAGTAATTGTCTTATTTTCGAAATTCTTGGTACTTTGAATTATATTTAATAGAAAATACGTAAAAAGTTTATTTAAGTATTTTTATATAAGTTTATGTACTTTTAGACTATCTAATATCCAGGGGAACATTTATTACATAGGAAGAATGTTCCTGTGTGGGTTGTAGCATGTTTACGCGGTACCTAAGTTTCCCAGGCTGCCTGTCACTTTGTCAACCTGTAGTCCTGCTGCTGCATACTTGTCAGAGGCCTGGGGCTGCGTATACAGCTTTGACAGGGTGAGATAGCTGTAGCTCAGCCGCGCGCGGGTGTATTGGCTGCCGCGGCTGCGTGCGGGAACTGTGACGTAACACATTCCCGTCTGTAACTCCTAAAATATACACAACACCTCAATTCTGACTGAATTTTAGGAGTGAAACCTATACGTGACAATATGTGTGAAATTTTTAATTGGGAAAAAAGTTCAATAGTGGTGCCGTGGTATTTTGGTCTTTCTTTCTGTAATTATTTAAAAATATAAGGACTTGGATTTCAAGGGTTGGGTCAGTGAGTGACCCTACCTAATTTTGGGTGTAAAATCCATTTTTTTAATAATATTGATGGTTTTCCTACTTATTCTTAGTTTAATTTTATTATTATTATTTTGATGTTATTTCTGTTACTTTTGCAGCTTTCTCTGCAAAAAGAAGCAAGCTGACAGCCAACATCCAATGGATTTGACTAAATGCTGTTGCTAGTTGATCATTTTTCAAAAATTTCTACCTTCATTAAAATCAGAAATGATATATCTTCATTGGAGCTAGCTAACCTGCTTATCTCCCATTTCTTTACTTAACATGGAATCCCAACTGATATTGACAGCAACAGGGGATCTTTATTTGTGTCTTCCTTTTGGAAAAATGTGTGTGAAAAATTACAGATAAAAAGAAATCTATCCACAGCTTATGACCCTGAAACAGATGGCCAGATGGAAGAAGTAAATCAGATCCTAGAACAATTTCTTAGGATTGATTTCAGTTATCACCAAGACAACTGGGATACCTGGATCAACCTTGCTGAATTTGCCTACAACAACTCCACCCACACTTCTACTAAGCAATCTCCTTTTTTCACCAATTATGGAAAAAAGCCTAGTTTTGACAGCCTACATGTGATTGAAAATCAACCTTCCAGTCACTAAATTAATCAGATTTACCAAAACCAGAAACAACTAGGAGTTGAATTTGAAAAGTCAATTCAAACCTAAAAGAGATATGCTGAAATTAAAAGAATATTGTTCCCTGAATCAATTGCTGTTGGAAACAAAGTTTGGCTTTATTCTAAAAATATCAAAACTACTTTTACAACTCATAATCTTTCAGAGCAATGGTTAGGCCCTTTTTTGATTACAGAAAAGATTGGAAAAAAAATTTTTAAGCTCCAAATTCCTAAGCAATGGTCCACAATTCACCCAGTGTTCCATTCCTCCTTAATCAAGCCATATCAGGAAAACTCAATGTACTCCAGAAACCATCCACCAACCAAACCAGTCCAAATCAATTGGGAAGAGGAATGGGAAGTGTCTAAAATAATTGACTCAAAGCTTAAGAGGGGGAAATCATTTTACTTGGTTGAATGGAAAGGCTTTCAAAAAAATGAGGAAAAAAACACATGGGAACCTCACTCTAATATTACCAAATTCCCTACTCTACTTCAAGGTTTGCACTCACTCTATCCTTTAAAACCAAAAAATCCTGAAAATAAACAAATCACTTCATTCAAAAATATAATATCAAAAAAAAAATATATGAAATTTATTTCTTTTCTCCTTGGATCTTCTCTAGTTGACAAACAAAAAGAAAATATATATATATATAAATCTTCTCTGATTATCTTAGCCAACTTATTCTTCATAGTATCAAACTCCTATATCAATCAAAATAATAATAATAATAATAAAATATTCTAAGGATTTTTAAAATTAATTTCTTCCAACTCTTTTACTCTAGCCATCCAAGTATCAACTAATCTTAAATTTTAAGATTCATAAGAATTAATACCCCTTACAGAAGTAACTAATTCATAAGTAATACCAGACAAATCCAAGATGTCAGACAACCTCTTATTCAGCCCTAACCTTCTTTTGTTTCTAGTCTCAAATATTTCAAATTGTTCCTTCCTCATTTCAAAACCAGATCCTTTATTCCAACCTTCCTGCAAGTTAGAATTTGAAGATTTATAATTTTTACTTTAAAACTCAGAATATTGATTTACTTGATCTTCATTCAGGACTGAATCTTCTCTAGTTCTACCTGCCATTACCCCACTCTCCATCATCTCCAACCAACTCTCTCCATTTTCTAATTATTTGAACCATTCTTCTGAAATATTTCTTCTACCAAAGCTAATTCCTTCATGTAGTCTTCCAATCACCTTTTCCCTATTTCTTCTATCTTCAAACAACTTCATTGTCACCTCCAAGTACTTCATCTTCTTCCTAAGGTCCATCAGATTGCTACTATTTACAGAGCAACCTGTCAAATTAACAAAAATAAAAAATAAAAAAAACTGAATCAAAATATAAAAATTAACCTAAGAATGAGTAGAAAATACATAAATGTCATAGAAAAAAATGAATTCCCCTCCCAAAATTAGGTAGGGTCACTCACTGACCCCACCCTTGAAATGCAACTCCTTCATATTTTAAATAATTAATGAAGAATTGTCCAAGAAGTCAAGGCACCAATATGGCACCTTTTGGACAGTTTAATATTTGACACATATTGTCACTTATACCCTTCAGGCCTAGAATTCAGTCGGAATTGAGGTGTTGTGTATATTTTAGGAGTTACACATGGAAATGTGTTATGTCACAATTCCCGGGTACAGTCCCACAGCCCCTGTGTACATGTAGCTTCAGATTTATGCAAACAGAAGTTTTTTGCGCAGCTACTCCTGCCACGCATGCAGAAAATCCTACCCTGCGCGCATTTGCTTGAACTTAGCCCTGTTTCAGGATCCGTTGTGAAAGATCTGACAACAGGTAGTGCTCACAAGAGCTGCAGCCTAGTAGGGCTCATCCAGTATATTCAATAGTGTGAAATATTTCTGAAAAATATTCTAAAGACCTTAAAACTTAAGTAAAATGATCAAATAATTAATTTTAAAGTATGTTAAATAAAGAATCAAATATTGAATATGACCACAACTCTCAAAGATCCTGATCTCTGAAGACCAGGAAACAATACAAGGAGTGGCGGTAAAAATTCTTCAAAATTACCTCCCTACTCAGCAGATGATGAAAAATAAATAAATATTTCAATCTCCCAGTTTTGAACCAATATTAACAACATAAATAAAGGATAAGTGCAGAATTATCAGAATTACACACCCATTATCATTCCAAGGTTCTTAAACTGCCTAAGGAGGCCCCTTGAAGAGAGGTTGTCTGTCTGCAAAGATCCCCAGTAGTATAATACTGCGGCCCCTATTTTTATCAAATATTGAAATCATTTTTGAAACAAAAAAATTAAACCTTGCACCAGCTCTTAACATATTTATTATTTGATCTTTTAAGAGTTTCTTTTGGAATATTATTATGAAAGCATTGTTATCACTCTCTGTATCTAAAAGACTGCAAGTTTCCTGGTATCATAAAGCTGAAAAATGGTGGTCTAGGTGGGAAATATCCCCAAATAATCAATTTTTAATTATTTATTCCTTGGACCAGGCAATTTATTTTTTTAAAAATAAGTCAAAATACTTATAACCTATTTTTTGATTATATTATTCTTCCAGTGGATCTTAAGACAAATTGGGAATTGGTCAATCATTTTTTGAATATTCTTCAACAGAAAAAAGAAGAAAACATCCTTAAATTTGTTATTGTTATCATAACTCCTGAGCAACAAAAAGAAAAGCTTCTCTATTATAAACAAAAAGCTTTAAAGGAAAGGAGATTGAACTTGAAAGTGCTATAAATTATTATTCTTTATTAAGGAAACACAAGGAGTGGACAATTTATCAAATAAAGCTTTACATCTTCAAAAGAAATACCAAGGAAATTGAAAATAACAATAAAAATAACAAAAGTGAGTATTAAAAATATTTTCTTTTAAACATAATAAAAACCCGTAAAAATTACAAAGAAAATATATAAATTGATATCTTATTTGATTTATTTGTTTAGTGGACTTTGTATTTGGTGATCCTAAAGATCAAGACCTTCTTGAGGATGTCCTAGATAGTGTACCTTTGGACTTAACCTTGGATTTATCCCAAGATTTGATTGGAACTCACCCAGATCCAGTTGGAATACCCCCTAAGGACAGTCATGACCCAAACCAAGTGTTGGTAACATTACATTCAACTATAAGTAAAATGAAATTTATAAAAAAAAATAATCAAAAAGAAAAAATTCTCAAAAAATATTCTTTTTATATTCTTTTTATTTTTTTCACAAATTTTTCAAAGAATAACTTATATATATTTTTGGTGCTATGAACCAAAACAGGCGCAACACCCATGCAACCAGTAAAGCTCCATCATATGGATCTCTTCCCAGAGGAACCGGCAAGCGCTGGGACTCCTGTTGCCAGCACAATGAGGACGCTCAAACCCGTGACCATAGTGTCACGCAGGAAAACAAAGGAAAAAACCACAGCGGCCAACAGGAACAACTCAAATTCCAAGAGTGATCACTCACCCAATGTGTTATCCCATGTCAGCTTGTTACTATTGCAGAGCAAGCTGCAAAAGTAACCAAAAAAAACACAAAAATAATAATATTAAAATGAACCTAAGAAGGAGTAGGAAAACCATAAATATTATTGCAGAAATGGATTCTCCTCCCAAAATTAGGTAGGGTCAGTCACTGACCCCACCCTTGAAATCCCACTCCTTATAATTTTAAATAATTAAGAAAAGAAAGACCAAAATACCACGGCACCACCATTGCAATTTTTTGGCCATTTAAGCATTTGACTTGAATTTTCACGCATAGTTTTCAAACCTAAAATTCAGTCAGAATTGAGGTGTTGTGTATATATTAGGAGTTACAGATGGAAATGTGTTCTGTCACAATTCCCGCACAAAGCCGCAGCAGCCAATACACCCGTGCGCGGCTGAGCTATAGCACTTTCACCCTGTCAAAAGCCGTGTATGCAGCCCCATGCCTCTGACAATTATGCAGCCGCGTGACTACTGGTTGACAAAGGGACAGGAAGCCTGAGAAACCTAGGTACCCTGTAAACATGCTACAACCTACATGGGAACATTCTACAAATTTCATAAATGTTCCCATGTAAAGTAGATAGTCTAAAAATACATAAAACTATATAAAAATACCTAAATAACATTTATATGTGTTTTTTATTAAATATAACTTAAAGTACCAAAAATGTCAAAAATAAGATAATGACTACTTCTAAAAATATATTGAAATAATTTAATATACTACTATGACAATTTTTAGAAATCAAAATTTTCGTGACATACTAAGAAAACCTTTGTTTTAATTATTATAGTAATACTAATGACATATATTTTGAAGTAATTATTTTAGTAAATCAACTGAAATTTGAAAATAAGAATTAAGATCAATATCATGAATTTACTCCAATTTTTTAAATACATAATGAGAACTCACCTGACGTCAGACTATCTGTAGGAATGTCTATCAAAATAATTATTAACTTACTGGGAACATTTACTAAGTATAATTAATTGAATAATAAAAAAAATGGACAGATTAGTGTTATTCACACGTCCAACCATCAATTATAAAGTAGAATGATTACCATACCCTGTGGAATTAGATGCTACCCATGCTACAGCACCAAGAACACGTGAAAGGCTAACACTTGTTACCCTGCTAGCCTCAGTGTCCATCCCTTGAGCCCCTGTATCCCTCAGTAGGACACTATTTGGACTCAAAAAGCTATAAATAAAGAGCTCTTTTGAGGATATTGTTACCAACAGACCCGGTTTTATTTACATCCAGACACCCTTCAAAGGTAATCAAATACTTATAAGATATAATTAACTGATTTATGGCTTTAGTCAAATTAATAATATCCATCCCCAAACCTTTTTTATCAGTTTAAAGTTCTGAACAACCTTATAACCACAGTAAACAGGATTGACTCATCAGTGCATGTCCCTAACAGGTACCCAAAGAATTTAATAATATACAAGTGAGTCTTATTATCCTTTCTTTGTTGTGGCAGCTTGGTCACAAAGCCCTTCCAATCCACCGTGTATTTTATATACATATTATCTTTGGGCAATATATCCTTTCAGAATATAAATAAAAGGTTCCAAAGTAACCAGGCCTACATGTTTTCATACTGAATTCCCTGAAGAGAGGTGTTAGAGATCCCCAATACAATTGAGGCCCCTCTATTCAAATATTTAATAATCAATTGATTTATATTGATTTATAGCAATAAACCATATCCAAACCAATCAAGCTTGCAATAAGCTTTATCCAAATATTTTATTGATTTTTGCTGCATTTAATGAATAATATATTTATTATTTATTCTATCACCTCTGGTAGCTAAAAGATGGCAAGGATCTTGGCATCCAGGAGACTGACATCCCAGGTGGATACCGTTCCTCTTATGGCACCCCATCTGGACTCAACCAAGGAGGCACAAGTCAAAGAATTATTGAAAAAGAATTTGAGCTATTGGGAACAATTCAAACTGGCTTTGACCCAGGATTTCAGCTTGCTGCTATTGCGGAGCAAGCTGCAAAAGTAACAGAAATAACATAAAAATAATAATAATAGAATTAACCTAAGAAGGAGTAGGAAAAGCATAAATATAATTATTGAAATGGATTCTCCACCCAAAATTAGGTAGGGTCACTCACTGACCTCATCCTTGAAATCCAACTCCTTATATTTCAAAATAATTAAGGAAAGAAAGACCAAAATACTACAGCTCCACTATTGAGTTTTTAGTCATTTAAATATTTCACACACATTGTCACGTATAGGTTTTACACCTAAAATTCAGTTAGAATTGAGGTGTTGTGTATATTTTAGGATTTAAAGAGGGAAATGTGTTTTGTCACAATTCCCGCATGCAGCCGTGGCAGCCAATGCACCTGCGCGCGGCTGAGATACAGCCCTGTCAATCCATCAAGGTCGTGTACTCAGCCCCAGGGCCTCTGACAAGTACACAGCCGCGGGACTACGGGTTGAAAGAGTGACAGGCGGCCTGAGAGGCTCAGGTACCAGGTAAACATGCTACAACCAACACGGGAACATTCTACATATGTAATAAATAATCCCGTGAATAGTAGATAGTCTAAAAATTCATAAAATTATATAAAAATACTTGAATAATCCTTATATGTATTTTTTATTTAATATAATTCAAATTACCAAGAATTTCGAAAATAATACAATGACAACTTCTAAAAATATATTAAAATACTTTAATATACTTTTATGAGGATTTGTAGGCATCAGTATCTCCGTGACATACCAAAAAAACTAATGATTAAAAAATATTACATGAATTCACATGACTTATATTTTTAAGTAATTATCTTAGTAAATCAACTGGACCTCGAAAATAAGGAGCAAAATCAATATCATGACTTTTACTCCAGATATATAATACATAATGAGAACTTACCTGACATCAAGATGTCTGTAGAAATTTCTATTTATATAATTATTAAATTAATGGGAAAATTTAATAAGGATAATTAAATAAAAAATACATAAATGGGATTGATTAGTGTTGATCACACGTCCTAATATCTATTATGAAGTAGAAGAATTCCCATACCCTGAGGAATTAAATGCTACCTGTGCTATAGCACCAAGGACACATCAAAGGCTACCCCTGGTTACCCCGCTAGCCTAAGTTTCCATCACTTTGAGCACCTGCAACCCTCAGAAGGACAATATTGGGACTCCAAAAGCTATAAATAAAGAGCTCTTTTGAGGATATTGATGGGCAGAGACCCAGTTATATTTATATACAGACACCGTGCCAAGGTAATCAAGTACTGATAAGAGATAGGTAAGTGATTTATGGCTAAGTCTGATCAATAATATCCATCCTCAACCTCTTTTATATCAATTAAAACTGCTGAACAACCTCATAACCCCAGTATACACGTTTAACCCATCAGTGCATGTCTCAAAAAGATACCCAAAGGATTTAATAATATAACAGTGAGTTTTATTATCCTTTCTCTGTCGTCAAAGCTTGGCTACAAGGCCCTGCCACTCCACGTGTATTTTATATACATATTATCTTGGGGTAAAATATCCTTTAAACTAAAGAGCCCAAAGTAACCAGGACTACGTGTTTTCATACTGAAATACCTGAAGAGAGGTGTTAAAGATCCCCAATATAATTGTGGCCCCTCTATAAAAATTCTTAATAATAAATTTATTCATATTGATTTAAAACAAAAAACCATAACCAAACCACTTAACCTTGCAATAAGCTTACTCCAAATATTTTAAAGATTATTGCTGCATTTGTTAAATAATATATTTATTATTTATTCTATCAACTCTGGTAGCTAAAGGAAAGGAAGGGTCTTGACATCCAGGAGGCTGACAATTGGGGGTCTGGCCAGGAATTATTCCATTTTATTATATTTATTACCTTGGAACAGACATTTCACAAAAAAATAAAATAAAAGATAAATTTATCTGACTTTATAACTGTGATTTATCATTCAATTCTTTTGCAGTGGATTTAAAAACCAATGCAGAATTAATAATATATTATTCAAACCTTTTAAAGATAAGAAAACAAGAATATATTAAAAAATTATAAACCTACTGGTTGGAAAGCTTTAACTGAAGCTGAGCAACTTAATATCTATTCTGCACGTAAACAATTAGATAAACTCCTTGAACAAGAAGATCTTGAAAGGCGTATCAACTTTCAGGCTCTATTAAGGAAACATCAAGCTTTGAAGAATTACCATATAAATTAATTTTTGAAATAAATAAGTAAGTATACAACTTGTATTACCATATTATTGCTTTTAAAAAAAATAATATTGATATATTTTATTAACCAATAAAATACACTTTTTTATCAGTGAACCCTCCTGTACCAGAAACCACTGCCACTGAAGTGGATTTATTGGATCAGGAAATCCCAGATATCTCTGGACTCCCTGAAAATATTGATTTGGCAGGTGAAGACCTCATTGGAACACACCAAGACCCCGTATGATTACCTAGTAAGGATCAATTTAACCCCAATAAGGTCTTGGTACCTTTGAACATCAAGTTAAGTGAGTTTTGAATAAAAGTTATTTTTACTGATTTTTTCTGTAAAATACTTATGAACATATTATTCTAACAATGAATTGACATAACACAAGAGCCTCAGGAAGAATTCCCTCCTATGGATCTTTGCCAACAGCTCTCAGTAACCGTGAGACCACCAATAAGGAAAACCATGAAGGGACTAGAGCCCATGAATCAAATAATGATAGACAAGGAGCAGCACTAATCACTTCTGCCCTCTCCCAACCTAGAGCCGGAGAAGGTAGTAGAATCAAGCCACCCTCCTTTACAAAAAGATTCCCTGCAGCCACCCCAGCAGAATCTGGCCAAGGAAGCCAGGATCAAAGACTTGGTCAAAGAGCATGTGAAATATTGGGAAGAATTCAAAGAAGCGCCAGCCAAGGGGGACATGGTGTCTATGAAAAAGATAATCTCCCAGGCAAAAGCCACCAAGATAGCTCTTCAGAAAACGATTCCAAGGAAAGAGGTAGAATCCTACGTAGAAAAGTGGAATACTTGGGATCAATTAGCCCAACTGAAAAACAAAGGATCAGGAAAGAAGAGATCCTCTTCCCATCCCAAACCAAAGGGAAAGAAAGACTGGGATGAGATAATATCTCTAGCTCAAAAATGGAAAAAAGTTTACAAAAATTAGCTTCTAATTCTGAGCCCAAACAAACCTCTGATATAATTACTTCCTTTTCTAATGATATGCGTCATAATTTCAAAATCTTTTGCGAAAATTTGGACGGTGTTTATACCCAAATGGATAAATTAACCTCAGTAGTAGCCAAATTGATTAATAACCAAACAAAGAGGGTAGGAATGGAAGAA
Organism: Puccinia polysora; assembly: GCA_025617555.3. Lineage (NCBI taxonomy): Eukaryota > Fungi > Basidiomycota > Pucciniomycetes > Pucciniales > Pucciniaceae > Puccinia > Puccinia polysora. The sequence continues at coordinate 29,004,637 of CM062625.1, forward strand.
ATCAAAGAACACACAGAACAGTTATTGGAGAAAATTAATCAAGGTAGGATCAGACAGACTCAAACAATTGAGAATATGTTATCAGGAATCCAAGAAGATTTTATTATGTCTTTCAACCCCTTAAAAGAAGAATTGGCAACCACCACTACTAGCTCTATTCTATCCCTTAGTGCAACATTGGATGTGCTTAATAAAAAAGTGGACCTGAAACCTAATCTGATCAAAAATGATCTTAGAGACTTGAAAGTCCGTCTGATCAACCCCTTGGGGAGTACTACAGAGGAACCAAAAAATCCCAGAAAAACTACTACTCCTTATGCACCACCCTTATTAGGAATGCATAGGAGTGACACCTTCAGGCCTAGTCCAACCCCTGAGATAAAGAAAGCACTCAAACCGTTACCCCATATTTCTGAATGGCCCAAGTTCTCCGGTGAAGGAGAATACAATCATATAAATTTTATTAACTTTATTGACTACACAATCAACTCTTATGACCTGCCAGAAGCTATAGCTGTAGTCAGGTTACCAAGGCTATTCAAAGGAGTAGCATTGGACTGGTTTATCAGTAAAAGAGAGGAAGTGGGATCCTTACCATGGAATCGTTGAAAACTTCTGATTAAAGAACAATTTGGTTCCAGAATTTGGAAAAGAAAAATGATGAAAAATTTAGAAAATAACTCATTTAACCCCTCCTAGGATAAACCTCACAAATGGTGCTTGGAACAGAAGAAAAGATTGGGTTGCTTCTATCCAGATGCTGGTAAAGAGGAATCATATGTAATACTCCTCAACCTTTGTCCTGGAAATCTTAACCATAGTGTAAGATGTAGGATTAGTATGGATGCTGACTTGCAAACTCTAATCAATGTGTAAGAAGAAGTAATAGACATGAATGGGTTGGGCAAGAAAGCCCCTTCCAGACCCAAAAAGAACTATAACATCAACAAAACCAGAGATCAACCTCCTCTGATAAATTCCTCTGATAATAAGAAATCTAATGAGAATAGGGATAAAGAGAGGATGCCAGCAACTTGTTGGAATTGTAACAAGACTGGGCATATAAGACAAGACTGCCCATTTCCAAAAAGGAAGATAGCAGTCTTGGAAGGAGAGCAGGAGGTTGAAGGGAATCAGAACTATGAAGATATAGCTGATACTGAAGGATCTCTTTCTGAATGTGAATTGATCCTAACCAACCCTGTTAATGTTATACAAGGAGATATAGGCACTTCTGTAGAAATCAATAAAATCCATGGGGATTCTAGCTTTCCCCAAAAATGGGATCCTACCATAATTCCTAGACATATTATGGATGTCAAAGAATTAACAGTTAAAACTATGAGTGGGAAAAGTAATACAACTGGTCAAACTTGTTATGCAACAGGATTGTATAAAAACAGACCTATAAGGTTATTACTGGATAGTGGAGCCTGTTGCTCATGTGTCTGTGATGAATTCTTAAACAAGTGGGACCCGAATTGGAAAGAACAACTTTTGCCCATCCCAAAAGCCAGGTTCAGCTCTTGCAACTCTACCATGAATGCTATTGGAGTATGTACTGCTCCTATAATACTACCTCATACTAAAGTATCTTTGAGAATACAAGTGGAATTTTTAGAATTGCTCAACGGACTATGTGACTACATGATACTGGGTAATGATGCCTTATGTCTATATGGCATAGATGTGTTCCAGAGTAGAGGAAGATACTTCACTGTAGGAGGTAATTGGGACAGGAAGTTTAAGATATGCAGCATTCAGTCTAACTTCCCCTCCTCTACTTATCAAAAGAATTTGGAAGAATTTCACAAAGAATAATTCTCTCAAGCAGCTCTGAATATGAAAATTTCTGAGGAACAGAGGAAAGATATATCAAAATTCTTCTTTGAGAACCAGAATGCTTTTTCTACAAAAGAACATCCCATTGGTGATATTAAAGGACATGATATGGCATTGACATTGACTATTAATCCTCCTTCTCCTCCTAACTTAAGAAGGACAGCCTATCCTTCTATTCCTAAGTCTGGAAAAGCTCTTGAGGAAAATATCCAAGAACTGATACACTTACAAGTATTAAGGAAAGTAGGGAATAATGAACATGTAGATGTGAACACACCTGTAATCATAGCTTGGCATAATGACAAGTCAAGAATGGCAGGATACTTCAGAATGATCAACAATTATACTCAAGCAGATCATTATCCTATACCATCAATTGATTGTGCTCTGCATAACTTGTCCAAGGCCAAGGACATTACTAGTATGGATATGCTTGAAGGTTTCTACCAGATACCAATAAGCCCTGAAAGCAGGAAGTTTATGAGAATAATCTGTCATTTGGGAATATATGAATATCTTAGGATGCCCTTTGGTATCAAGAATTCTCCATCACAATTCCAGAGAACAATGGATACAGTTCTAGGTACTTACATCAGACAAGGATGGATGATGGTATATATAGATGATGTTATCATATACTCTGATGACTGGGATACTCATATTAACCAAGTAATATTAGTAATCCAGACTATGTCCAAAGCAGGACTAAAGGTTTCCATGAAGAAATGCAACTTTGGCTACGGAGAATTGAAAGCCTTAGGACATATAGTCTCTGGTCTAACTCTAGCTTCTGATAAAAATAAGATAGCTGCTTTCATGAATAGACCTATGCCTCAAATCAAAACAGAATTAATGTCTTTCATTAGTTTTTGCAGTTATTACAGACAATACATACCAAAGTTTCCTATGCTAACTAAGGGTCTGTATGAAGTATGCAACAACAACACCCTATTTGAAATGACTCATGAGAGACTAAAAAACTATGAGAAATTAAAAATAGATATGACCTCTAATCCTCTACTTATCCAAACAGATTACTCCAAGCCCTTCAAACTGTACATTGGCGCCTTCATGGAAGGGTTAGGAGCTGCTCTACATCAAGAAAGGATAGAAGAAGACAGACCAGTAGAGAAACCAGTACTCTTCATATCTAGAACAATCAAAGATACAGAGAAGAGATATGGGGCCAGTCAGTTGGAATGTTTGGCACTAGTATTGGCTTGAGATAAACTACACTATTACTTAGAAGGCACCACTTTTCATGTAATCACAGACTGTAATACTGTAAGAACTCTTATGAAAATGAAAACTCCCAGCAGACATATGTTCAGGTGGCAAATTGCTATACAACAGTATAGAGGAAAGATGACTATAGTGAATAAAGCTGGAGCTAAAAATCAGAATTCTGATAGTCTAAGTAGGAATTCTTTGCCCAATGACTCTACAAATCCAGCATATGACCCTGAAGATCAAGATATTTTTCCTATCCTGAACATCAATCTTTTTGCATTGAGTGCTCCAATAATGGGGATCCACTTATGTGAATTAGATACTGCTTTATTCAACCTAGTAAGGGATAAGTACTCTCCTGAAATCAAGCAGCTGATTAAAATTATGGAATGTGAATCCCCAGAAGCAGCTCTAACAAATAGCCTACCTGCTTATTACTTAAACCCTATAAGGCAGGAAGGTTTACCTTTTGGGATGGTCTCCTTTACTATAGACACCAACATTCCAGTGTATTGGTACTAAGCAACAAACAACATATACAACATATACTCCAGGAATGCCATGACAACTGTTCATCAGGGCATCTATCCACAGAAAGAAATTTAGAAAAAGTAGAACAAACTGCTTGGTGGATAGACTGGAAAGAAATCACTACTGAATATGTTACTAGCTGTGAAACCTGCCAGAAATCTAATAAAACTACTGGAAAATGATTTAGACTCTTACAGAAAATATCTGAACCTACAACCAGATGGGAAATCATGAATATGGATTTTGTCGGCGGCCTCCCCCCTGGAGGTACTCATTCATATAACTCTATCCTAGTTATAGTTGGCAGATATTCTAAGAAGGCAAAATTCTTACCTAACCACAAAGAAGATAGTGCTATGGATTTAGCTTTACTATTCTGGAACAGGATCATAGCTGATGTGGGTATACCCAAGATTATAATCAGTGACAGAGACCCCAAATTCACCTCTGAGGTTTGGAGGAAGCTACATGATATACTGGGTACTAATCTAGCATTTTCTACAGCATACCATCCCCAAACTGACAGATTAGCTGAAAGAATGATACAGACCCTAGAAGATATGTTAAGAAGTTTCTGTAGCTTTGGTCTAGAATACAAAAACTCAGATGGTTATTGCCATGATTGGTTAAGCCTACTCCCAGCTCTAGAGATGGCTTATAACAGCAGTAAGCATTCTGCTACCAAAGAAGCTCCTTACATACTAGAAAGAGGATGGATTCCAAAACTCCCTAGGAATAACTTAAACTATAACTTAGCCACTATTCATCCAAAATCTCTTGAATTTAAGAAGATGATAGATCTGGAAAATAATCATGCTCAAAAATGTGTAGAAGAAGCAGTAAAATACAACTAGCAAAGTTGGGACAAATCACATAAAGAACCTGACTTTAAAATAGGAGATCAGATCTTGATTTCTACAACTAATTTCAACAATCTAGCAGGCAACAGAAAGCTGAAACCAGCCTTTGTTGGACCATTTTTTATCAAGAAGATGCATGGAAAAAATGCCGTGGAAGTAATCTTGAGTGAAGAATTATCAAGGAAACATCCAGTATTTCCTGTGAGCCTAGTAAAACAATTTCAACCAAGAGAAGGCAGCAACCTCCCTCCAGCAATAATCCCAATAGAACCTGACCCTGTGAAAGAAAAAGGGAAAGTAAGTGGTATATTGAGAGAGAAGAGAGAGAGATTACAAGGAAAATATTTTAGACTATACTTAGTAAGATACAAAGGTGAATCTGCAGACAAAGATTAATGGTTACCAGAAAATAACATACCTGATGGACCAATACATCTTGGAAACTACAGAGCCAGCAAAAGGAACAGAAATGCACATGAAGTTAATTTTTTCCCAACATCCTCCAGATTCTTTTACAGATATGGCAATATCTTGGAGTGGGGGAATGTCAGCTTGCTACTATTGCATAGCAAGCTTCAAAAGTAACAAAAAAATAACATAAAAATAATAATAATACCATTAACCTCAGAAGGAGTAGGGAAACCATAAATATTATTACAGAAATGGATTCCCCACCCAAAATTAGGTTGGGTCACTCACTGACCCCACCCTTGAAATCCAACTTCTTATATTTCAAAATAATTAAGGAAAGAAAGACCAAAATACTACAGCTCCACTATTGAGTTTTTAGTCATTTAAATATTTCACACACATTGTCACCTATAGTTTTCACACCTAAAATTCAGTTAGAATTGAGGTGTTGTGTATATTTTAGGATTTAAAGAGGGAAATGTGTTTTGTCACAATTCCTGCACGCAGCCGCGGCAGCCAATGCACCCGCGCGCGGCTGAGATACAGCCCTGTCACTCCTTCAAGGTTGTGTACGCAGCCCAGGGCCTCTGAAAAGTACGCAGCCGCAGGACTATGGGTTGACAGAGTGACAGGCAGCCTGAGAGGCTCAGGTACCGCGTAAACATGCTACAACCCACACGGGAACATTCTACATATGTAATAAATGTTCCCGTGGACATTAGATAGTCTAAAAGTTCAGGAAATTATATAAAAATACTTGAATAATCTTTATACATATTTTTATTTAATATAATTCAAAGCACCAAGAATGTCGAAAATAAGACAATGACAACTTCTAAAAATATATTAAAATACTTTAGTATACTTTTATGGGAGTTTTTAGGCATCAATATTTCCGTGACATGATAAGAAAACCAATGATGTTAAAAAATTACATGAAATATCATGAATTATATTTTTAAGTAATTATCTTTGTAAATCAATTGGAACTCGATAATAAGGAGTAAAATCAATATCATGACTTTTACTCCAGATATATAATACATAATGAGAACTTACCTGACATCAAGGTGTCCGTAGAAATGTCTATTTATATAATTATTAAATTAATGGGAACATTTACTAAGGATAATTAATTAAATAATACATAAATGGGATTGATTAGTGTTACTCACACATCCTAATATCTATTATGAAGTAGAATAGTTCCCATACCCTGAGGAATTAAATGCTACCCGTGCTGTAGCACCAGAAACACATGACAGGCTACCCCTGGTTACCCTGCTAGCCTTAGTGTTTGTCACTTTGAGCACCTGAAACCCTCAGAAGGACAATATTGGGACTCCAAAAGCTATAAATAAAGAGCTCTTTTGAGGATATTGATGGGCAGAGAACCAGTTATATTTATATCCAGACACCGTGCCAAGGTAATCAAGTACTTATAAGAGATAAGTAAGTGATTTATGGCTAAGTCTGATCAATAATATCCGTCCTCAACCTCTTTTATATCAATCAAAACTGCTGAACAACCTTATAACCCCAGTATAAAAGTTTAACCCATCAGTGCACGTCTCAAACAGATACCCAAAGGATTTAATAATATAAAAGTGAGTTTTATTATCCTTTCTCTGTCGTCAAAGCTTGGCTACAAGGCTCTGCCACTCCACCATGTATTTTAGATACATATTATCTTTGGGTAAAATATCCTTTAAGTTAAATAGCCCAAAGTAACCAGGACTACGTGTTTTCAAACTGAAATCCCTGAAGAGAGTTGTTGAAGATCCCCAATATAATTGTGGCCCCTCTATAAAAATTCTTCATAATCAATTTATTCATATTGATTTAAAACAATAAACCATAACCAAACCACTTAACCTTGCAAGAAGCTTAATCTAAATATTTCACATATTTTTGCTGCATTTTTTAAATAATATATTTATTATTTATTCAATCACCTCTGGTAGCTAAAGGATAGCAAGGGTCTTGGCTTCCAGGAGGCTGACAGTCCTGCTTGCTTATGTTTCAATGTCTATTGGGGGACAGAAGGTGTGGCCAATGGTGGACAGCAGGTCAATGATCAACTTGATTCTGTCCAGGTTGGTGGACAAGCTTGGCTTGGTGCAGAGGAAGTGTGCAATGGGTCTCCGGGCGTTAAATGGCGACAAATGCCCCATTGAGGGGGTAGTTGAGCCAGAGGAGGTTGAAATTGCAAAGTTTTTAAGCCCCTATTGTTTCTCTCAGTAGAATGTGGTGAGGTGATATTGGGTTGACCATTCATGTTTGGGTTCCAAGCTCAAATGGCCTTCAACGCCAAGGAAGGAACGGAGGCTCTGACAGTTGAGGATTGACTCAGCGCGTGGTTTGAGACAACAATCTGCAATCATGGGAGAGGGAGATGGGTGCGGGGGCCAGTGGGTGGCGGCAACAAGGAGTCCAACATGGGGGCCAACCGTAAGGGTTACCCCGTGGAGGATTTTTCCTAGTCGGCTGCTGTTACTGCATGGAGCAAGCTCCATCTCAGTGCGGGCGGCTGACGGGTAACGAGCCAGTGGAGGAGGGCGCCTGTAGGGTGCAGGCGCCAGAAGTAAGTTCCATTCCTCAGTGTGCATCGCCGGAAGGTTCTAGGCTTTGAAAACCCTACCATTGTGCCACAGTTGTGAGCAAAGGCAAAAGCCTTGGTTTGGTTATTACTAAGACTCACAACAGCGATGGCCAGGTCTGGATGGCGCAGTGCAATGCAGGCAAGTTCAAGGCGGTGGCACCAAAAGTTTGGCCACAGAACAAGCTGATGCCTCAGGGGCTCAACAGACCCTTAGGACCAATTGCGTGGCCCCAAGACCCGGGAGAAACGCCCCTTAGGAAAAACGGATGGGTAACGCGGTTGGCCCAAATCATGGATGAGCAGGTGGATGCCCTTAACTTTGGACTGGCGGGATGGTTGAGTATGGAGGGAAGAGATCTGTTGGTATTGGTGCTAGTGTTAAGGGAGAAGGCCCTTGCCTTTGGACCAGACAAGCGCGGGTTGTTGAAGGGCAAGATCTGGGACCCTTACATGTTTCCCACTGTCCCTCATGAACCATGGAAGATCAAGCCAATTCTGATTCCTTGTACCCTTTGGGAAGATTTTCTGGAGCTTGTATGGGACCCCGTGAGGACAGGGCTTTACAAGCAGTCCACGCCAAGTTATTCAAGTCCTATTTTCATGGTTTTCAAGCAGGATGGGAAGTCACTGAGGATTGTTCATGATCTTCAGAGGCTGAACTTGTTCACTATTTGCAACGCGGGGCTTCCTCTGCGCGTGGAAGAATTCCTGTACTTGATGGCCGGGTGCGCTTGTTATGGTCTGGTAGGTGTGATGGGAGGATACAATCAGCAAGAACTCCACCCCAACTTGCGCCCGCTTGCGGCGTTTGAAACCAGGCTAGGGAGGATGCAACTGAAGCAGCTTCCGCAAGGCGCAACCAACTCAGTGGCAGTTTATCAAGCTCAAATGACTTGGACACTGCGCTACAATCTTCCGGAGGGCGTGCAAATTTTCATTGAAGAGGCTGGCATCAAAGGCCCCAGAATGGACTACAAAGGTGCATTTCTGATGGACGCCCTGGCAATCCATTGATTTTTTTGGGAATATGCGGTGACTCTGGAACGGATCATGTTTTGGATTGAAGAGGCAGGCCTTAATGTGTCTGGAAAGAAGTTAGCGGTCTGCATTCCGGCGCTTGAGGTGCTGGGACACGTTTTAGCCTTTGACAGCAGGCAGATAGCAGATAGGAAGCGGAAAAAGGTTCTCAAATGGCCAAATCCCCGGATGGTGTTGCATATTCTTCAGTTTCTGGGGTTGTGCAGCTACGTCCGTATGTTCATCAAGCGGTTTGCGGAAGTAGCAAGCCCTATGCGGACGCTAACACAGAAGGGTGCGGAGTGGAATTGGACCATGGAGTGTGATTTTTCATTTGCAAAGCTCAAGGAGATTGTGGGGCCCAAAATTTTCCTTTTGGATCTTGATTACAACGCCGGGGATTATGCTTGGTGGTTGACTCTAGCAAATTTGGTGCCAGGGGAACCTGACGCAGGAGGAGGATGGGAAAGATAGGCCAGTGCTCTACAAGTTGGTCACCTTTACCGCGACCAAGAGCCGCTATTCTCAGCAAAATCTGGAGTTTTGCAGCATCACCAAGATTGTGCAGAGGCTGCAGCACCTTTTGTGGGGTGTGCATTTTGAGCTCTTGGTGGATGTGGAGGCTTTGGCGCAAATGATCAACTCACCAACGTTGCCAAATGCGCCCATGACCAGGTGGGTGGTGTTTCTTCAGTTATTTTCCTTTAGTGTGGTGCACGTTCCAGGGAAGTCTTTCACAATGCTGGACGCGCTATTGCGGTACACGCGGGGAGACCCATACAAAGGGGCGGAACCTCTGGACGTGGAAGCTCTGTTTGTTTGGGTGGGAGTGGTGAAGGCAGAGGTTTGTCTTCTGTTGCCTCAGTCAGGGTGTTACGCAGTCTTGTGCTCTTATTTTCAGGATCTCTGGTTTCCCAAGGGCACGGCAGGCGCAGTTGTCTGGTGAGTGAGGCAACACGTTTTGAACTTCTACCTACAGGTGTTTCTGTGCCTCTTGTCTTTGAGACTTCTAGGGCTGACCAAGAAGTGATCCTGACGGGACTGCAAAAAAAACTTGGTCACTGGGGCAAGGTAAAGACACATAGGAGGGTTAAGGCAAGGTTTTGGTGGCCTGGGATTGTACGCACGGTACGTGAGTGGGTGAAATTGTGCGGGGCCTGTCAGCATCAAATCTTGAGTTTTCCTAAGGAAGTTGGTCACCCCACGGGCAAAGATGCGCTGTTTGGGCGCATTTTTCTGGATATTGTCCACATCAAGGCGGGCAAGTTTGGGTAATTGCTGGTTGCATGCAAGGATCTGTAAGGATGGGCGGAAGCGCGTCCTCTGGCAAAGTTATTGGCAGAAAAGGTTGCCCAGTTCCTGGAGGAAGACTGGTTTGCACGCTACGGATTGCTTTGCCTGGTCACCCTCAACAGGGGCAGGAGTTTTGGGGCCGCCTGATGATGCTGGTGCAGAGTTTGGGGCAAATGTTTGGCGGTTGAAGGAGTACTACCCCGAGGGTGCAGGAATGATCAAACAGGGACATCAGCCCATCAAGGAAGCTCTGGTGAAGATATGTGGTGAGGATGGAAAGAAGTGGCAAGAGGCGCTTCAGGGCGGTTCTTTTTGCCAATTGGATCTCTGTGAAGCATTCAACGGTTTAATTGCATTACAAGCTTCTCTATGGGCAGCGGTGCGTGCTTCCGGTGGACATTGAGTTAAGCACGTTTTTGGGCTTGGACTTGTGGAAGGTCAAGACACCCGTGGATCTAATCAAGGCGCGGGCCGAACAGCTTCTTAGGCGTGAAGAGACATTGGCAAAGGTCATGGAACAGTTGAAGAAGACCCAGACAGAGTCCGTCTGCTATTGGGACAAGCGCTGTTCCCATTGGCTCCAGGACCTGCTGCAGAAGGGGGACTTGGTCCTGCTGTATAATTGGAGTCTGGAGTCTCAGTGGGGTTGGCTTTTTTCCAACCGGTGGAACAGTCCATATTGCATGGCTTCTAAGTTCTTGGGAGGCAGTTACCAGCTTGAGGAATTGGAAGGGACGCCACTTAAGCAGAAAGCTGCGGCCTTGCACATGAAGCGTTTCTTTGCAGGCGGTCCCACTTTGTTTGATGGAAAAAAAAACGGCGGGTGATGGCACGGGGTCTGGGGGCAAGGAGGAACCAGGTTTAGTTGACAAGGCGGACCGTTTTGACAACAAGGAACCGGCGCGTAAAGGGCATCCCCGGAGGAGTAGGAGGTTGCAGACTTCTGTGGACAGCTTTCAAGCTGGGGGGGACGCTAGGTTAAAGCTTGATTTGGTGAGGCGGTGTTCTAGCCGGTTCACAGCCAGGATAACTAGACACCCCAGAATGTTTGTTTTCTTATTCTTTGGTTTGGACTTGGCTTTGGATTGGTACTGGCTATGGTTTACTTGTTGCAGGAATGCGGGTGTGGCGTGATGCAAGGTCTGTTTACGCAAGGAAAATCCCCGTGCATGGGAGGCGGGACAAGGAGCTGTGCACAATATATATATATATATGTATTAATAATAGAGTATTCCTTTCTTTGCTTTTGGTCTGGGCTGTTTTCCTTGTTTATATGTTTTTTCTCTTTACGGTTGGGTGCAATAGGTTGCGGGTGGTTATATGGTTGGAGTGGTTGCAGGAAAAGCCTGATTTGGTAAGGGGGTGCTCTAGCTGGTTAACAGCCGGGACAACTAGGCACCCCAGAATGTTTTTTTCCATTGCTTCTCTCTATCCCTCCAGTTTTGTGCGCGCTGTTGGCACAGTGTTTGTTTTTTTTGTAGCATGGACACAGGGAACTGTGTGGCAGTTTGTCTGGCGTGGTCCAGGTACCTTTTGGAAAAACCAGTTACTTACGGGGAGAAGAGCGCAGGCAGGACTCATGGTTGCGGGGTTGGGCGCGAAGAAAATTGGATCCCAGATCTCTCTTTTTTCTTTTTTTTTCTCTCTCTAAAGGCTTTCACAAGCCCAAAGCATACTAAGGATGGCGCTGCAAAAGTGTATTGTTCTTTGCAAACAGGTGCAAATATGGATAAAAGGTGAGATGGAACAAAGGAAAAATTAAAGGGGGCAATCCGCCTACAACAGGCAAGTCCTCATCACCTTCTCTGCCTCTGCGCGAGCCACCGCCGCTAGATCTTGGAATTTTTCTAGAAGTTTGCCTTGGGCCTCAGTAGTGAGAGCGTGGGGAACCACTAGGAACCGTCGCAGTAGGCTGTCCGCTCATCTGGGGGCAACAATGGGACAAGGATCAGGGATGGCGGAGGAGGGACCTTGGGGGTTGTAGGCCTCTCATCCAAGACTGGTGGTGGCCTTGCGTTGGGATTTGAAACAGGAGGGGGAGACGGAGGAGGAGCTGGAGGTGGGGCCGTGCACAGCCTGAGCAATTCCTCACGGGTGGGTCCCTTGATCCCTGATTGACTTGGGCTTGGTCATCCCAGTGGAAGGGGGCGGCTTGTTAGGCCAGAAAGGCCAAGTAATCCTCCTTGCGCAGCAGCCTGGCGCAACAGAAAGACAAAGCGGAGTGGCAACCCTCACTTGGTGGAGGATGGAAAGGTGGGGAACCTGGCAGAGTCCACAAGTTATCCAAAATTGTATCATTTTCCAAAACTACAAACAGGTCTAGGAAAGCCAGGCGCAACCTGGGGCAAGAACCAGATTGGGGGGGAGTTTGGGGCATACCCTTGCTTAGTGAGAAGCAAAAATTGCCACAATGGCAGTTGGTACAGGCCCAGCGGCCAGGGATTAGCAAGCACAACAACCCATTTTGGGCACAGAACTTGCAGGGTACCATGTTGGCAATTGGAGAGAGTGTTGTGGAGTGGAAGATAGGGCGCGTATAGTGGGGTTGGTAGGAGGGAAGGGCGCGAAGACAATTGAGGTAGCAATAGGAAGACCTCTGGGGACAGAACTCAAGTTGGGGGGGGGATGTGGTGTCATTATATAGCATTGGATTGGGAACTTTGTTGCAGCCTGCGCGCTGTGGTGCTCTTTCATGGAGGCAAGTTGGGAAAGGCTTCCCGCTGCGGGCTCGCGCAGATCAGAAGGCTTGCGCAGATTGGAAGGCTTGCGCGGATTGGAAAGCTTGCGCAGATTGGAAGGCTTGCGCAGATTGGACGGATTGCGCAGATTGGAAGGCTTGTGCGGATTGGAAAGCTTGCGCGGATCAGAATGCTTGCGCGGATTGGAAGGCTTGCGCAGATTGGATGGATTGCGCAGATTGGAAGGCTTGCGCCAATTGGATGGCTTGCGCGGATCAAGCAGATTGCGCATTGCAAGACGCGCGGATTGGATCACGCGGGTACGCCCCGGATACCTGGAATGGGTTGTTGGGCAGACGCATCATGAGAAGGACAAACCAGCGGGCAACACGGATGGGGAATGGGGCAGGGGAGGTCAAGAATGGGTTACGGGATGGGGGACAAAGGGATAGGGTTGGGCTAGGGTTCTGTGGCTTAGGGGTTGTATTCCATCATTCTTGCTTACTTGCAGATCAAGAATTCTCCATCACACTTTCAGAGAACAATCGATACAGTTCTAGGTACATACATTAGACAAGGATGGATGATGGTATATATAGATGACTTTATCATATATTCTGATGATTTGGAGAATCATATCAACCAAATACCACTATTACTCAAAACTATCTCGAAAGCAGGATTAAAAGTATCCATGAAGAAATGCAAATTTGGATATGGAGAATTGAAAGCTCTAGGGAATATAGTCTCTGGTCTAACTCTAGCTGCTGATCAAAATAAGATAGCTGCTGTCATGAACAGACCCATGCCTCAAAACAAAACAGAGTTAATGTCTTTCATTAATTTTTGCAGTTACTACAGACAATACATACCAAAGTTTGCTATGCTAACTAAGAGTCTGTACAAAGTATGCAACAGTAACAATCTATTTGGAATGACACATGAGAGATTTAAAAACAATGCCGAACTAAAAACAGCTATGACCTGTACTCCTTTAATCATTAAACCATATTAATCCAAGCCCTTTAAACTGTACACTGACACCTGTATGGAAGGATTAGGAGATGCTCTACATCAAGAAAGAATAGAAGAAGACACACCAGTGGAGAAACCAGTAATCTTCATATCTAGACATATCTAAGATATGGAAAAGACATATGGATCCAGTCAGTTGGAATGCTTGGCTCTAGTATGGGCTTGAGAAAAGCTAAAATATTAATTATTAGGTACCCCTTTCCAAGCAATCACAGACTCTAATGCTGTTAGAACTCTCATGAACATGAAAACCCCCAGCAGACATAGGCTCAGGTGGCAAATTGCTATACAACAGTATAGAGGTCAGATGACTATAGTGCATAAAGCTGGAGCTAAACATCAGAATGCTGATAGTCTAAGTAGGAATGCTTTTCCTAATGACTCTAGCAATCTAGCATATGACCCTGAGGATCAAGATATATTTCCTATCTTGAAAATCAATCTTTTCTCATTAAATGCTCCAATCATGGGGATCCACTTATGTGAATTAAATACTGCTTTCTTCAATCTAGTGAGGGAAAACTACTTCCATGAAATCAAGCTGCTGATTACCATTATGGAATGTTAATCCCCAGAAGAAGCTCTGAAAAATAGTTTACCTGCTTCATTACTTAAACCCTATGAAGCAGAAAGATTTACCTTTTGGTATGGTCCCCTTTACTACAGAAACCAACATTCCAGTATATTAGTACTAAGCAACAAAGAACATATACAACATATACTCCAGGAATGCCATGAAAACTGTTCATCAGGGCATCTATCCACAGAAAGAACCTTGGAGAAATTAAAACAAACTTCTTAGTGGATAGATTTGAAAGAAATCAGTATTAAGTATGTTACTAGCCGCAAGACTTTCCAAAAATCTAATAAAAATACTGGCAAAAGGTTTGGACTCCTACAGAAGATCTCCAAACCCAATACAAGAGGGGAAATCATGAATATGGATTTTGTAACCGGCCTCCCCCCTGGAGGTACTCATTCATATAACTCAGTCCTGGTTATAGTTGACAGATTTTCTAAGAAGGCAAAATTCTTACCTAACCACAAAGAAGATAGTGCTATGGATGTAGCTCTTCTATTTTGGAATAGGATGATGGCTGATGTTGGTATACCCAAGATTATAATCAGTGACAGAGACCTCAAATTCACCTCTGAGTTTTGGAGGAATCTACATGATATACTGGGTACTACTCTAGCATTTTCTACAGCATACCATCCCCAAACTGATGGATTAGCTGAAAGAATGATACATACCCTAGAAGATATTTTAAGAAGGTTCTGTAGCTTTTGTCTAGAATAAAAAAACTCAGATGGTTATTGCCATGATTGGGTAAGCCTACTCCCAGCTCTAGAGATGGCTTATAACAGCAGTCAACATTCTACCACGAAAGGAGCCCCTTAAATACTAGAAAGAGGATGGATTCCAAAACTCCCTAGGAATAACTTAAACTATAACTTAGCCAACATTCATCCAACATCTCTTGACTTTAAGAAAATGATAGATCTGGCAAATAATGATGCTCACAAGTGGGTAGAAGAAGAAGTAGAACACAAAAAACAAAATGGGACAAATCACATAGGGAACCTGATTTTAAGATAGGAGATCAGATCTTGATATCCACTACCAACTTCAAAAATCTAGCAGGTAACAGAAAGCTGAAACCAGCCTTTGTTGGACCATTTTTTATCAAAAAGATACATGGCAAAAATGCTGTAGAAGTAATCTTGAGTGAAGAATTATCAAGAAAACACCCAGTATTTCCTGTTAGCCTAGTAAAACACTTTCAACCAAGAGAAGGTAGAAACCTCCCTCCAGAATTAATCCCAATAGGACCTGACCCTGCAAAAGAAAAAGGGAAAGTCAGCAGGATATTTAGAGACAAGAAAGAGAGAGTGCAAGAAAAATATGTTATACTATACTTAGTAAGATACAAAGGAGAATCTGAAGACAAAGATGAATGGTTACTGGAGAATAACATACCTGATGGACCAATACATCTCAGAAACTACAGAGCCAAAAAGAGGTACTGAAACACACATGGAATTAATTTTTTCCCAATATGCTTCAGATTTTTTTTCAGATATGGCCATATCTTGGAGTGGGGGAATTTCAGCTTGCTACTATTGTAGAGCAAGCTGCAAAAGTAACAGAAATATCATGAAAATAATAATAATAAAATCAAACTTAGAAGGAGTAAGAAAACCATCAATTTTATTGAAAAAATGGATTTTCCACCCAACATTATGTAGGGTCCCTCACTGACCCCACCCTTGAAGTCCAACTCCTTATATTTTTAAATAATTAAGGAAAGAAAGACCAAAATACCACGGCACCATTATTGAACTTTTTGGCCAATTAAACATTTCAAATTTATTTTCACATACAGGTTTCACACCTAAAATTCAGTTAGAATTGAGGTTTTGTGTATATTTTAGGAGTTACAGACGGAAAGGTGTTCTGTCACAATTCCCAGAGGCAGCCGCGGCAGCCAATGCACCCCGCCAAGCTGAAATACAGCTCTTTCACTCTGTCAGAGTTGTGTACGCAGCCCTGGGCCTCTGGCGAGTATGCAGCCGCGGGACTACGGGTTGACAAAGTGACAGGCGGCCTGAGAAACTTAGATACTGCCTAAACAAGCTCAAACCCACATGGGAACATTCTACAGATTTAGTAAATGTTCCCATGGATATCAGATAGTCTGAAAGTACATAAAATTATACATAACAATACTTAAATAACCTTTATACGTATTTTTTATTAAATATAATTCAAAGTACCAAAAATTTCAAAAATAATACAATGAATACTTCTAAAAATATATTAAAATACTTTAATATACTATTATGAGAATTTCTAGAAATCAATTTTTTTTTACATAATAAGAAAACTTATGATGTAAAAATATTACATGAATACCCATGACTTACATTTTAAAGTAATTATCTTAGTAATTCAACTGAATTTTGAAGATAAGGAGTAAAATCAATATCGTGACTTTACTCCAATTATTTAATACATAATGAAAACTCACCCAAAATCCAAATATCCATAGGAATGTCTATTAAAAAAATTTTTAACCTACTGGGAACATTTACTCAGGATAATTAATAAAACAATAAATAAAAAGACAGATTAGTGTTATTCACACGTCCAAATATCAATTATAAAGTAGAATAATTGCCATACCCTGTGGAATTAGTTTCTACCCGTTTTACAGCACCTAGAACACATGACGGGCTACCACTGGTTACCCTGCTAGCCTCAGTGTCTGTCCCTTTGAACCACTGTACCCCTCAGAAGGACAATATTGGGACCCCAAAAGGTATAAAAAAAGAGCTCTTTAAAGGATAATGATACCCAGAGACCCAGTTATATTTATACGCAGACACCGTGCTAAGGTAATCAAATAATTATAAAATATAAGTAAGTGATTTATGGCTTAGTCTGATTAATAGTATCTGTCCTCAAACCTCTTTTTATTAATTTATACTGCTGAACAACCTTATAACCCCAGTATAAAATTTTAACCCATCAGTACACCTCCCAAATGGATACCCAAAGGATTGAAAAATATACCAGTGAGTCTTATTATCCTTTCTCTGTTGTGGAAGGTTGGTTTCAAAGCCCTGCCACTGTACCGTGTATTTTATATACATATTATCTTTGGGCAAAATATCCTTTAAACTAAAGGGCCCAAAGTAACCAGGCCTATGTGTTTTCATACTGAAATCCCTGAAGAGAGGTGTTAAAGATCCCCAATATAATTGTTTCCCCTCTATAAAAATATTTAATAATCAATTTATCTGTATTTATTTATAACAATAAACCATAACCAAACCAATTAACCTTGCAATGAGCTTTATCAAAATATTTTACAGATTTTTTGCTGCATTTATTAAATAATATATTTATTATTTATTCTATCAACTCTGGTACCTAAATGATAGCAAGGGTTTTGGCATCCAGGAGGCTGACACAGGAGGATCATCCAGGCATGGGAAAAGCTATTTTATAAGCTTGCTACTATGTACAGAGCAACCTGTCAATAGCAACACAAAACTATGAAAAATAAGAATATCTCAATTAACAAAAGAAAGAGTGAGAAATCCATAAGTATTATTGATGAAATGGATCCCTCACCCAAAATTAGGTAGGGTCACTCACTGACCCCACCCTTGAATTCCAAGTCCTTACATTTTTAAAATAATTAAAAAGAAAAGTACGAAAAATTATGACACCAGTATGGCAACTTTTGGCCATTGTAACATTTCACAATTGTTGTCACGTATAGGGTTTACACCTAAAATTCACTCAGAATTGAGGTGTTGTGTATATTTGAGGAGTTACACACAGAAATTTGTTATGTCACCACTCCTGCGCGCAGCCCCGCATAATTACAAATCCCTACGTACTCATAGTAGCAGATTCCAGCATACTAGAGAACCGCGCGCAGCTAATTCTGCCACGGAAGCAGCCAATATGTTAAGATTCTCTCACGATTCTCTCACTCTCTGCGCACTATCACCTTCCGTGTGCCTCATCCTTTACCCAGAATGGGTATCCCTGGATACAATCTTGGAGACACTTCTCTTTTGGTTCCTCTTCCTCTCTTGTTTCCTTTGGGATGATGGTGTTGCATCCTACCTTATCTTTTCTCTTTTGATTTATCTATTATCTTTTCTCCTCTCTTTCTTCCTTCTTGTCTCTCTCCTCAACCCACCTACTCCTCAATTTATAACAACACAACTGTTGATCCATTCTCACCTCAGCAATTGCCCACCTACAAGTCCCTGACTGGTAAGACTAAGATCCTTCAAATTCTCTCAATAGAATCACCTCTCATCTGCTCTTCTCATTCATTCTTTCTGTCACTCCAAGACCATTTCTTGTGTCCTCTTCAACCAACCTCTTCTATCCATCTTCTTTTCTATCCTAAGACGCCACCTATCTCAGTACTCTTAAGGCTCAAGCTGTAGGATTTATTTCCATCTTGTTTCTTTTCTCAAACTGCTCTCTCTCTAGATTGTGTGTTTCTTATATTCTTTTATTTCCTTCACAGCATATGCTGGTTTTGATTCATCTAGAAATATAGGATCATTCTATCACAGTTAAAAGCCAAAAACTCTACAATCAAACCTAACCAAATCAAATCTGACCAAACCAGCTGGAGCGGCCTATTACTTTCATGAGGTGGCTTTGAAATCCTTGGTTGATGCAATCCCTCCTTTGAAAAAAGAGAACTGATTGATATGGCAAGACAACATGTTGATGCTGTTTGATCTGAAGGACATTAAGGAAGCTATAACTCAAAATTCTGGACCTCTATCCTTCAAACAGGACCAAGAAATACAAGCTATAATCCTATAAAAACTTGACAGTAAAACTCATGCAAACGTGGTCAACTCCTCCAACATATCCTCGTCAAAAATTTTATGGGCCAAAATCATGCAAAGATTTGCATCTTCTGAGAAAGCAAACAGGGCAAGGTTGTTTGACCATTTCCTACACTCAAATTTCCACGAGCATGCCATCAAGGGATTCATCACCAAAATTCAAAAGTCAATCACAAGGATGACAGATGTAGCAATTGAATAACCCAAAGACATACTTGTGTACCTTCTACTTTTCAAGTTTCCACCCATTCTTGAAAATCTCAAGCAGCAGACCATGCATTTCAAAAAGAACCTGACAGTGGATGTAGTATTTAATCATCTCACTTGACATAACAACAAAAGGAAGGCTTAATCAAATCCAGTCAAACCAGCGGTGGAAATCTCTCTTGTGTCAACCAAGACAAAGATCCATAGGGAAGAAAATAAGTCAAAGATGAGATGTTGAGAAGGCTATCACGCCCCTATTGCCCCTCACTTGGAATCATCTTGTTTCCATCTCCATCCTCAAATCACACTGGAATGGTGGATTGAAAAACAAAACAAGTGTGAAAATAAGACAAAGAAGACTCCTACTAAAAAATATCACACCCTACTAACCCTCTGGATCAACGCAGACAACAATGCCAAACTTCTTCTGTAATTAGGAGCAAATGTGCAAATCTTCAAGGATCCCAAATATTTTACATCCATCAATCTACAAGAAGAATCTGAGGAGATCAAAAGAGGCAAACTGGAAGCAAACCTCAATATATGTGGTACTGGAATGATCAAATGAGGGTGGAAAGACTCAACAATTACTCTCAGGACTGCGTCTACATGCCTGAAATTGTTGTTAATCTCATTAGTCCCAGTCTTCTTGCCCAGAAAGGCTGCTGCCTCAACCAAAATTGGGACAAATTTTCTATCACGCGTTGTGGTGTCATTATATAGCCTTGGGTAGGGGACTGCGTCGCGGCCTGCGCGCTCAGCATCTGGTAGGTTAGGCTCAGCAGTGGGGGTGCGCCGGTCCTCAGCAGTAGCCGCTGCGGGTTCAGCAGTAGCCGCTGCGGGCTCAGCAGTGGGCGCGGCGGGATCAAGCACGCGACTGCGGGCCGGGTCTGACTAAGGGAGGCGGGCCGCGAACCGCTTGGATGTCCGACTCACGGATGGAGCTGGGCCGACCAGGTTCTCGGAACGGCTAGTCAGGGGGGGGGGAAAGGGGGGCAACAGCGGGGCTATATGCGTGGGCAGCCGCGCGCAAGCGCGGGCCGGCCACGGGACGGGAAATCCACGACGGCGCGTCGGGTGGATGCGCGCAAGCGCGGCGAACTTTGGGTATCGCGCGGCGGAGGGCCGTGCCACGAAAAGACGAACCGGATGCGCATAATGGCAGGCGAGCTGGCGGGGATAGGGTACGGGTATGGGTTGGGGGATGGGTCAGGGTTCTGGGTCTAGGGTTCCTTCTTCATGGTTGCCAGTCTGTCTTTGTGCTTGTACTCAGGTTAGGGTTGAGGGGGAGGGCTCAAATACCTTTCCCCTCAACTCCGGGTTGTAGGGAGGGATCCATCATCTATCTATCTATCTCTCTCTCTCTCTCTCTCTCTCTCTCTCTCGGGGAAAAGGAAAGGAAGCATTCTTGGTCTTACAGACGCTAGAACCATTGATCCCGTAACTAGGGACAACTTTGTGAGGGATAACCTCTAAAGTTTCCACATCTGGGGGTCTGGCCGGGAACTTTTGATCCGTTCTCAGTCTCTTGAAGATTACGCAGAATGCTACTGACAACCGCTCCGGGATCCAATGCTCCCCTTCCCTACCCTCCACGCCCAACTCCCGTCTCTGCTGCTCAACCCCCTCCGCCGCCGTCCGCTCATGCTCCTAGAGTTAGCGGGTTTGCTCCTACCTTGGAAGGGTCTTCGGACATGGCGGCAGAGGCCCCTTGCCGCGTTTGGTTGAGGCTGAGGGATTTCCCTCATCTTCGGTTCAGTACCTCGGATGTTGAGCGGTTCCTTTCTAGGTTTGAAGGGATCGCGGACTCGGAGGGCGCGTCGGGCGCGGATAAGGTTCGGACTATTGTGCTGTTCATTACCAAGGAGGAGAAGCTGCGGGACGTGGAAGAAATGGTTGGATACAAGAGGCAAGACTGGGGGAAGTTGAAAAGCGAGATGTTGGCAAGGTGGGGAAAGCGTGAACCCCGGTTTTGGGAGAGCGACTTCAATCAAGCTGCGGAGGAGGAGATCGAGAATGGCGGGGTGCGATTGCGCAAAGGATTAGTGGAATATATGTCAAGGTTCAAGCGAATCTACGGGTATCTTGCAAAGAACAAGGTCGTTGCGGGTCAGACAGGTGCCATGAAGCGGGCATTTCTGGGGGGTCTTGCGCCCCAGCTCCGTTCCAGAGTGCAACAATACCTGTACGACCACGGCCTGGTTAAGAGGTCGCTGGATGGGAGCGTCGCGATTCTCCCCAATCTTTCGGTTATCCGTCAAGCCGTGGAAAGCGAAATCAATTTGGACGAGCTCATTGCGGATATGGCACGAACGTACCCGTCTTCCTCCAAGAAATTGGTCACAATCTCGGCGCCGGCCCCCAACCAAACTTTGGCCGCGCGGCCGCCGATGCCCTCTCATGCCGGACTTTCCCAGCAGTCTCCGGGACCATCAGTCGGGGAGATAACGGAGATTCTGCGGGACATAAGGGTTTTCCTCAACCGGACACCGGCTCCTACAGCTCCGGCAGCTGCACCGTTTCCGGGGGCTCCTTCTCAACCGCGCGCGGTGCCGCCTCACATGGCGGAGGGGTTCCAGCCCCCTAGCGGATCATCCGGATTGTACGGGTCGCCGCGATGTTCATATTGCGGGGAGAGAGGGCACTGGAAGTCAGTTTGTGAGGATCTCACTTGGGACATGGACAAAGGGCTTGTTTGCGCATCCGGGATGACGTACATATTCCCAACGGGTGAATCGGTGGACCTGACCAAGGACAAGCCGCCACCAATGGTGCAAGTGCGGGAAAGAGCAAAGGCTAAGACCGAGACTGCTCGGGTCTCGCTCGGGATTGTCACCGCGCCCAGAACCTGGGTAGCGCCAAGAGTGGAGGCCCAAGTCAGGGCATTGGCAACAAATGAGCGTATTGCGATGGATGTCGATGAGTGACCAACAGCCTCAAAGCCAGTCGCGCGAGTACCGATTTCGGACGGGCCGTCCTCTAATCCCGCGGGAAAAAAGAAGGCCGCGGACATTGTCCAAAGGGTAATGGGGAACGACTCACCAATACCCCTGACCCTACGAGAGCTAGCGGCGGTGTCCCCCGCGGTCGTCGACGAGATGGTCCAGGCCTTGAAAGATTGCGGTCAGGGTCGGGTGCCGACGACGGTTCAGCGGGTTAACGTGGCGGAGGAGGAAATGGATCCCAAGCCGTGCCGGTCAAAGTTGGTATCCGTCCCGCTTGCATATGTCGCAATGACCATTGCCGGGCGGAAGGTGTGGGCGATGGTGGATAGCGGGTCAATGGTCAACCTGCTCCCATCAAGGTTGGTGGACGAGCTCGGTCTGGTGCGGAGGAAGTGTGCGATGGGCCTTTGGGCGTTAAATGGCGGGGAATGCCGCGTGGATGGAGTAGTAGAGGCGGAGGAGGTGGAAGTCGCCAAGGTCTGTAAGCCTCTGTCATTTCTCTCAGTGGAATGCGGAGACGTGATTCTAGGACGGCCATTCATCTTTGGGTTCCAAGCCCAAATGGCCTTCAACGCCGAGGAAGGAACGGAGGCGCTGACTGTCGAAGACTCGCTTGGAGCGCGGTTCAAGACAACGATCTGCAATCACGGGAGAGGGAAATGGGTACAGGACCCAATGTCTGGCGGCAACAAAGAGTCCGGCGCGGGGATTGACCGTAAGGGTTACCCTGCGGAGGATTTTTCCTAGTCGGCCGCGGGAACCGTGCGGAGCAGGCTCCGGCTCAGCACGGGCGGCCGACAGGTGAGGAGCAAGCGGGGGAGGGCGCGCGTGGGGCGCAGGTGCCAGAAGTAAGTCCCATTCCTCAGTATGCATTGCCGGAAGGTGCTACGCTTCAAAAACCCTATCAAGGTGCCACAGTCGTGAGCAAAGGCAAAAGCCCCGGTCTGGTCATTACTAGGACTTACGACGGCGACAATTGGGTCTGGATGGCGCGGTGTAACGCGGGCAAGTACAAACCGGTAGCGCGGAAAGTCCGGCCGCGGAACGAGCCAATGCCTCAGGGGCTCAACGGACCCTTACAACCAATCGCGTGGTCCCGCGACCCATGGGAGACGCCCCTTAGGAAGAATGGATGGGTAACGCGGTCGACGCGAATCACGGACAAGCGGGTGGACGCCCTTAACTTCGGACCAACGGGATGGCTGAGTGCGGAGGAGATGGATCTGCTGGTGTCGGTATTGGTGATGAGGGAGAAGGCGCTTGCTTTTGGACCAGACGAGCGCGGGTTGTTGAGAGGTGAGATCGGGGACCCTTACGTTATTCCCACTGTTCCTCACAAACCGTGGCAAATCAAGCCGATTCCGATCCCCCGTACCGTTTGGGAGCCCTTTCTGGAGCTGGTACGGGAGCGCGTGAGGACGGGGCTTTACGAGCAATCCACGTCAAGCTACTCGAGTCCTATCTTCGCGGTCGTTAAGCAGGAGGGGAAGTCGCTAAGGATTGTTCACAACCTTCAGAGGCTAAATTCGTTCACTATTCGCGACGCAGGGCTTCCCCCGTGCGTGGAAGAATTTCTGGAGTCAATGGCCGGGCACGCTTGCTACGGGCTGGTGGACGTGATGGGGGGATATGACCAGCAAGAACTCCACCCTGACTCGCGGCCACTGACGGCGTTTCAAACCGGGCTAGGGAGGATGCAGCTGACGCGGCTACCGCAAGGTGCGACCAACTCAGTGGCGGTATACCAAGCCCAAATTACCTGGATACTACGCGAAGACCTTCCGGAAGGCGTGCAGATCTTCATCGACGACGCTGGCATTAAAGGCCCCAGAACGGACTACGAGGGCGCGGTCCTAGAGGATGCACCCGCAATCCGCCGATTTTTCTGGGAATACGCGGAGACTCTGGAACAAGTCCTCTTCCAAATTGAGGAGGCAGGCCTTACTGTGTCCGGGAAAAAGTTGGCGGTCTGCGTTCCGGCGCTCAAAGTACTGGGGCATGTCGTGGCCTACGACGGGAGGCAAATAGCGGAGAAGAAGCGGAATAAGGTTCTTGAATGGCCGACCCCTCGGACAGTGTCGCACGTCCTGCAGTTTCTGGGGTTGTGCAGCTACGTCTGCATGTTCATCAAGCGGTTCGCGGAAGTAGCAAGCCCAATGCGGGCATTGACGCGTAAGGGGGCGGAGTGGAAGTGGACCGAGGGATGCAATGCCGCTTTTGCAAAGCTCAAGGAAATCGTGGGGCGCGACATTGTCCTTTGGGACCTCGATTACGACGCCGGAGGGATACGCCTGGCGGTCGACTCTAGCGAGTTCGGCGCCAGGGGGGTCTTGACACAGGAGGAGGACGGAAAAGATAGGCCGGTGCTCTACGAATCGGTCACCTTTACCGCAACAGAGAGTCGGTATTCGCAGCCGAAGCTGGAGCTGTGCGGTGTCACCAAGATTGTACGGCGGTTGCAGCACCTTTTGTGGGGTGTGCACTTCGAGCTTCTGGTTGACGCGGAGGCCTTGGCGCGAATGATTAACTCACCGACGCTGCCAAACGCGCCCATGACCAGGTGGGTAGCGTTTCTCCAGTTATTCTCCTTTAACGTGGTGCACATCCCAGGAAAGGCATTCACGATGCCAGACGCGCTGTCGCGGTACCCGCGGGACAACCCATACAAGGGGGGGGAACCCTTGGACGTGGAAGCTCCGGTCGTTTGGGTAGGAAAGACGGAGGCGGCGGTTTGTCTTCCGTTGCGTCAGTCGGGACGTTACGTGGTCTTGTGCTCTTATTTGCAGGATCTCCGGTTCCCCGAGGGCACGACAGAAACGGTTGCCCGATGGGTGAGGTGAAACTTTCTGAACTTCTTCTTACAGGAAGGTCAGTTATGGCGGCGGAGCGGTTCCGTGCCTCTTGTTGTCGCGACTTCTAGGGCCGACCAGGAGGTGATTCTAGGAAGTCTCCACGACGACCTTGGTCATTGGGGTGAGGTCAAGACGCGGAGGAGGGTGAAAGCAAGGTTTTGGTGGCCGGGGGTTGTTCGCGCAGTGCGCGACTGGGTGAAGTCGTGCGAGGCCTGCCAACGGCAAAGCTCGAGGCTGCCCAAGGAGGTCAGCCGCCCCACGGGCGAGGACGCGCTGTTCGGGCGCGTTTTGTTGGACGTGGTCCACATCAAGGCGGGTAAGTTTGCGTATTTGCTGGTTGCGCGCGACGATCTGTCTGGGTGGGTGGAAGCGAGGCCCCTAGCGAAGCTATCGGCAGAAAAGGTGGCTCAGTTTCTGGAAGAAGACTGGTTCGCGCGCTACGGGTCGCTTTGCTTGGTCACCGTCAACGGAGGGGCGGAGTTTTGGGGACGCCTGATGACGCTGGTGCAGAGTTGTGGAGCGAAATTTGGCCGCGTAACGGAATACTACCCGGAGGGCCTGGGGATGATTGAGCGGGGGCATCAGCCAATCAAGGATGCCCTGGTGAAAATGTGCGGTGAGGACGGCAAAAGGTGGCAGGCGGAACTCCCCGCGGTCCTTTTCGCCAATCGGATCTCCGTGAAGCGCTCGACAGGGTATTTGCCTTACAAGTTACTCTACGGGCAGCGGCCCGTGCTTCCCGTGGACATCGAGCTGAACACGTTTTTGGGCGTGGATTGGTGGAAGGTTAAGACTTCCGCGGATCTGATCGAGGCGCCGGCTGAACAGCTCCTTATGCGTGAGGAGACCTTGGGAAAGGCCGCGGAGCGGTTGAAGAAAACCCAAACGGCGTCAGTCCGCTATTGGGACAAGCGCTGTTCCCATTGGCTCCGGGATCCGCTGCGGAAGGGGGACCTGGTTCTGCTGTATAATCGGAGTCTGGAATCCCAGTGGGGCTGGCTTTTTGCCAACCGGTGGAACGGGCCGTACCGCGTGGCCTCTAAGTTCTTGGGCGGCAGCTACGGGCTTGAGGAATTGGACAGGACGCCGCTTAAGCGGAAGGCCGCGGCTTCGCACGTGAAACGCTTCTTCGCGCGCGGTTCCACTTCCTTCGACGAGACGGCAAGCAATGATTTGGGGCCTGGGGGCGAGGCGGTCCCAGAGTCAGACGACGGCACGGATTGTTTGGATAGCAAAGTAGCGGCGCGCGACGCGCGACCCCGGAGAAGTAGGAGGTTTCAGAAGGCTGGGGACAGCTGTCAAGCTAGGGGGGGGGGCGCTAGGTGGTTAAGCTTTATTTGGTGAGGGGGGTGTTCTAGCCGGTTCACAGCCGGGACAACTAGACACCCCAGAATGTTCGTTTCCTTATGTTTTGGTTTGGGCTTGGCTTTGGATTGGTACTGGCTATGGTTTATTTATTACAGGTACGCGGGCGCGGCGTGGCGTCGGGCCCGCAAACGCGAGGACGAGTCCAGCGCACGGATGGCGGGACGAAGAGCTCTGCAAAAAAAAAAAAAAAAAAAAAAAAAAAAAAAATAAATAAATAAATATATAATAATAAAATAAAATAATAAATATAGGATATTTTCTTTCTCTTCTTTGGATTCGGGCTGTTTTCTTTCCTTTTTTTTTTGTCTGTTTCTCTCCTGTTTCTTTTTTCAACGGACGGGCGCAACGGTCAGGGATGGTATGGACGCAGATTAAAGCTTAGCTTGGTAAGGGGGTGCTCTAGCCGGTTCACAGCCGGAACGACTAGACACCCCAGAATGTTTGTTCCCATTGCTTCTCCCTTATACTCCCGGCTGTGAGCGCGCGCTGTTGGCGCGGTGTTTGTTTTGTTTTGTAGTACGGGTACGGGGAACTGTGTGGCAGTCCGTCTGGGGCGGTCCAGGTACCTCTTTTCTTGGAATAACTGGTCACTTACGGTCTCTCACAAAGGGAGCGCGCGGACGTGGATCTCAACCTCAACCTCACTCACACTCACTTCTCACGCGGACGCGGATCTCAGTCTTTCACTCACTTTCCACCCGGACGCGTGGACGCGGCCCTTTCTTTTCCTCGCGCAGCAATATGTATTTCTCCAAAGAACGCGGTACAACAATAGGACAAGAAAAGTAGGCGGGAAAGGAGAGAAGGAAGGGGGTGGGAGCGTCTAAGCCATTCGCATCATTTCCTCCATGTCCGCCCTTGATGATGCCAGTAGGGCCCGGTAAGACGCCAAGAACTCGCGCAAGGATTCTGAGGATTGGGCTCCCGGGGTCGCCAGGAAGTTGCGGAGCATCGCGGTCAACCGTTCCGCGAAAGCCTCGAAGTCAGCCGCCAGGAGTGCCATCACGACCGGGATCTCCGGGATCTCGGGGGAGTTGAGGGAAGGCGGTGCCGGTGCTGGGACGGGGCTTGATCCGAACGAGCAAGGAGGTGATGAGGGGGTCCCCGGGGCATTGCGCGGAGGGCTCGGTCCATCTGGGGGCAATGACGGAACGATGATCGGGGACGGCGGAGGAGGGACCTTGGGGGTAGTGGGCCTCCCATCCGAGACCGCTGGTGACGCGGGCGGCGGTGGAGTACCTTGTGGAGCCGGGGCGGAAGGAGCCGGTGTAGGTGCCAGAGGGGGAACCGGGCCTGCAGTAGCGCGACGCCGGAGAATCTCATCGAGTTGCGGGTCCCTCGCGCCTTCCCTCATCCAAACGCGGTCCGACCAGAATTGTAGGGCCCTCTGATAGTTGTCAACGGACGAGAAATCCTCCTTCCGCGCCGGTCCCGCGCGGCAAAGGGGGGAAGCCAAGTTGCAACCCTCGCTCGGCGGAGGGCGGCGGGAAGGGGAGCCCGGCGGAGTCCACGAGTCCTCCGAGATGGTGTCGTCGTCCGAAACCACAAACGGGTCGGGACGAGCCCTTTTGCGCGGCCTGGGGCGGGAGCCGAAGTTGGGGGGAGCTCGGGGCATGCCATTGCTAAGCAAGCAGCGGCAATGGCCGCGACGGCAAGCGACACAGGCGCGTCGACCAGGAGCAATCAAGCACGCGTTCCCGTTCCGGGTGCAGAATTCGCAGGGGAGCATGACGGCGATGAGCGTGGGAGGGGAGTCGGTGGAGTGTGAGAAGAGGAGTGGGTAGGGAGGAGCGGGCTGCGGGTAGTCGAGGTGGCAATGGGAAGGGACCTCTGGGGACAGAACTCAAGTTGGGGGGGGGGATGTGGTGTCATTATATAGCCTTGGGTCGGGGACTGCATTGCAGCCTGCGCGCTCAGCATCTGGTAGGTTAGGCTCAGCAGTGGGGGTGCGCCGGTCCTCAGCAGTAGCCGCTGCGGGTTCAGCAGTAGCCGCTGCGGGCTCAGCAGTGGCCGCTGCGGGCTCAGCAGTGGGCACGGCGGGATCGAGCACGCGACTGCGGGCTGGGTCTGACTAAGGGAGGCAGGCCGCAAACCGCTTGGATGTCCAACTCACGGATGGAGCTGGGCCTACCAGGTTCTCGGAACGGCTAGTCGGGGGGGAAAAAGCGGGGCGACAGCAGGGCTATATGCGTGGGCAGCCGCGCGCAAGCGCGGGCCGGCCACGGGACGGGAAATCCACGACGGCGCGTTGGGTGAATGCGCGCAAGCGCGGCGAACTTTGGGTATCGCGCGGCGGAGGGCCGTGCCACGAAAAGACGAACCGGATGCGCATAATGGCAGGCGAGCTGGCGGGGATAGGGTACGGGTATGGGTTGGGGGATGGGTCAGGGTTCTGGGTCTAGGGTTCCTTCTTCATGGTTGCCAGTCTGTCTTTGTGCTTGTACTCAGGTTAGGGTTGAGGGGGAGGGCTCAAATACCTTTCCCCTCGACTCCGGGTTGTAGGGAGGGATCCATCATCTATCTATCTATCTCTCTCTCTCTCTCTCTCTCTCTCTCTCTCTCGGGGAAAAGGAAAGGAAGCATTCTTGGTCTTACAGACGCTAGAACCATTGATCCCGTAACTAGGGACAACTTCGTGAGGGATAACCTCTAAAGTTTCCACAGCGTGTAGGTTGACCAGTACTTATAGGTTTAATTTGAAACAACTTATTTTTCATTGAAAAACCACGATCAACTGGAAAAAACCAATCTTTTCATCTCTCAAATATTCCCTCAAAGAAATCCTCCTCCAACCATCTTTTGCTAATCAACATCCATAAGATGTATGGAAATCCCTCCATCTCCACCCTCAAGCCAATCATTAAGGACCTTTTCACCAATGAAGAACTCCTAAGATTCCAATGCGACAGCTGCTTGAAGAGTAAGATTACTCAATCTTCATTCTCCTGCGTATTTACTCCCTCCAGTAAACCTCTGGACTGAATTCACCTTGACCTCATTGGACCAATTTCACCCCAATCCAAAGCTGGTCATCACTACATCCTCACCCTGGTGGATAACTACTCAGGTTACTTAGCATCTTTTCCTCTTATCTCAAACAATGACACTGCTGAAACAACTATAAACATACTCAAGATTGAATACAAAAGACTGAACTACTATCAGTCTGAAATCTTCTCCAATAAAGGTACCAAATTCATCAACTCAACCCTCAAGGAATTTGCAAAAACCAACCACATCAAACTACAAACTTCAGAACCCTATCATTCCCAACATAATGGTAAAGCTGAGAGAGCCAACAGAACAATTTTTGAATCCGCTTGCACCACATTCTCATCCACTTGGCTGCCCAAATATTACTGGCATATAGTAATGCAAAGCTGTTGCTTCATGCTCAACCAGATTCCCCAAGAAGGTAATCACCTATCTCCCTGGGAACCCCTGTTTGTTAAGAGTCTCCCTGCTAATTACTTGAAACCTGTAGGTATCTCTGTTGTATAGCTCCCAAATTGCACTCAAAAAGGTTGAAAGTTTGATGAAAAAGGACTCAAAGGTATTTTGATTGGGTTCAACCCCACTTTCCACTTGTACCTCATCCTCAACTCAGTTGGTGCGGTTGTTGAAACCAAACATGTGAGATTCCTCAAAAATCAATCAAGTACATTCCCCCTTCTTGAATTTCCCGGTAACGACTTGTTTTCACAACCTGCTCCGGATGTCTATGAAATGGATTTCTCCACAAACAAAAAATAGTACTTCATCTGGGAACCTGCTTCTGAATTTCTGGAATCTGAATCTGATACGGAGGATGCCAGTTCCCTGGAACACTCTCTCAATCTTGCTCATCCTGATTCTTCCAACTCTCCGCCTCATCTAGTTCCGGAATCTAGCACTCAAAGATCTAATCTAAGACCACGAAGCAAAATGAGAAAGTCGCAAAAATATGGCTTTTATCACTATTACAAGCCTCCATCCTATAAAGTTGCTTGAAAATGCCCCAAATGGCCCAAGTGGAAGAAAGCGTCTGAAGATGAGTTGAGCTCCATCAAATCCCAAAATGTTTGGGAAGAGTATTACGATATATCAAATAAAGTCTTGAACACCACCTGGATATTCAAGGTGAAAGAAAACTTTCATAGGGAGCCCATGAAATGTAAGGCCTGGTTATGCATACAAGGATTTGACCAGATTCAGGGTGTAAATTTTGATGAAACCTGTGCCCCAACTGGAAAAATAGAGTCTCTCTGCCTTGCACTGCTCTATGGTCTCAAAAATAAACTGAATTTCACCCAATATGATTTCAAAGGGGCTTTCCTTCACACGCCTCTGATCAAGACAGTCATAATTAGAAAGCACAAAGGATTGCAAAGAAAATATCCTTATCTCAAATTGAAGCAATCTCTCTATGGCCTCTGCCAGTCCCCTAAGAACTGGTACAAAACACTCACCACCTGGATGAAATCTCAAGGATTCCACGAATCCACTATCAACCCATGCTTATACTTCAACTCAGAATCAATGGAGGTCATCTATTTCCACGTTGACAACCTCATCCTAGTTGGGAAGTCCAATAAATTTGCCAACAACTTCCTAAACAAGTTTCCAAACTCCTCCTGTCACTTCCCCAACACAATAATTGGCATGTTGATGGAAATTGATGGAGATAAGATTCTTCTCAGTCAACAAAACCATATTGAGAGAGGATTAGAAGAGCTTAGTCTGTCTGACTGCAAAGACACAAACACCCCTCTAACCCAGAACTTTCACCTTGAGCCTGCGTTGGATGAAGATCATGCTGAGTTTTCTCTACTCAATATAAATTACCAATCCGCAATTGAGCTTCTAAATCATCTCTCTCAATACACTCGGCCAGACATTTCCTTTTCTGTATCAAGCCTGGCTAGGTTCAACACAAAACCTGGGATGACTCATTGGAGAGAAGTGCACAAAGTCTGGAAATACTTGAAGAGCCCTAGAGACTTCAAATTCACCCTCAAATTTGACCCCACGCAAGAAATTCTATCCGGATACAGCAATGCTACTTGGGGCAACAACCCTACATTACATAAGTCACAAATGGGTTATATTATTTGCCATTACGGCAGCCCAATAGTCTGGAATTCATCAAGACAGAGAAACGTCACGTATTCCTCAACCAAGTCCAAACTCAATGCCCTCCTGGACTGCTATCTCAAACTCAAATGGGTTACTTAACCTCATTGGAGAAATCTACCTCTCTCCCAAATGCAAACCAACAATATACATTGACAATAAGGGGCTGGAAGACAAAATAAAGAAATTTGGGTCCCAATCTAAGTCACAAAACATTGATATCAAAACAAAAGGCCTACGCAAAGAATTCTCTCTCTCTAAATACAATCTGATTCTCATTCCAAACAACACCATGATTGCGGATCCCCTCACAAAATCATCCTCTCTCCTCTCCATGAAGCTCCTCCAACAAAGATTCTTCTCCTGAATCTTGCCATAGGCAATCCTCCCCTCCTCTTACCAGTCAACAGGGATGTTAATATTCTCTCACAATTCTCTCACTCTCTGCGCGCTCTTGCCTTCCGCGCGCCTCCTCCTTTACCCGGAACGGATATCCCCGGATACGATCTTGGAGACTCTTCTCTTTCCTTTCCTCTTCCTCTCTGGTTTCCTTTGGAATGATGGTGTAGCATCCTACCTTATCTTTTCTCTTTTTCTTTCTCTCTTATCCTTTCTCCTTTCTTTCTTCCTTCTTTTCTCTCTCCTCAACCAACCTACTCCTCAATTTACACCAACACAACCGTCAATCCATTCTCACCTCAGCAATTTCCCCGCCTACAAGTCCCTGACTGGTAAGACTCATATCCTTCAAAGTCTCTTGATAGGATCACCTCTAATCTGCTCTTCTCATTCATTCTGTCTGTCACTCAAAGGGGATTTATTTTGTCCTCTTCAACCAACCTCTGCTATCCATCTTCTTTTCTATCTCAACAACGCCACCTATCTCAGTATCTTTAGGCTCAAGCTGTAGGATTTCTTTCCATCTTGTTTCTTTTCTCAAACTGCTCTCTCTCTAGATTGTGTGTTTCTCATATTCTTTTATTTCCTTCACAGCATATGCTGGTTTTGATTCATCTAGAAATATAGGATCATTCTATCAGGATCCTACGCTGCGCGCATCTGTACTAACTGATCCCCGCGTCTGGATCCTTTGTGACTAATCTGACAACCAGGTACCGCTCAGAAGAGCTACTACCTAGTTAGAGTTGACTAGCATATTGAACAAGTTGACATATGCATTAGTAATAGTCTAAAAAGATCAAAACTTAAAAAAAATTAATAAAAATTAAGTTTAGAAAATTTTTTAATAATAAATCAAAGATCAAGGATTACCACTTAAATCACTGAATCTGATCTTTGAAGACCACAAAACACTACAAGGAGTGGTCATAAAAATTTTTGAAAATTACCTACGTGATTAGCAGAGAATGGAAAATCAGTAAACATCTACATCTACCCGCTTTAAAGCAATACCAATATTTCAAATGAAGGATGAGTACAGAATGATCAGATTTATGCCATAACAGCTTAACAGATCCTGTGGCTAAAATATTACAGAAATCTAGCAGATCTAAGGTCTGCTGATTGACAGAACCAAGTGGACGTGCCACTCTTGCCCTGACTGGCTTGCCAGCCTCATCTAACAAGCAGAACCCTCTCTACGTGCCCTGAGAATCTCAAAATCACCCAAAAAGGTATTTATACAGACCTCTTTGGATCCATTCTTCCATCATCAGATTACCAGAAATTATGATTATCAATCAGAAACCGTTTCATTGTTAGTCAAGTGCTTATGAAGATTCTAAGAAAGTGATTTATGACTAAGTCTGTAGTATTATTATTCATTTCTTAAAACCAATCAACCCTTGAAGTTCAGTCAGGCAATCCACCCCATCTGCTCTGAAACCCTTCCCATTATTGCCGGATTTTTGTGATAAAGTGCTCAGAGTGAGTGTTTACCTTCCTGTCTAGGCCAGTGTGCTGTTATGCCCGGCCATTAGTGGAATAAGCCCTTTCTAAGGCATCCATCTTCATTCCAAGGTTCTTAAACTGCCTAAGTTTTGAGTTGACAGCCAGCTCCCTCAAATGAATTGAAATACCCTGGTGTTTACACTTCAAATCCACACCAACCCGTGGTTTTCCGCTCATCTGATTCCTAAAATTCTCACCCACCAACCATCCCTTTCCCATCTCTCCACCCTCTCATCCTTCTCATTCTCACCCGCTCACTAAACCCTTCCATTTCCAATTTCCCGTCTCTGATCCCATACCCAATCCTATTTGTGTCAATTCTCAATCCCAATTCTCAATCCTGGTCTCACGTTCATACAATCACCAGCCCTTAAACTCTGATATTCTGTTTAGCTGTGAGGCTCATCATTAACTCATCATGACATGTTGGGAACGTCCTAACATTTCTTTCAGTTTCCTATTTACTGCTTCTGTTTTCTTTGATCCACCTGTTGTCCTTGATTCACCTCTCCTCCGTCAACTCCTTGTCTTCATTTCTTCTCAGCTCTCATATAACCTTCCACGGTAAAACCTCCAAACTCATCCCATCTCACGCTACTTGTCACTCCTTGTGTTTGCCATCCAATTCTCATTTATCTTTTTTTTAAGACTACGTTGGTCTTGTTTTTAAATACAGATCAGAAGTTTTAATGGTTAAAAGCCAAAAGGGCTGCAACGACTAAGCTATTGGAAGCATGGATTCAACTGGACCAAAAGACGTCAACTCCTTGCTTCTCAAAACCCTAACTGATTCCATCCCTAAGCTCAACAAATCAAATTTCTCATTATGGCAATCAAAGTTAACAACCATATTTTCTCTCAAAGGTAAAGCCCACTGGCTGAAAGACAGTGAGGCTAAGAACTTCCCGTCGTAGATCAACCTTGGAATTGCTTGCTACATTCTGGCCAAGCTGGATAATTGGAAATACATCAATTGTGTCAAGGAAAATGATGCACTGGACGGTATCACCCTGTGGAGATTGATAAACGGTTTCTTTGCTTCATCACAAACTGCTAATCAATCCCAAATATTCTTCAATTTTCTGAATCTTGCCCTAGACTCCCAAAACGTAGAAAATTTCATTACCAAACGGCAATCATGCTTGCTCCAAATTGCAGAAATTGGAATAAAGATGGACAAAGACATAGTGGCCTATCTGATACTGTACAAATTTCCTCCTCAGCTTGAACATCTGAAGACAACAATAACTCATTCACTTGGGGACGCCAAAATTAATGGAGACATGGTCCTCAGGCACTTGAATCAAATTAAAAGAAAGATAGCCGCTGGGAAGTACGCCTCTGCTCTGCTTGCCAATAAGGAACCTTTGCAATGCAAACCCAACTGGCATAACCCTCAAGCCTTTCATCCAAAGAACAGGTGTTTTGCGTTGTACCCTCACCTCATCCCAAACAGTAACTCCACTCCCAAAAATCCAGCCCCCTCCTCACAATTCAACCCTAATCCTAAGCCCTCCGCGAACCTTGCATATACTTTTTCCATGGCCAACTTTCATCACATTGACCGCTGCTCCCTACTGCTTGACTCTGGCGTGTCAAACAACATGCTCAACAATTCCAGTTATTTTGATTGGCTTAAAGATGAAAATACTGAGGTAAATATGGGAAAACCAAGTGCCTCAATAATGTCTCAGGGAACTGGGAATGCAACAATTCACACCAAAACTGCCTCCCTCACTTTAACAAACTCTTTGTTTATACACAATCTGGCTGTGAACTTAATCTCCCTTGGACAATTAATTCTGAAGGGGTGTGTCCTATCCCAACTCAATTCCAAAAGATTTGGCGTTTTCTTCAAAGAAAGAATGATAATGTCCGGATAAATTCAAAACAATCTTCTCTACATAGAAGAGTCAAACCCCAATCTCTCCAATTGTCATGTTTTTTTAACCATGTAAATAATTCACAAACGGTTTGGGCAAGTTCACCATGATCAGGTGAAAATTCTTTTGACCTCATTCCCAAATATCAAATGGGACCACAACCCTTACATTGCATGTGCAAAATGAAAAATTCACCAATCACTTTTCAAGGATCATATTTCCTCCAGCTCTCTTCCATTTGAATTTATTCATGCTGATGTTTGTGGACCAATCAACCCTATATCCCATTCAGGTCATTGCTATT
Source organism: Puccinia polysora (assembly GCA_025617555.3). Classification (NCBI taxonomy): domain Eukaryota; kingdom Fungi; phylum Basidiomycota; class Pucciniomycetes; order Pucciniales; family Pucciniaceae; genus Puccinia; species Puccinia polysora. The sequence goes on from CM062625.1 coordinate 29,040,112, forward strand.
TCCTCCTCTTGACAGATAATTACTCCAAATACACAACTTTCATCCCCATCAAGCTCAAATCCAATGTGACAAATGAAGTCATCAATTTCATAAAATTAAATTTGAACTGCTTCAACAGAATGCTGAGGATCTTCCATTCAGACAACGGTGGCAAATTTGTCAAAAATCAACTGACCTCATTCTTGAAAGACAACGGTATCTTACACAACATCTCAGAAACTTACACAACACAACATAACCCAGTTGCCAAGCAAGGAAATGGAATGCTAGTGGAGGCCACCAGGACTTCCATGATTGACATGCCCATCCCACTGAACCTGTGGGATGAGATCATGGTCAGTACTTGCCAAATCCTAAACTCAATACCCTCAGTAAAACTCAAAATCTCCCCTTTTGAACTCTGGAACAATCAACATCCAAAATTGAAGCTATTCCGCACTTTGGGCTCCAAGACCGTTGTATTGAATAATCACTCAAGCTTCTCCAAGCTCAGTGAAAAAGGTACTGAGGGCATCTTGGTGGAATTCAATCTTGATCTAAATTCCTATAAATTTTTTGCCCAGAGACTGGATACATAGTTTTTAGCAAACATGTTAAGATCTTTGGAAATTTTAAATTCAAAGATATCTCTCTTCCCTTCTCAAACTCTCTGTTTGACTCCCTTCTCAAAGGTGATCCTCCTACTGATATTCTCATCTCCCCTATTCCAAAAACCACCCAAAACCCTGACTTGAACCCGTCTCAACCCCTTCAATCCATCTACTCTGCAAATTCCTCTAATTCCCTTACTTTCAGCCTCCTGGATGCCAAGACCCTTGCTATCCTTTAGCTACCAGAGGTGATATTGTAAATAATAAATATATTATTAAATAAATGCAGCAAAAATCCGTAGAATACCTGGATTAAGCTTATTGCAAGGTTAAATGGTTTGGTTATTGTTTATTGTTTTGAATCAAAATTGATTATGAAATATTTATAGAGGGGCCACAATTATATTGGGGATCTTCAACACCTCTCTTCAGGGATTTCAGTATGAAAACACGTAGTCCTGGTTACTTTTGGTTCTTTAGTTTAAAGATTATTATACCCAAAGATAATATGTATAAAAAATACACAATGGAGTGGTAGGACCATGTAGCCAAGCTACCACAACAGAGAAAGGATAATAAGACTCACTGTTATATTATTAAATCCTTTGGGTATCTGTTTGGGACGTGTACTGATGGGTTAAACCTGTATACTCGGGTTATAAGGTTGTTCAGCAGTTTTAATTGATAAATAGAGGTTTAAAGACGGATATTACTGATCAGACATTGCCATAAATCACTTACTTATCTCTTAAAAGTATTTGATTACCTTGGCACGGTGTCTGGATATGAGTATTACTGGGTCTCTGCCCATCAACATCCTCAAAAGAGCTCTATATTTATAGTTTTTGGATTCCCAATATGGTCCTTCTGAGGGTTGTGGGTGCTCAAAGGGACGGACACTAAGGCTAGCAGGGTAACCAGGGGTAGCCTGTCATATGCTCTTGGTGCTATAGCCGGGGTAGTATCTAATTCCTTAGGGTATGGGAATTATTCTACCTTATAATGGACATTAGGACGTGTGAATAACACTAGTCTGTCCTATTTATGTGTTATCTAATAGATTATCCTTAGTATATGTTCCCAGTAATCTAATAATTATATTATTAGACATCTCTACGGACATTTTGATGTCAGTTAAGTTCTCATTATGTATCATATAACTGGAGTAAAAGTCATAATATTGATTTTACTCTTTATTTACAAGTTCCAGTTGATTTGTTAATATAATTACTTACAAATATAAGTCATGAGAGTTCATGTAACATATTACATCATTATCTCCCTTAGTATGTCACAAAGCTATTGATGTATAGAAATTCTCATAAAAGTATATTGAAGTATTTTAATATATTTTTTGAAGCTGTCATTGTCTTATTTTCGAAATTCTTGATACTTTACATTATATTAAATAAAAAATACATGTATGGATTATTTAGGTATTTTTATATAATATTATGTATATTTAGACAGTCTACTATCCACGGGAACCTTTATTACATATGTAGCAAGTTCCTGTGTATGTTGTAGCCTGTTTACGCGGTACCCGGGCTGCCTGTCACTATGTCAGCCCGTAGTCCGGCAGCTGCGTACTTGTCAGAGGCCCGGGGCTGCGTACACGACCTTGACGGGTTGAAATGGCTGTATCTCAGCTGCGCGCGGGTGCTGTAGCTGCCGCCGCTGCGTGCGGGAATTGTGACAAAACACATTTCCGCCCGTAACTCCTAAAATATACACAACACCTCAATTCTGACTGAATTTTAGGTGTGAAACCTATACGTGACAATGTGTGTGAAATATTTAATTGGCCAAAAAGCTCAATACTGGGGCGGTAGTATTTTGGTTCTTTTTTCCTTAATTATTTGAAATATAAGGAGTTGGATTTCAAGGATGGGGTCAGTGAGTGACCCTACCTAATTTTGGATGGAGAATCCATTTCTGTAATAATATTTGTGGTTTTCCTACTCCTTCTTAGGTTAGTTGTATTATTATTATTTTTATGTTATTTTAGTTACTTTTGCAGCTTGCTCTGCAATATTAGCAAGCTGACATTCCCCCACTCCAAGATATGGTCATATCTGAAAAAAAATCTGGAGAAAGTTGGGAGAAAAAATTAACTGCATAGTTGCTTCAGTGCCTTTTACTGGCTCTGTAATTTCTGAGATGTATTGGTCCATCAGGTATATTATTTTCTGGTAACCATTCATCTTTCTCTGCAGATTCCCCTTTGTATCTTACTAAGTATAGTCTGATGTCTTTTCCTTCTCTCTTTCTTATCTCTCAATATCCTGCTGACTTTCCCTTTTTCTTTTACAGGGTCAGGTTCTATTGGGACTATTGCTAGAGGGAGGTTGCTGCCTTCTCTTGGTTTAAAGTGTTTGACTAGGCTAACAGGAAATACCGGATGTTTCTTGATAATTATTCATTCAAGATTACTTCCACAGCATTTTTTCCATGCATCTTCTTGATAACAAATGGTCCAACAAAGGCTGGTATCAGTTTTTTGTTGCCTGCCAGGTTGTTGAAGTTAGTTGTAGATATCAATATCTGGTCTCCTATCTTAAAGTCAGGTTCTTTATGGGATTTGTCCCATCTTTGTTTGTTGTATTCAAAAACTTCTTCCACACATTTCTGAGCATGGTTATTTGCTACATCTATCATCTTTTTAAAGTCAAGAGATGTTGGATGAATAGTGGCTAAGTTATAGTTCACGTTATTCCTAGGGTGTTTTGGAATCCATCCTCTTTCTAGTATGTAACGGGCTTCCTTGGTGGTATAATTTTTACTGCTGTTATAAGCCATTTCTAGGGCTGGGAGTAGGCTGAGTCAATCATGGCAATAACCATCAGAGTCTCTGTATTCTATACCAAAGCTTCAGAAACTCCTTAGCATATCTTCTAGGGTCTGTATCATCCTTTCAGCTAATCCTTCAGTTTGGGGATGGTATGCTGTAGAAAATGCTAGGGTAGTACCCAGTATATCATGTAGATTCCTCCAAAATTCAGATGTGAATTTGGGGTCTCTGTCACTGATTATAATCTTGGGTATACCCACATCAGCTTGAATCCTATTCCAGAATGGTAAGGCTACATCCATAGCACTGTCTTCTTTGTGGTTAGCTAAGAATTTTGCCTTTTTGGAATATCTGTCAACTATAACTAGGACAGAGTTATAAGAATGAGTTCCTCCAGGGGGGAGGCCGGTGACAAAATCCATGTTGATAATTTCCCACCTGGTTGTAGGTTAAGATATCTTCTGTAAGAGTCCAGACCTTTTTCCAGTAGTTTTATTAGATTTATGGCAGGTTTCACAGATTGTAACATATTCTGTAGTGAATTCTTTCCAGTCTATCCTACAGGCAGTTTGTTTCACTTTTTCTAAGGTTCTTTCTGTGGATCAATGTCCTGATGAACAGTTTTCATGGCATTCCTGGAGTATATGTTTTATATGCTCTTTGTTGCTCAGTACTAATACGCTGGAATTTTGGTGTCTATAGTAAAGGAGACCATCCCAAAAGGTAAACCTTCCTGCCTTATAGGGTTTAAGTATTGAAGCAGGCAGTATATTTATCAAAGCTGCTTCTGGGGATTCATATTCCATAACAGTGATCAGCAGCTTGATCTCAGGAGAGTAGCTATCCCTTACTAGGTTGAAGAAAGCAGTGTCTAATTCACATAAGTGGATTCCCATTATTGGAGCACTTAATGCAAAAAGATTGATATTCAAGATAGGAAAGATATCTTGATCTTCAGGGTCATATGCTGGATTGTTAGAGTCATTAGGCAGTGCATTCTTGCTTAGACTATCCGCATTCTGATGTTTAGCTCCAGCTTTATGTACTATAGTCATCTGCCCTCTATATTGTTGTATAGCAATTCGCCACCTGAGCATATGTCTGCTGGTGGATTTCATGTTCATAAGAGTTCTTAAAGCATTGCAGTCTGTGATTACTTGAAAAGTGGTGCCTTCTAAGTAATAGTGCAGCTTCTTTAAAGCCCATACTAGTGCCAGACATTCCAATTGACTGGCCCCATATCTCTTCTCAGTATCTTTGATCTGTCTAGATATGAAGAGTACGGGTTTTTCCACTGGTTTGTCTTCTTCTATCCTTTCCTGATGTAAAGCAGCTCCTATCCCTTCCATGCAAGCGTCAATGTATAGTTTGAAGGGCTTAGAGTAATCTGGTTGAATAAGTAGAGGAGTAGAGGTCATAGCTATTTTCAATTCCTCATAGTTCTTTAGTCTCTCATGAGTCATTTCAAATAGTGTATTGTTGTTGCATACCTCATACAGACTTTTAGTTGGCATAGCTAACTTTGGTATATATTGTCTGTAATAACTGCAGAAACTGATGAAAAACAGTAATTCTGTTTTTTTTTGAGGCATAGGTCTGTTCATGACAGCAGCTATCTTATTTTGATCAGCAGCTAAAGTTAGACCAGAGACTATATTTCCTAAGGCTTTTAATTCTCTGTAGCCAAAGTTGCATTTCTTCATGGAAACCTTTAGTCCTGCTTTGGACATAGTCTGGAGTACTAATCTTACTTGGTTAATATGAGTATCCAAGTCATCAGAGTATATGATAACATCATCTATGTATACCATCATCCATCCTTGTCTGATGTAAGTACCTAGAACTGTATCCATTGTTCTCTGGAAGTGTGATGGAGCATTCTTTATGCCAAAAGGCATCCTGAGATATTCATATATTCCCAAATGACAGATTATTCTCATAAATCTCCGGCTTTCAGGAATTATTGGTATCTGGTGAAAAACTTTAAGCATATTCATAGTAGTGATGTACTTAGCCTTGGAAAAATTATGCAAAGCATGATCAATCCGGGGTAAAGGATAATAATCTGCTTGAGTGTAATTGTTGAGCATTCTGAAGTCTCCTACCATTCTTGAATTGTCATTATGCCAAGCTATGATTACAGGTGTGGTGACATCTACCTGTTCATTATGTCCTACTTTCCTTAATACTTGTAATTCTATCAGTTCTTGGATATGTTCCTCAAGAGCTTTTCTAGACTTTGGACTAGACGGATAGGATGGTCTTCTTAAGTTAGGAGGATAAGGAGGCTTAATGGTCAATGTTAATACCATATCATTTCCTTTAATATCAACAATAGGATGGTCTTTAGTACAGAAAGCATTCTGGTTTGCAAAGCAGATTTTTAATATATCTTTCTTCTGTTCCTCAGAAAGTTTTGTATCCAGAGCTGCTTGAGAAAAATATTCTTGATCAAAGTCTTCCAAATGCTTTTGGTAAGTAGAGGAGGGGAAGTTAGACTGAATAGTGCATATCTTAAACTTCTTATCCCAATTACCTCCTAATCTGAAGTATCTTCCTCTGCTCTGGAACATGTCTATACCATATAGACATAAGGCATCATTACCCAGTATCAGGTAGTCACACAGTCTGTTGAGTAATACTACAAACTCCACTTGTATTTTCAATGATCCTTAAGTGTGAGGTAGTATTATAGGAGCAGTCCATACTCCAATAGCATTCATAGTAGAGTTGCAAGAACTGAACTTGGCTTTTGGGACAGGTAAAAGGTGTTCCCTCCAATTGGGGTCCCATTTGTTTAAGAATTCCGCCCAGACACATGAGCAAAAGGCTCCACTATCCAGCCATAACCTTATAGGTCTGTTTTTATACAACCCAGGTGCATAGCACGTTTGACCAGTGGTATAGCTTTTCCCACTCATAGGTTTAACTGTTAATGGTTTGACATCCAAAATGTGTCTAGGAATTATAGTAGGATCCCATTGTTGGGGTAGGCTAGAATCCCCATGAATGTTATTGATCTCTGCAGAAGTACCTATATCCCCTTCTATAACATTAACAGGGTTGGTCAAGATAAATTCACATTCAGAAAGAGATCCTTCAGTATCAGCTATGTCTTCATAGTTATGATTCTCTTCAACCTCCTTTTCTCCTTCCAAGACTGCTATCTTCCTTCTTGGTAATGGAAAGTCTTGTCTCATATGCCCAGTCTTGTTACAATTCCAACAAGTTGCAGGCGTTCTCTCTTTCTCCCTATTCTCATTAGGTTTCTTATTGTCAGAGGCATTTATCAAAGGAGGTTGTTCTCTGGTTTTTTTGAAAGTGTAGTTCTCTTTGGGTCTAGAAGGGGCTTTCTTGTCCAACCCATTCATGTCTATTACTTCTTCTAACACATTGATTAGAGTAGGCAAGTCCCCATCCATGCTCATCCTGCATCTTACGCTATGGTTAAAATTGCCAGGACACAGGTTGAGGATTCTTTCATTTACTTCCTCTTTATCAGCATCTTGATAGAAGAAATCTAATATTTTCTTCTGTTCCAAGCACCGTTTGTGAGGTTTGTCCTTGGAGGGGTCAAATGAGGAATTTTCGAAATTTTTCATCATTTTCCTTTTCCACATTCTAGAACCAAATTGTTCTTTGATCAGAAGTTTCCAAGAATTCCATGGTAAGTATCCTACTTGTTCTCTCTTACTGATAAAACAGTCCAGTGCTACTCCTTCAAATATTCTGGGTAACTGGACTACAGCTATAGCTTCTGGTAGGTTGTAAGAGTTAATGGTGTAATAAATAAATTTGATAAAATTTATGTGATTGTATTCTCCTTCTCCCAAGAACTTGGGCCATTCAGAGATAGGTTGTAACAGTTTGAGAGCTTTCTCCATCTCAGGAGTAGGACTAGGCCTAAAGGTGTCACTCCTATGCATTCCTAATAAGGGTGGTGCATAAGGAGTAGTAGTTTGTCTAAGAGGCTTTGGTTCCTCTGTAGTACTCCCCAAGGGGTTGGTCAGACGGACTTTTAAGTCTCTAAGATCATTTTTTATCAGATTAAGTTGCAGGTCCACTTTTTTATTGAGCACATCCAATTTTTCACTAAGGGATAGAATAGAACTGTTAGTGGTGGTTGCCAATTCTTCTTTTAAGGCGTGGAAAGACATAATAAAATCTTCTTGTATTCCAGATAACATATTCTCAATTGTTTGAGTTTTTTTGATCCTACCTTAATTAATTGTCTCCAATAACTGCTCTGTGTGTTCTTTGATCTCTTCCATACCTACCTTCTTTGTTTGGTTATTAATTAATTTGGCTAATACTGAGGTCAATTTGTCCATTTGGGTATAAACCCTGTCCAAATTTTCACAAAAAATTTTGAAATTATGACACATATCATTAGAAAAGGAAGTAATTACGTCAGAGGTCTGTTTGGGCTCAGAGTTAGAGGCTAATTGTTGTAAACCTTTTTCCACTTTTGAGCTAGTGATATTATCTGGTCCCAGTCTTTCTTTCCCATTAGCTTGGAATGGGAAGAGGATCTCTTCTTTCCTTATCCTTTGCCTTTCAGTTGGGCTAATTGATCCCACGGATTCCTCTTTTCTACGTAGGATTCTACCTCTTTCCTTGGAATCATTTTCTGAAGGGATATCTGGGTGGCTTTTGCCTGGGAGATTATCTCTTTCATGGATACCATTTCCTCCTTGGCTTGGGCTTCTTTGAATTCTTCCCAATATTTCACGTGCTATTTGACTAGGTCTTTGATCCTGGAATCCTTGGCTTGATTCTGCTGGGGTGGCTGCAGGGAATCTTCTTGTGAAGGAGGGTTGCTTAATTCTGCTACTTTCTCCGGCTCAAGGTTGGGAGAGGGCAGAAGTGGTTGGTGCTTCTCCTTGCTCATCAACATTTGGTTCACGGGTTCTAATCCCTTCATTGTTGTCCTTACTGGTGGTCTCACGGTTACTGAGAGCTGTTGGCAAAGATCCATAGGAGGGAATTCTTCCTGAGGCTCTCGTGTTACGTCTGATCATTTTCAGAATAATATGTTTATAAGTGTTTTACAGAAAAAATCTGTAAAAATAAGTTTTATTTCAAAACTCACTTAAATTGATATTCAAATGTACTAAGAACTTATTGGGGTTGAATTGATCTCTAGTAGGTAATCCTACGGGGTCTTGGTGAGTTCCAATGAGGTCTTCACCCGTCCAATCAATATTTTCAGGGCGTCTGGAGATGTCTGGGACTTCCTGATCTAATAGACCCACTTCAGTGGCGGTGGTTTCTGGTACAGGAGGGTTCACTGGTAAAAAAGGTGTATTTCATTGGTTTAATAAAATATATTAATATTATTTTAAAAATAATATGGTAATGCAAGTTGTGTACTTACTTTTATATTTCAAAAAGTAATTTATGTGGTATTTTTTCCAAGCTTTATGTTTTATTAATAGAGCCTGAAAGTTGATACGCCTTTCAAGATCTTCTTTTTCAAGGAGTTTATCTAGGTGTTTGCGTGCAGAAGAAGTATTAAGTTTTTCAGCTGGAGTTAAAGCTTTCAAAGCGGTAGGTTTATAGTTTTTAATGTATTCTTCTTTTCTTATCTTAAAAAGATTTAGATAATAGATTATTAATTCTGCATTGGTTTTTAAATCCACTGCAAAATATTTTAATAATAAATCACGGTTATAAAGTCAGATAAATTTATCTTTGATTTTATTTTTTCGTGAAAATGTCTGGTCCAAGGTATTAAATATAATAAAATGGAATATTTCCTGTCCAGACCCCCAATTGTCAGCCTCCTGGATGCCAAGACCATTGCTATCCTTTAGCTACCAGAGGTGATATTGTAAATAATAAATATATTATTTAATAATTGCAGCAAAAATCCGTAGAATACTTGGATTAAGCTTATTTCAAGGTTGAATGGTTTGGTTATCGTTTATTGTTTTGAATCAAAATTGATGATTAAATATTTATAGAGGGGCCGCAATTATATTGGGGATCTTTAACACCTCTCTTCAGGGATTTCAGTATGAAAACACGTAGTCCTGGTTACTTTGGGTTCTTTAGTTTAAAGATTATTATACCCAAAGATAATATGTATATAATATACACAATGGAGTGGTAGGGCCATGTAGCCAAGCTACCACAACAGAGAAAGGATAATAAAACTCACTGGTATATTATTAAATCCTTTGGGTATCTGTTTGTGACGTGTACTGATGGGTTAAACCTGTATACTGGGGTTATAAAGTTGTTCAGCAGTTTGAATTGATAAAAAGAGGTTTGAAGACGGATATTACTGATCAGACATTGCCATAAATCACTTACTTATCTCTTATAATTATTTTATTAAATTGGCACTGCGTCTGGATATGAATATTACTGGGTCTCTGCCCATCAACATCCTCAAAAGAGCTCTGTATTTATAGTTTTTGGAGTCCCAACATGTTCCTTCTGAGGGTTGTGGGTGCTCAAAGGGATGGACACTAAGGCTAGCAGAGTAACCAGGGGTAGCCTGTCATGTGCTATTGGTGCTATAGCCCGGGTAGTATCTAATTCCTTAGGGTATGGGAATTATTCTACCTTATAATGGACATGAGGACGTGTGAATAACACTAGTCTTTCCTATTTATGTGTTATCTAATAGATTATCCTTAGTATATGTTCCCAGTAATCTAATAATTATATTATTAGACATCTATATGGACATTTTGATGTCAGGTAAGTTCTCATGATGTATCATATAACTGGAGTAAAAGTCATAATATTGATTTTACTCTTTATTCACAAGTTCCAGTTGATTTTTTAAGATAATTACTTAAAAATATAAGTCATGAGAGTTCATGTAATATTATTACATGTCAGGTAAGTTCTCATTATGTATCACATAACTGGAGTAAAAGTCATAATATTGATTTTACTCTTTATTTACAAGTTCCAGTTGATTTGTTAAGATAATTACTTAAAAATATAAGTTATGAGAGTTCATGTAATTTTATTGGCCAAAAAGCTCAATACTGGAGCCATAGTATTTTGGTTCTTTTTTCCTTAATTATTTAAAATATAAGGAGTTGGATTTCAAGGATGAGGTCAGTGAGTGACCCTACCTAATTTTGGATGGAGAATCCATTTCTGAAATAATATTTATGGTTTTCCTACTCCTTCTTAGGTTAGTTGTATTATTATTATTTTTATGTTATTTTAGTTACTTTTGCAGCTTGCTCTGCAATAGTAGCAAGCTGACATTCCCCTACTCCAAGATATGGTCATATCTGACAAAAAATATGGAGAAAGTTGGGAGAAAAAATGAACTGCATAGGTTCTTCAGTGCCATTTACTGGCTCTGTAATTTCTGAGATGTATTGGTCTGTCAGGTATATTATTTTCTGGTAACCATTCATCTTTGTCTGCAGATTCCCCTTTGTATCTTATTAAGTATAGTCTGATGTCTTTTACTTGTACCCTCTCTTTCTTATCTCTCAAACCGCTGACTTTCCCTTTTTCTTTTACAGGGTCAGGTTCTAATGGGACTGTTTCTGGAGGGAGGTTGCTGCCTTCTCTTGGTTTAAAGTGTTTGACTAGGCTAACAGGAAATAGTGGATGTTTCTTGATAATTATTCACTCAAGATTACTTCCACAGCATTTTTTCCATGCATCTTCTTGATAACAAATGGTCCAACAAAGGCTGGTTTCAGTTTCTTGTTGCCTGCCAGGTTGTTGAAGTTAGTTGTAGATATCAAGATCTGGTCTCCTATCTTAAAGTCAGGTTCTTTATGGGATTTGTCCCATCTTTGTTTGTTGTATTCAAAAACTTCTTCCACACATTTCTGAGCATGTTTATTTGCTACATCTATCATCTTTTTAAATTCAAGAGATGTTGGATGAATAATGGCTAGGTTATAGTTCACATCATTCCTAGGGAGTTTTGGAATCCATCCTCTTTCTAGTATGTAAGGAGCTTCTTTGGTAGTAGAATGTTTACTGCTGGTATAAGCCATTTCTAGGGCTGGGAGTAGGCTGAACCAATCATGGAAGTAACCATCAGAGTTTTTGTATTCTAGACCAAAGCTACAGAACCTCCTAAGCATATCTTCTAGGTTCTGCATCATCCTTTCGGCTGATCCGTCAGTTTGGGGATGGTATGCGGTAGAAAATGCTAGGATAGTACCCAGTATATCATGTAGATTCGTCCGAAATTCAGATTTGAATTTTGGGTCTCTTTCACTGATTATAATCTTGGGTATTCCCACATCAGCTTTAATCCTATTCCAGAATAGTAAGGCTACATCCATAGCACTATCTTCTTTGTGGTTAGCTAAGAATTTTGCCTTTTTGGAATATCTGTCAGCTATAACTAGGACTGAGTTATAAGAATTAGTTCCTCCAGGGGGGAGGCTGGTGACAAAATCCATGTTGATAATTTCCCACCTGGTTGTAGGTTCAGATATCTTCTGTAAGAGTCCAAACCTTTTTCCAGTAGTTTTATTAGATTTCTGGCAGGTTTCACAGCTGGTAACATATTCTGTAGTGACTTCTTTCCATTCTATCCACCAGGCAGTTTGTTTCACTTTTTCTAAGGTTCTTTCTATATTTAATTGACCAAAAATCTCAATACTGGAGCCATAGTATTTTGGTTCTTTTTTCCTTAATTATTTAAAATATAAGGAGTTGGATTTCAAGGATGGGGTCAGTGAGTGACCCTACCTAATTTTGGATGGAGAATCCATTTCTGTAATAATATTCATGGTTTCCCTACTCCTTCTAAGGTTAGTTGTATTATTATTATTTTTATGTTATTTTAGTTACTTTTGCAGCTTGCTCTGCAATAGTAACAAGATGACACCTACTTTGCCATCCTTTTCTCAGGCATCTGAAAACAAGTCATCCTCCAGTTTGGACTCCAACACCTCAGATGATGAAAAAATCTAAAATTCCCTCACTCTCCGCAAATCCTATAAACTTTGAGATTGCTCCAGCATCCAACCCCCTCAAAGATACAGCTTCCTAATGTGCTCCGCCCCAAAATCCTATAAGGAAGTTTAGAAAAGCTTGGACCAAACCAGATGGCTGGAATCCATGCAGTTCAAACTGGATGGCATAGACTTTCTGAAAGTATGGGAGGGATGTCATACTCTCCCTAGTGGGAAGCAAGTGCTATCCACTTTCTGGGTCTATCAGCTAAAAGAACAACCGGACGGATTGGGCTCTCTGTTTAAATCTTTACACTGTGTACAGGGATTCAAGCCACTGGAATTTTGGAACTACAGTGAAAATTATGCCCCTACTGGTTCAATTGTCACTCTCCGCATCCTTCTTGTTTACTTGTTCCACCATTCCCTTGAAATTTTCCAAATGAAAATTAAGTCAGCCTTCCTTCACGCCCCTCTCGAAAAAGATGTATTCATCAAACAACCCAATGGCTACCGCTCTCTTTTTCCTTACTTCAAACTTAATAAAGCTCTTTATGGGCTAAAACAGGCGCCTAAAAGCTGGTTCAATACGTTACAATCTTGGATAATATCCAAGGGGTTCATTGTCTCAAGCGCCAATCCTTGTCTCTACATAAACAAATATCTGTCCATTTTTGTGTTTGTTTACGTGGAAAACCTGATAGTCATCAGAAACTCATCTGAATTCTGCTCTTGTCTAAAATCCCAGTTTTCGATCTCCCACAAAGGTCTGCTTCAAAAAATTCTTGGAAATCATCTAGTTGAAACTGCCCATGGTCCTGCCCTATTACAGCCAAATCATATTGAGTATGCCTTAAAAGAACTAGGAATGCTTGAATCTAGACCAATTACCACCCCAATGACACCCAATGTCCATCTATCCCCAGCATCTGACCAGGAGCACAGTGAATTCCTCAATCTCAATATAAATTTACAATTTTCATCCAGATTTCTCAATTTCATAGCTAGCAGAACTTGTCCTGACTTGTCTCATGCATTATCTTCCCTATCTTGATTCAACACCAAGCCTGGTCTCCAACACTGGCTGGAGGCCAAGCACGCCTGGTGTTATCTCAACCACACCAAGAATCTAGCCCTCTGGCTGAAGTCCACTGACTTCAAATACAACTTTGAGTGCTTCAGAGACTCCGAAGGCAGCAATGATGCAGAAACGCGATGGAGTCATACTGGCTACCTCATACTTTTGTATGGTTGTCCAGTTTCATGGAACAGCAAACTTCAATCCTCAGTTTCTCTCTCTTCCACCAAAGGCAAACTGAAGGCACTAGTAGCAATTTCCCAGGAAAAGCTCTGGCTTGATGATCTTCTTCACAAATTGAACCTTCTTCTCACTCTTTCTCATTGTTTCAATATAGACAACAAGGCAGTAAATGATCTGGTCAACTTTTTATCACACCACAGCGCGCTCAAGCGCGTGGACACTCAGATAGAGTGGCTCCGAGAGCAACAAGCAGCCAAGAAACTGATCACAAATCAAATTCCATCTCACCAAATGCTTGCCGATCCTCTGACAAAACTAGCCATCAAGGCATCAGTTCTCAATTTAACAATGGCTGTTCTTAAACCTCACAACTAAACACAGCGGTGTGTTGAGTTGACATCCGGCTGCCTCAAATGAATTGACATACCCTGTTTTTGACACTTCAAATCCACGCCAACCCGTGGTTTTCCCCTCATCTGATTTCTAAAACTCTCACCCACTGACCATCCCTTTCCCATCTCTCCACCCTCTCATCCTTCTTGTTCTCTCCCGCTCACTCGACCCTTCCATTTCCAATTTCCCGTCTCTGATCCTGTACCCAATCCTATTCGCATCAATTCTTGATCCCAATTCTCAATCCTGGTCTCACGTTCATATGATCACCGGCCCTTCAACTCTGATATTCTGTTTAGCTTTGAGGCTCATCATTAACTCATCATCCCATTTTGGGAACGTCCTAACATTTCCTTCAGTTTCCTATTTCCTGCTTCTGTTTTCCTTGATCCACCTGTTGTCCTTAATTCACCTCTCCTCCGTCAACTCCTTGCCTTCATTTATTCTCAGCTCTCATATAGCCTTCCGGGTTAAGACCTCCAAACTCATCCCATCTCACGCTCCTTATCACTTATCCAATTCTCATTTATCTTTTTTTCAAGACTCCGTTGGTCTTGTTTTGAAATACAGATCAGAATTTTTCACTAAGGAGGCCCCTTGAAGAGAGAATGCTTTGTCCATAAAGACCCCCAGTAGTATAATAATGTGGCCCCTCTTTTATATACATATTGAAAACCTTATATTACCAAACCAATTAAAACTTGAAACTGATCTTATTATATTATTTATTTGAGCCTCTAAGCTTTTATTTTTGGAATAATTATTATTATCATTATTCCAGTATTTTTATTACTTTCTGTAGCTAAAGGACTGCAAGGTTCCTGGTATCAGAGAGCTGACACTATTCCTCTGCCAAAGAATTCCCAGTTCTCTCTTCAAAATTTGATCCCAAGGAGAGAAGAAGAAGGATAGATGCAGAGTTGAAATCCCTGGGACCAGTTAGCATCCTTAAAGCAAAAGGATCCCAAAAAGAAGAGATTCTCAGTCCATCAGAATTTAAGGAACCCAAAATATTGGGAAAATTTAATATACTTAGCCCAGAAGTGGAAGAAAGTGTACCACAAATAGATGTAGAAGCTCTCAACATCTTTTCTGTGAATGGGTCTCACAATTTTACTATTATTAGCAAGTGCTTTGATAAATTATATGAAAAATGGGTTAAATTGAATCTGAACCTTAAGAAAGTAATCAAAGCACAAACCAACCTAGCTCAAATTGATAAGCTAGAAGTGAAACAAATAAGGGAAAGTATAAGTTTGATAGAAATCGATCTTATGAAACATATTAGCAGTTTCCAATCCACTATCAAAGAAGAAATTTTTGTTTCAATGAATTACATCAAGGAAGAAGTGAAGAGAATAAGTCACACTCCTTCAACTAATGTAATCAATAAGATTGATTTCTTGAGTAAAAAACTTGATTTGTAACTAGGTATGATCAAAAATGATCTCAGAGACCTTAACATTGATTCTACTAACCCCCCAGTTACTGACTTGGAAGAAGCTAAACCCACTAGATTCACCAGTACTTCTAGTATTCCCCTAGATCCAGAAAAGCCGGGAAGAAATCTTTTAGGCCTTGTCCTAAACCAGAATTAAAACAAGCTTTAAAGTTACTTCCTCCCATCACTGAATGGCCTAAATTTACCAGGAGAATGACAATATAACCATTTCAGTTTCATTAAGTTTATTGATTATACTCTTGCCCCTTATGAAATCCCTGATAACATAGCTGTGGTAGGATTACCCATATTGTTTGAAGGATTAGCTCTTGATTGGTTCATTAATAACAGGGAAGAAGTTGGGTATTTGTCCTGTAGTACATGGAAAGAATTAATCAAAGAACAATTTTGTATCAGGATTTGGAAAAGAAACATGATGAAGAATTTTGAAACTTCCCAGTTTGATCCATCCAAGGAAAAACATCACAAATGGTGTCTTGGCAGAAAAGGAGGTTGGATTTTTTTACCCCAATGCTGAAAAAGAAGAGGTCAATGAGGGACTCCACAAATTATGTCCAGGATAATTCAACCATAGTGTAAGGTGCAGAATGCCAATGAACTCTGAACTCTCTACCTTGATATGAGTATTAGAAGAAACCATTGATATGAATGGTCTTGAAAAGAAAGTCAATAGACCCAGGGAAAAGAAAATTTGGAGTAAGGAGGAATATACTATCAGGACCAAAGATTCCCTTGCCCCTAATCCCACAAGCTTGGAAGTCAAGAAGACCCCAGAGACAAAGGAAAAGTTATACTAGAATTTCAATCAGCCAGGAAAGGTAAGATCTGATTTTCCTCAACCCAGGCAGAGGATTAATCCTATTGAAGGAGAAGAGTATGATGATAACCCTGATCCCCAACTTGATGACACTGATGGATCACTCTCTGAGTGTGAATTAATGATCACTAATCCCATCAATGTTATTGAATGAAGTATAGAATCTTTTCTAGAAATAAAATCTGTCAATGAATATTCCAACTTACCACAAATATGAAATCCCAGTATGAAGATACCCTCTTCTGGTAAAAGTTACACTTCTGGAAAAAAATGCTATGCTACTGGTCTAATCCAACGTTCCCCTGTGAAGGTACTCTTGGACATTGGATCTTTTTGCTCTTGTGTTGGTTCAACTTATTTGAAAAAGAAAGATCCAAATTTGAAAATGAACCTATTAGCAGTACCTCAGGCTAAGTTTAGAAGTTTTAATTCTTCAGTTAATTCCATTGGAGGATGGTCTCCTGATATCATAATCCCTCATTCTAAAGGATCACTCAAACTCAAAATTGAATTTTTAGTTCTTCAAAATGGAGTATGTGATTACTTCATTCTAGGGAATGATTCTCTTTGCTTGTATGGTATTGATGTATTCTAGAGTATGGTTAGATAATTTGCTGTAGGAGGAGCCTGCAACAAAAATTCACAAATATGCCATGTCAATGCTCAAACCTTTGATTCCACTTATGAAAAACACTTAAAACGTTTCAAACATGAATACTTCTCTCAAGCATCTTTGAATTCCCTGCTCAGTGAAAACCAAAAACAGGAAATCCTCCAAGTTTTCTTTGAAAATCAGAATCCTTTCTGTACCAAGGACCACCCCATTGTTAATATCAAACTTGAAAATTAAACCTGCTTACCCCCCTAACCTGAGGAGACCAGCCCACTGTTCTAGTCCAAAATCCAGAACAGCTCTAGAAAATCATATCCAAGAGTTAATTGACTTACAAGTCTTAATATGAGTAGGACACAATGAACAAGTGGAAATTGCTACTCCAGTGATCATAGCTTGGCACAATGATAAGTCTAGAATGGTTTGAGAATTTAGAATGCTGAATAACTATACCCAAGCTGAAGACTATTGTATCCCAAGGATTGACCATGCTTTTCACAACCTTTCAAAGGCTAAGTATATCACTACTTTGGATATGCTGAAGGGCTTTCACCAGATACCTATCAGCCCTGAAAGCAGGAAATTTCTGAGAATTATATGTCATTTGGGAATTTATGAGTATCTGAGGATGCCTTTTGGTATCAAAAATGCTCCTTCTCACTTCCAGAGAATGATGGACACAGTTTTAGGACTATTCATCAGAAAAGGATGGATGATGGTATACATTGATGATGTTATCATTTATTCTAATAACTGGGATACACACATGGATAAATTAAGGCTAGTCCTCAAAACTATCTCTGATGTGGGATTAAAAGTATCAATGAAAAAGTGGAACTTTGGTTATGGAGAACTCAAAGCTTTAGGAAATATTGTCTCTGGAATAACTCTAACTGTTGATCAAAGCAATACAGCAGCTTTTATGAATAGGCCCATGCCCCAGAATAAGACTGAACTCCTATCTTTTGTGAGTTTTTGCAGTTAATATAGGAATTAAATACCTAAGTTTGCCCTTCTCACCAAGTGTTTGTATAAAATATGCAACCACAACACCTTGTTTGAGATGACTCATGAAAGGCTGAAAAATTATGAGCAGCTCAAAATAGCTACAACTAAAGCTCCATTATTGATTCAACCTGATTACTCTAAACATTTCAAGCTCTATATAGATTCTAGAATGGAAGGACTAGGAGCTGCATTACACCAAGAAGTCATAGAGGATTAAAAACCAGTAGAGAAACCTGTAGTATTAATATCCAGACAAGTTGGGGATACTAAGAAAATGTATGGTGCAAGCCAAATGAAGTGTCTTTCTCTAGTTTGGGCTCTAGAGAAACTCCATTATTTCCCCAAAGGAAAACATTTTATGGTAATTAATGACTGCAATTCTTTCAGGACTGATCAATATGAAGACTCCTAGCAGACACATGTTAAGGTGGCAGGTGGCCATAAAACAGTATAGAGGCCAAATGAATATAAGTCACCAAGCTGGACCTAAACACCAGAATGCTGAAAGTTTAAGCAGGAATGCTCTGCCCAATGATCCAAGAAATCCTGCTCATGATCCAGAGGAAAATGATATATTTCCTATACTGAACATTAACATGTTTAATAATGAGGCTCCTATTCCAGGAATCCACATTTGTGAAATTGATGGATCACTGTTTCAAACAAAGAGGCTTACAGCTCTGAAATGCAAACTCTAAAGTGATTCACCACCATCTTAAAAAAGTAACAGGCTACCTGAACGTCTTTTAAAGCCTCATAAAGCTGGAAGATTCACCATATGGGATGGCCTAGTACACTACAGTCATCAACATTCAAGTTTCATAGACCTGGCCAAGGAAGAAAATGTAAAGCATATCCTAGTTGAGTTTCATGACAACTTTTCATCTAATCATTTATCTACAGACAGAACCCTGGATAAAGTCAAAAAAAACTACTTGGTGGATCAATTGGAGAGACTCCACAATCCAGTATTTTTCTAGTTGTGAAACTTTCCAGAAATCTGATAGGAATATGGTAAAAAGGTTTGGTCTCCTTCAAAAGATTACTGAACCCTAGGAAAAGATGGGAGATTATCAACATGGAATTTATAACCAAATTACCTCCTGGAGGAGCCTACTTCTATCACTCATTCCTATTCACAGTAGATAGGTTTTCCAATAAAGCAAAGTTTCTGCCTAACTATAAGGAACATACTGCTATGGAAGTGGGATTTCTATTCTGGAATAGACTTATAGCTGATGTAGGAGTTCCCAAGATCATTATCAGTAATAGAGACCCCAAGTTTATCTCTGAGGTTTGGAGAAATATCCATGAAATTTTAGGAACTACCTTAGCCTTCTCTACAGCCTATCATCCCCAGAAAAATGGACTAGCTGAAAGAATCATTCAGAAATTTGAAGATATTCTCAGAAGGTTCTATTTCTTTGTTCTAGAATACAAGAATACTGATCATTACTGCCATTTTTGTGTTAGCCTTCAAGCAGCACAAGACATGGCTTATAATAGTAAAAGACACTCTACTACAAATGGAGAACCCTATATACTGGAAAGAGGATGGATTCCTAATTCAACCAAGGATAAACTCAATCATCAGCTAACCAATATTCATCCAAAATCACTTTATTTCAAGAACATGATACATGTAGCCAACAAAAATGCTGCTAAGTGTGTTGAAGATGCTGTTGAATATAACCAACAGAGGTGGGATAAAATTCATAAAGAACCTGATCTCAAGAAAGCTGATCAAGTCTTAGTTTCTACCACCAATTTTACTAACCAAGCTAGAGATAGGAAGCTTAGACCTGCTTTGGTTGGGCCTTTTGCCATCAGAAAGCTCCATGGTAAGAATGCTGTAAAATTAATCCTCAGAAAAGAACTTTCCAGTAAAAACCCCATATTCCCAGTGAGTCTCATCAAAAACTACTATCCTAGAGAAGGGGAAAAAACTCCTTCACCAGAAGTACCTGTTGCAGATGATCCTGAAAAGGACAAAGGGAAAGTTAGCAAGATCCTCAAAGTTAAGAAATAAAGTATCAATGGAAAAGATGTTAGACTCTCCCTGATCAGGTACAAAGGAGATTCAGCTGACAAGGATGAATGCTTGCCTGAACACAATATCCCAGATGGACCTATACACATGTGGAATTACAAGGAAAAAGAAGAAATTAAACCCAATTTTGTTTATTCAGATATAAACATATCTTCAAGTGGGGGAATTTCAGCTTGATACTATGTACAGAGCAACCTGTCAAATTAACAAAAATACAAAATAAAAACAAATAAATAAAAATATAAAACTTAACCTAAGAAGGAGTAGGAGATAAAGAAATATTATTTCAAAAATTGATTCCCCTCCCAAAATTAGGTAGGGTCACTGACTTACCCCACCCTTGAAATACAACTCCTTCATATTTCAAACAGTTAAATAATAATTGACCAAAAATTCAAGGCACCAACATGGCAACTTTTGGCCAATTTTATATTTCAAACATGATTTCATGTATAGTTTTCACACCTAAAATTCAGTCGTAATTGAGGTGTTGTGCATATTTTAGGAGTTACACACGGAAATGTGTTATGTCACAATTCCTGCGCACAGTCCTACATCCGTAAATAACCCCTGTGCACATGTAGCTGAAGATTCCAGCGTAAAGAAGTCCTGCGCGCAGCTAATCCCGCCACCCATGCAGAACATCCTATGCCACCTGAATTAGCCTGAACTGATCCCCACATTAGGATCTGTCATGACAGATCTGACAACAGTTACTGCTTGCAAGAGCTACAACCTAGTAGGGGTCATCTAGTATATGTAATAGTGTGACATATGTATGAAATATAGTCTAAAGACCTTAAAACTTAAATAAAATGATCAAATAATTAATTTTAAATTATTTTAAATAAATAATCAAATATTGAAGATGACCACAACTCTGACAGATCTTGATCTTTGAAAACCACAAAACACTAGATGAGTGGCCTTAGGAATTATTGAAAATTACCTATGTCCTCAGCGGATGATTAAAAAGCAATAAATATTCAAATCTGCCTCCTTTGAACCAATATTAACAATAAAAATAAAGGATAATTGCAGAATGATCAGAATTACACAATCCAAAGATTAACAGATTTGGTGGCTAAAATAGTACAGAAATACAGCAGATCTGAAGTCAGCTGATTGAAAAAACCAAGTGGAAGTGCTAAAACTGCCCTGACTGGCTTTCCAGCCTCAGCCCATCAGAAGAACCCTATCTACGTTCCCTGAGAAGCTCTTTCTCACCCCAAAAAGGTATTCATACAGACCTCTTTGGATCCATTATTACTCATCAGTTTTACCAGGAATTTATCATTTTCAATTAGATGCCGTGTCATTGTTAGTCAATTGCTTATAAAGAAATAAGAAAGTGATTTATGAACTTGTCTGCAGTATTATTATTACTTAACAAAACAAATCAACATGATTCATTGAAGTTTAGTCTGGCAATCAACCCCATCTGCCCTGAAACCGTTTACCTGAATCTTTGCAGGCTTTCTGGGGATTATTGACTCAGAGTGAATTTTTCCCTTCCTTCCTTGGCCTGTGTGCTTTTTTTCCTGGGAAAACCAGGGGATAATTCCTTAGAAGGCACCCATTATCATTCCAAAGTTCTTAAAATTCCTAAGGAGGCCCCTTGAAGAGAGGTTGTCTTTCTGTAAAGATCTCTGGTAGTATAATACTGTGGCCCCTATTTTTATAAAATATTGAAAACCTTTTTTAACCAAACCAAATAAACCTTGAAACAGCTCTTAAAATATTTATTTGAGCTTTTGAATGTTTTTTTTTTTGGAATATTATCATTCCAGTATTTTTATCACTCTCTTTAGCTAAAGGACTGCAATTTTCCTGGTATCAGCAAGCTTAAAAGGTCCTCCAAATCCAAAAAATTGTCTTATCTGCCTCTTCTTCAACAATGGACTCTCTTTGATCCTTTTCTTTGCCTTTACCTACCTCCTTTTTCTTTGTTTTGTTCTTCTCTAAAGTCATCCACTTCAGCCAACTCCATCTCCAAACACCCCTCTGCATAAACATCAGATTTGACACTTTGAAATATGCCTTCAAAACTTCAGGGGATACCTTCAACACTTCAGGGGATACCTTCAACACTTCAGGGGATACCTTCAACACTTCAGGGGATACCTTCAACACTTCAGGGGATACCTTCAACACTTCAGGGGATACCTTCAACACTTCAATGATCTAATTTCACGCTATGATGGCCCACTTCAATGAGGTTCAATCAAGTATTAGCAATTGTTTGGGCCCAAAAGGTGCTTCAATTCTTTGATGGGTTGAAAAACCTCTTTAACAGCCTCAAAAGACTCCAATAAATTTTCATTTTTTACCCTCTTTGACGGAAATTTGACAACCTTGTAATCCAAATTGACATGAGTAGATACCCAACTTTTGAACACCTCATCACGCAACCTTAAAGTTCCATCAAGTTTCAATTGACTGGTTTGACACAAATTATCCAATTTTTCCTGGGTCTTTTTCAACCTTTCCTGCATCAATTAAACGAACAAACAAAATTTCAACACCCTTTACCACCTACCAACTTCAAGAAGAAATGAACTTGCCTGAATCTGCAGTCAACCTGGAAGAACATTTCAAGGTCATGGCATCATCATCTGGGGCCTCCTTCACCTCAAAGGGGTGGCTGTTCACTAGGACCCACAAGGTTGGCCCCATGGCCTTCCTACCCTTCTCCTCCATTTCACAAGCCATTCCATACTGCCTAAAACTTTCATATTTGGTGGAGTTTTTCTTGATGCTGGTAGCGCAAATCCTTTCCATCTTGATAAATCTGTCACAACTAGGAACATATTGTTGGACTGGGTAGTAGTTATTGGCTATCTCCATGGTGTAGGTTGGTGTAGGTGATCTGTTGAAGGAAGATCAAGATGGTAATGGGGTGGGTGATGGTGATGTTTGTGGATATGGAGAAGTAAATCTTATATCATACATGGCTGAATGGATCAAGACTAGATGGCCTCCTCAACTTTCTCTTTTTATGGTAATCAGGAGATGCCCTCCTTTTCACCAGGGGGTACTGTCATACTAACACCTACCTCAGTATAGCCTCAGAAAACCTAGTCTAACCCTCAGGCCTCATCTAATCTCCAAGGAAATTCAACCTCAGGGATAAGAAGACTTATATGAATATGTCTCCAGTAACTATATAACTCAGGATCTTAATGCAGCAGATATCTACATATAGTCTGAACTCATACAATATGTAGATAGAATCCATAGGCTTGCACAAACTTAATCCCCCAGGTCTGCGCACCCTCTAAACTTATTAACTCTGTCTAACCCATACTCTGTCATGGTTTATCTCTTGGGAATCTTTGTGTACATCCTCTTGCAGATTTTATCCCATACTCTCTCTACTTAGTACATAGTTTCATGAACTTCATGTACACTATAAATCCTTCAACTGTACTCTCCCAACTTAGACAGCTCAGAACTGTAAACTTACCACAATTTAGAAGCAGCCTATTCCAATGTATTAGCATACCTGATCAGCCCTCACTGTTACTTAGACTACTCCCTTGTAATTAAATATCTAGTCTGAGCCCCAAACAACTGTACCTATTTTGTAGTTCCAGCTCTTTTCTATTCAAATTGGCCTCCTCTTCCTCCTTCCTGATTTTTACCCAAGAAATCAGTTTACTACTTCTTAATAGGATTTCATCCCAGTAAGTATCATCAGAACCCAATCTTCAATCCATCCCTACTATACTCCTTGTAGCCTCCTCCAGGAACCTTTCCCCCACGCCTACTGATATTAGAGTCCCCTTTGTGCCAAGCCCTTCTTGAATTTCAGCAGCCCCTGTGACAGAATGCATGATGCCAATCAAAAGCTTCTGAGTCTTAAATCAATTTTTTTGGGAGCCAAAAGAGGCCTAGAAAATAACAATTTACTCAATTAGGATTATCTTGGAAGTCAACATCTAATTTTTACATCAAAACCTAGTCAGCTTGCTACTATTGCAGAGCAAGCTCCAAAAGTAACAAAAATAACATAAAAATAATAATAATAAAATTAACCTAAGAAGGAGTAGGGAAACCATCTATATTATTGCAAAAATGGATTTTCCACTATGATGTAGGTAGGTTCACTCACTGACCCCACCCTTGATATCCAACTCCTTATATTTTTAAATAATTAAGGAAAGAAAGACCAAAATACAACGGAACCACTATTGAAATTTTTGGCCAATTAAATATTTCACATTTATTGTCACGTATAGTTTTAAAACCTAAAATTCACTGAGAATTGAGGTGTTGTGTATATTTTAGGAGTTACAGATGGAAATGTGTTCTGTCACAATTCCCGCAAGCAGCCGTGGCAGCCAATGCACCCGCGTGTGGCTGAGCTACAGCTTGTTCACTCTGTCAAAGTTGTGTACGCAGCCCTGGGCCTCTTACAAGTACGCAGCCGCGGGACTATGGGTTGACAAAGTGAAAGGCGGCCTGAGAAACCTAGGTACCGTGTAAATGTCAGCTTGCTACTATTGCAAAGCAAGCTGCAAAAGTAACAAAAATTACATAAAAATAATAATAATATAATTAACCTAAGAAGGAGTAGGAAAACCATAAATATTATTAAAGGAATGGATGCTCCACCCAAAATTAGGTAGGGTCACTCACTGACCCCACCCTTGAAATCCAACTCCTTATATTTTTAAATAATTAAGGAAAGAAAGACCAAAATACCATGGCTCCACTATTGAGCTTTTGGTCAATTAAATATTTCACACATATTGTCCATACAGGTTCCACACCTAAAATTCATTCAGAATTGAGGTGTTGTGTAAATTTTAGGAGTTATGGACGGAAATGTGTTTTGTTACCATTTCCGCAAGCAGCGCGGCAGCCAATGCACCCGCGCGCGGCTAAGATACAGCCCTGTCACTCCATCAAGGTAATTTACGCAGTCCCGGGCCTCTGACAAGTATGCAGCTGCGGGACTACGGGTTGACAGAGTGACAGGTGGCCTGAGAGGCTTAGGTACCGCGTAAACATGCTACAACCCACACAGGAAGATTCTACATATGTAATAAATGTTCCCGTGGATAGTAAATAGTCTAAAAGTATATAATATTATATAACAATACTTAAATAGCCCTCATACATATTTTTTATCAAATATAATTCCAAGTACCAAGAATGTCAAAAATAAGACAATGACAACTTCTAAAAATATATTCAAATACTTGAATATACTTTTATGAGAATTCCTAGACATCAATATCTTCGTGACATACTAAGAAAAACTAATGATGTAACAATATTACATGAATTCCCATGACTTGTATTTTGAAGTAATTTTTTTAGTAAATCAACTGGAACTTGAAAATAAGGAGTAAAATCAATATCATGACTTTACTCCAGTTATTTAATACATAATGAGAACTCACCTGACATCAGGATGTCCATAGAAATGTCTTTTTATATAATTATTAAATTACTGGGAACATTTAATAAGGATAATTAATTAAATAATACATAAATGGGACAGATTAGTGTTATTCACATGTCCTGATATCTATGATAAAGTAGAATAATTCCCATACCCTGAGGAATTAGATAATACCCGTGCTAACGCACCAAAAAGACGTGACAGGCTACCCCTGGTTACCCTTCTAGCCTTAGTGTCCGTCCCTCTGAGCCCCTGTACCCCACTGAAGGAAAATATTGGGACTCCAAAAGCTATAAATAAAGAGCTCTTTTGAGGATATTGATGGGCAGAGAACCAGTTATATTTATATCCAGAAACCATTCCAAGGTAATCAAGTACTTATAAAAGATAAGTAAGTGATTTATGGGTAAGTCTGATCAATAATATCCGTCCTCAACCTCTTTTTTATCAATAAAAACTGCTGAAAAACCTTATAACCCCAGTATACAGGTTTAACCCATCAGTGCACGTCTCAAACAGATACCCAAAGGATTTAATAATATACCATTGGGTTTTATTACCCTTTCTCTGTCGTTGCAGCTTGGTTACAAGGCCCTGCCACTCCACCATGTATTTTATATACATATTATCTTTGGGTAAAATATCCTTTAAACCAAAGAGCCCAAAGTAACCAGGACTACCTGTTTTCATACTGAAATCCCTGAAGAGAGGTTTAAAGATCCCCAATATAATTGTGGCCCCTCTATAAAAATATTTAATAATCAATTTATTCATGTTGATTTAAAACAATAAACCATAACCAAACCACTTAACCTTGCAATAGGCTTAATCCAAATATTTTATGGATTTTTGCTGCATTTATTAAATAATATATTTATTATTTTTTCTATCACCTCTGGTAGCTAAAGGATAGCAAGGGTCTTGGCATCCAGGAGGCTGACAGTAAACATACTACAACCTACACAGGAACATTCTAAATATGTAATAAATGTTCCTAGATAGTCTAAAAATACATAAAATTATTGAAAAATAATGAAATAACCTTTATACGTATTTTTTATTAAATATAATTCAAAGTACCAAAAACTTTGAAAATACAATAATGACTTCTTCTAGGAATATATTAAAATACTTTAATATACTATTATGAGAATTTCTAGACATAAACATTTTTGCGACATACTAAGAAAACTGATGATGTAAAAATATTACATGAATACCCATGACTTACATTTTGAAGTAATTATTTTAGTAAATCAACTGAATTTTGAAAATAAGGAGTAAAATAAATATCATGACTTTCCTCCAATTACTTAATACATAATGAGAACTGACCTGAAATCAGAATAACCTTAGGAATGTCTATTAAAATAATTATTGACTTAATGGGAACATATATCAAGGATAATTAATTAAATAAAAAATAAAAAGGACACATTAGTGTTATTCACACTTGCAAACATTAATTATAAAGTAGATTAATTCCCATACCCTGTGGAATTGAATGATACCCGTGTTACAGCACCAATAACCCGTGACAGGCTACCACTGGTTACCCTGATAGCCTCAGTGTCCATCCCTTTGAGCCCCTGTACCCCTCAGAAGGACAATGTTGGGACTCCAAAAGCTATAAATAAAGAGCTCTTTTGAGGATATTGATACCCTGATATCCAGACACAGTGCCAAGGTAATCAAATAATTATAAGAGATAATTAAGTGATTTATGGCTTTAGTCTGATTAATAATATCCATCCTCAACCCTCTTTTATTAATTTAAACTGCTGAACAACCTTATAACCCCAGTATACAGGTTTAACCCATCAGTGCACGTCCCAAAAAAATACCCTAAAAATTTAATAATATACCAATGAGTCTTATTATACTTTCTCTCTTGTGGCAGCTTGGTTACAAAGCCCTGCCACTCAAACGTGTATTTTATATACATATTATCTTTGGGCAAAATATTGTTTAAACTAAAGGGCCCATATTAGCCAGGCCTATGTGATTTCATACTGAATTCCCTGAAGAGAGGTGTTAAAGATCCCCAATATAATTGTTTCCCCTCTATAAAAATATTTAATAATCAATTTATCTATATTTATTTATAACAATAAACCATAGCCAAATCTATTAACCTTGCAATAAGCTTTATCCAAATATTTTACAGATTTTTGCTGCATTGATTGAATAATATATTTATTATCTGTTCTATCAACTCTGGTAGCTAAAGGATAGCAAGGGTCTTGGCATCCAGTTGGCTGACAATTGGGGGTCTGGCTGGGAAATATTCCATTTTTTTATATTTAATACCTTGTACCAGATATTTTAAGTAAAATTGAATCAAAGATAAATTTATTTAACTTTTCAACCGCAATTCATCATTAAATTCTTTTGCAGTGGATTTAAAAACCAATGCAGAATTAATAATCTACTATTTAAATCTTTTAAAGATAAGAAAAGAAGAATATATTAAAAATTATAAACCTACTGGTTTGGAAGCTTTAACTCAAGCTGAGCTACTTAATATCTCTTCTGCACGTAAACACTTTGATAAACTACTCAAAAAAAAAAGATCTTGAGAGGCTTATCAACTTCCAGGACCCATTAAAAAAACATAAAGCTTGGAAGAAATACCATATAAATTAATGTTTAAAATATAAAAGTAAGTATAAAACTTGTATTACCATATCATTTTTATTGAAATAATATTAATATATTTTTTACAAATAAAATAACCTTTTACCATCAGTGAACCCTCCTATACCAGCTACCACCACAACTGAAACTGGTTTATTGGATCAAGACGTCCCAGATATCTCTTGACGCCCTGAAAATATTGATTGGATGTGTGTAGACCTCATTGGAACACACCAAGACCCCGTAGGATTACCTATTGAGCACCAATTTAATCCCAATAAAGTCCTGGTACCTCTGAATATCAACTTCAGTGAGTTTTAAATAAAAAATTTTTTTATGGATTTTTTTCCTGTAGAAAAATAATTATAAACATTTTATTCAATATGAATAGACGTAACACAAGAGCCTCATGGAGAAATATTTCCTATGGATCTTTGCCAGGAGCCCCCAGTATCCTTGAGACCACCAATAATGACAACCATGAGGGGATTGGAAACCATGAATCAAATGGTGATGGAAAAGGAACAGCCCCAAGTACTTCTGCCCTCCCTCAACCTAGAGCCGGAGAAGGTAGTAGAATGAAGCCCCCCTCCATTACAAGAAGATTTCCTGTAGCCACCCCAGAAGAATCTGGAAAAGGAAGCCAGGATCAAATAATTAGTCAGAGAGCACTTGAAATATTGGGAAGAGTTCAAAGAAGCCCAAGCCAAAGAGGGCATGGTATATATAAAAAAGATAATCTTCCAGGCAAAAGCTACCCAGATAGCCCTTCAGAAAATGATTCCAGGGAAAGAGGTAGAATTCTACGTAGAAAAGTGGAATCCTTGGGATCAAGTAGCCCAACTGAAAGGCAAATGATCAGGAAAGAAGAGATTTTTGTCCCATCAAAAGCCAAGGTAAATAAGTATTGGGATCAGATAATATCCTTAGCTTGAAAGCGGAAAAAGGTGTACAACAATTAGGCTCTAATTCTGAACCCAGTAACCTGTCTAAACCAACATCTGCTGTAATCACTTCCTTTTCTAATGAGATGCGCCATAATTGCCAGATTTTTTGTGGAAATTTAGATGGTTTTTATACCCAGATTGATAACTTAATCTCAGTAGTAGCCAAACTAATTAATAACCAAACAAAAACTGTAGGAAAGGAAGATATCAAAGAAAATACAGAAATTTTATTGGGGACAATGAATCAATGTAAAAGCAGACAGACTCAAACAATTGAGAATATGTTATCAGGTATCCAAGAAGATTTTATTATATCTTTTCAACCTTTAAAAGAAGAATTGGTAACCACAAATAACAACTCCATTATATCCCTTAGTGAGAAATTCAATCTGCTTAATAATAAAGTGGACCTGCAACTTAATCTGATCAAGAATGATCTTAGAGAATTAAAAGTCTGTCTGAAAAACCCCTTGGGGAGTACCACAGTGCAACCAAAACCTCCCATACAAAAACTACACCTTATGCACCACCCTTAATAGGAATGCCTAGGATTGACACATTCAGGCCTTTTCCTACTCCTGAAATTGAAAAAGCCCTCAAACTTTTACCCCAAATTTCTGAATGGCCTAAGTTCTCTGGTGAAGGAGAATACAATCATATGAATTTCATTATATTCATTGACTATACTATTAACTCTTATGATTTACAATAAGCTATAGCTGTTTTCGGGCTTCCCAGACTATTTGAAGGAGTAGCTTTAGACTGCTTTATCATTAAAAGAGAAGTAGGAGGATACTTACCATGGAATTCTTGGAAACTTCTAATTAAAGAACAATTTGGTTCTAGAATGTGGAAAAGAAAAATGATGAAAAATTTAGAAAATTCCTCATTTGACCCCTTCAAGAATAAGCCTCACAAATGATGCTTGGAACAGAAGAAAAGACTAGATTGCTTCTATCCAGATGCCGATAAAGAGGAAGTAAATGAAAGACTCCTCAACTTTTTTCCTGGAAATCTTTACCATAGTGTAAGATTCATGATGGGTATGGATGCTGACTTACTGACTCTTATCAATGTGTTAGAAGAAGTCATAGACATGTATGGGTTAGACAAGAAGGTTCCTTCTAGACCTAAAGAGAACTTCAACATTCAAAAAACCAGAGAAAACCCCCTCTGATAAATACCTCTGATAATAAGAAACCTAATGAGAACAGGGACAAGGAGAGAATTCCTGGAACTTATTGTAATTTTAACAAGACAGGGCATATGGGACAAGACTGCTCATTACAAAAAGGAAAGGTAGCAGTCTTTGAAAGAGAGCAGGAGGTTGAAGGGAATCAGAAATATCAAGATATAGCTGATACTGAAGGATCCCTTTCTGAATGTGAATTGATCCCAACCAACCCTGTTAATGTTATAGAATGAGTAATATGCACTTCTATAGAAATCAATAACATCCATGGGGACTCTTGTTTGCCCCAAAAATGGGATCCTACCATAATGCCTTGACATATCATGGATGTTAAACCATTAAAAGTTAAACCTAAGAGTGGTAAGAGTTATACTACTGCTCAAAATTGCTATGCAGCAGGATTGTATAGAGACAGACCTATAAGGTTATTACTGGACACTGGAGCTTTCTTCTCATGTGTCTGTACTGAATTCTTAAACAAATGGGATCCCAATTGGAAAGAACACCTTCTGCTTATCTCTTGCAACTCTACCATGAATGCTATTGAATTATGGACTGCTCCTATCATATTACCCCGTACTAAAGGATCTTTGAGAATACAAGTGGAATTCGTGGTATTTCTAAATGGATTATGTGACTAACTGATAATAGGTAATGATGCTTTATGTCTATATGGTATAGATGTGTTCCCGACTAAAGGGAGATACTTTACAGTGGGTGGTAATTGGGACAAGAAGTTTAAGATCTTCACCATGCAATCTAACTTCCCCTCTTCCACTTATCAAAAGTATTTAGAAGACTTTAATCAAGAATACTTCTCTCAAGTAGCTCTAAATATGAAACTTTCTGAGGAACAGAAGAAAGATGTATTGGCAGTCTGCTTTGAGAAACAAAATGCTTTTTTTACTCAAGATCATCCCATTGGTGATATCAAAGGACATGACATGGTATTAACATTGACTATTAAGCCTCCTTATACTCCAAAATTAAGAAGACCAGCTTATCCCTCTAGTCCTAAGTCTAGATTAGCTCTTGAGGAACATATCCAAGAATTGATAGACTTACAAGTATCAAGGAAATTGGGGCACAATGAGCAGGTGGATTTGACCACACCTGTAATCATAGCTTGGCATAATGACAAGTTAAGAATGGTAGGAGACTTCAGAATTCTCAATTATTATACTCAGGCAGATTATTATCCTATACCCTGTTAAAATACGTATGCACTGATGCATGTGCTACATATGAGTGTAATCCAAATGGGATGCACATGTGGGCCTCTGCGGCCCATTAGAAACTTACAAAGACCATATGGTCCTGTGTGGATGTCACAGATATGGGGAAACTGGCCTCAAAAAGCGTGAAACAGGCCTATTGGTACACAAGCGCTAATGGGCCCAGTGGGGTATATGGGAAAATACAGCCAGCATAATTGGGCCCAAGGTTTTTTTTGGACATACTTGGCCAGACGGGCTGGCCCACCAAAGTATTTTTTACCTAGTTTTTGGGCTTGAGGCCGCCCATTGGGGCCGCTGCCCATGTTCCAGCGCGGTTGAGGCTGTTGCCAGTGTTGCCGCCCGCTTGGGGCCTTGCCTTTGTTTTTGGCCCATTTATGGGGCCTGAAGGCATGCGCAGGGCCAGCCTCATGGCTTTTGAGCCAATTGCAGCCACCGCACTGGGTGGCGGCCGGCTGTTGGTGCCATAAGGGCTGGGGCCAACGGCCCTTGCTCTGTTGCCTCCCCTTGCCTGCCATTGCAAGGGGGAGGTGGCAGCAGCTGGTAGCCACCAGCTTTCTGCCTAGGAAGGTTGCATCAAGGTGACCGGGGATGGGGGGGAATTTATCACCCTCCCACCAGCCCTAGGTGGCTAGGGCAAAGAAAAGGTGGCTGGTGGTGACAAAGCAACCAGCGGTGGGGGGGACCTGACCACCCCTCCACCATCAAAGCAAAGAGTGGCAAGGGGCTCTCTTCCCCTCCTTTACCAAGGGGGAGGAGCAATGGGCTGGAGGGGATTTGACCACCCCTCAGCCCACCTACCTATGATGACACCCTGGGGGTATCAACCCCAGGGCCCCTGGTAGGGGGATTTGACCGCCCCCCTCCAGGGATTTGAGAGAAAGAGGGGGGGGAAGCATGTCCCCCGGTTACACCCCCCCCAGATGAGATTTTGGTTGGACTCAGGTGAGTCCTGGGTCCCACCTGGCCCATGTGAGGGGCCAGGGCTGTGGAAAGTGCTAAGATAGGTAACAGGGCTGGTTGTAACAGACAACCAGCCAGGGATTGAACAGCACAGGGGCTGGGTCAGCCCCATAATGTTGGAAACACCAGAAAGGACGGGAATGGGCTGGTTGTAAGGGTTGGGGACTGACATCATGTGGGCTGATTTAGTCAAAACCAAGTAACAAGGCCTGTAGAGCCTGTAGATCTTATTTGTGGCGGAAAAATTGCCTTCTGGCTTGTTGTATCATGGGCTCACAAGAGGCCAATCTTTTGTTCTTAAGGAGCTCTTCTCCCTGCTTTTTTCCATCATCCATTCATTGTCCAATTGAATTCGTCACCAATATCATCCAACGTTTTGCCCTATTGAGATAGCCCATTAGCAATTATTGACACCAGGTTTCCAGCATTCCTTTTGCTTTGAATACTTCTCATAAGCCTAAGATAATTTCTGGACATAATTATAACATACCCTGGATTGATCAATCTCTACATAACTTGTCCAAAGCCAAATATATCACTACTATGGATATGCTTAAAGGTTTCCACAAGATACCTATAATCCCTGACAGCAGGAAGTTTATAAGAATAATCTGTCATTTGGGAATATATGAATATCTTAGGATTCCCTTTGGTATACAGAATGCCCTATCACACTTTCAGAGAACAATTGATACAGTTCTAGGGACATACATCAGACAAGGATGGATGATGGTAAATATAGATGATTTTATCATATATTCTGATTTTTGGGATACTCATATCAACCAAATAAGATTAGTACTCCAAACTATATCCAAAGGAGGATTCAAAGTATCCATGAAGAAATGCAACTTTGGCTATGGAGAATTGAGATCCCTAGGGCATATAGTCTCTGGTCTAACTCTAGCTGCTGATTAAAATAAGATAGCTGCTGTCATGAACAGACCCATGCCTACAAAAAAAACAGAGTTACTGTCTTTCATTAGTTTTTTCAGTTACTACAGACAATAAATACCAAATTTTGCTATGCTAACAAAAAGTCTGTACAAAATATGCAACAATAACACTCTATTTGAAATGACACCTCAGAGATTGAAAAACTATGAGGAACTAAAAATTGCTATGACCTCTACTCCTTTAATCCTTCAACCAGATTACTCCGAGCCCTTTAAACTGTACATTGACGCCTGTATGAAAGGTTTAGGAGCCACTCTACATCAAGAAATAATAGAAGAAGATAGACCAGTGGAGAAACCAGTAATCTTCATATCTAGACAGATCAAAGATACAGAAAAAATATATGGAGCCAGTCAGTTGGACTGCTTGGCTCTTGTATGGGCTTTAGGAAAGCTAAACTATTACTTAGAAGGCACCACTTTCCAAGCGATCACAGACCGTAATGCTGTAAGAACACTCATGAACATGAAAACTCCCAGCAGACATATGCACAGGTGACAAATTGCTATACAACAATAAAAAGGTCAAATGACTATAGTGCATAAAGCTGGAGCTCAACATCAGAATTCTGATAGTATAAGTAGGAATGCTTTGCCTAATGACTCTAGCAATCCAGAATATGACCCTGAGGATCAAGATATCTTTCCTATCTTGAACATCAATCTTTTTGCATTAAATGCTCCAATCATGGGTATCCACTTATGTGAATTGGATACTGCTTACTTCAATCTAGTTAAGGACAACTAATCCCCTGAAATCAAGCTGCTGATTACCATTATGGAATTTAAATCCCCAGAAGCAGCTCTGATAAATTGTTTAACTGCTTCATTACTTAAACCCTATAAAGCAGGAAGGTTTACCTTTTGGGATGGTATCCTTTACTACAGAAACCAAAATTCCAGTGTATTAGAACTAAGCAACAAAGAACATATACAACACATACTCCAGGAATGCCATGACAACTGTTCATCAGGGCATCTATCCACTGAAAGAACCTTGGATAAAGTAAAAAAAACTGCTTGGTGGATAGACTGAAAAGAAATAACTATCAAGTATGTTAATAGCTATGAGACTTGCCAAAAATCTAATAAAACTACTAGAAAAAAGTTTGGACTCCTACAGAAGATCTCTGAACCCATAAATAGATGGGGAATCATTAATATGGATTTTGTAACTGGCCTCCCCCCCGGATGTACTCATCCATATAACTCTGTCCTGGTTATAGTTGAAAGATACTCTAAGAAGGAAAAATTATTACCTAACCACAAAGAAGATAGTGCTATGGATGTAGCTCTACTATTTTGGAATAGGATCATAGCTGATGTTGGTATACCCAAGATTATAATCATTGACAGAGACCCCGAATTCACCTCTGAGTTTTGGAGGAATCTAAAAGATATACTGAGTACTACTCTAGCATGTTCTACAGCATACCATCCCCAAACTGATGGATTAGCTGAAAGAATGATACAGACCCTAGAAGATATTTTAAGAAGGTTCTGTAGCTTTGGTCTAGAATACAAAAACTCAGATGGTTATTGCAATGATTGGGTAAGCCTACTCCCAGCTTTAGAGATGGCATATAACAGCAGTCAACATTCTACTACCAAAGAAGCCCCTTACATACTAGAAAGAGGATGGATTCCAAAACTCCCAAGGAATAAATTAAACTATAACTTAGCCACCATTCATCCAGCATCTGTTAAATTTAAGAAAATGATAGATCTAGAAAATAATCATGCTTGAAAGTGTGTAGAAGAAGAAGTAGAACACAACAAACAAATATGGGATAAATCACATAGTGAACCTTATTTTAAAATGGGAGATCAGATCTTGATATTTACTACCAACTTCAACAATCTAGCAGTTAACAGAAAGCTGAAACCAGCCTTTGTAGGACCATTCGTTATCAAAAAGATGCATGGCAAAAATGCTGTCAAAGTAATCTTGAGTGAAGAATTATCAAGAAAAAACCCAGTATTTCCTGTTAGCCTAGTAAAACGCTTTCAACAAAGAAAAGTTAGCAACCTCCCTCCAGCAATAATCCCAATAGAAACTGAACCTGTGAAAGAAAAAGGGAAAGTCAGCAGAACATTGAGAGAAAAGAAAGAGATATTGCAAGGAAAAGATGTTAGACTATACTTAGTAAGATACAAAGGAGAATCTGCAGACAAAGATGAATTGTTACAAGAGAATAATATACCTGATGGACCAATACATCTTAGAAACTCCAGCGCCAGCAAAAGGAACTGAAACACACATGGAATTAATTGTTTTCCCAAAATTCTCCAGATCATTTTTCAGATATGACCACATCTTGGAGTGGGGGAATGCCAGCTTGCTACTTTTGCACAGAAAGTTGCAAAAGTAACCAAAATAAAATAATAATAATAATAATAATAAAATTAACCTAAGAAGGAGTAAGAAAACCATAAATATTATTAAAAAAATAGATTCTCCACCTCAAAGTAGGTAGGGTCACTCACTGACCCCACCTGTGAAATCCAACTCCTTATATTTTTGAATAATTAAGGAAAGGCAGACCACAATACCGTGGAACAACTATTGAAATTTTTGGCCAATTGAATATTTCACATTTATAGTCATGTATAGGTTTCACACCTAAAATTCTGTCAGAATTGAGGTGTTTTTCATATTTTAGAAGTTAAAGACAGAAATGTGTTCTGTCACAATTACCGCACACAGCCGCGGCAGCCAATGCACCAGCGCGTGGCTGAGCTACAGCTCTGTCACTCTGTCAAAGTGGTTTATGCAGCCCTGTACCTCTGACAAGTACGCAGCTGCGGGACTACGGGTTGAAAAAGTGACAGGCAGCCTGAGAAACCTACGTACCGTGTAAACATGCCCCAACCTACGAGGGAAAATTATAAATATGTAATAAATGTTCCAGTGGATAGTAGATAGTCTTAAAATACATAACATTATATAAAAATACCTAAATAACCTTTATTAAATAATATATTTATTATGCATTCTATCAACTCTGGTAGCTAAAGGATAGATAGGGTCTTGGCATCCAGGAGGCTGACAAACCTATCCTACAGATCAGGATGACCAGAGAGAAAAATGTTGACTTAATCATCTTTATTGTATATCATACTGAGCCATGTGATGCCTAATAGGATCCTTGCAACCAAGAGGCTCCAGAGAGATCTGAGGTGGCCTGGTTAAATCTTGATTACTGACCAGGATCAAGCTCTTGTGATGGTGTGGAACAAATTGTTGATTGGAGCACAGAATTTGAATATTCAAGCTAATTTTCTCTGGATTTATGGGTATCCTGGGTGAAAGGTTTTAGGGAGCCAAGAGAAACAAACTAGTGGGTTTTTATGATCAAGATTTTGGAATTTTAATCCGCTCTAAATCAGCTCTTGGGCAATAAACTCAAAGTAAGAGATCTGAAGAACTTCTTGAGCTCATTGAAAAG
Organism: Puccinia polysora; assembly: GCA_025617555.3. Classification (NCBI taxonomy): domain Eukaryota; kingdom Fungi; phylum Basidiomycota; class Pucciniomycetes; order Pucciniales; family Pucciniaceae; genus Puccinia; species Puccinia polysora. The sequence goes on from CM062625.1 coordinate 29,076,789, forward strand.
CTTTTGTCACTATTGCCAAAAAACATTGCAACTCAAGTACTCCTATAATCATGCAATCCAGGCACCTTGTTGAAAAAACATCTAGGATTGAAAGAATATAAATGTATATTTATAGTGAGTAGGAACAAATAAGGTTAAAAAAAGTGGGAACCCTTTAGCATTTATATTCCAAAATCAACTTATAGTAACAGAGTAAGAAACAGGCGCAAAAAGGGCAGATTAAGAGAAATTATACAATGGCTCTTACCTAAGAGCAAAGGTGTTCAAGGAAAGAGGAAATTACAAGATGAAGGACAGAAAAATGAAATGGAAATAAAATCAAACAAAAAAGTACGTTTGGAAATGCTGAAACATGTGGAGGTTATGAACCTTGAGAGGGATAGTGAGTTTGAGTGAGTGAGGGCTTGGTGCTTCTTGGTTGTGCTTTTCAGTTTGCTACTTGTCCAGAGAAACCTGTCAAAGTACATAAAATCAAATGAAAATCAAAATAAATTATAAGCTAAAAGAAGGAGTGGGAAATACCATAATAGTAATAAAAAGTTGGATTCCCGGGCCCAAAAAAGATAGGTTCACTCACTGACCCCATAATAAAATCCAAACTCATTATATTTTTAAATAAATCAATAAGGAAATGGGCAAAAATCACAACACCACTACAAGTGACTTTGTTGCGAAATTGACATTTCACGTGTGATTTCACATGTAGGTTTCACAACAAAAATGGTTTCATAATTTGAGTTTTGTGTTTAGTTTAGGTTTTTTTGCCAGATTTGTGTTTTTTCACAATTCTTGCGCGCAGCCATGCATTCATAAAATGCAGGCTTTCAAGATTGTGCGGGTCAAACCAGCCAGGCCAATTCTATAAACAAGGTACCACAGGAAACAGATAAAACCCTTATTCATTTGAAATTCATATTTGATAAGTTGAAAGATGGATAGGGGAAAGTTTGAAACATCCAAAAAATGAATAAAAACATATAAAAGTCAGTCATAAAGTAGACAACTTGAAAAAAACAATAATAGAGGTTTTCACAAAAATGACACTAAAAAATGTTCATGGACAACAAAAATCCCAAAAGAGTTCAAATTAGGAAAATTCAAAATTACGAAAGTGATCAAAAGATGACAAAGAATCTAGTAATGTCTGCCTCTCATCAAATTCTTCAAATAAATACAGTACAAAGTAAGATATATTTCAAAATTTCAGAAATAAAAAATTATTAAAAAATACAATTCTTGACATAAATTTCAAAGATAAATACTTCACAGACAGGTGAATATGAGTTACAGAACTAAGAATGCGTGCCAAACTAGTTCTGGCCAGCCTTCTAGCCATATCAAACAAGCACTACACTCTTTAATTTCCCTAGGAAGTTCCCTTCACCCCAAAAAGGTATATGTACAATACCTTTTTGGTTGTTTTAACCCTGTAAATTATAATTATCAATCGAGCCCTTCTGCCATCCGTCATCAGTTGCTTATGATAGATAAGGAAGTTATCAATTCCCTTAGTCTGATAGCTTTAAAATTAATTTTAACACACTTATCATTCCCTTAAAGAAAATTGGCAAAAATACCCCAACGTTTGATCTGAGACCCTTTAAATTGTGAATTCCTGCAGAGCCCTTGTGAGAAAATTCTTAAATTATATTTAATTTCACCCTGCCTAGGCTTTCATTCTGTTAATTCCAGCCCCACCAACCGTTCCTTTGGTTGTTACCCCTTTTATCAATTCTTGAGGAACCCATTTCCCCAGTGTTTAATATGTTCCAGAGTGATCCCCTGAAGAGGGGTTGTTTAACTGTAAAGATTCCAAGTTTTGTATAATCTGTGGCCCCTCTGAAAAAAATTAGACAAAACTTCAACCAAAACATTTGAAACCTTTTGATTGCTCCCAATATTCTTAATTTCTTGGAGCTCTCACCAGGGGAAAAATGGAGACACATGCTAACATGTGCCTGCCTGTAATTTTGGTGTTTCTGAAAGAAATAACCCTGGTGTAAATGGAGATTAAGAAAACTATATCTCCAAAATAAAAAACATGAAAATCTTTTCACACCAACAGAAAATTCAGTTCTAACTGTGATACAATGCACATACATCCCACGTTTAACAGAGGAAATTAGCCTCAAATTTCAAGGCAATTAAATTGAAACTAATTACAAGGCAGATGACAAAAAATGAATAATAATTATGAAAAATGATAATTCTGGTTGTGCCCTTAACAAGGCCTTCAATTTCTTCTATCATGCCAAATAAATTTAACTGGTTTTTGAATTTATCCTGTTCTTTGGATTTAATTAACAACTGCTGAATCTTAGCATTTAGAAGACCAGATGGAGGCATAAATGGAATTCTTAAATTGATACTTTAAGATGACTTCAAAATTTTTGATTGATAATTATTTTTGGAACCTATCAATCATGAAAGGGTATTGTTAAATTCACAACTCCAGTTGTGTGGGAGTCCTGTAGGGCTCTAGATGGCTAAAATGAGCCGTGGGGACCCATAGACGACTACAAAGGGCCGTTACAAACACGTGTGACCCCTGGGGGGTTGTATAAAAGATTTTTAACCCCACAAACAGCAATTTTGAGCCGTGTACCCACGTACACGGATCAAATTGGCTGTTTTTGGGGGGTGCGCAACCCCCTGGAAGTTGTGCCAGAATTTTGGGCACCCCTTTTGTTCCCTCAACTCAAATTTGGGATCAACGTTTACAATCTGGGACAGTTGGACCACAGCTAGCAATACCAAAGCAAAATTAAAGTGAAACCAAAGGGAAAGTAAAGTGAAAATTTAAATCATATAAAAATCTACAAACAATTTTTTCTCAACTCAAAAGTGAGCAAACATTTTTTGTTCAATTGAAAGTTGGATTGAATAATGAAGTAAACCATTTCATTTTTTTGAATGGGAAAAATGGAAAGCCCTCCTTCTTCTGACATGGCCTACATTGATAGTGTCATCAACAAAGCGTTGGAAAAAGAAAAAAAGGTTTTGGCTAATGAAAAATTCAAAGCCCCAATTGCATACTCATCAAGGGTAACAATTGAGGAAAAAAATGTTTCACAGTGGGATGCAACCTCTTGTTGTGAGTAACATTTGATGTTATTGAGGTTTTTGCTGGATTTAATTTGATTTAAAATAATGGGGTGCATTGAACTGAAACTATGAATTAACCAATGAATGTTTACTAGACCCACTTGACCCACCTCCTGTGAGAACCTTTCCTACTAGGGAAGAGGCCCAAAACTATTGTCAAACATGGGCTATGAAGCATGGTTATGCTGTGGTAAACCAAACCTGTTGTATAGCCATCAGACTCATTTTGTCTTATTAATTATTATTCTAATATCAAATTAAAGTCAAGGAAATACTAAATAAATTCCAAAACCCTCATAAACTATACTCTAAACTCAAACCAACCTGAAAATCCAAATCAATCACCAGATAAACCCCTTCAACCATATCAACACCTGTCACAAAAAAAACAACCCAAAACCTGGCACAGACTGGATTATGTCACATGGATTAATGAAAAGTCTTAATTGAATATATAATCAAAAGATTATGCTCAAAATAACCACACAACAAAACAACATACCCCATACCAGCAGGACTTAAACCATATTAGTACCAATGTTACACTACAACCAGTACTATGAAAGCAAGTTACACTACTTTTCTCAAACTTTCACCACCAGATAAGCCCTCAGAAGAGTCCTCTCAACACTCTGATACTCAGTTTGCCACCATTCCAACCATTAAACACACACACATGCACCAACAGAAGTAGGGGATCATGCAGCCAAGTATATCTCAATTCTCACCAACCAGCAACAACAACTCAGTACACATGACTTTTCTGGACCTTTCACCACAATATAAGCCCTCTCAAGCGTCCTCTCAAGCACTCTGATACCCAGTTTGCCACCATTCCAACCATACATCACACATACATGCACCAACAGAAGTAGGGGCTCATGCAGCCAAGTATATCTCAATTCTCACCAACCAGCAATAACAACTCAGTGCACATGACTTTTATGGGAGTTTCACCACCAGATAAGAGCTCTGGAGCGTCCTCTCAAGCAATCTGATACTCAGTTTGCCACCATATCAACCATACAACCCCTGCAAGCCACAATCTCAAGTCACCCAAGGGGACATGCGGTAAAACAGCATACCTCATATCTCCACAACTAATTACATTGAAACAGCATTCAGGTAGTTCCTGCAACATTTTATACATGATAAGGTCTCAGAAGCTTCCTAAGAAACACCCAGCACATGCACTTCCACCACCAAAACCATGAAGGTAACACCATTCAAGCTACCAAAAAGGGCTTGCTGCTGCCAAGCATGTTTCATGCTTTTCCCAACCAGAAAAATTAACTCAAGCTGCCGGCAACTTCTGCATCATTTTTTATACAAGATAAGCACTCAGAAGCGTCCAGATCACACCATTTTTATCTCTTATCTCATATCTTAACCTGACTCTCAAAGATTGAACTAAAAAATACAGTTATCTCTCAGTCTGATTTACACTTTTTCTCACCAGAATGATTTTTCTCATTAAACTGTACCCTCCTGTGCTTCAAAAGTGCAGAGAGAGGCTCAGAACCGCACTCAAAGGAGCCCTGAGCATCACCTGAGCAAGTATTGTCCATTTAAGGAGGGATCTTTTGCCCTAACCAAGTTGTATGGTATGGCATCAGCCCCCAGAGTATGACCTCAGCCCCGCCCATGATGTATAACCCCTAAGATCTGTGGCCTTTGCCTGATCAGTAAAAGCTTTTTAGTGAACCTGAATCAAGTCAAAAGGAATCAAACACAAAATTATTGTTGATAAATTGACCAAAATCCTGGTGTTTTTGAAGAAGGGTTCTTGAGAAAAGGCCTGTTATTCAGCACCTATTTTTAAGAGGGAAAACCCCTTATTTTTGATTAGTAAAATTCATAAAAGAGGAAGAGCACAACAGAACAACCATTTGGGTCCTCCTACTGGTTAAACACCTTTTAGTCAACCCTTAAATCCTTTAATTGGAATTGGAAAAATAGTCAGAAAAAGTCAAAAATCCTTGATTATTAATTGGTGGAAGCTTGCCAATAATACAATCCAACCTGGAATAGTCTTGCAATTCCTAAAAATTACTACTAATAATTAATCTAGGTCTGATAAGAGACCTATTTTAAGTCTCAAAGAAACCAGCCACTAATTTAAAAGAATTATTTTGCAGACTTATTTTAGTTCAGAAGGGCAGGCAATTCAAAACCACCTTAGCTTACCTCTATCTATTCAAGAGTAGTAGTAAACTGAATTCCCCTTCTAGTGACTGCAAGCAAGCTATTTGCTAAATAATCCCATTATCCCTTGGAGTCTCTACAACACTCCGATGATTTTTAACTCAAAGAAAGGTAAATATGTGCATTTGGCCTGTGATTGCCATGGTTCCTATTCAGGAAAACTTTGTACCAAAAAATCTAGAAAAACTCACACGAGGAAGGTTGGATGCAAGTTTTAAATTCATGGAAGTTGCACAAAGGCAAAATCTGTGTGGAAACTCTCCTACAAAGAAACCCAACATAACCATCAACCATCTGATCATCCCTCTGTGCATCCTCAACTGAGGAGAATCTTGGGGTGGCCCTAGAAAATCTGATAGAAGGAATGAATGATGGGATCAATATATTGCAAGTTAAGAGGAAATTGAGAAATATTGATGGAGGGCATTATGCTGATGACCAAACAATCTATAACACTAAGCAGAAGGTAAGGCTTGCAGAACTCAAGGGGAAAAGTGTTATGGAGGTACTCTATGAACAGCTTGAAGAAAAAAGTTGGATTCACCGTTCAAAGTCCAGTGGAGAGGGTCACTTGGAGGCCCTGTACTTAGCACATCCTGAGGCAGTAAAGCTTTCAAAAAAATTCCATTATATTTCTATGTTGGATTATACTTATAAGAAAAATAAGTACAAAACCCCACTATTTAATGTTTTAAGGATCACAGCCAATGGGAAAACTTTCACAAATGCTCTTGTTTTCATAACAAAAGAAAAATTTGAGTTCTACAGTTGGTCTGTAAATGCATTAAAAGAGTTGGCTTATGATCCTGAGAGACTTCAAAAATTCTTTGTGACTGACTGTGAAAAAGATCTGATTTTTGCTATTGAATCTAGTTTCCTAGAGTCATCAAGACAATGTTTCACTTGGGGCTTGTCTAAAAACACATGGTCTCTAAAGCGCGTTTGGGCGCTGAGCCAAGTTATTCAAAAATTTTCTAAAGCACGCATGGCGCTTAGAAAATTCAACTTGGCGCCTGGTAAAGCCTTCTTGGCGCCTGGCCAAATTGGTCTGGCGCCTTGCCATGTTTATCTTGGCGCCAATCAAAGGTGGTCACATTGAACCGCCAATTTCATGATCATACTTAAAAAAAAAATGGCTCAAAGTCGGGGGGAGGGAGGCTGGTTGATTTTGGTGCAACCAGCTTTGATTGGCATCTAGGGGAGCTTGATTAGGCGCCAAGATTTAACCCCCAATAGCACAACCTAATCAAGCTACCTTAGCGCCAATCCAAGTCCCGCTAGGCGCATGCCAAGTCAAACTTGGACAGGCGCCCAGACGCACTTTACACACCATACAAACAAACTGTAAAGTGGGTTTTGTTAATGAATTTGAAGGATGGAAAAGCTTTATGAATCTGTGTGCAAAGTATGGGGCCTCAAAGAGCAAGGAGGAGGCAGAGGTCAATGATGCAGAACTCAGAGTAGGTCTAAATCACTGCTTCTTATTCTCCCTAGTTTTGTGTTCTGACCTTTTGACTTGTATAATGTTTCTTGAAAGACTATGAGTATGTACTCAAGTATATGGAAAATCCCATTTTAAATATCAAAGAGATATTTGTAACAGTGTGGAATTGTATAAACCCAGATTTTGGAAACAAAACAACATTTTTGGTTGAAGGGGCCCATGCAACTCTCAAACAATTCCTTCCAAACTCTTTGGGAAACATGTTGGATGTTTGGAAAAGCCTTGACGGAAAATTTTCTAATCAAATTAAATCTGTTCATGCGTCACTTCATAACTCTTGAATTAAGTTAGGGACAGTTCTTCCACCTGAACTTTTACCATTGGGTTACAAATTTTCTTTAGAGGCAATTCAGCTTATCAGGGAACAGTTTGAGAATTTCAAACATGATCCTGATGGCAAAGTGTGCACCAAGTCATATTCCAAGACTATGGGTTTGCCCTGTTCCCACAAAATAGGTGAATGTCTAGCATTCAGAGGATCCATGGTACCCAAGTATGATCATCCTCAGTGGAGGTTGGACTATTACCCTTGCAGTTCTAGTTCTGTGAGTTGGTTTAAGTTGGATTGTTCAAAGCACTATGTGATTAATGCTTTTTGATTAATGATTCCTAATTCACTAATGGTTGATCATTTGAGATTTTTCAAGTGCAATGTTGATTAAATGCTTAGCATTCCTCAGTTACATGAAAAAGTGAATACAATGATCTTGGAATCTCCAGATCATGAGCAAAGTGGCCTATTGAATTATATCATTTGGAAGGTTAAAAAATATCAATAAAAGCCAAGACTTCAACCTCAAGTATTACAATCAAGTAGGGGCCAGCCAAAATTGAAAGATACGCTGTGATAACCATCTTGGTTTGAGCATGTTGAAAAACAACTCAAGGGGGAAAAAAGGACTAGATGGTCTCCAAATAAGAAAAGACAAAATATTTTAAATATTTAATTTTGGGATATGTTCATTTTTTTGGTTTAATGAACTTAGTTACTAACTAATGATGAATTGTTAGTCAAAGTTGGCAGAATCTGAATCTTAATTTCATAGTTCAGAGGAAGAGACTGATAGTGAATTAGGATCAATTAATTTGGAATCAGAATCCTCCGCAGAGGAAGACAAAGTGCAGAAAAGCTCAACCAGAAGCTCATCTTTGGTGAGTATTCATTTCATTTATCTGATTATAAAAATGAATACTAAGTAAGTTTTGATGATAGGAACCAAACATAAAATACCTCAATCAAATACCCAAGAAATTCCATAAGTTCTTGGGTGAGGTTTGGGATCCAATTGGAGATGGGAATCGCGGATTTTGAGTCATTGCTAAATCTTTTGCTTATGAAGAACATGGTTGGTTAAAATTGAGAAAATAAATGATACAAAAATTGGAGAAACGTAAAGCATGCTACATTCAGATGCTTGGTTGTGAAAAGGAGGTTGAAAAGATTAAACAAAGAATTGATGTTGAAGAAATCAATGAAAGGATTCCCTACTCAAAATGGCTGGCTAAAGTAGATATGGGTCAAATCATAGCAGTTACATATTCCAGACCTATATGTTTCATTTCATTTGATTCATAGAATACTTATACTCCAATGAAAAATGGTGTTACTGATCAATCAGATCCAATGTTAATTTCCTTTGTAAACAATTACCACTGGGTTCCATTAGTACTTGAGGGAGAAATGATTCCAATCCTGCCCATTGTAGCAAGACCACGTTCCTTGATTTCTAAAAAAGCCTCTGGTTGGGTTGATCATCTCAAAGATCAAATGAAAACGTATTCCAGATTATAAAGATTATAGAATTTGACTTAATTTCATGATTGGACGGCTCATTTGAGCCATGTGGCATGGGTACATGGCTACACCTGAGCTTTACAGACCCCACCCAATTTCAGTGTGGTCAGGCTGTAATCAACACAGCCCTAAGCTGCTGTGTTGTTGATGCACAACTAAATTTGAGCCATGTAGAGCCCCACACAGCTCATATGTAGTCGTGTTTCCTTGCCAAATGGTCAGCCTGAGTACATTCAAGCCATGTGGTTCTCTACACGGCTCAAATTTAGTCATGTAGCCATGCCACACAGCTACAAGTCTGGTGGGTGAAAAAAAATAAATTAAAAAATTAAAAAAAAATTAAGGGTACATAAAAACAAAAATAAAATAAATAAAAATACAAAAAAAAAAATAAATCAACCAAAAGATCAAAAAAAGTTAAATTTTGGTTGTAAAAAAAGCAAAAAAATAAGAAATAATATAAAAATAAGTAAAAACAATAATAAAAAAAACAATAAAAACTGAAGACAACCAACTGGTTGTCTTCAGATACAAGTGAAAAATTCAAGTTCAACTTGACTAGCCCTAAAGTAAAAGGGCCAAAAAATGCAAGAATTCTTTTGACCAGCCCTAAATTAAAAACTCCAAAAAAAAATTTCAACTTGTGTTAAGCTGAAATCAATTGCAAGCTTAACAAAAGTTAAGCTTTTGATGGGATCAGCCAAACACAAGTTGAACTGAATTACCATTAAAATCTCATTCAAAACACTCATAATAATGATGTTAACTCAAAACACCCAACATAATGAAGTTCAAAATGTCATAATACTTTATTAATACAATTAAAATATCAGCATGTTAGACCAAACCCAAATGATTAAATTAATATACAAGTTTGAATAAAACTCAAGTTTATATTTGAGGTGATCAACCCAAAAAGCTTCTTTTTTAGAGATCATGGAATGTGGTTTGGAAAATTTGAATGGGATTGGAATCACATCTCCCTTGTGTACAAGCTGCACCCAATGGTTATTGTTCACAAAGAAAATGAACATAGGATCTGATTTTTCTATGAAACCCATTTTTATAGGATTAAAATAAAAAAATTATTAAAATGAAAGGAAAAATATTGGTCTTCCATAATTATCAGCTATTATTTGACCCATGTCAAGCTTTGAAAGCCATTGGAACAAGGGAATCATTTCATTGATGTCATTGAAATCAAGTCTTTGTTCTATCTTTTCAACATATTCACTGGCACCAAGGATCTTAGAATAAAAATCCTTATTTTTCCTCAATGTTTCCATCATTTCTTTCCAAACTCAAAACCATCAAACCTCATCATACCCATGTGATTTAGAAATGACTATAAAACCCCAATTTCCATCACCAAATGGGTCTGAAACCTTCCCCATGAACTCATGTAAGTTTTCAGGTATTTCATTGGGGTAATTTACTTCCTAAAATCAAAAATCAGTCAGCCAAAATTCTAATCTTTTTAAAGGAATCACAAGTCACCAAAGATGAGCTACTGCTTGACTCCTCCATTGCGTCTACTTCATCCTTTGAAAAGGAATCCAATTCCAACGCCACCAAACCCAATAAAATTTCAGTCTCTTCCACTGAACTATGAAATTCAGATGAATAGCCTGTCTTGAACTGTAAACATTTCTCAATCAGTTCATTAAGCAAAAACAATGAACCTTCCACAAAATAAAAGACTTAAAATCATTTGTCTTATGTTCTTTGGTTCCCTTCTACTTCTCTTTTCCTGCGAAAGTTCCTTTTCAATGTGTTCAAATTGAGAAGGATCTTGCTTGGTATCTGTCAATTTTGGATATCATCTGCTTGATTGCAAGACTTTAGGTTCAAGTCTTGGCTTTGATTGATAATTGGCCATCTCCTTCATCAAGTGCTTCAACAGCCCGCAATAATCTTGATCAGGATGACTCAAGATGATTTCATTGAGCTTCTCATGTAATTGAGACATCCTGATCAAGATTAACAAATCAAAATCAACAAATTGAAAAGGATCCAATATTAGTCAAGTAGGAGTTATCATTTTATTCAATTAGGAATCATCATTCAAAAATCATTAATCAAAAATGGTTACTCACAAATTGATTAGAACAATCCAACGTAAACCAATTTAAAGAACTAGAAATGCAAGGGTCATGTAAGCTCTCTAATACAATGAGACTTGAAGTAATTTAGCTACAGAGAGTGATAGAATATACTGGAATAATAATAATAGTAGTATTCCAATGATAAACACTTAAAAATCTCAAATAATAAATATGTTAAGAGTTGGTGCAAGGTTTATTTTGTTTGGTTAAAAGGGTTTTCAATTTTTTATAAAAAGAGGGGCCACAGTATTAGACTATGGGGATCTTTATAGACAGACAGCCTCTCTTCAAGGGGCCTCCTTAGGCAGTTTAAGAACCTTGGAATTAATGATGGGTGCCTTATAAGGACTTATTGACTGATTTTTCCGGGCAAAACAGCACAATGGCCATGGAAGAAAGGGAAACACTTAATCAGAGTTCTTCACCACAAAAATCCTGCAAAGATAGGAAGGGTTTCAGAGCAGATGGGGTGGATTTGCTTGACTAACTTCAATGGGTTGATTAGTTTTTGAGAAATAAATAATCCTACTACAGAAGAGGTCATAAACCACTTGCTTATCTCTTTATAATCACCTTAATAAAAATGAAATGGGGTATCATTGATAGTAATAATTCCTTGTGAACTTTTGGGGAATAACAGATCCAAAGAGGTCTGTATAAGTACCTTTTGGGGTGATTTTGATCTTCTCAGGGCACGTAGAGAAGATTCTTCTCATGAGCTGAGGCTAGAAATTTGGTCAGGGAAGTTTCAGCACTTCCGCTTGGTGCTGTAAATCAGCTGTCCATAGATCTGCTGGTTTTATGGACTATTTCAACCACAGGATTTGATAATATGCTAATGGCGTAATTTGATCATTCTGAAGTTATCCTCTATTTGTATTGATGATATTGGTTTAAATTAGACAGATGTGAATTTTCATTGACCTTCCATCATTTGCTGATCACGTAGGTAATCTTTAATAACTTTTACATCAAATCCTTGAAGTGTTCTGTGGTCTTCAAAGATCAGGATCATGGTTTTATGTGGTAATCCTCAATATTTGATTTATTATGAAACATACTTTAAAATTGTTTTCTTATTAATTTTATTTAAGTTTTAAAGTTCTTAGACTTTTGGTGATGCATATGTAGCTTTATTAAATATACAAGATAATCCTGACTAGGTTGTAGCTCCTATGAGCGGTACCTGTTTGCTAGATTAGTAACTAATCCTGACGCGGGTATCAGTCCATTCAGATGCGTGCGGGGTAGGATAAGCTGCGTGCATGGCAGAATTGGCTGCGCGCGGGACTTCAGTACGCGGGATTTTGAGGCTACTGGTATGTAAGGGTTATGTAAGGCTGCGGGACTGCGCGCGGGAATTGTGACAGAACACATTTCCGCATGTAACTCCTAAAATATACAGAAGACCTCAATTCTGACTGAAATTTAAGTGTGAAACCTATATGTGACAATGTGTGTGAAATATTAAATGGGCCCAAAAGTCCCATAGTGATTCCGTGGTATTTTAGTCTTCTTTTTCTTTAATTATTAAAAATGTAAGGAGTTGGATTTCAAGGGCGGGGTCAGTGAGTGACCCTACCTAATTTTGGGTGGAAAATTCATTTCTTCAATAATATTTATATATTCCCTAATCCTTCAAAAGTTAAATTTAATATTGTTATTTACTTGTTTTTATTTTATATTTCTGTTACTTTGACAGGTTGCTCTGTACATAGTAGCAAGCTGACATTCCCCCACTCCAAGATATGGCTATATCTGAAAAAAATTGGGTCTAATGTCTTCTGATTGCTCTGTCATTCCTCAGGTGTATGGGTACATCCAGGATAATGTGCTCAGGCAACCATTTATCCTTATCAGATGGCTCTCCTTTGTACCTGACCAGGTAGATTCCAACATCCTTTGCATTGATCCTGTTTTTCTAGTCCTTAAGGATCTTGCTAACCCTTCCTCTGTCATTCTCAGGATTGCCTTCAACAGGTATTCCTGGTGAAGTAGATTGTTCCCCCCTCCTAGGATGGTAGTGTCCAATTAGAATTACTGGGAAGACTGGGTTTTTCCTGGAAATTTCATCACTAAGGATAACTTCTACGGCATTCTTACCCTGAAGATTCTTAATAGCAAAAGGACCAACAAAAGCAGGTCTAAGCTTTCTGTTACCAGCTAAGTTAGTAAATTTTGTGGTAAAAACTAAGAATTTATCACTAATTTTGAAATCAGTTTCTCTATGGGTTTGTACCATTTTTTTTGGTTATAATCAAAAGCCTCCTGAACACAATTAACAGCATGTTTGTTAGTTATATCCATCATGTTCTTGAAATCAAGTGATTTTGCATGAATATCTGTGAGCTGTTGATTGAGGTTAGATTGGGTTAACTTAGGGATCCAACCTCTTTCTAGGATGCAGGGTGCTTCTTTAGTGGTGGAATGTTTGCTAATATTGTAAGCCATTTCCAGTGCTGGTAGAAGGCTAACCCAATCATGGCAGTAAACATCAGAATTCTTGTATTCTATACCAAAAAAGCAGAACCTTCTTAGCATATCTTCTAAGTTCTGAATCATCCTTTCAGCTAGCCCATCTTTCTGGGGGTGATAAGCAGGGGAAAAGGCTAATGTGGTGCCTAAAATTTCATGGAGGTTCCTTCAAAATTCAGAGGTGAACTTTGGGTCTCTATCACCAATAATGATTTCAGGAACTCCTGAATCAGCTATAAGTTTATTCAAAAATAGCAATGCTACTTCCATAGCAGTATCCTCCTTATCGTTAGGTAGAAACTTTTCTTTCTTGGATAACCTATCTACTATGACTAGGACTGAGTTTTAGGAATAGGCTCCTCCTGGGTGTAATCCAGTCACAAAATCCATATTAATGATTTCCCTTCTTTTCATTGTTTCATTCATCTTCTGGAGGAGACCAAACCTCTTTGCAGTGGTTCAATTTTACTTCTGGCAAGTCTCACAACTAGAGACATACTGGATTGTGGAGTATCTCTAATTGATCCACAAAGCAGTTTGTTTAACCTTATCTAGGGTTTTATCAGTAGATAAATGACCAGATGAACAGTTTTCATGAAACTCAGATAGGATTTGTTGGATATTTTCCTTTTTGGTTAGGACTATGACACTTGAATGTTGATGTCTGTAATATACTAGACCATCTCATATGGTGAACCTTTCTGCTTTGTAAGGCTTCAGAAGAGTTTCAGGTAAACTGTTGATTAGTTCAGATGCTGGTGAACAGCTTTCCATCATGGTACTTAGAGTCTTCATATTAGATCTGAAAGCTTCTTTGATGGAGTTGAACAGGGACTCATCCAGTTCACAAATATGGATTCCTAGGATAGGTAATTCAATATCAAGCATGTTGATGTTTAGTATAGGAAATATATCATTTTCCTCTGTATCATAAGCAGGATTACTTGGATCACTAGGTAGAGCATTCCTGCTTAAGCTTTCAGAATTCTGGTGTTTAGCTCCAGCCTGGTGAACTATAGTCATTTGGCCTCTATACTTTTTTATGGCTATCTTCCACCTTAACATGTGCCTGCTGGGAGTTTTCATATTCATCAGAGTTCTGAAAGCATTGCATTCAGTAATTACTGTAAACTTAGTTCCTTCTAAGTAATAGTGGAGTTTCTCCAAATCCCAAACTAGAGCAAGACATTCCATTTGGCTTGCACCACACCTTTTCTGATTATCTTTAACTTGTCTGGATATAAAGAGTATAGGTTTTTCCACTGGTTTGTCATTTTCTATTACCTCTTTGCGTAAAGCAGCTCCTAATCCTTCCATCCTAGCATCTATATAGAGCTTGAAAGGTTTGGTATAATCAGGTTTGGTTAATACTGGAGCGGTGGTCATAGCTACTTTGAGATCCTCATAATTTTTAAGCCTTTCATGCTTCATTTCAAACAAAGTGTTGTTGTTGCAAATTTCATACAGACACTGTGTGAGAAGGGCAAATTTGGGTAGGTACTTCATGTAGTAGCTGAAAAAGCTAACAAAAGATAAAAGTTCAGTTCTATTCTGGGGCATGGGCCTATTCATCACAGCTGCTATCTTGCCTTGGTCAACATTCAAGGTTAGTTCAGAAACAAAGTGTCCTAAGGCTTTGAGTTCTGCATAACCAAAGTTGCACTTCTTCATTGATACTTTTGATCCTACAGCTGAGATAGTTTTGAGGACTACCCTTACTTTATCCATGTGGGTTTCCCATTTGTCAGAGTAAATGATAACATCATCAATGTAAACCATCAGTCATCCTTGCCTAATGCATGATCCTAAGACCGTGTCCATCATTACTTGGAAGTGAGAAAGAGAATTCTTGATACCAAAAGGCATCCTAAGATACTCATAAATTCCTTAATGACAGAGAAATCCTCAAGAATTTATGGCTATCAGGGCTGATAGGTATTTTGTGGAAACCTTTCAGCATGTCCATTGTAGTGATAAACTTAGCCTTTGAAAGCTTGTGTAAAGCATGCTCAATCCTTGGGATAGGATAATAGTCAGCTTGGGTTTAGTTATTGAGGATTCTGAATTCTCCAACCATTCTTGACTTATCATTATGACAGGCTATAATTACTGGAGTATTAATATCCACATGTTAATTTTGCCCTAATTTCCTTAAGACCTGTAGGTCAATTAACTCTTGGATATGCATTTCCAGAGCAGCTCTAGATTTTGGACTGGAAGTGTAAGCAGTTCTTCTGAGATTTGGTGGGTAAGGATGCTTAATGGTCAAAGTTAGAATCATATCATGTCCTTTGATATTACCAATGGGGTGGTCTTTGGTACAGAAGGCATTCTGATTTTCAAAGCAAACTTTCAGGATGTCCCATCTTTCTTCTTCATTGAGCAGGGAACTAAAAGCTGCTTGAGAGAAGTATTCTTGGTTAAAACTCTTCAAGTATTTCTCATAGGTTGAATCAGAAGTTAGACCATTTACATGGCATATTTGGAACTTCTTGTTCCAGTCTCCTCCTATAGTAAAGTATCTAACCTTACTTTGGAATACATCTATACCATACAAAAAGAGAGAATCATTTTGCAGGATTAAATAATCACATAATACATTTTGAAGCAAACAAATTCAATGTTCAGTTTGAGTGATCCTTTAGAGTGAGGAAGTATGATATCAGAAGGACATACTCCAATAGCATTTAGGGAAGATTTAAAACTGCTAGAATTAGCCTGGGGTAATGGTAAAAAATTGTTTCTCCAATTTGGATCTTGATTTTCCAGATAAGTAGAAATTACACAAGAGAAAAAAGCTCCTCCTTCTAAGAGGAACTTCACAGGGGAATTTCTGATTAAACCAGTAGCATAGCATTTTTTTCCAGAGGTTTAACCTTTACCGGAAGAAGGTTTGAGGTTCAAGGTTTTGGCTTCAGAGATGTGGTAAATCTTCATATTTGAATTCCATTTTTGTGGTAGTTTGGAATCTTCATTGACAAGTTAATGTCCAAGGAAGATTCTTTACGTCCTTCAATGACATTAATAGGATTAGAGATCATTAGCTCACACTCAGAGGGGGATCCATCAGTGTCATCAAATTGGGGATTAGGAGCATTATCATATTCTTCTCCTTCAATAGGATTAATCCTTTTTCTAGGTTGAGGACAATCAGTTCTTACATGACCTGTCTGGTTGCAGTTCCAGCATAGATTTTAATTGGTTTCTGAAGTCTTCTTGACTTCCAAGCTAGTGGGATTAGGGGCAGACAAATTTTTAATCCTAACAGAATATTCCTCCTTACTCCTAGTATTCTGTTCTTTAATTTTATTAAACATTCTTTCAATACCATTCATATCAATGGTTTCTTCTAATAATCCTTTCAAGGTAGAAAGTTCAGACTTCATGGGCATTCTGCATCTAACACTGTGGTTGAGTATTCCAGGAAATAGGTTGAGAATTCTTTCATTAACTTCTTCTTTATCAGCATTGGGGTAAAAAAAATCCAACCTCATTTTCTGATCAAGAAAACATTTGCAAGTTTTTTCCTCGGATGGATCAAACTGGGAGGTTTCAAAAGTCTTTATCATCTTTCTTTTCCAAATCCTGGTACCAAATTGTTCTTTGATTAATTCTTTCCATTTGCTTCAGGACAAAGATCCAACTTCTTCCCTCTTTTTAATGAACCAATCATGTGCTTTACCCTCAAATAATCTGGGTAATCTTACCACAGCTATTGCATCGGGGAGTTCATAATAGGCAAGAGTGTAATCAATACACTTGATGAAACTGAAATGGTTATATTCTCCTTTTCCTTGGAACTTAGTCCATTCAGTAATGGGAGGATGAAACTTTAAAGCTTATTCTACTTCAGGTGTAGGACTAGGCCTAAAAGATTCATTCCTGGTTGTTCTGGACCTAGGGAGAATACTGGGAGTATGGGTGAATATAGTGGTTTTAGCTTCTTCCAATTTAATAAATGGAGGATGAGTAAAATTTATTTTAAGATCTCTAAGATCATTCTTGATCATACCTAGTTCTAAGTCAAGTTTGTTACTAAATAAGTCAATTTTGTTTATTACAGGAGTTGAAGGACTGGGACTTGTTTTCTCAACTTCTTCCTGGATGTAATCCATTGACTCAAGAATCTCTTCTTGGAGAGAAGATTGGTTATTTTCAATATGTTTTATCAGATTGAGTTCACTTAGCTTTATACTGTCTCTCATCTGTTGTAATTCAAAATCATTAATCCTAATCATTTTGAATTGGTTTTTGGTTACTCTGTCAATTTTAAGGCTTAATTTATCCAATTGCTCATATACTTTGTCAAAAAATTTGCTAATAATAGTAAAAATTGTGGGACACATTTATAGAAAAGATGTTTAGAGCTTCTACATCTAATTGTGGTACACCTTTTTCCATTTCTGGGCTAAGCAGATTATGCTATCCCAATCCTTTTGATTCCTTAACTTCTGATGAGCTGAGGACCTCTTCTTTTTGGGGTCCTTTCCCTTTCAGGAAGCTAACTTGTCCCAAGGATTCCAAATCTGCACATAACTTTCTAATTCTTTCCTTGGGATCAATCTTTGAAGAGATATCTGGGATCTCTTTGCCAGAGAAATATCTTTTTTCATACCTGGCTGATCCTCCTTGGTCTGAGCCAGTTTGAACTTTTCCCAATAAATAAAATGCTCTTTCACTAATATTTTGACTTGTTCCTCCTTGGTTGATTCCAGGTGGGGTGGCATAGGAGGACCCGTATCCACCTGGGATAACAAGTTGGGTGAGTGAGGACTCTCCAACATTGAGTTGGTCAAGTTGGCAGCGGCAGTCATTGTGGTTGTTGTCCATCGTGATGCTATGGTCATGGGTTTGAGTCCCCTCATCCTGTTTTCAACTGAAGCACTTAGGCATACCTGTTACTCCGGGCAGAGATCCATAGGATGGTGCTCTATTGGTTTCCCAGGTGTTGCCCCTATTTTGGTACATAGCACAAAAAAAATATATATATTATTGAGATATTGATATGGAAAAGGGCTTGTTCTGTCTGCGTGCCTCTTACTGTGAAAAATAGTAGTGATAGAAAGTTGCAAACCTAACCTTAATCCAAGAACAAGATCTACTTACTTGACTACTGGAGGACAGAGGCTATTGACTTTATTCATTCAACAATATCAACTAATTCTCATTCTCATTACGCCGTGTCTACCTCTCTTGTCCTCCAGGTAAGCTCATCATCCATTATCTCAATAATCTTGGGATATAATCATTCCTTCTCATGTTTGTTCTCTTCAATTCCCTTTGCACTCTTGTTTTTGCACTCTTTTTTCCTTCAATCTCCAGGTTTCATCATCAAAATTTTCTCCCTTCCACATGCACTTCTTCAACTCACCTTGTTGATTTTTTAAAAGGTCAGAACTGACTTGCATTGCCTTCATTCATTCAAAAATATCAATTACTTCTCATTGTCATTGCACCCTGTCTACCTCTCTTTTCCTCCAGGTGTGATCATCCAAAGTTTCTCCCTTCCACATGCACTTCTTCAACTCACCTTGTTGGTGTTTTAACAGGTGTGATAATCCAAAGTTACTCCCTTCCATGTGCACTTCTAAAGATCACCTTTTTGGTGTTTTAACAGTTTATGAGCCCAGCTTGATGAAACTCAACACAACACACACCATGAACACCAGAGACCCATTCAAACCCATATTTGTTCTCAAAGACAATAACTTCTCAATCTGGAAAGCCTCCATCAACAGTTGTATCAGCATGAAAAATCTCATGATTCACCTGAAAATTTCCTCACCCAGAGGCGGAGAGGACAAGAATCTCTTTGACAAAGAGCAGAGGAAGAAAGCCGGAATACTTACCATGTACATGTGATGCACCAAAATTCAATGGCTGGTCAGACCAGAGAACAAGAAAAAGCCCAGTGTACTCTGGACTCTGTTCATCAAACAATTTGAATACCATTCCAAAGACAATCAAGCTAGATTCTATACTAAATTTCTAGGACTTTCTTTTGACAAAGATGTCCAGTTGTTTCTCAACAACATCAACTTCCACATCAATGCACTCACGGCAGTTGGACTGAAAATTGGTGACAAATTGGACAGCTTTGTTCATCTTTACAAAACATTAATGGCCAAATATATAGTTAGCCGGCTACCAATCACTATGGAAATCACCAAGGAGATAATTATCTCCAAGCAACCACTGACCCTGGCCAAGGTAATGGAAGCAATTGACTCTAAAAAACAGGAATCTACATCCCCAAGTGTTACCATTAAAACAGAAGATAAAGCATTAAAAGCCTTTACACGCACCTACCCCGTCTGCTCCCATGGACACCACAACCCAAATACCAAACATGAGGATTACAAATTCAAGGAACTTAGAAAGGACTCTAAACCCAAAAATAAATACAAAGTTGCTGAGGCTCCAGCCAACACTGCATGCACCAACTCACAATCCTCCTCCAGTGCTTATGTCTCTATTTTAGAAGCAATGTCCATTAGTGTGACTCCTAACAAAGCAATACTCAATAGTGGAGCTAGCAATCATATTTTCAAAAACAAGGACAACCTCTTTGACTTTTGAGAATGGAAAATCAACATACAGATAGCTGATGGGAAATCCCTGCAAGTGGAAGGTGATGGCTTTGCCTACCTGAAAACAATCAATGGCTCATCAATCAAAATTAAGACCTTGTATGTCCCTTGTCTTCAGGGTATTCTAATCAGTCTTGGACAACTCTTTAAAAATGGATTCAAGGTGGTGCACATCTCCAACACAAAGCTCTGATTAGTAAAAGAGGATGTCCACCTGCTTGAAGCCAACATAGTCAATGAAGTAGTTTCAATGAACACAACTCTAGTGAATGATGGTTGGTTTGCTCTTCACACTTCAACTCACTCACTTGCTCAAATTGAACTGCTACAAAGACGCGCAGGTCACCTGGGCCTCAAAGCACTGAGGAGAATGTATGGGGTGAACTCATCCACTATAAACTGCAACCACTGTCTCAAATCTAAATCACATTGTCTTCCCTTCAAAGGAAAAATTCTCAGAGAAAAATCAATCCTCCAAACATTGTACATGGACTTGATTCAAAAGATAACTCTGGCTTTTCTGTCAGGTGGTCAATGCTACTTTAAGATCACTGACTGGTTCACTGGATATAGGTTTGTTTACATCCTGTCCTTCAAGTCCAAAAGTTTCTCATTCTTCCTATCCTTCTTTTGTACTACAACCAATCTCAAAGGTGTAAAAGTTCAGAATGTATTTATGGATAGTGGGGGGGAATTCATTTCTAAAGATTTTCTCAAATTTTTCAACAAACACAACTTCTCCGTCCATGTAACTAGCCCTCACGCGCCTCAACAAAATGCCATGGCTGAGAGAGGCAATTTTACTACTAGTGAGAAAGCGCGCACTCTTCTAAAACAAGCAAAACTACCATTGTGTTACTTGAGGCGGTGACAACAACCGTGTTCCTTGAAAACATAACAACCAGGCAGAAATAAGGCTTGAAATTGCCTTACCAAATTTGATTTGGCAGTGAACTTAACCTGGAGCGTCTCCAACCCTTTGGATTCCTTGCATACAGAAACATTCCAAAAGCAACCTGCAATGTAAAATTTGGCAACACATCTGTCAAAGGGATACTCCTGGAGTACCAACTGGGCCTCCCAAACTGGAGTTTTCTAACAGCTGAAGACAAGGTGGTTTGAAGCCATGATGTTAAGTTTGTTGAAGACCAACTTCCCGGAATAAACATTCTTGGGGATCCTTCCACATCAGAGATCCCTAACCCATTCATCAAGACCCTGGAACTAAATTATACTCCGCTGGAAAGGGTGCCAGGCTCCAATATTGCCAATCCCATTCCGGAGATCTTTGATTCATCTCCACTGCCTGACACCACTGAGCTTGAGCCATGCCAGACCATCTTGCAATCCACCCAATCCTTGGGATCTTCTACATCACCTGAACCCCCTTACTCAGTTTTCAAATCCAAGACGGGGATTGGACTATCTTCTGACTCCAGATAAGCTGCCCAAAACGTTCAGTTCCAACCTCAATGAATCGCTCAAGATGACTCACAAGCTTTGGAAAAAGGCAGCTGTGGCCATGTTTGCCATTGTCCAAAATTTATTGGCAAGCGCAGTTGATCTTGAAAAAGTTTCTCCCTTCCACGTACACTTGATCAACTCACCTTTTTGGTGTTGTAACAGGTCAGACCTGACTTGCATTGACTTCATTCATTCAACAATATCAAGTACTTCTCATTCTCATTGCGCCTTGTGTACCTCTCTTTTCCTCCAGGTGTAATAATCCAAAGTTGCTCCCCTCCACATCCAATTTTTCAACTCACCTTTTTGGTGTTTTGACAGGTGTGATCATCCAAAGTTTCTCCCTTCCCTGTGCACTTCTTCAAGTCACCTGGTTGATAATTTCTTAGTCAAAACATTCTAAAAAGAACTTATAAAAATATAAAATAATATTTTTGAGTAATTTTAATTTTAAATATATTTTTTTTTATAATTTTTAACTTACTTGAAGTTAATTTCAACTGTGCCAATTCTTGGTTGGGGTAAAGACTGGCCTTGGGAGATATCCTAACAGGGTCTGACTGAGTTACAATCAGATCCTTGATAAATCCAAGGGCAAATCTAAAGGTACACTTTCTGGGACCTCCTCTAGAAGGTCCTGGTTGATATGATCTCCAAAAAAAAAGTCCACTAAAAAAATTCAAAAAAATAAAACTTTTATATATTTTTTTGTTATTTTTACATGAATTGGTGAACAAAGGAAGAATAATATTGAAAATTTTATTTTTGTGATTTTTCTTTTTAATTTCAGCTCCTTGATTATCTCTGTTATAGATAAAAAGCTCTCTTTGATATATCTTCCACTCTTTATGTTGCCTTAATAAAGAATTGAAATTGATAGTTATTTCTAACTCACGTTCTTTGTTCCTTATAAATTTTTTTTTAAACTAAAGCAACCTTTCCTGTTGTTTCTCAGAAGTTATAATAATAGGCACAAAGTTACAGAGTCTGTATTCTTTTTTCTGTTTAAGGATATTGAAATAATAATGTATCAATTCTCCATTGGTTTGAAGAGCCACTGGAAGAATAAAAGAATCAAAAGTTGGTTATAAGTATTTTTACTTATTTAAAAAAAATAATTTGCATGGTCCAAGGAATAAATAACCAAAAATTAATTATTTAAGGATATTTCAGGCCAGAACCCCAGTTTTCAGCTCTTTGATACCAGGAACATTGCAGTCCTTGAGCTACAGAGAGTGATAGAAGATACTTTAATAATAATAATAATATTCCAATGATAAAAACTTAAAAAGCTCATTAATAAATATTTTGAGAGCTGGTGCACGGTTTAATTGGTTTGGTTAAAATGTTTTTCAATTTTATATTAAAAGAGGGGACACAGTATTATACTACTGGGGATCTTTGTAGACAGACAGCCTCTCTTCAAGGGGCCTCCTTAGGCAGTTTAGGAACCTTGAATAAATGATGGGTGCCTTATAAGGACTTATCAACTGATATGGCCGGGCAAAACAGCACAATGGCCAAGGCAGGAAGGAAAACACTTAATCCAAGTACTTCACCACAAAAATCCTGCAAAGATAGGAAGGGTTTCAGAGCAAATGGGGTGGATTTGCTTGACTAAGTTAAATGGGTTGATTGGTTTTTGAAAAATAAATAATCCTACTACAGAGTAGGTCATAAATCACTTGCTTATCTCTTTTTAAGAGCTTGACTAACAATGACACGTGGTCTGATTGATAATAATAATTCCTGGTAAACTGATGGGGAATAATAGATACAAAGAGGTCTGTATAATTACCTTTTGGGGTGATTATGAGCTTCTCAGGGTACGTAGAGAGTGTTCTGTCAATCAGCTGTCCTCAGATCTTCTGGTTTTATGGAATATTTTAGCCACAGGATTTGTTAATCTGTTAATGGCGTAATTTGATCATTCTGCATTTATCCTCTATTTGTATTGATGATATTGGTTTAAAGTAGACAGATGTGAATGTTTATTGTTTTTCCATCATCTTCTGATCACGTAGGTAATTTTTAATAATTTTTACAGCCACTCCTTGTAGTGTTTTGTGGTCTTCAAAGACCAGGATCAGGGGTTTACGTGGTAATCCTCAATATTTGATTTATTATTAAAAATAATTTAAAATTAGTTTATTATTAATTTTATTTGAGCTTTCAATTTTTTAGATTATTTTAATGCATACTTAGCTTTATTACATATACCAGATAAGCCTGACTAGGTTTTAGCTCTTATGAGCGGTACCTGTTTGCCATATTAGTCACGACTGATCCTGACGTGGGGATCAGTCCATTCAGATGCGTGCTGGGTAGGATCAGCTGCGTGCATTGCAGAATTGGCTGCGCGCGAGACTTCAGTACGCGGGAGTTTGATGCTACTTGTATGTAAGGGTCATGCAAGGATGTGGGACTGCGCGTGGGAATTGTGACAGAACACCTTTCCGCGTGTAACTCCTAAAATATACAGAAGACCTGAATTCTGGCTTAAATTTAGGTATGAAACCTATATGTGACAATGTGTGTGAAATATTAAATTGGCCAAAAAGTCCTATAGTGATGCTGTGGTATTTTGGTCTTTTCTTTCTTTAATTATTAAAAATATATGGACTTTGATTTCAAGGGTGGGGTCAGGGAGTGACCCTACCTAATTTTGAGTGGAGAATCCATTTCTGCAATAATATTTCTGGATTCCTCACTCCTTCATAAGTTAAATTTAATATTCTTATTTACTTGGTTTTATTTTATATTTCTTTTAATTTGGCAGGTTGCTCTGTAAATAGTAGCAAGCTGACAGGTCATAATACAACCTCCACTGAGGATGAAAATCTTCAGGCACAATGGAGCCTCTTCAGGATAGTAGGTCCCCTATTTGGTGGGAACAAGGCAAACACAGAGTCATTGAGTATGACTTGGTGAACAATTCCCCATCATGGTTCCACTTTGACCTCTCTAATTGATCCCCACAAGTTTGATTGATTGTAAAGACACCTTGTATCCCAATGGTAACAGTTCAGTAGGAAGAAATATTCCAATCTGTTTTCAAGAGTTGTAAAGCGCAGCCTGAACCAATTTAACTTGATTGGGGAATGTGCCCTCTAGGTTTTTCCAAACATTCAATGTGTTTCCCAACAATTTTTCAAGGAATGTTTTGAGAGTAGCATGGGCCCCTTCAACCCAAGACATTGTTTTATTTCCAAAGTCTGGGTTTTTGAAAGTCCAACCTGTTACAAATTTCTCTTTGATACAGAAGATATCATGATCCATATCCTCAATTACATTCTCATGGTCTTCCAAAAAACACTTTATACAATTCATAATGTAAGCAACCCAAAACTAGGAAGATTAACAGTAGAGGCAGTGATTTGGATATTAATCTAATTTCTGCATCATTGACCTCTGTCTCATCCTTGGTTTTTGAGGACCCATACTTAGCCCACAGGGACATAAATCTTTGCCACCCTTCAACGTCATTATTGAAGGACACCTAACAGTTTGCTTGTATGTTTTTGTACAAGTGCCATTGACAGCACTGTCTTTTTGACTGAGGGAATATTTTTTCTAGAGCGCAGATCAAAGCTTTTCATGGTCTTTCACAAAGACTTGGAAATCTCTCAGGATCATAAGCCAACTTGTTAAGCGCATTTACAGACCAACTGTAGAACTCAAACATTTCTATTGTTATGAAAACAAGATCTTTGGGGAAATTTTTCTGGTTGGAAGTAATTCCTGCAATGTGAAATAGGGGGATGTTGTACTTATTTGTCTTAAAAGTAAAGTACATCATAGCTATATGATGGAATTTCTGGCAAAGCTTTAATGACTCTGGGTGAGCCAATAATACAGTCTCCAAGTGACCCCCTCCACTGAATTTTGCTTGATTTACCCAACCTGAATTACCATGTTGTTCAAAAAGGACCACCCACTTTCTCCCTTCAGTTCTTCAAGTGCTACCTTACACTAAGTTTTATAGATTTTTTCAGTCATCAACATATTGGCCACCATTGATCTTGTGCAATTTTTTTTTGAGTTAAATTGTATTTAGCCCATCATTCATGCCTTCTTTTAGATTTTATAGGGCTGCCCCAGAGATTCTCCTCAGGTGAATATGCAGTGAGGGGTGTGGAGATGGTTCCCGTTATGTTGATCATTCTTTTAGGAGATTTGTCACAAGGGATCCGCCTTTGTGTGAGTAGCACGGATTAAAAAATTTCACCCAACCTTCCTTGTGTGAGTTTTCCCTGAATTTTTAGTGAGCAATTTCCCAGTGTAAAACCCATGTCCATCAAATGCTAAATCCACATATTTATCATGCTTGGAGTTCAAAACTGTTAAATAATAACCATGCTTCATTTCCCATGTTTGACAATACATTTTTGCCTCTTCCCTAGTAGGAAAAGCTCTCACAGGAGGTGGGGCAAGGGGATCTGTTATAGTTAAATAGTTATTGTTACAGTTTCATGGTTATATTTACGGAATGCACTACATGAGTTTCAATACAATTAAATATGGAAAAGACCAGTAACATAAAATTTTTCTCACCACCAGAGTTCATGTTCATTTGTGAAACATTTTGTTCCTCAATTGTCACCCCTTGATGAATATGCAATTGGGGCTTCCAATTATTCATTACCCAAATCCTTCTTGTCTGCATATTTGTTCATTTCACAAATGTAGTCCTTGAACGCAGCCATGTTAAAAGGAGGGATTGCCACTGTTCCCATAGTGCAAAAAAAATGCAATGCTACTTCAGTATTCACTTCAAATTTCAATTGAACAAAGACCAAGTTTGCTCACTTTCAAGTTCAGAAAGATCAATTTTTTGGGATGTTTTATTTGAAGTTTCCTATAGTGTCACTTGAATTCCACTTTGATTTCACTTTTATTTAACTTTATTTCACTTTGATTTTACTTTAGTGTCCTTTATGATTGCTAGATGTGGAACAGAAGTCCCACATAGTAAGAATTGATCCCAGATTTGGGTTGATGGAACCATAATGTGGTCCAGGTGGACCCAAAAAGTTTGCCACAACCCCTGGGGGGCCATGTACCCCAGACACAGCTCGAAACCTCCGTTTACGGGGTGTGTACGGCCCCTGGGGTTGTTCATGTTTGAGAAGACCCCTTGGGCGCATCTAGACGCGTTTTCTGGCCTTCATGCGGGTCTTGGACACGTGTATGGGCCCCAAAATGTTCATTGGGCTTTGTAGGCCCCTACACGACTCCCACACAACTGGGAGTTGTGAATTTAACATCTCCCTTTATTTTAAGTTTTTGTTGGACAGCAAAAAGTTTAGTTTTTATTAATGCTTATTGAAAATTGGGGGGGATCCTTAGAACTTCATTTTTTGGATCAATTAACCAAAACAGATCAATGACAAATCTTAATGTGATAAAATTGAACAACAATGAATTTTTAAGTTCTTAAAACAACTTGAATCCATTTGGAATACCATATCCAAAAAGTTTTTCAGACCGTGGATTGTTAAATATTAAATCCTTCTGGGATAATTTTTGGTTTTATTACTGCAACAGTCTTTCCTAATAATTTTGATTGAACTGGAGTATGATTTATTGGCAGAAAATAAAATTAAATGCAATTTTGAAGAAGTTTTTGGAGACCTTCACAAGGAAACTCTGGATATGGATGCCTTTTTTTTTAATCCTAAATTCATAGAGTGTCCCCCAAACCTTTGGGAAAAGGTCTGGGGAATTATTTTTTTCAATTTTTAAGCCTTGGTGGAATTGATTAATATTGTGGGTCCTTTAAAAAGACAATTAAACACCAAATCCCATATTTTAACCATGCATAACCCCATCAAGCATGGGTTGTAATTATATCTTGAAGGGCCTCCAACTCAATCGCCACAATCTTAAATAAATTCAATCTGTTTCCACCCTTTTCCAAGAGAAAAACTGCAATTTGTTTTTCTGGGTTATATCTACCTGTAAAATATTTTAGAGACATTATGAATTTGTCAGCTTGCTACTATTGCAGAGCCAGTTTCAAAAGTAACAAAATAACATAAATAAAACAAATAAATAATAATTTTATGAAAGGATAAATAATAATCTTATTAAAGGATAAATAATACTAGAAATATCATTTCAAAGTCTGAATCTACATCGAAATTAAGGTAGGGTCACTCACTGATACCTTCCTCAAATTCCTACTGCTTATATTTTTAAATAAATTATGAAGATTAGGAAAGAGACACTGCATTGGAATTTTGGCCATTTTAATATTTCACATTAAAACCCACGTATAGGTTTCACAGTGAATTTTTTGACAGAATCCAACAATTCTGTGATTTGGAAGATTTACGGGCAGAAATTTGATTTTTCACAATTCCTGCACGCACCCGCGGCAACCAACACATTTGTGTGCAGCTGAGCAGCAGCACTCCCACCCTGTCAGCGTACCCTGACAAACCTTGTACGCAGCCCCAGGAATCTGACAAGTACGCAGCTGCGGTGTGGTGACCAAATCTGGACACCCTGGACCAGATGCGGAAAAATTCAAAAAAAAATTACAATTCTTTTATTTAGGTGTTATTCAAAAAAAAAAGAAAAAAAAGAAAAACAAAAAAAAAAAAAACAAAAACAAAAAAAAACAAAAGAAAAATTGGAATTTCTTTTTCAGTATCAGTTCTCCAACTTCCTCATCCTGCCAAAAATCCCTTTGTCCCATTTTTCTAGGACAGGCCTCTCTTGGCCTGACCATCTAGGTAGCACGTTTGATCCCTTCTCGCTTTTTCTCCCCCTTCCTTTTGGCCAAACGCGCAGGCCAAGACCCACTTGGACTAAACTTCCCTTCATCTTCATCCATCACCACTTTCCAACTGGTTCATGACATGTTTGCTGAGAGATACGACCCAATGATTGAAGACTCCTATCAAAAAATCATCACCCTCCATGGAAATAAGGTGACCATTGAAATCCTTGATACAGCAGGAACCAAGCAGTTTGTAGCCCTTCATTCACTCTTTGTTAAATCAGGGGATGGATTCTTGTTTTTCTTTGCATTCAATACCCTCAATTCAATTCATGAACTGGAAGCGTTACACAAATCAATTGTGAGCATCAAGGAAGCCAAAGGGTATACCAATAAGATCCCAATTGTCCTGTGTGGAAACAAGTGCGACTTGGAGGAACAAATTTTTCAAAGGAGATGGGCAGTAGCCCTGTCTCAAGGGTGGGGTGGGGTGCCCTATTACAAAACTTTGGCAAGGAAACGGATCAACGTTGACAAATTCATTGCCAATCTTGTCCATCAAATCATCAAGCCCGATTTTCTGGGTCATCTCAACCATGGCCCTTCAGGTTGTCACGGGTTGGGACCCAAGAAACGCCTCTCTCCTCTTAACCCCTAGCTTTCTCAATCATCCTCAAGCCACAATCACTCAACAATCAATTGAGCCTCAAAGAGGATCAAGGTTGATTGATCTGTCTAGATCATACCATCAATTACATCCTTGACCAGACTACCAAATTTGTACCTGATCTCTCTTGTCCCTTTGGACTCATCTTTGTCCCCATCAATTACATCCTCAGGTTTTGAGATTGAGCCCTTGATAGGTTTGGTACTCAATCATTACTTGATGGTCTCCATCTCAGAAAAGAACTCTCATCATCCTCTCATTGGGTCCAGTCAACTCTTTCTGGAATCTAACTCCCTCACAACCCCAATTGCTTCATCCCCCAACTCTCCAGTTGCTTGAATTGCTCTCTCTCTCTCACTCTTGCTCATATCAATCCAAGTCCCAACGCCAATCCATCAATAATTCCCATCCCCCCTCCATCTTTGGGTGGGGGTGGGAAAATGTTGTCTACCGCCCGCGAACACCTGCGGGAGGCCTGATCTGTTTTCCTTTCCCACCCCTTCCGCCTTTGGGAAAGGGGTGGGTGTGATTCTGGTATTGTCGCGCGCGTCTGTCCACAGACGGAAGCAGGATAGGTGAAGGGATGAAAGGATCCCACCCTGGTCAGGCAGGCCAGACTTCAACCGTCCTGCGTGATCAAATTATTCTGATCACCTAAAATCTGAAAATCATAAAAAAAAAAATTCCTTTCTTTTCTGCTCCATTTGTAGTATCCCTTGTACATAGTCTAACAGGGCCTCCTGCCCATATAAGGAGGGGCTCTCCCCTGCCTTTGGAGGGGGATTAGCACATCCCATCATCATCATATATCCTAGATCAGCGGATCCTGTCAGCACATCACGACAGGGTATCATCATCATTTTCTCCTTGCAATAGATCATCCGTGGGGTCTTCATTCCCCTTTATCTGAGACAAAAATTTGGTTATATCTATGATTTCCCCTTGATACTTGAGCCTCCATACTCAAACCCTTGATCGTTGATCCTTATCAACAACCAATAGCTTTTCTGGTTGAAGAAGAATTAGACTAATTGAATTCTTGAGTGTGTTACACCACTCCTGATCCCTTTATCCAACCATACTGGTCCTGATCATCCTTTGATTACCTTTCTGGAACCAGTCAAGTTTGACTGAAGAGGTTTTATTAAGCTTAAAACCTGGAGTGTGAAACCTCCCTTCATCTCTTTTGAAGTTGAATTCCCCCACGCTACTCTTGAGTCCCTTGAGAAGGGTTGGGTTATTCTAGTTTGAATCAGTTATTGTTTTGCTTCTAGAGCTTCTTCAAACAATTAGCTTTGTCTTGTGCAGCCAACCATAGCTATCTGGTACCCTTAAATTGCTTGGTTGCGGAGAGTTGGGCAGGTTCATTGAGAACCTGGAGGTTGTTTGGGATTGAGTTGATCTTTCCTAAGCTCCTGCTGACAACCAGACCTATTAGCTTGTGGGCGTTGTTACTTACAATTGCCTTGTCTTGTTGAACTCTGAACAAAACTTGACTTCTTCTATTCAAGTTTTTTCCAGCGCCATCTTGCCTCAGATACTGTTGTTTCCCCAGCTACCAACTACTATAATCTTTATCCTCTTACTTTTGGTCCCCCATTTACCAGGTTCTGGACTTTGATCTTGGTTACATTTCCATATTTTTGTAAAACTCAGGAGGGCAGCCTAAACAGCACCTTTCCCCTCTGCAGACCTTCCACGGCCTAGCACTGTTTGGAGTCTTACATTTGGTCCCCCGGGCTGGAATCAAACCAGCAACCTTAGGATTTACAGTCCCATCATCAATCATCAACTTTGTAATCCAATCTCTTTCTTTTTTTTCTTTCATCATCTAGATCTGTGGAGGCAACTTGTTCTAGAAGTAAGTCCTCCCAATTGTGCACCACCTGGGCAAGATACTTGTTGTTTTTTGAGAAACCCTACTCTTGCCACATTTGTGAGCCACTTTGGAAATCTGTTCCCTGGATCTTTTAGGAAACTTGGTAAAAATGGAATCCACCAGCGACTCCTCTACTTGTCCTAAGATGGTTAAGATCAAGCTCCAGAACAAGAACTTAGGATTTAATGGGACAATTATGGAATGCTTTTTGCACTTGTACAAGATGGCTGCTTTGGTGGACGGGGCTAGAAAATTTGATATGGCCTACCAGTTACAATTTTTTATCTCCTCTGATGAAGTTATTGAAATCATCAAGTCGTTTGAAGGTTTCAAACGGCATAACTGGACCCTTCTGCGGCAAGCAATGTTGGCTTATTGGGGAAAAAAAGATGTAGCACAATTTAATTTCCAGGATCTAGATAAGCTTGTCTCCCAGTGGATCTCCAATGGTGGTGTGGCTTCAGCTTCCAATTATCAGTCTTTTAGGAAATCTTGTGATCCCACCCAATCCTACCTTGTTCAAAACAATCACATCAACATAGTGGAAAAAATTTGAGTCCAATTTTTCCAATCTTTTTCTCTTGGAGTGCAGGAAAGAATCAAGGAGGAACTGGTTGAGTCTGGATCCATAATCACTACCAGGGATAATTGATCCAAGCTCCCTGGTTTCCTTATCCTTAGGGGAGTGGTGGATAAATTCATGAAAGGTCAAACAGACCTCACTTTTGAAAATTCTAAAACAGCTGAACCAGTCCCTTCCCCCTCTTCCAAAGAGTCAAACAAGATCATGAATAAAATGGAATCTGATTGCAGGCCCAAGAACCCTCAGCCTAACAGAGAAACCGCTACAATGGACAAGATTACTAAAATGCTCAAAGCCTTTAAAACAAAATGGATCAAAAGATTTCCTCTCTTGCTGTCCCTAAACCTTCCAGTGCTGTTCCTAAAAATACTATAGTCTGCTATTATTGCCACAGGGAAGGCCATGGAACCAGTCGATGTCTTGAACTCCAGAAGGACCAGGATAAGAAATTAGTAGAGCAAAAAGGGAATAACTTTTTTTCTTCCTAATGGTGCCCTAATCCCCTTTGATTCATATTGTCCCATTTGTCATGTGGTGGCCTCTTACCAGCCACCCCCTCCTCTGAAGGCATCTTTGACTTCTGTGGATTTCTGATCTTCTTGTGGGACGCTTCAACCCTGGTATCCCCCAGCTATTTCCTTGTCTTCTATGGTTGGTACTTTCCAATCCAATCAAGCAAGGAAGCAAAATGAGGAGCCCAAACCTCATAAAGCTCCATCCCTGCCCCCGTCAATCCTCCAAAAACCGCCCAAACAACAATCCTCACCTGAGCCCTCTTCTGATGTAGAAGACATGGAGGTGGAAACAGAAACACTCATGGAAAGGTCTCAAGATCACCCTGATCCTTCTCCCTCATCTATTAAACCTCCTAAATCCCCTGATCCTGTTCCTGCTTCACCCAATGTTCCTCCCTCCAACCAGCCAAAAGTTGGGTTTGAGAGGGGAATTTCCAAAGATCACCCCAATGCTGTGGAAGGGGTATTGAAGAAAATTTCTGATCTTAAAATTCCTGATATATCTGTGGCCAAACTCCTATCAATCTCTTCATCTGTTGCTGAAGGAATGAAGAAATGGTTTTCTCGCCAACGTGTGGAAATTGGTCCTGAGTAACTCAAGGTCTCCTCTGGAACTTTGATAGAGGACTCCCGTGGAACAGATCCCTCTTCTGACTCTACTCTTTACTCATTTCCTCTTGGTTTCCTTCCCTGCCATCTTGGTGAATCAGCTAAAACGGTCTTGCTCCTTGTCA
This sequence comes from Puccinia polysora, assembly GCA_025617555.3. Lineage (NCBI taxonomy): Eukaryota > Fungi > Basidiomycota > Pucciniomycetes > Pucciniales > Pucciniaceae > Puccinia > Puccinia polysora. Next base: position 29,109,137 of record CM062625.1, read on the forward strand.
ACTCTGGCTCTCAGCTCAACTTGATCTTGGATGCTATGGCCTATAAACTTAAACTCAGCCCTATGGTCAGCTTCACCTCTTCAGTTTATGGAATAGGGAATCAGTCTTGCAAATTGGTTGGAATGGTTGAAGACGTTCCAGTCCAGATTGGCTGAAACATTGTTGGAACTTGTCATTTCTGGATCACACGCTTGGATGGACCTATGATCTAGGGTCAACCTTTCCTAATCAAATTTTGAGCAACCCTGATGTTTTCCAATCAAGTTGGGGAGAGAATCCTCCTGCCCAATTCAGATGGTAGAAAAATTGAGGTTCCTCTTTGTTCTTTGGATTCTGGACGCTGGGAAAGAGATTTCCCCGGTCATTTTCCTAAACAGAAGGATAATTCCAGTTCTTCTCATTTTTTATGGGAGTAGTTGATCCTACTAATATTTGTAGTTATTTTCAGCCTCAAACTTCAACTCAAGGGTCAACCCTCATCCCCAGGGCCTATTTCTCTTTCTTTTCAATGATTTCCTCTGATCTCAAAAATATCAAAAATCAAAAACAAAACAAAATGGAAAAATCCAAAAATATTTCTTCTTCATCTGTCGTTTCTTCTATTCCTTGTACTCTTATTCCTAATCAACCTTCTTTCAGTTCCGGTTTGAATCTCTGCAATGAGTCTAAACTAGATCCTGATCTTGATCCTATTTTTGGTGGCTTTTGTATGGAAGAATATGGGCTTCAGTGGAGGCAAATTGGGGTAGAAGTAATTCCTCCCAATTGTGTACCACCAGGGTCCTCTGCTGTGTTTTTTTGTGAAACTCTACTGTATGCCACATAAGTGAGCACCTGGGACGCCTTCTTTGTTTTATTGCATTCAACTCTAAGATCTTTTTTGGATGGATCAAGATATTCTTTTCAATCACCCTCAAGATCAAATGGCCATTTCTTGTGTTTGATCATCTTTCCTTTCTTTTTTTTGACATCAAGCTCAGATGCAGACTAGGAACAGTCTTTAAGTTGAGAAGAGATGTGGCAACCAACTCTGGACACCCTGCACCAGATGCGGAAAAATTAAAAAAAGTTTTTACAATTCTTTTATTTAGGTGTTATTGAAAAATAAAAATAAATCGGAATTTCTTTTTCAGTATCAGTTCTCCAACTTCCTCATCCTGCCAAACATCCTTTTGTCCCATTTGTCTAGGACAGGCCTCTCTCGGCCTGACCATCTAGGTAGCACGTTTGATCCCTTCTCTCTTTGTCTCCCCCTTCCTTTTGGCCAAACGCGCGGGCCAAGACCCGCTTGGCCCAAGATTCCCTTCATCTTCATCCATCACCACTGTCCAATTTGTTCATGACATGTTTTTCAAGAGATACGACCCAACAATCCAAGACTCCTATCAAAAAATCATCACCATCCATGGAAATAAGGTGACCTTCAAAATCCTTGATACAGCAGGAACCAAGCAGTTTGTAGCCCTTCATTCACTCTATGTTAAATCAGGGGATGGATTCTTGTTGGTCTTTGCATTGAACACCCTCAATTTGATTCATGAACTGGAAGCTTTAAACCAATTGATTGTGAGAATCAATGAAGCCAAAGGTATACCAATAAGATTCCAATTGTTCTGGGTGGAAACAAGTGCAACTTGGAGGAACAAATCATTCAAAGGAGTTGGGCAGTAGCCCTGTCTCAAGAGTGGGGTGGGGTGCCCTATTACAAAGGTTTGGCGAGGAAAAGGATCAATGTCAACCAAGTCCTTGCCAATCTTGTCCATCAAATCATCAAGGCCAATCTTCTGGGTCATCTCAACCATGGCGGTTCAGGTTGTCACGGGTTGGGACCCAAGAAACGCCTCTCTCCTCCTCACCCCTAAATTTCTCAATCATCCTCAAGCCACAATCACTCAACAATTTATTGAGCCTCAAAGAGGATCAAGGCCAATTGATCTGGCTAGATCATACCATTGATTACATCCTTGACCAGACTGCCAAATTGGTACCTGGTCTCTCTTGTCCCGTTGGACTCATCTTTGTCCCCATTGATTACATCCTCAGGTTTGGTATTGAGCCCTCAATAGGTTCAGTACTCAATCATTGCCAATGGTCTCCATCTCAGCGGAGAACTCTCATCATCCTCTCATTTGGTCCAGTCAACTCTCCCTGGAATCTAACTCCCTCACGACCCCAATTGCTTCATCCCCCAACTCTCCGGTCGCTTGACTTTCTCTCTCTCTCTCACTCTTGCTCATATTGATCCAAGTCCCAACGCCAATCCATCAATAATTCCCACCCCCCCCCCCCCTCCATCTTTGGGTGGGGGTGGGAAAATGTTGTCTACCGCCCGCGGACACCCGCAGGCGGCCTGATCTGTTTTCCTTTGCCACCCCTTCCGCCTTTGGGAAAGGGGTGGGTTTGATTCTGGTATTTTGCGCGCTTCCGTCCACAGACGGACGCAGGATAGGTTAAGGGATGAAAGGATCCCACCCTGGTCAGGCAGGCCAGACTTCCACCGGCCTGCGTGATCAAATTATTCTGATCACCTCAAATCTGAAAATCATAAAAAAAAAAAAATCCTCTCTTTTCCGCTCCATTTGTAGTATTCCTTGTACATAGTCTAACAGGGCCTCCTGCCCATATTAGGAGGGGCTCTACCCTGCCTTTGGAGGGGGTTCAGCACACCCCATCATCACCATATATCCTAGATCAGCAGATCCTATCAGAACATCAGGACAGGGTATCATCATCATTTTCTCCTTGCAATACATCATCCATGGGGTCTTCATTCCCCTTTATCTGAGACAAAAATTTGGTTATATCTATGATTTCCCCTTGATCCTTGAGCCTAAATACTCAAACCATTGATCCTTGGTCCTTATCATCAACCAATAGCTTTTCTGGTTGAAGAAGAATTAGACTAATTGAATTCTTGAGTGTGTTACACCACTCCTGATCCCTTTATCCAACCATACTGGTCCTGATCATCCTTTGATTACCTTTCTGGAACCAGTCACATTTGACTGAAGAGGTTTTATTAAGCTCAAAACCTGGAGGGTTAAAACTCCCCTCATCTCTTTTGAAGTTGAATTCCTCCAGGCTACTCTTGAGTCCCTTGAGAAGTGTTGGTTTATTCTTGTTTGAATCAGTTATTGTTTTGCTTCTAGAGCTTCTTCAAAAAATTAGCTTTGTCTTGTGCAACCACCCACAGTTATCTGGTACCCTTCAAGCGCTTGATTGCGGAGAGTTGGGCAGTTTCATTGAGAACCTGGAGGTTTTTTGGGATTGAGTTGATCTTTCCTAAGATCCTGCTGACAACCAGAGCTATTATCTTGTGGGCATTGTTACTTACAATTGCCTTGTCTTGTTGAATTCTGAACAAAACTTGACTTCTTCTATTTAAGTTTTCCCCAGCGCCATCTTGCCTCAGATGGTGTTGTTTCCCCAGCTACCGACTACTATAATCTTTATCCTCTTACATCTGGTCCCCCGTTTACCAGGTTCTGGACTTTGATCTTGGTTACATTTAAATATTTTTGTAACAATAAGGAGGGCAACCTAAACAGCACCTTTCCCCTTCACAGAAATGCCAGGGCCTAGCACCGTTTAAAGTCTTACAGCGGGACTATGGGCTGACAGAGTGACGGGCGGCTCAAGAAGCCCAGGTACCACATAAAGGTGCTACAACCTAGAAGGGGACATACTACATATGTAATAATTTTCCCGTGGATAATATATAATCTAAGAATACATAAAATTATATAAAAATACTTAAATATCCTTTCTATGTATTTTTTATATAATATAATCACAAAAACCAAATCTTTCAAAAATAAGATAACTACTATTTGTAAAATATCTTAAAATACTTTAAATATACAATTGTGAGAATTTTAAAACATCATTATTCCCATGACAAACCAAAAAAACTGAGTATGTGAAATTATTACATGGATTCTCATAACCTATATTTCTAATTAATTATTTTGATTAAATCAACAGAATTTCGAAAATAAAGAGTAAAATCAATATCATGATTTTACTCCCATCAGCTTGTACATAATGAAAAATCACCTGACACCAGATCACCCGTAGGAATGTCTACTAAGAAAATTATTAACAACCTGGGAATATTTACTAAGGATAATGAATTAAATAATAAACATGTAGATAGATTAGTGTTATTCACACATCTAAAAATCAATCAAAAAGTAGAATAATTCCCATAACCTGTCTAATTAAATGTTACCCGTGCTGCAGCACCAAGAACATGTAACAGGTTACAACTGGTTTCCCTGCTAGCCTTTGAAAATGTATCTTTGAGCCACTGTATACCTCAGAAGGACAGAAATGAGACTCAAAAAGCAATAAATATAGAGCTCTTTTTAGGATATTGATACCCAGAGACCCAGTTATATTTACATCCAGACACCTTTCAAAGGTAATCAAATACTTATAAGAGATAAGTAAGTGATTTATGGCTTTAGTCTGATTAATAATATCCCCCCAACCCTTTTTATCAATTTAAAATGCTGAAAAACCTTTTTAACCCCAGTAATAGGTTTAACCCATCAGTGCACATCCCAAAAAAGTTCCTAAAGGATTGAATAATATACCATTGATTCTTATTATCCTTTTTCTGTCTTGGAAGCTTGGCTACAAGGCACTTCCACTCCACCATATATTATATATTTGTTATCTTTGGCCAATATATTCTTTAAGAATATAAATTTAAAGGTTCCAAAGTAACCTTTATATGTGTTTTCAAAGTGAATTACCTGAAGAGATGTGTTAAAGATCCCCAATATTATTGTGGCCCCTCTATTAATGTATTTAATAATCAATTTCTTAATATTGATTAATAATATTCAACCATAATCAACCCAATCAACCTTGCAATAGCTTTATCCAAATATTTTACGGATTCTTGCTGCATTTATTGAATAATATATTTATTATTAATTCTATCACCTCTGGTAGCTAAAGGATAGCAAGGGTCGTGGAATCAAGGAGGCTGACAGAATTGATGGGTGCATTCTAAGACAACCAAATTTCACTCATAAAAATGTATGACCAATTCATCATTTGGAAAGAAATTTAACAAAGTTCTTTGTAGGGTAGCTTCCAGAAGGTTTTTACAGTTGAATTATTAAGAATTATATTTGACAAATTTAGCAATACTGTTCTCTAATAAAACCTTGTGAAAGATATTTTAATTTTTTTTTGATACAAAGCTGATGCTGTGCAGTCAATCAACAAAACAACAGATTAAACCCCATCATGAAAATATATCCAACCCAGAAAGCTTCAGGGGAATCAGGATGTCAGGTACATAGCAAAATCTTTCAAGCAATCATAATAAATTGATTTTCTACAATGGTATCAAAAAACTGGAATATCCAAAAGGAGAAAAAAAATTGGAAAGAAATTATAGATTTGTTTTATCTTAATGACTCACTGATTTTTTCAAGCCACTCCTGTGATGGGTTTTTGGAAGCTAACGATTCAGCTTTGCATAATAAACCAATAATATTAAGCAATAATTTTTTTTCAATATGAAGAAATTGTGCTTCTTTCAGAATTCTAGCTAAAAAAAAGTGTTTATTTCTTATTTAAAAAATGAAATTCTTTGATTGTTTCTTCAGAAATTCAATCTTTACAGTCCTGACCATGACGGATAAAAAAAGGAGTAATGGTTCTACTCACTGTCAACCAAAAACATGGGTTGAAAGGCCCTGAAAAATTTATAAGAGTTGAGGAATATTCTTTTATTATGAGTAAAATATTTAATGAAACTCTCAAAATCATTTTTTGTTGGAAATAATAATCTTATGAGAAACTATTTCAAAGATTAAATAATTCAGTAAATATTCTTGTAATACTGGACTTGTTATCAAAGTATTGATGCATATCTTGCCCATCCTTGTGAGTATGTTAGTTCAAAGAAAAGTTTTGAAAACAGGACAGAATTTCTTTTTTGAAATGAATAAGGAACCAGCTTGACTGGGGTTGTTTTCAAATTTCAATGTCCAGATTAACAGCAGTCAAATTCTCCTAAGATTAATTTATATATTCAACTTTGAATTTTTTTGGGGAAAATACTTCAAATTTTATAATAAATTTCCAAGGATGAAAAAAGAATTAAAAATATTAGTATAACCTATATCAAACTGATTTTCTGACCATAAATTACCAAAGTATATTAGCAGTTTGAAAGAAAACTTGATTTAAAATTGTACAACCTTTCAAGCATGAATGATATTTTATTGCAAATTTGTTATAGAGTATTTCAACAGAAGTTGTTGTGTGGGTATTTGGGAGTTATTTTGATAGTTTCCTGAATTATGAAAGATTTAAAACCCATTTGTAAACAAGTTTAAACATTCTTACAGGGTGGCACATGCTAGAATTTTCCTCCATTTTTCCCCTGGTGTCTTATTGCTTTGATTTTTTAAAATATTATTAATCCATTAATACATAACCTTCTTTAGCTAAAGGATGGCAAGTATCATGGAATCAGGAAGCTGAAAGTGCTGAAGGACTCTGAAAACAAGCATTAGGTTGTTACTTATTGAAAGATTTAGGAAGAGTATAATGATCATGGAAGATGTGCTTAGTTAAGTTTAGAGGAAGATTAAGGAATGAAACTTGAATCATACAACATTGGCATCCGCAGAAAGAATAGAAATCCTACACACCCAACCCTTGATTAAAAACAATGCATCCATTGGTAGAGCAATCAATTATGGAGGTTTGAAGCTACAAGGGGGAGGATGAGGATGTCAAGTTAGGTTCATGGATTTGTTTTTTCAACCACCTGATCCTAAAAGTCAGGATACTGGTCAAGACAAAGACAATACCAGACAGTTTACTGAATCTAGATAACAAGGTTCAGGTTCTGAGATGATATGTGGTACCGCTACTATTACGTTCTTTGGATCTCAATTTAGATGTTACACCTGGTACATGGGATGAGGAATTTTTTGAGTCATTGATCAATTTTGAGGCCAAAAATGGAAAATAAATAAATTAATTTAAGAGATAAATAGTCTGAAAAAAGAAATAAGCTTGGTTAAGTTAGTCAAATTGCTTCCCAGATTGTGGGATGAGGACTGTGCTGATTTCATTAATTGATATAGGTGGATGATGGTGTTGATTTTTGCTGTCTTAGGGCCTTTAGTAGTTGGAAGGGAGAACTTTTATGTTGAAAATCTTGGATTTGATGATGTGGAGGGGTGGATGAAATTTTGCATGATTTGGGTGAAGTTGCATAAATGGTGGATTTCATGTTTGAAACCTGCCATTTTTAAATAAAATAGTTAAGGGATATGTGTATTTCAGAAACCCGCCATTTTTAATTGCAGGCTTGGCCAAAATAAATGATGATTTTTGGATGGTGGGTTTTTTAACTCTGATACGCCATAATGGGAGGGATTAATATTTTTCAAATTTTTCAATGAAAAATCCATAAATCACAAGAAGAAGAAAGAAATGGTCAGAAATCCATTTCTTTCAATGACATTAATGATTTCTGATTCCATTTGATAGATTGGTACTGAATTGAAAGAATTATTAAAAAATAACAAAATGGCTTTTTTTGGAGCAGGATTCAAAAATTTTGAAAAATTACACCAAGAAATTTTTTAGTTATGAGAAAGAAAAGAAAGATTGATTGATTTTCTTTAAAAAATAAGAAATTTTGCATATTTCTTTGCTTTCTATTGCACTTGATGTTGTTATAATTATGGCCAGCAATTAGCTTAGGCAAATGAGCAGTATTTGAAGCAAAACAAATGCTGGACACTGGGTGTCAATAGTTGCTAATGGGGCTCTCACAATGGGGAAATACATTGGATGAATTTGATTAGATGATGAATGAATGATGGAAAACAGCAGGGAGAAGAGCTCCTTAAATACAAAAGATTGGCCTCTTGTGAGCCCATGATACAACAAGCCAAAAGGCAAATTTCCCGCCCCAAAAGAGCTCTACAGGCTCTACAGACCTTGTTACTTGGTTTGGACTACATCAGCCCGCATGGCGTCAGTCCCTGAACCCTTACAACCAGCCTATTCTGGTCCATTCTGGTGTTTCCACCGTTATGGGGCTGAACCAGCCCCTTGCTGTTCATTCCCTTGGCTTGTTATCCGTTACAACCAGCCTTGGCATCCTTATTACCTTGCTTACGGGCTGGTTGCCTCATGCAGCCAGCCCCTGGCCCCTCAAATGGGCCAGGTGGGAACCAGGACTCACCTGGGCCCAGTTTCAAACTCACTAGGGGGGGTATAACCAGCAGACATGACGCCCCCCCCCCCTCTTTCTCTCAAATCCCTGGTGGGGGCGGTCAAATCCCCTCACCAGGGGCCCTGGGGATATCAACCCCCAGGGCTTTGTCAAGGAATTTTTGGGCTGGGGGCGGTCAAGTCCCCACAGCCCCTTTGCTCCTGCCCCTTGGTAAAAAGGGGGGGAGAACGCCCCTCCTTGCACTTTTCTCTGCGGTGGGAGGGTGATCAAATCCCGCCCACCGCCCGGTTGCACTCCTTGCGGCCGGATCCGTTGTCTTCCCTGGGCAGGAGGGTGGTCAGGTCCCCCCTGCCCTGACCAACCGCGTCATTTAGGCCTGTTGCTGGCTGGTTCAAACTGAGCCAGCCCACCCCCATCCCCCTTGCAACAGCAAGCGAGGGGAGAGGGAGGGAGCCAGGGCCACAGGCCCCTGCTGCTGCGGCGCTGGTTTCTGGGCGCGACAAGCTGGGCCCGTGTGGTGTCGCACTGCACGGGATTGCTCGGCCGCGCAACAGCCCCGCGTGGGCCATACCAAGGGACACAAGCGGCCCAAAGCGGGCCGTGACACGGGCTGCAACAGGGGCAGCAGCCCCAGGCGGGCTGCACAGGCGGGGGCCCCAATGGGCCGCCCAAATCCTGAAATGTGATAGATGACTACTTTGGCGGGCCAGCCCGTCTGGCCAAGTATGTCCAAAATAAACCTTGGGCCCAATTATGCCCATAAAAGCCCATCTGGCTGTTTTTGCCCATATACCCCTCCGGGCCCGTTAGGGCCCATGCACCAATGGAATTATTGAATGCGTTTTGAGGCCGGTTTCCCCAAATAAGTGACATCCATGTGGGCCCAGATGGTTTGTGTGTGTGTCCAATGGGCCGCAGATGCCCATATGTGCATCCCTTTTGGATTAAACTTATACGTAGCACACGCGTAAGTGCATACGTATTTTAACAGATTTGATCTCTTTTTTAAGTTTTAATTTGCTTTTAAAAGCACTCATTATAAGGGTTTATGTGGTTTTTTTTCATGTTTGCAAATAATATATTTGCTTTCAATCAGGATTATTTATCTTTATTCAAAGATATCAATTTTTGATTTTACCATTATTATTATATTTTAAAAAAATACTCCTCCTCATGGAATAGATATATGTCTTGTTTTTGTATATTTTTTCAATTTTTTTTGAGAAGTATTCAAATTCCATCAGAAATTGTAAATTTTTATCAAGGAAAACTTTTTTTCCTTTCCCTGTAATTATTTTTGTACTTGAGAATATTTTTTTCCAAAAATTTCAATATATTTGAATTTCCCTCATCAGTTAGGTATGTTTAGCATTTGAATTTGAATTTTTACATTTAGCACATATTTATTTTATTTTCAACTGGAAATGTGTAATTTTTTTAATGGGTTCTATCCTTTGGAACATGGATGTTCTGTGTCTGCAAAACTGCACTCCCACACGTAAAAATCCTTTATTTCAAAGGCATTGCAAACATTTTTTTAAGAAAAATTTGATGCGGCATCCCACTAGCTGGGTGTTTCAAACCCTCAAAAAATGTATTTGTTAATTTTGGAAGCACTAGAAAATTTTCAAAAATTCATTCAAAAAATCAAATAAGAAGAATAAACAAAATACCACATTGCATTTTTCAATCCTTTTATTTGCCTTTTGAGTCAATATTTTATGATGATTTGAGCCCTCATAAAGTTTAATAAACATTCAAAGAGCTTTCCAGGATTTTTCTTTGATTTTCTGGATGTATTCTTGGCCTGCAAGAATTCAATCCAATGTAAAACCATCTCAAAATTACACATTCATCTCAATTTTTTTTTGTTTAACATCTGGCATCAAAGTTTTTCTCTATATTTTTTAAAGAGCTATGGAAAATTATCCAAAGATCAAACTAAAAGTTATTCTGACTTTTTGTCACATTTTTTGGCCCAGGAAATATTGATCATGATGAAAATAAATTGAAATAAAAGGGGTGATCCACATTTTTCATTCTAATATTTCTCATGTTTTAATACATACAAAGAACAAAGATTTTTAAAAAAAATTAAAGAGTATTCAACGATTATTGGTTTTATTTTTATGCTATTTTTTCTTTGAGGGAAAAAACGTCAATACCAAGATCTAAGTTTTTCTGAGTGATTGTTTCAAAAGATTTTGAATTCTTGGTCACAAAGATTTACAAAGTGCATCTATTATGAGAGCTGGCCAAGTAGCAGACTTAAAATTGAAAGAAAATATATTTTTGAAATCTATTGAAAGAATTAAGCAAATGCGAAGATATTTTGAATTGAATTTTGAGGAGAATTAAGACATAGATAAGTGCAAGTTATCAAGGAAGTGATGATTTTTGAACAAAGAAACTTAAATGTATTTCAAAACAGGACCAATGAATCTGGAACCCAAAAAAGATCAACAAGCGTTGAAGTTGACTTAAGATGATGAAAAAACAAATGAAAAATGAATGTGAATGTATTACCCATTAAAGCTTATTATTTTAAATATAGACGGACACAATGTGTCAGCTTGCTACTATTGCAGAGCAAGCTGAAAAAGTAACAAAAAAGAACATAAAAATAATAATAATACAATTAACCTAAGGAGGAGTAATAAAACAATAAATATTATTAAAGAAATGGATTCTCCATCCAAAATTAGGTAGGGTCACTCACTGACCCCACCCTTGAAATCCAACTCCTCATATTTTTAAATAATTAAGGAAAGAAAAACCAAAATACTACGGCTCCATTATTGAGCTTTTTGGCCAATTAAATATTCCACACACATGTCACTTATAGGTTTCACACCTAAAATTCAGTCAGAATTGAGGTGTTGTGTATATTTTAGGAGTTATGGGCGGAAATGTGTTTTGTCACAATTCCCGCACGCAGCCGCAGCAGCCAAAGCACCCGCGCGCAGCTGAGATACAGCCGTGTCAACCCGTTGAGGTCGTGTACGCAGCCCTGGGCCTCTGACAAGTACGCAGCGGCGGGACTACGGGCTGACAGAGTGACAGGCGGCTCAGGTACCGCTTAAACAGGCTACAACATACACGGGACCTTTATACATATGTAATAAAGGTTCCCGTGGATATTAGACTGTCTAAGAATACATAATATCATATAAAAATACATAAATAATCCTTATATGTATTTTTTACTTAATATAATGCAAAGTACCAAGAATGTCGAAAATAAGACAATGACAACTTCTAAAAATATATTAAAATACTTTAATATACTTTTATGAGAATTTCTATAGATCAATATTTTCGTGAAATACTAAGGAAGATAACGATGTAAAAATATCACATGAATTCTCATGAATTATATTTTTAAGTAATTATCTTAACAAATCAAATGGAACTCGAAAATAAAGAGTAAAATCAATATTATGACTTTTACTCCAGTTATATAATACATAATGAGAACTTACTTGACATCAAAATGTCCATAGAAATATCTATTAATATAATTATTAAATTACTGGGAACATTTACTAAGGATAATTAATTAAATAATACATAAGTAGGACAGATTAGTGTTATTCACACGTCCTAATGTCTATTTTAAGGTAGAATAATTTCCATACCCTAAGGGATTAGATGCTACACGTGCTATAGCACCAAGAACACATTACAAGCTACCTTTGGTTATCCTGATAGCCTTAGTGTCTGTCCCTTTGAGCACCTACAACCCTCAGAAGGACCATATTGGGACTCCAAAAGCTATAAATAAAGAGCCCTTTGGAGGATGTTGATGGGCAGAGACCCAGTAATATTCATATCCAGACGCCGTTCCAAGGTAATCAAGTACTTATAAGAGATAAGTAAGTGATTTATTGAAATGTCTGATCACTAATATCCGTCCTCAAACCTCTTTTTATCAATCAAAACTGCTGAACAACCTTATAACCCCAGTATACAGGTTTAACCCATCAGTACACGTCTCAAAAAGATACCCAAAGGATTTAATAATATACCAGTGAGTCTTATTATCCTTTCTCTGTCGTGGTAGCTTGGCTACAAGGCCCTGCTACTCCACTGTATATTTTATATACATATTATCTTTGGGTATAATAATCTTTAAACTAAAGAACCCAAAGTAACCAGGACTACGTGTTTTCATACTGAAATCCCTGAAGAGAGGTGTTAAAGATCCCCAATATAATTGTGGCCCCTCTATAAATATTTAATAATCAATTTTGATTCGAAACAATAAACAATAACCAAACCATTTAACCTTGCAATAAGCTTAATCCAAGTATTCTACGGATTTTTGCTGCATTTATTAAATAATATATTTATTATTTACTCTATCACCTCTGGTAGCTAAAGGATAGCAAGGGTGTTGGCATCCAGGAGGCTGACACAATGAGGATGTTGGGATGACAAGGACAATGCAAAGGAAACGACAAGCAGGAGGAGTCTGAAGAGAGCAAGCATGAGCATGAGAGTATTGGATAAGTAGAGTTGAGGAGTTGGTCTTAACACCTCACATTTGATCAGCAGTCTTGAGGAATTTGAGTAATTGATGATTGAGCTAGAGGAAGAATGATCAAGCAAAGAGGAAGAATGATCAAGCAAGGAAGCGGAGTTGGTTGATGACAGGGTTGGCTTTGTTGATCATTGGCAGGGAAAGTTTTGATTGAGGGAGTTGCAAGGAAGATGAGACAAGGAAATATGAGTAATATTGGTTAAAGAATAGAAAGGGCAAGAAAGTGTGAGGAGAAGGATGTGGATCAGGGAGGAAGAGAAGAAAGGGAGAAGAAGTAAAGGTGATGGTCAAAGTCAAGAACCCAACCAAGAAGTTGAGCCTTTCAAATGTCATAAATCAGGATGGGAAGAGATAGAGTTCAAAAATGGAGTGGCCACATTGGGGTTAATTGGGTTGCCCCATTGGAGGAGCCAGATAACAATAACAGGAAGAAAATAGAACCACTGGACACTTCTATGTTTCAGCTGGATTGAAAATATTTGATTGAAATTTCATCCACATATTTTTGAGAGCTGGGCCAGCAAGTTGGTTCAGTTTTCTTCTTGCTTCTAGGAAAATTTCACCCCACAATTTATGCATCAATATTTGGTTCTTTAAAATTGGGTTTGAATCCATCTCTTTCACCTTTTTTTTTCCTTACTTCAATCCAGTCTTCTGATTTCCTCCCCAAACAAATCACTGCTTCTCTTGAACCACTTTTCCATCCCATTTGAAACCTTTAACATGTTATAAATGTGGAATTTCTGTTTTGGGGAAAATAAACTCTTTGTATGGGAACTAAAAGCAAAAATTAAATAATTTTTATAAAATAAAATATGTTTTGAATATACCAATCACTTGTTTAATTGAAACTTTGCCAAATATTCCAGAAGAAGATAAAGATACTTTACAGGAAACCTGGAGTAATAATGCAAAAAAAATCTGAAAAAATGAAAAAATGAAAATTATCAAATGTACTCACTTTCTGACTTATTTTTTTTTCTGTTTGGGCTAATACATGCTTTACAGGAGAATGTTAAGGAGCCTGATCATATTCATTTTATTTCCTTTTTCTCTTGATTTTTGTACCAGGATTTCATTCAGGGGAGGTAACCTTCTTACTCACAATGGTTCAAGACCTCTGAGAATGGATTGGATGAAAAAATTGATGAACAATGATATCAAAAACATAAACAAAACTTAAAGCAGATGAAATCTCAATTTCTTAGTAAATTCAAAATCTGGGATCTCTTCATCTTCTGAATACTCCTCTTCATTCAGAAAATCATCCAATGTCAAAGAAATGAACAGGAATCATTAAAGGAAGGATTCCATATTGAGAAAAAATAAGTATGCATATAAATTAACCTCTTCCTCTGATTCCTCCTTCTTCTTTCCCTTCCCTTTTCATTTTTTGCCTTCCACTTTCTTGAAACCTGAAAGAATTCATAAAAAATATTAATTATGAAAGTGAGTCTTTTTTCTTCCAAAATGATTACTGAACTTCAAATTGGCTGTCAATTTATTCTTTGGCCTTCCTCTTCTCTTGGGTTGTTCTAAATATTCAAAAATTAATGAATCCATTTTAATTGAGCAATGAGAGATCTTCTTGAAATTATTTATCTCCCCTTAGTTTCTTCCTCTTGCTTTAGATATTTGAGTAGAATTTGGCTCTTGGATCAGAATAATTTGATATTTTCCACTTTAAAGCTTCTTGGTTTTGCTGTGATGAAATTTTTGTTTTCTAGGTGGTAACTTAGGTAATTCTCCAAATTATTCAGTAGGAAATAGATTGATGAGGTTTAATGAGGCAGTCTGAGATGAGAATGGAATGATTGTTCATTTCATCAATGAATGAATGGAAAGAGGGGAAACAAAAGTCTAATATAGAGAAGAAGACATGACAAAAAAGTAAATCAACATGAGTGAGAGAGAGAGATACCTCAGGTAGTGTAAGATCAGAGTGGAATGATGAAGAACAAATTTCCTCCACTCTCTAGGTGCTACCTCAGGTATAATAGACAGCTGGTTATTGAGCATGGTGTTCCAGATTTTTGGCAAGGGAGCACCCTTGTTTTCAACATGGATGGGAATGGTGTTTCCAGTGCGGAGAGAAAGTTCAGCAAGAAGATTTTTTGTTAAAATACCGTCTTTGCATGAGTCAGAGAGGTATTTTCATTCCGCCTCTGGGGTGGAGAGGAAAAACATTGGTTTCTTTTGTGACTTCCACAAGATTTTCACATCCCCAAGCTGGTATAAATACCCCAAGGTGTATTTTTTTTATCACAATTCTTGGCCCAATTGGAATTGGAGAAACCTGATATCTCAAATGATCCACCTAGTTTGAGTCAAAGATCCCTATTAAAGACCACATAGTTGAGAACTCAAACTGAAGCCAGACAATGAGCTTTCAAAGGATATTTTAGGTGTTGAAAAAGCCAGTTGACAAAAAAGGATTTCCAGGCCTTGTGGATTGGGACAGCCACAGAAGGAACACTATTATTTGATTCTTGGGGCCATTAGATGGAGAGTCAGCGGAAGTATGATTTCAAAGGTTTTCTAAATTGCAGTCAGATGGCAACTTAACCAAGGAGGATTTGTTTTGAAGAAATCAGGGGCATAGACCACTGATGTAATGTGATTGGTTCAGGAAAACATGCAAATTGGGCCATTTTCAAACTGTTTGAAGTGAGATAAAGTGGTGAAGACCCTCATTTGCACTTATTTCAAAAGAACTGCCTAAGAGGTTGATTAGATGGTCAAAAAAGTTGGGTTTTCCAAACATTGCCAGGTTTTCTATGTGGATGGCCAATTCTCTGAATAGTTCTTTTTGGATAGGTTGCAATAAAGTGGTGGGTTGTATTTGGAGTTTATCAGACTGAGAATCAGAAGACAGTGGTGGAGCTTGATATTCCATTTGCAAGGCAATTTCTTCAGGCCATACACGGAGAATTTGAGCCAATATATGCAGTTGGGATGCTGAGTGTTGAAAAAGCATGGGGGCTGTTCCATGTAAACCTCATGTTCAAGGAATCCATTGAGGAACACAGTTTTGAACTCCACTTGAAAAACTTTCCAATTTTTGGAAGCAAGGAGACTGAGTATGAGATGTAGGGCCTTGATTCAAAGAGTTTGTTAGAAAACCTCTTGATAGTCAATACCATGGGTTTGAAAATACCCCATACACACAAGCAAGATTTCAGTTTTTGAATTGAATTATTGTGGTGTTTCTTGCTCTTTAACACTCACTCACCAGGAGAAAAATGGAGGGGCATGCTAGCATGTGCCCCTCTGTAATGTTGGGTTTACTGAAAGAAATAGCTCTGGTCTAAATGGAGATTGTGCAAACAATATCTCCAACCTAAAAAGGATGTAATTCTTTTACAAAAAACATCAAAATCAGTTCCAATTCTGATAAAATTCACAGGTTTCTGTCACATGGAGACTGGAAAAAGAGCCAGGTTTTCAGTAACTAACATAAGAACAAAGACTCAAACCAGGGGGCGTATCCACAATGGATTAATCTGAGAGTTTCAGAAGAGAGAATTGAGTACTACAAGGTGTTTAAGAACTCAAGGAAGACTCAAATGATTCTGGATGTTACTAGTAGGGGGGAAATCCCTAAAGTAGTGGGCTGGAAGTCAGGGTGCAGAACAAGAAGATTTTATTTCTAAAGGAAAAGAGGAGAAAGATCTTGATTCTTGAGTTTTATATACTTCTAGATACAAACTTTCATTCTCCTACTTATAAAATATTTGAAATATACTAAAAGAAAGAATAAGAACATAATATTTATGTGAATAATATAATCTGAATATGTCAAAAGTGTGACAGAATCCCCCAATAAAGACTACGTGTACTTCTGAACACCTTTGAAAGATAAATTAGGCTAAAAAATAAATTCTAACTAAGAGATTTAAGTATTAACAGGTAGAAAGGTACATCAGTCACACATGCTGCTAGATTCTGGGGGTGTAGATCAAGTTAATTTTTTACTGTGAGATTTCCATAAAATTTTTGTTGCAACTCTGAGGAGATTGAGTTTGTTTGGAATTCATATTACTGGAATCCCGCTACCACTCCCACTCCCACTTGTCAACAAAAGCATTTTTGGGAAACCCTAATGGGCTCTTGAGATTTTCAAAAAACAATGCCAGCCCTGCCAACCATAATGCTACAAAAATTAATTCAAAAATTGCATTAAACATCTTCCAAATCAAATTCCAGATACCAATTGGAGAAAGGAAATAATTTAAAATATATTTTAAAGACATTTTGTATCAATCCTAGGGGTTCTATGACAAGGATGAAGAGGTTGGAAGAGCAAATGGAGACTCCAAAGGATTGGGGGCCTAGAGGCCATTGAAGCTGAACCAATGGAACCAAGAATGCCTTTCCAATCACAGCTGGATTGATGTGAATTATCCAGGTTATCATTGGTAAGAGAAACAACAAAGGACCCATTCTAATGTGGGAGAAGAGGGGCACTAGTGAAGGGAATCCTGTTGCTAAGACTGATTCCACTACAAGTGCTAGAGTGGCACCAACTGCCTAAAATACCCACACCGGGGTCTCGAATGAATATAGTGTCCCCCAGACCTTTGGGAAAAGGTCTGAGGGACATTTCTGTCTCAATTTCAAAACTTTTGGGGAATCAATTCATGTCAGGAATCTTTTAAACAGGCAATAAAAAACCCAATCCCATATTTTCCAGATTGATAAATCTGTCAAGCCTGGATTTCACTTATATCTTGAAGGGGCTGAAACTGAATTGCCAAAATTTAAAATAATTTAAACCTGTGTTCCCCCTTCTCCAAGAGCAAAACTACAATTTTTTTCTGAATTATATCTACCTCTAAAAAACTTTAAGGGATATTTAAACAAAAGTGGTAGGTGAAAAATAAAACAACCAAATTATACTCATCAAATCTTCTAGACCATTCTCTGGTTTGAAAAAAATTGGACAGGGTTTTTGGAAGGGTAGCAGCTGTTAATTTTGAATATTTGAATGGTTGAAAATTTTATTTGATAAATTTATCAATGATCTTTTAAAAAAAATTCCCTGTTCAAGACATTAAAATATTTATTCAGTAAAAAGAAGATGCTGTGGAGTCAATTAAAAACCCAATACCAGATTGAACTCCATCATGAATTATATCTGAGCAATAAAGCTGCAGTTAAATCAGGAGGGCTGGTACATAATCATAGCTCTCAAATTCTCCTCATTGATTGGTTTTCTACAATGGTACCACCAAACAGGAATATAAGAAAGGGGAAAAAATTGGAAAGATATTATAGCTTGTTTTTGCTTTACTGAATAACCAATTATTTCTATCCAATTCTGATGTGGGTTTTATGAAGCTAATGATTCAGCTCTTCATAATAAGCCAACAAGATTAAAACATCAAAAAACAATTTTTTTGATTTTGAAATCAGGGTGCTTTTTTGAGGACTCCAGCTAAAACTATGCTCTAGTTATTGTGTGGTTAAATCATGCCCTTCATGGATCAATTTTTCATAAACTCAATTTCGACTGTCCTGAAAATTATTGAATATCAGAACCAAGATTGATGGTTCTATTCAATATCAACCAAAAACATGGGTAAAAATCCCCTGAAAAATTTGTAAAAGTTGATGAATTTCCTTTTAGTAGGAATAAAATCCCCTAAAATATTTTTCAAATTTTGAATAAAGTAACTCATTGATTCTGGATATCATTTTTTGTTTGAAATAATGAGCTTATGAAGATTGCTTCCAAATCTTAAAGCCTTAATTCCATATTCCTGCAAAATCAGTTTTTTAATCAACTTTTTGATGCCTATACAGGATCATCCTAGTGTCTATATTAGTTCAAAGGACCAGTTTGGAAACCAGATATAAATTTTTTCTTTCAAAATAAATAAGGCCCCAGCTGGGGTGGTGTTGTGTTCAAAATTTCAAGCTCCAGATTTGCAGCAGTCACATTCTCCCAATATTTATTGATTTATTGAATTTCGAATTTCTTTTTGAAAGTTACCTGAAATTTTATCATGAATTTGCAAGAATGTAAAAATTTGAAAAAAATTGCTATAATCTATATCCAACTGATTTTTTGATCATACATAACTAAAATATATTAGCAATTCAAAGAAACCTTGATTTACAATTGAAACTCCTTTGAAGCATGAATAATATTTGATTGCAAATTAATTGTAGAATATTTCAAAAGAAGTTGTGGTGTGGGTATTTGGGAGTTATTTGAATAGATGTCCTGAATTAGGAAAAATTTAAAACCTATTTTTACCAAGTTGAAAAAGTTTTACAGGGCGGAAAATTCTATCATGTGCCTCCATTTTTTCCTTGATGACTTTTATTTTATTATTTTTCATTTCTGCGGACACAGAAACAACTTCCATGTTTGCATTCCTAGGATTGAGGCAAATTCATTGTCTGCCCCTTTAAGCCAACAATGTTTTTTTTTGGATACCGCAGAAGATGATTCCCGGTGTTGAGTATGTCAACCTCAGGATCTTCTAGGGCTTATTTGAACCAGTGACCACATCTTTCTGGAGCTTGAGGTGCACAAGTCAAGAAAAAAGCGGGCGGGGGAGCTACAGCTGGAAGGATTGGTGGGGTTGGTGGCAATCTGATGTGAGTGATGTTTGGAGTAACATCAGGAATGATAGTTGAATTTTTTTGATGGGGGAAGGTATGTTGAGTTGATTTCAAGAGTTAGTGATAGGAGAAGAGGATCAGTCGCTGGTCTGGGTAGGAGATGGAGTTCAATTGTAAGGAGCATGGATGGAATCCAAGAGACAAAAATCCACACACCCCTGTGGGAATGTTGATGATTGGGAGGTTGTGGTCAGACAGTTGGGCCTGAGGAGTGAAGGGAACAACGTTTTGAGATGATTGAACATTTTCTGTGAGTGATGAATCCAATGGTGGAGAGAACAAGATTGGCCAGGGAACCTTGACACTGAAAAGTGTTAATTTTAGAAGATTAGGGAAAAGAAAGATCATTGAAAATTACATCACAGTACTTGATTACACACTGTCAATCAAGATCACATAACCTCACTCAAATTCAATCAGGAAGGTAAGAGAGGAGTATGGATGCACTGGCTTTCATTGCCAGTTTCTTTCAATTTGACTCTGGGAACTTGTACCACGCATGGAATCCAAGATTGGAGGATATTGAAGACCATAAATAGTCAAAGGGGAAGAGAATCCAGCGGGGTTATATCAGGGAAGGTTTTTTGGTAGTAGGAAGAGTGACAAAGAGTTTTGGCCCAGAAATATTTGGGAAAAAAATCTTGGAGAAGAGGGAAGCTCGTGACATTACCAATTGCACACTTTGTGAATTCAACCACTCCTTTGAGTTCAGGAAACTGCGTGGACCAGTTTTTTGAGTTATGCCTAGTTGAGTGAGATAGGATGAGAATTCAAGAGATACATATTTGCCCCAATTTTTGGAGCGTAGTCATTTGATTTTGAATCTGTTGCCTTTTTAAAGATGGATCTGAATATTTTTAGGCAGATTAACACATTGAATTTTTATTTTAAAGGAAAGACATGAATAAAATTGGAGTGGTTGTCAACAAAAGTGATAAAGTAATTGTACCCTTCCCTTAAGGGGACCTCAAATGAATCCATTTCAAAGTTTTCAGCCTCTGGGATTCCAAGACCCTTGCTATCCTTTAGCTACCAGATTTTATAGAATAAATAATAAATATATTATTCAATAAATGAACCAAAAATCCGCAAAATATTTGGATAAAGCTTATTGCAAGGTTAATTGGCTTGGATGTGGTTTATTGTTACTAATCAATATAGATAAATTGATTATTAAATATTTTTATAGAGGGGATATGTCAGCTTCCTGATGCCAGGAACTTTTCCTTCCTTTAGCTACAGAAAGTGATATTGGTGTTGGAATAATAATTCCAAGAAACTTACGGTAAAATGCTTAAATAATTGATTTAAAAGCATGTTCAAAGTTTGGTTGGTTTGGTTGGATTAAATTTGTTTAAATATATATTTTTCAAGAGGGGACACATTTTTTGAAAACTGGGGGTCTTTATTGGATAACAATCTCTCTTCAAGGGGCTCTTTTGAACCATGTAAAGACCTTGGGACAATGAGGTCTTAAATGATTGCTCACAAAAGACTAACTCAAGGGGATGGGTGGACTGGCTGTCTTACAGCACTTATGCCTGGGTGCAAGGAGGAGAAAACTTACTAGTTTAAGTACTTACTCCAAGAATCCTGCAGAAATTCACGGTCGAAAGGGTCTCAGGACAATTATTGGGGTTATTTTCTTATATTCTTCACGGAATCAATGTTGGAGCCAGAATTATTAAGAATAATATCAGACTATAGCCATATATCACTTGTTTATCTTGAATAAACATTTTATCACGGATGGCAAAGGGTCTGGATTGATACTTAAAATTACTGGGGTTTAAATCACTTAAAAAGGGTTGTTTATATACCTTTTTGGGTAAAAATACCTTCCCAGGGCACGTAGAGAGGGTTTTGCTTGGATGCTGAGGCTAGCAGGCTGTCCAGGGCTAGTTTGGCACGTAGTTCTGGTGCTGTCAATCTGCTAGCCTTTTCTATGTCATATTGCTTTGTGAAATAATTGTTGGAAGTTTTTTAAATGTTAATTTGTTATTTTTATGATTCAGACACATTTCCTTATTTTGTATTAATTTATTTTGAGTTAAATGGGTAGAAGTGAGTATTAGTAGATTCTACGGCATCTTCTGCACATTTTGGAAATTTTTAATAATTTTTAGGTTAACTCCTTGTTGTGTTTTGTGGTTCATAAAGATTTGGCAATCTCATTTAAGTGACAACGTTTATTATTGTTTCTCACAATTTATTTGCTTTATATTTTGATTTTAATATTTTTTATTCAATATTCTTAGGTTTTAGACATCCCTCTGTCCTGCAGTCAAGCTTTTACATATACATGATGTATGCATGCAGTTTGTAGCATGTTCTTGCGGTACCTGGCTGTCAGGCTTAGTACAATTTTTGTTGACGCGCGCAGGCTTGACAGCTGCGTGCGGGAATCTGTTGCCTGCGTCCAGTCAGTCATTTTTCATGCGGGCTTTTTGAAATGCGCCTACATATTGAGTTTCAGGCGTGTGTACCCTTACTGTATGAATGCGGGGCTGCGCACGGGAATTGTGACACAACACAAATCCGCCTGTAACTCCTAAAATATACACAACACCTCAATTCTAACTGAATTTTAGGTGTGAAACCTATACATGGCATAATGTGTGAAATGTTAAAATGGCCAAAAGGTGCCATGGTGGTGTTGTGGTCTGTTGGTCATTTTTTTTAATGATTATTTAAAAATTTAAGGAGTTAGAATTCAAGGGTGGGGTCAGTGAGTGACCCTACTCAATTTTGGGTGGGGAATCCATTTCTGTAATAATATTCATGGATTCCTCACTAATTCTAATTTTATTATTTTATTTCTGTTTTGAATCTGCTTTTACAGGTTGCTCTATCCAAGTAGCAAGCTGACATTCCCCCACTCCAAGATATGGCTATATCTGAAAAAAAAATTGGGGCTCAATGTCTTTTATTGGCTCTGTAATTTCTTAAGTGGATAGGTCCATCTGGAATTTTGTTTCCAGGTAACCATTCATCTTTTTCAGCAGATTCTCCTTTGTATCTGACTAGATAGAGTCTGACATCTTTCCCATTTATCCTTTCTTTCTTTTCTTTAAGGATTTTGCTTATTTTTCCGTTGTCTTTCTCAGTTTCATCTGCAATAGGAATTGCTGGTGACAGAGTGTGTTCTCCTTTTCAAGGATGTTAGTCTTTGACAGGGCTTACTGGGAAGGCTGGGTGCTTTCTGGAAAGTTTATCACTGAGAATTACTTCCACAGCATTCTTTCCATGGATTTTCTTAATGGTGAATGGTCCAACAAATGCAGGTCTGAGTTTCTTGTTTCCAGCTAAGTTAGTGAAATTGGTGGTAGAAACTAAGACTTGATCACCAATCTTGAAGTCAGGTTCTTTATGGGTTTTGTCCCATCTCTTTTGGTTGTACTCAACAGCTTCTTGAACACATTTTGCAGCCTGTTTGTTGGCTGTATCTATCATATTCCTGAAGTCAAGTGACGTGGGGTGGATATTGGTTAGCTTCTGATTCAGGTGATCCTTGGGTAATTTAGTAATCCACCCTCTCTCCAGTACATAGGGGGCTTTCTTGATGGTAAAATGTTT
Source organism: Puccinia polysora (assembly GCA_025617555.3). Lineage (NCBI taxonomy): Eukaryota > Fungi > Basidiomycota > Pucciniomycetes > Pucciniales > Pucciniaceae > Puccinia > Puccinia polysora. The sequence continues at coordinate 29,132,113 of CM062625.1, forward strand.
GCTGCTGTTGTAAGCCATTTCTAGAGCAGGCAAGAGGCTGACCCAGTCATGGCAGTACCCATCAGTATTCTTATATTCTAGAACCAAGCAGCACTCCTGAGCATGTCTTCCAGGGTCTGGATCATCCTTTCAGCTAATCTATCTGTCTTGGGGTGATAAGCTGTAGAGAATGCTAGAGTGGTTCCTAAAATATCATGGAGGTTTCTCCAGAACTCAGAGGTGAACTTGGGGTCTCTGTCACTGATGATTATCTTGGATACTCCTACATCAGCAATAAGTCTGTTACAAAACAGTAGTGCTACTTCCATAGGAGTATCATCCTTATGGTTAGGTAGAAATTGAGCTTTCTTGGAAAACCTATCTACTATGACCAGGACTGAATTGTAAGAATAAGCTCCTCCAGGTGGTAGTCCTGTCACAAAGTCCATATTGATTATTTCCCATCTTTTCTTGGGTTCAGTAATCTGTTGGAGGATGCAAAACTTCTTTCCTGTGGTCCTGTTGGATTTCTGGCAAGTTTCAAAACTACAAACATAATGGATTTTGGAGTTCCTCCAATCAATCCACCAAGCAGTCTTTTTGACTTTATCCAAACTTCTGTCATTAGATAAGTGTCCAGATGAACAGTTATCATGGCATTCAGATAGGACATTCTTAATGTGTTCTTCCTTAGTTAGGACTACAACACTAGAATGTTGGTGTCTGTTGTAAACTAGGCCATCCCACAAGGTGAATCTTCCAGATTTTTAAGGTTTCAGGAGAGATTCAGGTAGACTATTAATAAGCTCAGGAGAAGGGGAGGTGCTTTCCATGATAGTGACTGGGCATTTTATGTCAGAGCTGTAGGCTTCCCTGATTGAGTTGAATAAGGATTCATCCAATTCACAGATTTTCATACCTAGAATAGGAGCTTCCATGACTAACATGTAAATGTTCAAGATGGGAAAAATGTCATGATCTTCTGGATCATAGGCAAGGTTACTTGAATCATTAGGTAGAGCATTCCTACTCAGACTTTCAGAATTCTGGTGTTTTTTCCCAGCTTTATGTACTATTGTCATTTGTCCTCTGTACTGTTGGATAGCTATTTGCCATCTTAACATGTGCCTTCTGGGAGTCTTCATGTTCATCAGGGTTCTAACAGCATTGCAATCCGTAATAACCACAAATTTAGTACCTTCCAGATAGTAATGGAGATTTTCTAAGGCCCATACTAGAGCTAGGCATTCCATTTGACTGGCACCATATCTTTCCTCTGTGTCCTTCACTTGTCTAGAGATAAAGAGTATTGGTTTTTCTACTGGTCTTTCATTTTCTATAACTTCTTGATGAAGTGCAGCGCCTAGCCCTTCCATGCTTGAATCAATATATAGTATAAAGGGTTTACTGTAATCAGGTTGTATTAGTACAGGGGCAGTAGTCATAGCCACCTTGAGTTCCTCATAGTTCTTAACTCTTTCATGAGTCATTTCAAACAGGGTATTTTTGTTTCAAATCTCATACAAACACTTAGTTAGTAATGCAAACTTGGGTAGATACTTCCTATAGTAGCTGCAGAAACTGAAAAAGGACAGGAGTTCAGTTTTGTTCTGAGCCATTGGTCTTTTCATAACAGCTGCTATTTTGCTTTGGTCAGCTGTAAGATTTAGACCAGATACTATATGACCTAATTCTTTGAGTTCACCATATCCAAAGTTGCACTTTTTCATGAATACTTTTAATCCTGCAGCAGAGATGGTTTTTAGGACAAGTCTTACTTTATCCATATGGGAGGTCCAATCATCAGTGTAGATGATAACATCATCAATATATACCATCATCCATCCTTGCCTTATGAACTGGCCTAGTACAGTGTCCATCATCCACTGAAAGTGGGAAGGATCATTCTGGATTCCAAAGGGCATCCTCAAGTAATCATAGATACCTAGGTGACATATGTTCCTCATGAACTTCCTACTGTCTGGGCTGATGGGGATCTGGCGGAATCCTTTCAGCATATCCATGGTAGTAATAAACTTAGCTTGTGAGAGATTATGAAGGGCATGGTCAATCCTAGGAATGGGGTAATAGTCTGCTTGAGTTTAATTGTTCAGCATCCTAAAATCTCCTACCATTCTTGACTTATCATTGTGCCAAGCTATGATCACAGGAGTAGTAATATCTACCTGTTCATTTTTTCCTAATTTCTTCATTACTTTTAAGTTTTTTAGCTCCTGGATGTGAGTTTCCAAGGCTGCTCTTGATTTTGGACTGGAAGGATAAGCAGGTCTTCTCAGATTAGGAGGGTAAGGGGGTTTGATAGTTAAGGTAAGGATCATATCATGTCCTTTGATTTTACCAATAGGGTGGTCCTTAGTGCAGAAAGCATTCTGATTCTCAAAGCAGACCTGAAGGATATCATGTTTTTTATCTTCACTGAGTTGGTCATTCAGGGAAGCTTGGGACAAGTATTCCTGATTAAAGGTTTCCAGGTGTTTCTGATAAGTGGAATCAGTGGTTTGTTCAGAAGAATTTTCTAATCTAGGGAAATGGGATCTTGAGAATCCAATAAACTTATTCTTGTGGGATTCCAAAGAAAATGTTGATTCATCAACTTTCTTTTGTAATTTTTGAAGAGCCAAGTTTGAGATGTAAAATTGCCTGGTCTTCTGCATTGATGCCGTTGATTATGATGCTTAACTCATCATAGATGTGACAGTGATTTAGTCTCTTTAAGGTTTTCTGTTCTGAATTTATTTCACCAGTGTCCAATAGTAATTTATCAACAATTGGTGAGTAGGTAGATGAAGGAAGGCTTGTTTTGGAAGAACTCTCCCTAGCATGTCTTGCTTTACCTAGGAGGGATGCAATTGAATTGAATTTTTAGGAACATTCCTAGTTTTCATCCATTTGGAAGTGATCCCTCTTTATGATTAAGAGTTGATTAATCGGAATTAGTGGACTTATTTGGACTCATGTTGTTTTTTTAGAAGCCTAAGTTCACAATTTCAGATACTTGTTTTGCGTAGAAAGAGTAGAAGTGCTAACTACCTGGCTAGAGGAGTTCAAGAATGCGAATTTTACTTTTCTTTGTTGTAAGACTCTGTTAGTTTTATGAAAAGTAAGCTTTGTCTTTAGTAGTTTCCATAGACCTAAGAGATCTCTTTAGAAGGATAGAGCCAATATAATTTCATTTGAAAGTCTAGAATTTCTTAATTGAATCCTTTGCGTGGTTGCGGAGCATTTAATATTTGTGATTTAGCAAACCACACTGGTCCTAAGTTAATTGGAGCTAGACTTCTTACAATGTCTCAATGTACTTCAGCTGCTTTTTGAAGCCAGTGTGGTCTTCCTCTCACTTAATATCATCAAAAGATTTTTGTATTGCGGCAAGATTGTTATTGAATTGAGATTGGTACTTTTATAAAATGGATCAAGAGTGCAGTTTTATTATTTGTGCAAAAAGAAAGGTAGGCCATATCTATGACCTGATTCCTATATGTTTTAACACTTATGGGGAACAAAATTTTGCTACAATGACTCTTTTCATATGAACACAAGTGATCACAAAGGTGTTCAACTTGCTGTTGACCTTCTATTAGCTCAGCAGGTTTGGCACGGGCTGGACCGGCTGACTTGACATCTTCTCAATAGCCGGGCCTCTGCTGGGTTCAATATCAAAATGGTTGGTGAGAGGTTGTCAGTGCCTTGACAAAAGCTTCCGTGAGGGGGTTAGCTTGTTTTTTTTGTGGCAAGCTCAAGAATTTTTCTAATAATTCTAGTTTTTGTCCTGATCATACTAGGTTGTATTGATTCCTTAGAAACTTTTGTATGAGTCAAGCTTTCTTCAAAATTTTTATTCATTTTGAGTAATCCGGGTAAAAAAATTAAAGATGATGGGAACTGAGGCTCAAAAAAAAATCATTTGTATTATTCAAGAAGATCTACATGGTGATAGGTGTGGTTTCAATCTTTTCCGAAGTTGAGTATTTTATTTCTCTTCACAATTATGATAATTATATTTTTGTAAAATCATGTCAATCTTTATTTTGGGAATTTGTTTAAACAACAAGTGCCTATGTGGAAAAACAGCTATTGGTTTGGATAATGGTTTTCCAGGATCATCACACGGTGGTACTCACTATTCTAAGAGTTACTTATCTTTCTATTTTATTCCAATTTTTGAAACATTACTCTTAATTTTCAAACTTTTTTTGAATTCTTTTGAGGAAAATATTTTCAATTTTAAGAATGGCACGGAGATTAGTATTAATATATTTACCGGCCAGTTGGGATGTTATTATTCATATATTCTTCTTTTCTTGTTCTTAAGAAGAGGATCATGAAAAGGAATTACTGTTTAATTGATTTCAAGAACCACTGAATGAAGTGCGTGGTAGTCAGATCAAGAAGTGTATGACAAGTTATGTTAGCATATGTAAATCAATTCTTGTTCTTTCTTTTGTTTGAGTAAGGCCGAATAATATTGGATCAATTTTGATTAGTTATAAGGTCCCTTAAAATAATTTGGCCCAAAATTTTGGAAAATAAGCACTTCTGACTTATTTTTAATACCTGGTCCAAGGAATTAAATAATTAAAAAATTATAAATAATTATTTCCTGGCCAGACCCCTAGTTGTCAGCTTCATGATGCCAGGAACTTTGCCTTCCTTTAGCTACATAAAGTGATATTGGTGTTGGAATAATAATTCCAAGAAACTTACGGTAAAATGCTTAAATAATTGATTTAAAAGCATGTGCAAATTTTGGTTGGTTTGGTTGGATTAAATTTCTTTAAATATATATTTTTCAAGAGGGGACACATTTTTTGAAAACTGGGGGTCTTTATTGGATAACAACCTCTCTTCAAGGGGCTCTTTTGAACCATGGAAACAACTTGGGACAATGAGGTCTTAAATGATTGCTCACAAAAGACTAACTCAAGGTGATGGGTGGACTGGCTGTCTTACAGCACTTATGCCTGGGTACAAGGAGAAGAAAAATTACTAGTTTAAGTACTTAATCCAAGAAGCTTGCAGAAATTCACGGTTGAAAGGGTCTCAGGACAATTATTGGGGTTATTTGCTGATATTCTTCACGGAATCAATGTTGGGGCCAAAATTATTAATAATAATATCAGACTGTAGCCATATATCACTTGTTTATCTTGAATAAACATTTGATCATGGATCGCAAAGGGTCTGGATTGATACTTAAAATTACTGTGGTTTAAATCACTTAAAAAGGGTTGTTTATATACCTTTTTGGCTAATAAGAACTTCTCAGGGCACGTAGAGAGGGTTGTGCTTGGATGCTGAGGCTAGCAGGCTGTTCTGGGATAGTTTGGCACGTAGTTCTGGTGCTGTCAATCTTCTAGCCTTGTCTATGTCATATTTCTTTGTGAAATAATTGTCAGAAGGTGTTTAAATGTTAATTTGTTATTTTTATGATTCAGACACATTTCCTTATTTTGTATTGATTTATTTTGAGTTACATGGGTTGAGGTGGGTATTATTAAAATCTACAGCATCTTCTTTACATGTTGGGAATTTTTAATAATTTTTAGGTTAACTCCTTGTTGTGTTTTGTGCTTCATAAAGAATTGGTAATCTCATTTATGTGACAACGTTCATTATTGTTTCTCACAATTTATTTGCTTTGTATTTTGATTCTCATATTTTTTATTCAATATTCTTAGGTTTCAGACATCCCTCTGTCCCGCAGTCAATTTGTTACAAATACATGATGTATGCATGCAGGTTGTAGCCTCTTCTTGTGGTACCTGGCTGTCAGGCTTAGTACAATTTTTGTTGACGCGCGCAGGCTTGACAGCTGCGTGTGGGAATCTGTTGCCTGCGTCCAGTCAGTCATTTTTCATGCGGGCTTTTTGAAATGCGCCTACATATTGAGTTTCAGGCGTGTGTACCCTTACTGGATGAATTCAGGGCTGCGCGCGGGAATTGTGACACAACACAAATCCGCCTGTAACTCCTAAAATATACACAATACCTCAATTCTGACTGAATTTTGGGTGTGAAACCTATACATAGCATAGTGTGTGAAATGTTAAAATGGCCAAAAGGTGCCATGGTGGTGTCGTGGTCTGTTGGTCATTTTGTTTAATACTTATTTAAAAATGTAAGGAGTTAGAATTCAAGGGTGGGGTCAGTGAGTGACCCTACTCAATTTTGCGTGGGGAATTCATTTCTGTGATAATATTCATGGATTTCTCACTCCTTCTAATTTTATTATTTTATTTCTGTTTTAAATCTGCTTTGACAGGTTTCTCTTTCCAGGTAGCAAGCCGACAGGCCACAATTATATTGGGGATCTTTAACACCTCTGTTCAGGGAATTCAGTATGAAAACACCTAGACCTGGTTACTTTGGGCCCTTGAGTTTAAAGGATATTTTTCCCAAATATAATATGTATATAAAATACACAGTGGAGTGGCAGGGCTTTGTAACCAAGCTGCCACAACAGAGAAAGCATAATAAGACTCACTGGTATATTATTAAATCCTTTGGGTATCTGTTTGGGACATGCAATGATGGTTTAAGCCTGTATACAGGGGTTAAAAGGTTGTTCAACAGTTTAAATTGATAAAAGAGGGCTGAGGATGGATATTATTAATCAGACTAAAGCCATAAATCACCTACTTATCTCTTATGAGTATTTGATTACCTTGGCACGGTGTCTGGATGTAAATATAACTTGGTCTCTGGGTATCAATATCCTCTAAAAAGCTCTTTATTTATAGCTTTGGAGTCCTAATATTGTCCTTCTGAGGGGTACATGGGCTCAAAGGGAGGGACACCGCGGCTAGCAGGGTAATCAGTGGCAGCCTTTTACGTGTTCTTGGTGCTGTAACACGGTTAGCATCTAATTCCACAGGGTATGGGAATTATTCTACTTTATAATTGATGTTTTGACGTGTGAATAACACTAATCTGTCCTTTTTATTTATTATTTAATTAATTATCCTCAGTCAATGTTCCCAGTAATTTAATAATTATTTGAATAAACATTTCTACGGATATTCTGATTTCAGGTGAGTTCTCATCATGTATTAAATAATAGGATTAAAGTCATGATGTTGATTTTACTCCTTATTTTCAATTTTCACTTGATTTACTAAAATAATTCCTTAAAAATGTAAGTCATGGGTATTCATGTAATATTTTTACATCATAAGTATCCTTAGTATGTCAAAAAAGATTTTATGTATATAAATTCTCATAATAGTATATTAAATTATTTTGATATATTTTGAGAAGTAGTCATTGTCTTATTTTTGACATTTTGTTACTTTGATTTATATTTAACAAAAAATATGTATAACGGTTATTTAAGTATTTTTATATAATTTTATGTATTTTTAGACTATCTACTATCCATGGGAACATTTATTACATATGTAGAATGTTGCTGTGTAGGTTGTAGCATGTTTACATGGTACCTAGGTTTCTCAGGGCGCCTGTCACTTTGTCAACCTGTAGTCCCGCAGCTTTGTACTTGTCAGAGGCCCGGGGCTGCATACACGGCTTTGACAGAGTGTGTCAGCTTGCTACTATATACAGAGCAAAACTGTCAAATAGTAACACAAAATATGAAAAATAAGAATATCTCAATTAACAAAGCAAGGAGTGATAAATCCATAAATATTATTACAGGAATGGATTCCTCACCCAAAATTAGGTAGGGTCACTCACTGACCCCACCCTTAAATTCCAAGTCCTTATATTTTTAAAATAATTAAAAGGAAAAGTACTGGAAATTACAACACCTGTATGGCACTTTTTGGCCATTTTAATATTTCACACGTGTTGTCACGTATAGGGTTTACACCTAAAATTCACTCAGAATTGAGTTTTTTTTTATATTTTAGGAGTTACACGCGGAAATGTGTTATGTCACAATTCCTGCGCGCAGCCCTGCATCATTACATAACCCTATGTACTAGCAGCAGCAGGATCGCGCGTACTAGGGACCCGCGCGCAGCTAATTCTGCCACGCATGCAGCGGATCCTACCCCGCGCGCACCTGTACTACTGATCCCCGCTGTGGTGACCAATCCGGGACACCACGGAAAAAGAAAAAAAAAAATAAAAAAAATAATAATAATAATATATATTTTTTTCAGTTGTACCCCTATGGGTACCTTCATCTCCTCCCATCATCTTGGTCCTGATCTCCTCCTTGCTTGCCTTCTCCCTTGGCTATTCAATTGGGTCATCCAAAGACTAAGTACACCATCCAATCCCTCAAACCCAACCTTCTCCCCTTGTTGTCATCTTGACCTGCTCAGGATGATGGTGATCACCATTGTTGTTCTTGACTTGCGTGCTCGTCCCGAGACTTGATCCTCCTTCTTCCTCCCATCCATCCATCCACCTCTCTCATCATCTTCTTCAAACTGATCTCGATTCAAGTCATCAAACCCAGAATCTTAAATCCATCCAACTCTACATTCATCCCTCAAACTTCAATCTCATCATCCCAGGGGATTCCTTCAACCCACCTTAAACCCCACATCCTCATCCTCATCATTGTCATCGTCATCGTCATCGTCACTGGCAATCGGACCATCGAATCTCGGCTATAAAGATTGATTGTCGAGCTCATCAGACAGAGGAAGCTCTGACCGACACCACAACTTGAGCCCAACCCAAGATCCCAATCAACTCCGATCGAAGATGGCAGATCAACTGACCGAAGAGCAAATCTCCAAGTTTAAGGAAGCCTTCTCTCTATTTGACAAGGATGGTGACGGTACCATTACCACCAAGGAACTTGGTACCGTCATGCAATCCTTGGGTCAAAACCCAACCAAAGCCGAACTCGGTGATATGATCAACAAAGTGGACGCCGATGGAAACGGGACGATTGATTTTCCTGAATTTTTAACCATGATGGCTTGAAAGATGAAAGATACGGATTCTGAAGAAGAGATTCAAGAAGCCTTCAAGGTGTTTGACAAGGACGGTAACGGTTTTATCAGCGCCTCCAAACTCCGACATGTGATGACTAATCTCGGTGAGAAATTATCTGACCAAGAAGTCAAAGAGATGATCCGAGAGGCCGACGTTGATGGAGACGGAGCAATCAATTACAAGGAATTTGTTAGGATGATGCTCAGCAAATGATCACCCCCCAGGCCACCGCCCAAGTCCCCAGCTTCCGCATCCTCAGCGCCTACGCCAACCAAGAAATCATCCTTGGCTCAGATCATCGCCAACCCATCTCGTCTCCCCCACACGCTCTCATCATCACCATCACCCTTGATACCAACCGACGACCGCAAGCAACCGCTCGCGGCCGTCGGAACCTTCACCCTGTTGTCGCCGCCGATTGAGCAACGACAGCCGTTGTCGAAACCCGCGACCGCTGTCGCGGGTGTCCATCTGGTTGCCCGCGGGCGACATTTCTTTTTTTTTCCTCTCATGTAATTTTTTTTTTTTTTTATTATGTTTTCATTTTCCCGCACCTATTTGTAGTATCACTTGTACATAGTATAAAGGGCCTCATGTCTATAAAAGGAGGGGCTCTCCCCTGCCTTTTGGCCCAGCATCAGAGAATCCATCCTATCAGACCATCATCAGTAATCAACTTATCTGTGGGCATCCTTCCCCACCTATCTGAGGCATTTATCCGGGTATATCCATGATTGCCCCCTTGATCCTTTAAGCCTCCATAAACAAATTGCTTTTGTTTTGTTCAGCCTCCCACAGTTATCTGGTACCCTTCAAGCGCTTGATTGCGGAGAGTTGGGCAGGTTCATTGAGAACCTGGAGGTTGGTTGGGATTGAGTTGATCTTTCCTAATCAGCTGCTGACGACCAGAGTTATTAGCTTGTGGGCGTTGTTACTTACAACCGCCTTGTCCTATTGAACTCTGAACAAACCTTGACTTATTTTTTCAAGTCTTTACCTGCACCACCTTGCCTCAGATAGTGTTGTTTCCATTGCTACTGACAACTCTTATCCTCTTCCCTTACTTTGGTTTCTCATCCATAAGGTTCTGGACCTTGATTCCGGTTACATTTAAATATTATTGTAACTCCTAGGAGGCCAGACTAAACAGCACCTTTCCCCTCCACAGAACTGCCACGGCTTAGCACCGTTTGGAGTCTTACACCGCGCCTTGATCCGTCGTGACAACCAGGTACCACTCAGAAGAGCTACAACCTAGTTAGGGTTGCCTAGTATATGTAACAAAAGGACATATGCATTAATAATGATCTAAAAAGATTAAAATATAAATAAAATTAATAAAAATAAAGTTTTAAAAATTTTTTAATAATAAATCAAAGATCAAAGACTACCACGTAAACCACGGATCTTGATCATTGAAAACCACAAAACTCTACAAGAAGTGTTCATAAAAATTATTAAAAATTTCTAAATGATCAGCAGATGACGGAAAATCAGTAAACATCCACATCTGCACGCTTTAAAGCAATATCAATAATACAAATAAAGGATTAGTACAGAATAATCAAATTTACACCATAACTAATTAACAGATCCTGTGGCTAAAATAGTACAGAAATCCAGCAGATCTAAGGACAGCTGATTAACAGCACCAATTAGACGTGCTAATCTTGCCCTGACTAGCTTGTCAGCCTCCGCCCACGAGCACAACCCTCTTGACGTTCCCTGAGAAGACCAAAAAACACCCCAAAAAGGTATTTATACAGACCTCTTTGGATCCATTATTCAATCAGTTTTACCAGGAATTTATTTATTATCAATCAGACACCGTGTCATTGTTGATCAAGTGCTTATATGAAGATAAGAAAGTGACTTATGACATAGTCTGCCGTAGTATTATTTAACTATTTTAACCAATCAACCATTGAAGTTTTGTCAAGAAATCTACCCCATCTGCTCTGAAACCCTTCCAATTATTCCAGGATTTTCGTGGTAAAGTGCTCAGAGTGAGTGTTACCCTTCCTGTCTAGGCCGCTTGAGCTATTAAGCCCAGCCACTAGTGGAATAAGTCCTTTCTAAGGCACCCATCTTTATTCCAAGGTTCATAAACTGTCCAAGGAGGCCCCTTGAAGAGAGGTTGCTTGTCTGTAAAGATCCTCAGTAGTATAATACTGTGGCCCCTCTTTTCATATTATATTGAAAACCATCTACCAACAAACCAATTAAACCTTGCAACTGCTCTTATTAAATCATTTATTTGAGCTTCTAAGCATTTATTATTGGAATCATAATTATTATTATCATTCCAGGATTTTTATCACTCTCTGTAGCTAAAGGACTGCAAGGTTCCTGGTATCAGAGAGCTGAAAGAGTTACAGAGGTGTAGCTCAGCCGCGCGCGGGTGTATTGGCCGCCTTGGCAGCGTGCAGGAATTGTGACCAAACACATTTCCGCCCGTAATTCCTAAAATATACACACCACCTCAATTCTGACTGAATTTCAGTTGTGAAACCTATACGTGAAAATACATGAGAAATGTTTAATTGGCCAAAAATTTCAATAGTGATGCCGTGGTATTTTGGTGTTTCTTTTCCTTAATTATTTAAAAATATAAGGTGTTGGATTTCAAGAGTGGGGTCAGTGAGTGACTCTACCTAATTTTTGGTGGAGAATCCATTTTTGCAATAATATTTATGGTTTTTCTATTCTTCTCAGGTTAATGTTATTATTATTATTTTTATTTTATTTCTGTTACTTTTGGAGCTTGGTCTGCAATTGCAGAAAGCTGACAAAAGTGGATAAGTTGAACTAGAAAAGTTGACCAATATGGGTGGCAAGATTTGAATGGAGTAGGGCTCATGTTTAATTGAACAAAAAAATGATATTTTTGAACTTTTATTTCATTCATTTAAGTAGGGTTTAAGCAGAATTATGCCTAAGTTAGAGAAGCAGATGAGCTATTTGAGTAAAGAGAATTCAGCTTGGGAGCTTTTATTGGCTTCAGGGAATGCAGAGATCACAGGCCCTGAGTGTAGGTAGTGTAGAGTATCCTTCCAATAACCTTTTCCAAAGGGTGAGTCACAGAATTCAAGTTTTTGTGGTTGAATTTTGAACCCCCTTGCAGTGAAGATTACGGAAAACCCATGATTTTGCAGGCCAGCTATTGAGAGCAGAGGCTTTTGAAGCAAAGGTACCCCAGGAAATTTCACTTTGCAGGAGGTATGCATCTTGGTTTTGGTCTCCAGGGGTAAGGAGAGTGCATTTTGCTGGTTTCCTATCCTTAGTGAATGAAAAACTCCCTGTTTTTCTTATCCTTGGTGGATTCTAAAACTCATGTTTTTCTCATCCTTGGTGGATGATAAAACCCATGGTTTTCTCATCCTTGGTGAATGATAAAACCCATGGTTTTCTCATCCTTGGTGGATGATAAAACCCATGGTTTTCTCATCTTTGGTGGATTATCAATTCTATAGTTTTCATATTATTGATTTTTGATAAAGCATTTCCTTCCCTTCTCCCCAGTGGATCATTTAAACTTATGCAAATGAAAATATTTCAAAAGTAAATCCTCACAGTCTTTCAATACTTGGCTCCCACCAAACCAACGGCTTTTTCCCTCTTTGTGGAAAAATCAAAATTCATCTCCAATTCCTGAGCCAAAACACCCCCCCCAAAAAAAACACAACTCTGACCATATAAATTTCATTAGCCACAATAATTTCCAAAAAAAATATTACCAGAAGGCCAGGATCTAGCTGAAGCATAAACTTTCAAAAACAATTGGTCAACACATTCAAGATATTTTGATTTCAAGTGTTTGCTCACAAGCCAATACCCAAATAAGTACAGGATGCAGAGGGATAATACATACTTCTTTCCAATTTGAAAATATAACAATTAGTTGAATTTCAATTTTTCAGAAAATGGCAGAATTAGACATAAACTAAACCTACTTTACCAATTTTGAAATTTTCTATTCAATTCAATAATGAGTTTTTTAGTAATCAATAGCCAAAAACCTTCCTGAAAAAAATTTTTTTTCCCAAAATTAAATGTTTTACACTCCTTCAGAATTTGTAGAAAAGCAATTAGTTTCAGCAAAGCCACATCTTAACTTATTATGCCCTTTATTTGGGAGAGAAAAAAAAATTATTTTATGGTGATAATCTATTTCAAAAGTAGTCTATTTCACAGAAAGTGAAAAAACTTTCTCACACTTTCACAGGAAAGATGCATCAACTATTTTTTCCTTTCTACCTGTCCTTCAATTAAATTAATGCAACTTGATTCCAAAATATTTTATTTGATGGAAAAATTGATAAAAAATATGAAGAAAAATCAGCATTATTTCTCCAATAATTGATAATTTCAGATCATTTTTTTTATAATCAATAACCAAACACTTACATTGTTTAAACAACGTAAATTTTTACTATTTTTTTGGAGGGTTTAGAATCATTGTGCTACCATGCTTTATCATTACTTCATCAACAGGCCTTAGATTTTCAAGTGAATATTGCCACCCAAAAATGTTTGACATGAATCTCTGCCCCACGTGACAATGTTTTCACTCCAGCAATCCTATGCGTAGGCTTGGCCAGCTTCAATTACCACCACCCGCAGTATTTTCCATGAATTCATTGTTCTTTCTAGAATTAATCCTGTAATTTCTGATTTATTATTTTTCCTCTCCACTAAAAAATAAATATGATAATTTCTTTTCACACTTGGATCAACTTCAAGCATTTTTTGAACAAATAATAGTTTGAAAAACATTCTTCATAAACACAAGCAAATTAATTTAAAAATTTTCATAGGTAAAAAAAAACCTGAATCTTAGGGTAAATAACCATAGAGAAAGGACTCCTTGGTTGAAATCAATGAATCATATAAAACAGGCTTCTCCTCATAAATTAAAATAGTGGAATTTTAAAGATACTAAAGAATTAAAATTCATATCAAACCCAGAGGTTTGAGAGGTAGAAAATGACATTCTGAACCAGAGTAAATAAAAGAGAAAACACAACACAAAAATGAATCAAACCTAAATATCATTCAAGTCAATCTTTGCAGAAGAGGCTTCCTTCTACTTTCTTTGCTTAATCCAAGAAAATAATTTTCCTGTTAGTGACAAGTGGTAGAGGAAGCCCCAACTGATGACTCCGCAGGATGAATTTCATTGATCTCAATTGGATTATTGGCTCAAGTACTGGGCATCAGTTAAGGAAGTTCAAGGTGTGTTCCAGGCCAAAATTGTTCAAAATTTCAGCAGAATATCCCTGTTATTATGTTTCTACATTATTCACAATATATGGTATATCAAGCTTGTTTTGGCATCCACCCAGATTATCCTTTTTTTTATAAAGATCTTTGGGCACCCCCTAAAGCCTGCCTGACACACAGCCAAGTTTGGGTGGCTTGGGCTAAAGCTTGACTTTGAAAACACCCAATCAAATTTGCCATGCCCTCCAAATTGTAGATTGGATTTAAACCTCACAGGAATCAACTTTTTTTCAATATTGATTTTATGATGGTTTGATACAGCTGCATCAATAACTCAAAGATTGTACAGCTCAGAGGTCAAACAACTGCCATCCCCACATTTTTTCAGACAAAAATCAATTGTTGTAAATTTTGGAGCTATAAAATCGGAACTGAAACCAAATTTATGTTGTGGTTGACTCGGGAACCCCAAATTTTACAGGGAGGCAAAGGATGCCTTTGGAAAGGCACTTTGGGGATGGAGCAAGGGGGGGATGCCAACAGCTTGGCCTTTGCCAATTGGAAATTTGCTTTGTGCCAATATCCGCAGTGCAACTTGATGCAGAAAACATGCCTGCTGGGCACTGTGCTAAGCAGGACTTGGGAGTGTTCCTGGACAATCTTGAAGTACCAGAAGAAAAAATTCCTTGGTTTTTGCACATCCAAAGCCACCAGGGAAATGTGTTGAGCTGCTCCACTTGGGTTGTAGATTTGATGACTTCTTGTTCCCAAAATTAGTCCACATAAACCAGCCACTTCATATAATGCAAGTAAGGAAATTTGAAAAGAATTGAATCCCTTCCATTTCTTCCAAATAGTATCAATTCCTTTGAACAAAAAATACAAAGAATTTACAAAGCCATTGGTGTACACTTGCAGATAGTTGTTTAAATCTTGGTGCAGCATCTTTGATCTTGAAACAATGATAGAAGTGAATGCAGTTTGAGAAAAAAACTTCTGAAACCCAGTCCCACCTTGAGGAATCCCTTTGCCCGGTGCAGAAACAACTTCTTGGAAAATAGTAGATTGTCTTTACCCTTCCAGCCAGCCTTGACTAACTCTTGAATCTGATTTGAGTCAATCAAAGGATACCCTGCAAGTAAGTCATTTGGAATTTAAAATAAATCTTTAAATTTATAAGAAAGTATTAATTACTTTTTTGGAAACATCAAAACTTTAAAGATTAAGAGATTGGTGTTCAGTTCCCACTAGGCTTGCCAATTAAATAAACCAGATTCCATAGTGCCCAAATACCAATCCAAAATGTTTCTTTATTTAATGGCCTTCTGGAAAGATTTCAAGGAAAAAAACCAAGTTCTCTAGCATATTCACTGCCCTTGGAACACTTCCAGAATTTTAAACTTGCATTTCTGAATTCCCATCCTAGTTGGTTTTAGATAATCAATTCAAAATTGGTTTCAAAAAATCCAATTTAATAGAAAACCAATTTGATTTTGGTTTTAAAAAATCTAATTTAAAATTCAGCCAATTTAAACTTGGTATAAAAATTCACAAAAGAATGGCCATCTGATTTCAAGTTTCTTGTAGGCCCTACAATTTTGATTCACATTTAAAATCCCCTGATAAAATATTTTCACTCAGTGTCTGCATTGAAATTTAATGGGACATTTGGTTCCCAAGGATTCACCAATTTGTTGAATGAAAACCCAATTATTCAGATAATGGGTTGACAGGACCTGATTTATTTTTTCATTGGCATATTCCTGCCCAATTCAATAAACTCAATGTTCAATGTTTACCAATTTATATGAAATTTTGCATGGTTGCCTACCAATGGAATGAATTAATTGGATGGTGAGTCACCAATTCAATCCCAAATATGTGGTGACCACTCAAAAATTTAGTAGGAAAACGCAGTTGTGTGATATGAACAAGTGAAAAAAAATTTCCCAGCAAAGGCAAAAATAATTCCACCATTGCACAGAATATTGGACCCAAAATTGAAGAAAAGGTTGCAATTAATTGAGCAAAAAGGTTGCATAATTGCGCGGAAAATTTGAGAAGAATTTCCAAAAAAAGCGCGCGGAGAAGGTTAAAACAATTTCAAAAATAAGTGTGCAGAAGAAGTGAGAAGAATTTCAACAATCTGTGGCAAAGTTTTTGAATAATTTTGCACAAAGGGTTCCAAAGGTTTGTGTAAAAGGTCACAAGAATTCCACCTTTGCTTGGAAAAGGTGGCCTAAAAGTTGCAAAATATTTTTGAATAATTGTGTGGAAGAGGTGCAAAAAATGGGCAGCAAACGTGATCAAAATTGCCCTGAAAAGGTTTCAAAGATTCGCGCATCAAAGGTAGCCAACCATTTTTCTAACATGTAAGAATTTAAAGGAAACCGTTTCCAAAGATTGTAGAGAAATGTTTCCCATCAACTGCAAAAAGATTTTCTCAAGACTTGCACAGAAATAGTTTGAAAAAATTTGTTAATTTTTTTTTATTTGGTTTTAGATCACAAAAATTGAAACAATAAGATTCCAGCATTTGTTTTTTTGATTCAAAGGAGACACGCAATGGTTATCTCTTAATTCATTCAAAAAAATCTAAAGTGCTTTAATCCCATGCAATCTTGTAGACTTGGAATTTAGCTTGAGCAAACATTCCTCATCTTCAAAATTAGTTTGATTTTGAACTGAAATAATAATTTAGAAATATACTTGCCTTAATTTTCTTTCAATTAAACTGGAATCAAAAAATTTTCATTCCATGTATGTCCCAAAAGATTAAGGATTCAGACAATCATCTTTATTTTTAATAGAATTATTAATATTGTTTTTATTTACCCTCTCAAAAATACAGAAACTGCAAGTTCACCAAGGCCCTACTGGTAACAAAAAATTTGACTACAAAGAAATATAGATAAACAACCCTTAAAGTTCCTTTTGTCTTCAAAAAGAGGTCCTTTAATAATTATCAATTGCTTATTATATGCTGGTACGCATTATTCAATGACTTAAATTAAAGAATTCAATTTATAGATCTCCTCTATTGCTAGTCTTTTGAAATTATTAATTTATTCATATGTGAACCTAAATGAATTTTTTTAAAGCTTAAAAAAATCTATCAATATTGGGAGAAAGCTCAATTGATGAGCTTAAATATTGGGAAATTAAGTTTGTTTTATGAATTTCTAAATTAGTGAATATTTATGTTTTTTCAATGAAGAGAGTAAATATTTAAAAAAAATTCTTTTGTAAGAGTTCTTTTAATTTATTATCTGGAAAATAAATAAATATGAGTGAGTTGGATAAGTTCCAATTTTTTTAGTTCCCAAGAAGTATTTTTCTGGTTATAAATAATAAAGCATTATTCATTTAGGCATTAAAAGCCATTTATTTGTATGAAAGAGAATCTTTTAAATATTAGTTGGTCAGGGGAAAATTAAAATATTTCATTTTTCCAGGCGCCAAAAACATTTGTAAAAATTTAAATAATTTTTTACCTAAAGATTCTGTTAATATAAATGTATTAGCAATTTCAAAAATAAATAAGTTCCTGTTTAATATTGAAAGATAAGAAGATAAAAATTCCAAGTGATTTTGGGAAAAAATAAATGCCATTATATCACACAAATTGATCACATTAAGAAGTCCAGTGTGCAAACCAAAATAAAAATTAATGGGAAAAGCTTAGAATTTGCAGAAAAACTGTACTATTGGATGGTGAAGGAATTTTTCATTTTGATGGGAAGATAAGGGTAATACGGTCTTTATGTTTTTCAGGTTTTTGATTTTTTCAATTTCTCATTCCATATTTTAATTTTTGTAATAGGTTGGAATTGAACATTTAAAGTGGAAGCCTGATAAATTATGAATTCAGAAAGGAATCTTCATCAACCACAATCAATTTCTTTTTCATTTATTTTTCAAGTTGGATAATCAAAATTAATATTTGACAGAAGGCTAGATCACAGCTAATATATTTCTTTTGGAAAAGGAAAATTTTGGACCCAGCTGCAGATAATTGGTTTCTATTTTCCCAATTATTCATCAAACCATACTGGGATTATTGCATTAAAATTCATGAAAAATCATTATAATTAAAAAGCTTGGAATTCTTGAACCATTTCTGAGAGAATGTTTGATAAACTAGTTTCTCAAAAAGTTATAAAAATTTCATTTGGATAATTGAAGATTATAAAAGATTAAACTGAGCTGATAAACCTGAACCAGGCTAATTCATTTCACAGGAAGATAAAGTAGTATAAGAACCAACATAGGATAACTCTTAGGCAGAGATGAATAGGAACAAACATGGGCAGTATCTCTACAGACAGGGTTATGGACCTTGCACGGACTATGTAGAGAGTAAGCGCGTTCTAGTAATCCAACAAATCCACAAACAAGATTGAAGAAGGTTAGTTATTCAAGTCCTGATGTTGAGTTGAAGACTAGGTCAGTCATGAGCCTACCCTGCTGTCAGAGATTGAGGATGGTCGGATTGCAAGTTCAAAGTCAAGTGCCGTTCCAGTCCAAGGTTGAAGATTTTGAGCAAGGAGGAATGGAAGCTGAGATGATTGAGACAAGCCAGACCAGACCGAGCAGTTATAAGGAAGAGGCTCCCGGCAAGGGAGTACAGGACTTCGGAGTGACAGACAGAAGACAACTGGAACTCACGCTACAACAGGTGACATCTATGCACAAGGTAGACGTGGGACAGGAAAACAGAAAGACACAAGACATGAGAGAAGAATGGACAAGGACTGAAGGGCCCGGTGTGGCAGGTACATGAGTTGGGTGCTGCATAGTTGAGAATAATAGTTAACACGCCAGCTCAACTCAACATCAGGATTGATCTGATGCCCCAACATACTTGGCCAACTGATCCACCGCGGTAGTAGCCGCGGCTTTGGTGAGGGAATCCGCTAACATATCTTGAGACAAAATTAATTTGATGTCTATCACTCCATCTTTCCAGTCGTTTCAAAGGCTCTTCAGCTTGATGTCAATGTACTTGGTGTGAGACTTACAACCAAACTTCTTTATCTTGTCATTCAACCCTTTGTTATTGATGAGATGGATGGGTGAGAGAGGTGCAGTTCTCCAGATTTCACCAATCAGATGATTGATCCATCTACCCTCTAGGTGACCAGCTGAGAGAGCATTGCATTCTGACTTGGTGGAGGAGTGGGCTATGCTTTGTTGCCGGCGACTGGTCCAGTAGATTGGGGAGCCTTTCAGAAGACAGATCAATCCAGTTTGCAATAGAAGAGTCATGGGATCATCTCCGCACGTTGCATTGCTATAGATAACAAGCTGAGTTGCGGGAGTCCTGGCGCGAAATACGAGTTGGTAATTGATGGTCTTGAGCAGATACCTCCAAAAGTGCTCCACCTCTTTCCAGTGGGAGATGCCAGGGTTTTTGGAGAAGCGCGCCAGACTTGACACAGCATAGCTGATGTCTGGTCTTGCAAGGGTTGCGATGAAATTGAGTCATCCAATTGGAGATCTGTAGCTCTTATTTAACTTCTTGAAAGCCTCAGCGTCTTCCTCAGAGGCAGGTAGAAGATGCAACCCAGAAGTGCATGGATTTTTCATTGTTTTGGCCTCGAGTAAGTCCATTTCCTCTACTCCTTTCTTGATGTGATTTGGTAGAGAAACTGAGATACAGTCCTTACCAATGTCAACTTTCATCCCCAACAACATGTCAACCTCATGAGCAGAGGAATCTTTAAACCGCTTGAGAAATTTAGCCTTGAAGCCTTCTGCGTCACCGACAACAACTAGGTCGTCGGCGTGAAAGAACAGAGCTGTGATTTTGTCCTTATGAAAATAGAGACATGGATCGCTGTTGTTTCCTTCAAATCCGTTGTCTTTGAACCAAGAGCCCAGGGTCTTGTACCAGTTGAGCGGTGCCTGTTTTAGGCCGTACAAAGACTTTTTGAGCTTGAGGAATTTAGAACTTCTTTTTGACCCAGCTGGAGTTTTGATGAAAACATCTTCGTCTAGGGGCGCATGGAGGAAAGCACCCTTTACGTCGAAATGAAGGATTCTTAGGCGTTTGTCGACTGAGTAGGTGAGTAGAGCTCGAAGCAAAGCAACTTTTCCTGTCGGGGAAAAGGTGTCAAAGTAATCAATACCAAACCTTTGGTTGAAACCCTGGACACAGACCCAAGCTTTCAAAGTAGTCTCTCCAGTGTGTAGTTCTTCTTTTCTCCAAAACGCCCAAGTAGTATTGAGAGGGTTGACCACCTCGGATTCCTTGGCTTCTTCCCAAACTCCAAGGTCTTTGATTGTGTTCAACTCCTTTTCAATAGGCGTCAGCCAGATGGGAATCTTCAGGGCCTCTTTGATGTTCCGAGGAATGGTCTCATGGTGATAGCCATACCTATTGGGAGCTTTCAGATTGGATTGATCCCTTAGCCTGGGCTTCAGAACTTCTTGGACTTCAGTTGCAGAATCATCCAAGTCGGACAATTCTGAACTGTCCAGATCAGTAATCTTAGGCTTTAGATCTTCAGAGCTATCTTTCTCCAAGTCATCACCGGCTGCAGCTGTGTCAGTCGGTTTCCCGGGTAAGCACGTGGCGGTTGGCACGCCATTGTCTAGGAGCGAGGAGGAGTCGAGAGTGGTGGCCTTGAGAAACTTTACGTGCTTGGTTTCAATGATTTTTCCGGATTTTGAGAGGACCTTGTGAGAGAGTAAGCGAGGAATGTAACCTATAAGAATACCTTCTTTGCCTTTTTCATTCAGTTTAGACTTAATATTTCTATTGCTGAGAAGATAGACAACACCGGTGCCTATTGGTTGGATGTAGTCATCTGGAAGTCGAGTGTTGTGCATCATTTCCCAGGGGGTTGTCCCACCTTTCTCCGACAGGATTTGATTCAATGACAGACAGCAGCTTTGGATAACTACCTGCCAATAGCTCTTTGGGATTTTGGCTGAACTGAAGACGGACCTTAGGGACTCCATGATGGTCCAATTGGCTCTTTCAGCTTTACCATTATGCGGAGAGTGATACGGTTTGCTTATCAGGTGGTTGATTGATTTTGACTTGAGGAAGGTTTTGAGAGATTCATTTAAAAATCCACCTCCTCCGTCAGAGACAATCTCGACTGGATACCTTAGCTTTTTCTTTGCTTCATTTTCAATTATGAATTTAATGGTTTCTGCGGCGGCATCCTTGGATGGGAGAGAAAAGGCTGACAGATATCCAGATTTTTTGTTGACTACTGTGAGCAAGAATCTCATCCCTACTTTTCTGGTAGGATTGAGAGGACCCATCAGATCAAGGTGTAATCGGTCAAATACTCTAGCTGCTGGGATTTGATCCTGGTTGAAGGGAGTTTTATTGATTTTGCTCTTCTTGCAAGAAATACAATTGAATTGATTGGTAACTTCCTTGTCAATGGTGAACCCAAGATGTTTCTCCATTTGCTCAACACTAGCATGACCAAGTTTCAGATGGAGTTCTTGGAGCTCGACGAGAGACAGATAGCAGGAGTCGTCCTTTTTGGCCGTTGAATACTTTGAGATCAAAGAGGGAGATGGTTTGTCAATCAGAATCATGAGAAGGTTATTCTCGACGTTACCAGTCATAACAAAGTCTTTGGATTGACAAAGAGTGAAGGAGGGAGGATTGGTCCTGGAGTTGACTCTGAGTGAACACCCTTTTAGCAGGAGGGCACCGAGCGACACTAGATTTACAGTTGCATCAGGCACCCACGCAGCATTTTCAAGATGAACAATTTTTCCTCCACTTGAGAGAGTGGCGGTTCCTAGGCCTCAAACAGCTATCCCTTCTCCTTTCTTTCCTGTTCTAATGTGTTCATCACCGGGTTTTTCAGTGAGAGACAGGAACGAGCTTTGATCTCGAAAAATGTGAATGGAACATCCACTTTCCAAGATGAATCAATCTGAATGAACGTCCAATAGATGCTTTGAGGCGCAGAAGAAGGAATAGTTGTGGAAATGGGACTCAAGCCTGAGGTTTCTTCTTAGAAATCTGTTTACCTTTGTTGGCGGGTGGATCTGGAAAAAGCTCTGGGAACTCAACCCAGCAAGAGGAAGCAGGATGCAATTTGACAGTCGGATTGTGCTTTCCATTCTTGCATCTGGGGGAATCATTGCCACTTGAGTTTTTAGAGTGAAACAAAGCGGAGTTGGTTTTGGGCGGTTCAGTAGACTTTGATTGAACTTCATTCTGGTGTTGGACCAAGTGATTAAGAACAAACTTAACAGACAAGTCCACGCCTGAGTGCATGATCTGAGATTGCATTTTCTTGAGAGTATCTGGTAGCTTAAAAAGGATAAGGTAACTGAGAATTTTGTCAGGTAAAATGATACCCACTTCCTTGAGTCTACCAAGATGTGCCTTGACAGAGGTGAAAAAGCCGTCTATGTTGTTCTGATCAAATCCAAGGTAAAGGAAGTTGAAGGAAATTCTAGCTCAATTAGCAGCCTGACTGGAGGCAAAATGGTTCTTAGCAGCAAGCCAGATCAATTGAGTAGAATCTTTGTTCTCCGGAGTGATGATGTTGGTATGGGTGCTGGGGTCCAATTTAGACATCAGGTATCCGGCCATCTCGTCATTGTCAGGAATGTCCACGGCAGGTTCTGAAGAATTGATAAGGTCCAAGATCCCTCTAATCTTGAATATTCTTTCAATTTTCTTTCTCCATATTGAGTAGTTTGTTTTGGTCAACAGGGGCATGGATTCCATCAGAGATTTCAGCGCCAGCGCTTTAAAATTGCCATTGAATCCTGGTCCAGGTGATACAGAGTTTCTTGTCAGGTTGGTTGAGCTCAGGTGATCCATTTTTGGCTTTTAACCGTATAAAAGATTAAACTGAGCTGATAAACCTGAACCAGGCTAATTCATTTCACAGGAAGATAAATTAGTATAAGAACCAACATAGGATAACTCTTAGGCAGAGATGAATACAAAAAAACATGGGCAGTATCTCTACAGACAGGGTTATGGCCCTTGCACGGACTATGTAGAGAGTAAGCGCGTTCTAGTAATCCGACAAATCCACAAACAAGATTGAAGAAGGTTAGTTATTCAAGTCCTGATGTTGAGTTGAAGACTAGGTCAGTCATGAGCCTACCCTGCTGTCAGAGATTGAGGATGGTCGGATTGCGAGTTCAAAGTCGAGTGCCGTTCCAGTCCGAGGTTGAAGATTTCAAGCAAGGAGGAATGGAAGCTGAGATGATTGAGACAAGCCAGACCAGACCAAGCAGTTACAAGGAAGAGGCTCGCGGCAAGGGAGTACAGGACTTCGGAGTGACAGACAGAAGACAACTGGAACTCACGCTACGACAGGTGACATCTATGCACAAGGTAGACGTGGGACAGGAAAACAGAAAGAAACAAGACATGAGAGAAGAACGGACAAGGACTGAAGGGCCCGGTGTGGCAGGTACATGAGTTGGGTGCTGCATAGTTGAGAACAATAGTTAACATTTTCAAATAATCATTTCAATTTATAATTCCTCCTTACTTTCTATCAAATTGTGTAATGTGTAAAAAAGCAACCATCAGAATGTCTTTTGAAAATTCTTGAATTATATTTCAAAAAATCACTTATAATTATTTTGGGATATCTGGACAAATTTTTTCAAAGTAATTGGAAATAATTCAGAAGTTTATTCATTTGGAATTCAAATTCAAAAACTCTGAGCAAGGAGAAGAGTTCCTTTTGGAAGTTATTTCAAAATTAATTAGTTTATAACCATAATGATTAATTTTTGATTTATGAATATTTAAATAACAAAATTTCATTTTGGTGGATTCAGAAAAATATTATCAAGTTCATATAAGAACTTTAAAAAGGAATAAATATTCAAAAATTTATAATTGATAAAAATAAGGACAGCTTTCAATGATTATTTTAAGACTATTTTAAACCAAGTACAAGAAATTCATGAAGGCTTAACCAAAGGATATTTTCAGCAATTCAACTAAAATTATTATCTTTCAATGTTTATAAATAATTTTTGGAGTTACTTTACATGGTTACCTATTGAATTATGAAATGAGAATGAACCAAAAAAATTACTGATTATTACAAATCTATAAAAAAATATTCCAGATTTCTTCTCAATGATTTTGAAATTATTCTAATTAAATATTTTTTAAAAATCTTTTTATGAATTCTTAAAGAATTTTTAGTAATTATCCTCCAGCTGGAAATTCCTTGAAAACAATTCAAAAAATCATTTGTAGACTGCTTGAGAATCACTCCCATTATTGTTTTTTGGGTTGCTTGATTTTTAAACACCAAAAATGCTTAGTAGACTAAATTTGGAATTCTTTCCACCACAACTTTAAAAATTCAAATTATTCTGAAATTCTCCAAAACACCCCCCTCCCCTTGAAGTTGTTTCATAATTCCCCAAATCATTTGAAGGTTTTTCCAATCAGAAATTTGGTCAGAATAATTTCAAAGAAAAATTGTGATTTTAATTTGAATCAGTTATCAAATTCCTTGGGAATTTTTCCAAAGACATTGTTGAACATTTCTATGAAATGTTTTAAAAGCAATTTTGGACCAATCATTTGGAATTATTCCAAAACAATTTTTGAAAATTCCTTTGGAATTTTTCCAAAGTGTGAGAATTATTGGCCCACAAGCTTAGTCAAAGAGCAGTACTTAAAGCAAAAGAAATTCTGATACAAGAATGTCTTATGATTGATCCTACATATGATGCAGAGGCAATGGCACAGTGGTGAATGTGAATTAATTGTTCAATAAATGGATGGAAAATAGCAGGGAGAAGAGCTCCTTAAATACAAAAGATGGCGCTCATGTGGAGCTCATGTAATAACAAGCAAAAGGCAAAAATTCCGCCCCAAATGGGCTCTACAGGCTCTTCAATCCTAGTTACTTGTTTTGGGCTTACTCATCCCACTTAATATTAGTCCCTGAACCCTTTCAACCAGCCTTTACCGGTCAACTTGGTTTTTCAGCCCTTACTGGGCTGAACCAGCCCTTGTTTCTGTTCAGACCCTGACTGGTTGTCTATTACAACCTGCCTATTTTACCTGGTAACATGTCAATTTTGACCATAATGGCCCTTCCTGTACACTCAAAGGCCTGGTTGCCTCCTTCAACCAGGCCCCTGGCCCTCAAAATGGCCAGGGTGGACACAGAATCCCTCTGGGTCCGGTCAAAACCCACAGGAGGGGGGGTGTAACCAGCGGACATGCGCACCCCCCCCCCCTCTCTCTCTCTGCTAGGTGACCAGCAGGGGTGATATAATCCCAATCTGGTTGCCTGAGACATTGCCTGCCCCAGGCCAACAGGAAATGATGGTGGGCTGTAGGGGGATCAGTACCCCCCAGCCCGTGGTGCCTCCTCCCTGGTAACAGGGGGAGGAGAGCGCCCTCCTTGCCCTTGGTCATCTTACTCTTGAGGTGGGGGGGTGATCAATTCCCCTCCCACCTTGCCGGTGGCTTTGTTGCAACCGGCCTGGTTGGTTCAAGACCAACCAGCCTCCTCTGCCCCTCGCAACCAAGCATGGGGAGGGAGGGAGGCAGGGGCCACCAGCCCCTGCAGCTGCAACTGACCGAGCAAAGCAACGTAGGCCATGGGTGGGGGGACTCCAAACGGAGCCCCCTGCCCCATACAACTGCCCCGCCACAGGCCAAGGTGAGAAACAAGCAGCCTCAAGCGGGCCACAACATGGGCAGTGGCCCCAATGGGCCGCCACAAAATACAAACTGTTGCGGGCCAGCCCTTCTTGCCAAGTATGTCCAAAATGAAGCTTGGGCCCAGTTATGCCCAAAAAAGCCCATCTGGATTGAGTGGCCCATCCACCCTGGCAAGCCTGTAAGGGCAGGTGTCCCAAAGGACCTGGAAAACATGTTTTGGAGCCCAAATGTGTTGATATTTGTTTCATTTGTCCTCTGCTGAATCATCTCTTTTCAACTGCTCAGTGTGTCATTGTCTACCGCTGCTGTGCTTTTCATATGTTGTTGTCTGCAGTCTTTCCATCTTTTCATTCCTTTTCTCATTGTCTCTCAAATTTTCACCAAGCGCAGCAAGAACTGCTACCACTCTGACAGGTGTCAGTCACCATCAGCTGTTACAGATGCTCTTATCATGGGAGACTACTTGGATGACTTCCCTGCTCCTATATCTACCAGTTTCCTCTAGGTCTTTGCAGTCTCAACCATCCACCTTGTCTCCAGCCTCAAACTCACCAGCTATTGACCTGAATTGGCTAGATTGGTTAATGACTTTGACTTTTTTCACCTGACTGCTTTCAGTATCAATAAAGGAGTAGGTACCATCCATGTTCCAACTCAATCTCTGGATGATCAAACTAATGGCATCTTCCTGGTTGACAAGTCTCCCTGGAAGGATTGGAGTTTGTGTTTTCTCTGGTGTTAGATAACTATACTTAGTCCAATCAAGGGCCATCACCCTGCCCTTGGAGGCACTACTTCTGTTTGGTACTGTTTATGATTACCTGGTTTTCTAGTACTGGCCATTCCTTTCTTACTTACCATTTTGTTGCAATTTGAACAGCCTGGTCCAGGTTAATCAACTCTTCAATTATTTCACACTGTTAAAAGCCAAAGTATGGATTGAAAAAGCTCAACCAACATGGCAAGGACCACCAAATCCCCTGTACCAGGAGTCAAAGGCAACTTCAAGGCTCCGGCACTCAAATTGCTTTTGTAATCAACTCCTCTGCTGACCAAAACAAAATAATCCATCTGGAGGAAGAAGATGGAGCAATTGTTTAAAATGCAATGCATACTGGATCAAATTAAGTCACCTGACCCTCACTTTGATATACCTGAAAACAATGAAATGGCAGGCTATCTCATTTCAAAACTAGACCCTGGGACCCACACCAATATTATCACCCTGGAGAATGAAGACTCCTCAAAACCAATTTGGCTGGCCGCTAAGGATCATTTTGCCTCCATTCAAGCAGCAAATCAAGCCCAAATGTTATTCAACTTTTTATACCTAGGGTTTGACCAAAACAACATAGAAAGTTTTGTTACTTCTATGAAGGCCCACCTTGGAAAGCTGGATGAAGTAGGAATAGTATTGCCCAATGATATCCTGAGCTATCTCATTCTCTTCAAGCTGCCGGACTCACTCAAGGCCATGCAATCTCAGATAATGCATTCAGGAAGCAAACTTTTGCTCATGTTGGTTCTAAATCATTTTTTCCAGCACAAAATTGAAGTGCAATCAACAGCCACCAAAATCTCTGACACCAACTCAGATATGTTTCACTCCAACAACTTGAGAGAATCTGATGCCCCCAGATGCAATAACGGGAAACACAACCCTGCAGTCAAATCACATCCCCCCTCATCCTCCTGGGTAGAATTCCCTGAGCTCCAACCCAAACAGTTTTCAAACAAGGGAAGGCATGGTGTCAAGAAGAAGAATGTGGCTGAATTGCACTTTCAGAACTACTCTTTCTTCTGTGCCTCAAATCATTTGACCAACCTCCACTCTGACCAATATATCCTGGAAAGCGGATGCTTGATTCATATGTTCCATTATCAGAAATCTTTTCTGTCTTTGACTGAGAAACCTGGCAATGAATTTATCAAAACTGGGAAGAAACATGAATGAATTGCAATTCAAGGTCTTGGCACATCCATACTCAAAAGTGCCGGGAAAACCATCCGCCTTGAGAACGCATCTTGGGTCCCTGAAGCCACTTTCAACCTTGTTTCCCTTGGTTCCCTGTTCCGGAAGGGGTGTTATCTCAGAGTGAACTCCAAATTGTATCCTCAAACCTTTACCCTCCGTAAATCAAAAGAATCTGTCTTTAAAGGTTGTATTGAAAACAATCTGCTCCTGATCCTGGCTGAAAAACCCTTGGAACTCACCTCTCCTCCCATGAAAGCACTTGGAATCAAGAAGAATTCTTCCTGTTACCTAACTGTGGCCAAACTAGACCTCCACCTCAAACTCAGTCATGCCAGCATTGGCTGACTGGAGAAATATCTGGGTTTCACGATTCAAATCAATACAGTGAAGACCTTCAAATTCTTAGCGTGTAAGAAGAGCAAAATCAATAAGGCTCTGCTTAACAAGGAACAACAGCCCACAGCTAGGGTCTTTGAGCGTCTTCATCTCACTCTGATGGGTCCTCTCAATCCCACCAGCAAGGGGGGAATGAGATTTGCTCTCACTATTGTGGACAACCTGTCCGGTGTGGTGGTCTTTTATAGACGCGAGTTGGAATAGGATGCGCGCTGCGTGCTCAGCAGTAAAGGCGGGCTCAACAGGGGAAGCGCGCTCAGAAATGAGTGCAGCTTTCCCGCAAAAAGTTGCGCTGAGGGCTCAGCAGCAATCAAATCGGGCTCAGAATCTGTAGGCGCGGGATGGATTGGATTGGAAGGACTGGGCGCAGATTGCGCGTTGCAACACGCGGACCTTCAAATGCTTAGCCTGTAAGAAGAGCAAAATCAATAAGGCTCTGTTTAACAAGGAACAACAGCCCGCAGCTATGGTCTTTGACCGTCTTCATCTTGATCTGATGGTTCCACTCAATCCCACCAGGAAGGGGGGAATGAGATTTGCTCTTACTATCATGGACAACCTGTCTGGTGTGGTGGTCTTTTATAGATGCAAGTCAGGATAGGCTGCGCGCTGCACGCTCAGCAGTAGCGGCGCGCTCAGAAGGGGAACCGCGCTCAGCAATGGGTGCAGCCTTGCATAAGAAAGTTGCGCTGCGGGCTCAGAAGCAGTTGAATCAGGCTCAGCATCTGGAGGCACGGGATGGATTGGATCAGATTGGACAGATTGCGCCTGGATTGCGCGTTGCAAGACGCGGATCCGGATTGCGTGGATATATCTTGGATATCTGGAATGGCGCGTTTGATGGATGCAGACAGGCGCAGGGGGCTCCAAGTTTGGTGCGGCGCAAGGCCACGTCATGAGAAGGACAAACTGGGTGGACATAATTGCAGGCGGGTAATATGGATGGATATGGGATATGGGTTGTGGATTATGGGACAGGAAGGATAGGGTTGAGGCTAGGGTTCTGTCCTTAGGGGTTGTATTTCATTATTCTCTCTTGTTTCTGGTTTTAATTAGGTTAGGTTTGAGGGGTAGGCTACTTAAGCCGCACCCTCAGAATGGATATCATGGAGGATTGGATCACAGAGGATCATTGGTTGTCATAGGTTTTGGAAGGATCTTTACTCTCAATCCTCTATCTCTCAGTCAAAGGGTTAACATTTGCACTCAGGGTTTACAGATGCAAGTGATCAATAACTTCCAAACTTGGAACTATTTAAGGATAATTCATCTTCTGAATTCCACATGTGGGGGTCTGGCCGGGAAGTAATCTTTTGTTCCTTTTCTCTTGAAACTAGCAAGCGTGATGTCCCAGTACCACCCATCAACCTTTGTGGGGTCACTTAACATTACCCCCACTCCTCTTCCTCCTCCTCCTCCTCCGCCTTCTTGGAAGCAACCCTCATCAGGGGGAGAATATGGTTTCCCTTGTTCCAATGATGGCGCAAACCACAATCCAGTTTGCATCAGGCCGCAGTACTATCCTCACATCCGGTTTAACACTGAGGATGTTGAGCAATTACTTGCGCAAAACAAAGGAATCTCCAAGGCAGAAGGTGCAATGGGTTTGGATAAGGCTTGGCCGTTGTCCTCTTCATCACGGACAAAGAGAAGCTTTGGGATGCGGAGGAAATGGAAGGGTATGAGGGACTATATTGGCCAAAACTGAAGGTGGAAATTTTGGCGCGGTGGGGAAGGTGCAAACCTTGTTTTTGGGAAAGAAACTTTGAGTGAGCCCCAGCGGAAGCAAGCGCAAATGGGGGAGTCCGGACGCTGGTGCAATTGGGGGATTATGTATCACTGTTTGATTGGATCTATTGCTACCTGGCAAAGAACAAGGTAATATAAGGACAGACGGGTGCAATGAAGAGGGCATTTTTGAGAGGACTCAGTTCCCCACTCCGCGGGCGGGTGCAGCGGCATCTGTACAACAAAAACTTGGTGAAGAGGTTGTTGGATGGGAGTATTGCGCTTCTTCCAGAAATCCTTGTTGTTTTTTGCACGGTGGAAAGCAAGCTGGACTTGGACAAACTGATGGAGGACACAGAAAGGATGTTCCCAACAGGGGCCAAAGAAGTTAGCTTCCCACACCCTGGAGGCACCAACGCAAGCTCTGGTCGTGGGCCCCTTGAAAAACAGAACGCGCTCAGGCAAACCCTCTGACAACAAGCCTGGAGGTTAGCAAAATGATGGAACTGATGAATGATTTACAGATCTTTCTGAGTTTAATGTTGTCCCGGTCGCGCAATCCGCCTCCTCAACTTTGAGGAGCGCTCCTGTTGTCAAATACGCCTGTGTTGCAGTTATGCAATTACTGCGGGGACAAGGGGAATTGGTTGCTTGGGTGCAATAACTTGACAAAGGACCTCAAGGTGGGAACGGGATTCATGTTCCCAACAGGCAAGCCAATCTCCTCCAAACCTTGGAACCCAACCGTCATGGAGCAAGTGCGTGCTGTCAGAATTTGAGTTTATATATATGTGACTTTCACTGGAGTTTGAAGTATCATTGATTGTATTGATTTGATTTATATTATTGTTGTTATTGAAGTATTATGTTAACGGTTAAAATATAACTAGGCTGTGTTCTTAGTAGTGATTGTCAGACTGTCCAAGCCTAACATTTCACTTACCATGTCACTTAAACTGCTTATGTTAATTTTGCCTTATTCATTTTGTACTCAACCACTTGTTGGTCAATCATGTATTTAGTCTATATAAACCATGGTGCTCTCAAGTGGAATTCATCATCTGTTCAGCCAATTACATTAACCGGAGTGTCCTTTTCCTCCTGATCTCAGGTCCGTTACGCTTGACGTTATAAGCTCCTTTCATTCATTTCTCTTTACCTTTAATTTAACCAGAGCCCAACCTCTCTTTATTTTTTACACGTGCACGTGGACAGGAATTGGCAGTAACTGCTCAAGCTTTTCTGCGGATTGTCACTGGTCTGGGGGTATGGCAACCACTGCGTGTGGAAGCAGAAGTGAGGGTGTTATTCACAGAGGAGTCGGTGGCAGCGGAAAGGATGGATTTGGATGCCAAGGAAGAGATACCGCTGGCAGCTCCTAAGCCAATTGTGCACATTCCAGAAACGGATGGAGGGCTGGTGAATCCAGCGGGGAAGAAGAAGGCAGTGGAAATTATGCGCAGGGTAATGGGGAATGAAACAACCATTCCCTTGATCCTGAAGTAGTTTGCCGCGGTGTTGACAGTTGTGGTAGACAAGATGGTTCAAGTGCTGAAGGATTGCGGGCACAATAGGATCCCTCCAATGGTTCAACGGGTTAACTTGGCTTGGGATGATGCATAGTGCACGCTAGTGGGGATGAAATCAGTTTCAAGTCCACTGGCTTACGTTTCAATGAAGATTGCCGGAAGGAAGGTGTGGGCGCTGGTGGATAGAGGTTCTATGGTTAACCTCCTCCCGTCTAGATTGGTTGATGAAATGGGATTGGTTTGGCAGAAATGCGCAATGGGGCCTTGTGGGCTTAACAGCGGGGCGTGTTGCGTGGATGGGGTTGTGGAGGAGGAAGAGGTTGAGGTTTCAAGGGTCTTTAAATCACTTTCTTTTCTATTGGTTGATTGCAGGGAGGCTATTTTAGGACGGCCATGCATGTTTGGGTTCCAAGCACAGATGATATTTGATTCAGAGGCGGGAAAAGAAGCTTTAAGGGTGGAAGATTTGTCTGTCGGGCGATTTGAAACCATAATTTGCAATCAGGGGTTGTGGAAGTGGATGCAGGATTTGGAGAGATAGGAGGAGGAGGACCCCAGCGCGGAGTTGGTTTGCAAGGGTGGTCCAGAGGCGGATTTTGACTAGTTGGCTGAGTTTACCGCATGGAGAAAGCTCCGGCTTTGTGCAGGCAGTTTACCAGTGAGGAGAAGGTGGGGAGAAGGGAGGAAGAGCAGGACGTGCAAGCGCTGGAAGTAAGTTCCTTTCCTCAGTGTGCGTTTCTGGGAGGTAATTCACAAAAACAATATCATTGTGCCAAGCTTGTGATCAAAGGCAAAAGCCGCGGTCTGGTGTTGACTAGAACCTATGGTAACAGATTAATGCAGATGGCATGGTACAATGTTGGAAAGTATAATCCAGTCGCACAAAAGGTCTGTCTCCGGAACAAAGAAATGCCGCGGGATCTGAAAGGACCACTGCAACCAATCCCTTGGTCAGGGGACCCTTGGGAATCTCCACTGAAGGTGTCAGGATGGGAAATGCAATTCAAGCGGATTACGGATGAGCAGATTGCGGCCCTTAACTTTGGACTGCAGGGCTGGTTGAGTGCGGAGGAATGGGATTTGCTGACTTTGGTACTTGTTCTCCAGGAAAGAGCGCTTGCATTTGGACCTGAAGAGCAGGGACTGTTAAAGAGAAAGATAGGCAACCCTTATGTGATTCCAACGGTTCCGCACAAACCTTGGAAGAGCAAGCCAATTCCAATTCCGCAGGCGGTTTGGGGGCCCTTCTTGGAGCTGGTGCACAAGCGTGTGGGGATGGGTCTTTGCAAGCATTCAACATCAAGTTACTCAATTCCAATCCTCTTGGTGGTTAAGCAGGATTGGAAGTCACTATGGATTGTTCATGATATGCAGCAGCTCAATTTTTTTACAATCTGAGATGCAGGACAACCTTGGCGCTTGGACAAGTTTCTGGAATATATGGCAGGATGCGCGTGCTATGGGTTGGTAGATGTGATGGGCCAATACAATCAGTGCTAAATTGATTGGAGTTTGCATCCAATGACTTCATTTGAAACTGAATTGGGCAGGATGCAACTGACGCGGCTGCCACAAGGTGCAGCTAACTTGGTTGCGGTTTACCAAGCGCAGATGACCTGGATTCTGAAGGACAATCTTCCAGAGGGGGTGCTGATCTTCATCCACAATGCGTGCATCAAAGGCCCAAAGATGGATTACAGAGGGGAAACGCTTACAGACGCTCTGGAGATTTGCCAATTTGTCTGGGAGTACACGCGTACGCTGGAATGGGTCTTGTTCTGGATTGATGAAGCGGGAATTAGGGTTTTGGGGAAAAATTTAGAAGTTTGTGTGCCCGCGCTGGAGGTTCTAGGACATGTGGTGGCTTCCGACGGAAGGCAGATTGCCAAAAAGAAACACAACAAATTCCTTGAGTGGCCAACACCAAAGACTTTCTTGCACATTCTCCAGTTCTTGAGATTGTGTAGCTATGTACAGATGTTCATCAAGCGGTTTGTGAATGTTGCTAGTCCTTTGTGGGCATTGACACATGAGGGCCCAGAGTGGACCTGGGGTTTGAACTGTGACGTTGCCTTTGAAAAACTCAAGGAGATTTTTGGGTGCAATATTGTACTGCGGGACTTGGATTATTATGCCGGAGGAATCAAGTTGGCTGTGGATTTCAGCAATTTTTGTGGGGGGAAGTGCTGACCCAGCAGGATGAGGGGAAAGATCATCCGGTTCTTTATGGGTCCGTTATGTTTACGCCAACAGAGAGCTGGTACTAGCAGCCAAAGTTGGAACTTTGTGGGGTGACTAAGATTGTGCGGAGGTTGCAGGATTTGCTATGGGGGATTCACTTTTTGCTTCTGGTGGATGCCAAGGCGCTGGCTTGGATGATAAATTTGCCAACGCTGCCAAATGCAAATACACCTATGACCAGGTGGGTTGCATTCCTTCAGTTTTTCTCTTTCACAGTGGTGCATTTTCCAGGGAAGGCCTTTACAATGCTGGACGCGCTGTCTTGGTACACGCGGGATGATCTGTACAAAGGCGCGGAACCACTGAATGTGTCAACCCCAACAGTTAAGGTAGGGGTGATGGAAGTAGGTGTGCAACTTTGGCTCCAGCAGTCCGGAAGGTATGCGGTCCTCAGTTTGTATTTGGGGGATCTTTGGTTTCTGGATGACACGCCAGCCAAGATTTCTTTATGGATTTGGCCAAGAGGCTACTATTATAAGCCATTTCCAATGCTGGGATTAGGCTTACCCATTCATGACAGTATCAATCTGTATTCTTGTATTCTAGACCAAAATTACAGAATTTTCTTAACATTTCTTCTAGAGTCTGTATCATTCTCTCAGCTAAAACATCAGTCTGAGGATGTTATGCAGTATAAAAGGCTAGGTTAGTCCCCAATATATCACGTAAATTCCTCCAGAATTCAGAAGTGAATTTGGGGTCTCTATCACTGATTATAATTTCTGGTATACCTACATAAGCTATAATCCTATTCCCAAATAGTAAAGAAACATCCATAGCAGTATCCTCTTTGTGGTTAGGTAGAAACTTTGCTTTCTTAGAGTACCTGTCCACTATGACCAAGACAGAGTTATACAAGTGTGTTCCTCCTGGGGTTAGTCCTGTAACAAATTCTATGTTAATCATTTCCCATCAAGTTTTGGGTTCAGCAAACTTCTGTAGAAGTCCAAATCTCTTGCCAGCGGCTCTATTGGATTTCTGACAAGTCTCACAACTAGAAACATACTCAATGGTGGTTTATCCCCAATTTATCCACCAAGAAGTCTTTTCAACTTTCTCTCAGGTCCTATTATTCAACAGATGTCCTGATGAGCAGTTATAATGGCATTCTTTTAATATATTCTGTATGTGATATTTTTTACTTATGGTCAGTACACTATAGTGCTGATTCCTATAATATAGGAGACCATCCCATAGAGTAGATCTACCAGCTTTTTATGGTTTGAGGAGTGAATCTGGTAGGCTATTAGCCAGAGCTTCCTCTGGAGACTAACATTCCATAATAGTAATCAATAACCTAAGATCAGGGGAGTAGTCTTTCCTTACCAAGTAAAAAAAGGAAGTATCTAATTCACATATGTGAATTCCTATGATTGGAGCCTCTAATGCAAGAAGATTAATATTCAAGATGGGGAAGATATCATGATCTTCTGGATCATAAGCTGGGTTGCTGGGATCATTAGGCAAAGCATTTCTACTTAGACTGTCTACATTCTGGTGTTCAGCCCTAGCTTTATGAACTATAGTCATCTGAACTCTGTACTGTTGTATTGCAATTTTACATCTGAGAATATGCCTACTAGGTTTCTTCATATTCATTAGGGTTCTTAAAGCATTGCAGTCTGTGATTACTTGGAATGTTGTACCCTCTAAGCAATAGTGTTGTTTTTCTAAAGCCCATACTAGATCAAGTCATTCCATCTGACTGGATCCATATCTTTTCTCAGTATCTTTTATCTTCCTTGATAGGAAAATTAAAGGTTTCTCTACAATTTTTTCATCTTCTATCCTTTCTTGGTGTAATTCTGCTCCTGATCCATCCATACAAGAATCAATTTACATTTTGAATGTTTTGGAGTAGTCTGGTTGTAAGTCATAGCTATTTTTAATTCTTCATATTCCTTCCAGCTCTCAGGTTTCATTTCAAAGAGAGTATGGTTGTTGCATATTTCATACAAGCTTTTAGTTAGCACTGCAAATTTTTAGATATATTTTCTGTAATAACTACAGAAGCTGACAAAGGATAGCAAATCTGTTTTTTCTGGGGAATTGGTTTATTCATCACAGGGGCTATCTTATTCTGATCAGCAGATAGAGTTAATCCAGAAACTATATGTCTCAGAGCTTTCAGTTCTCCTTACTCAAAGTTGCATTTCTTAATAGATACTTTTAATCCCACTTTGGAAATTTTTTGGAGGACTAATCTGACTTGATTTATGTGAGTATCCCAATCATCAGATTATATAATGACATCATCTATATAAACCATCATCCATCCTTTCCTGATGTAAGTTCCTAGAAATGTATCCATCATTCTTTGGAATTTTGATTGGGCATTCTTCATACCAAAAGGAATTCTGAGGTATTCATATATACCTAGGTGACAGATTATTCTCATAAACCTTCTTCTCTCAGGACTTACTTTTAGTTGGTGAAATCCTTTAAGCATATCCATAGTAGTAATATATTTTGCTTTTGAAAAGTTATGCAGAGCATGATCAATTGGGGGGATAGGATAGTAGTCTGCTTGTTTATATTTATTCAGCATTCTGAATTCTCCTACCATTCTAGACTTATCATTATGCCATGCTATTATGACAGGTGTAGTAATATCTACTTGCTCATTGTTTCCAACGTTCCTTAATACTTGAAGATTTCTTAGTTCTTGAATGTTTTCTTCAAGAGTTAACCTAGATTTAGGTCTAGAAGGATAGGTAGGCCTCCTTAGGTTGGGTGGGTAAGGAGGTTTGACGTCAAAGGTCAGAACCATTTCATTCCCTTTGATATTACCAATGGGATGATCTTTGTTAAAGAAATCATTTTGATTTTCAAAAAAATGGTCAGTATGTCTTTCTTCTGTTCTCAAGAAATTTTTGAATTCAAAGCAGCTTTAGAGAAGTATTCTTGATTGACTTCTTCTAAGTTTTTTCTGATAAGTGGAAGAGGGTAAATTGGTTTGGATAGTGCATATCTTGAACTTTTTGTCCCAATTACCTCCTACATTAAAGTATCTTCCTTTCCTTTGGAGCACATCTATACCATAAAGAAATAAGATATCATTAACTGTTATCATGTAGTCACACAATCCCTTGAGTAACACTACAAATTCCACTTGAATCCTCAGGGATACCTTTGTGTGGGAGATTACTATGGAGGCATTCCATACTCCCATAGCATTCATAGTTGAGCTTCAAGAGCTAAACTTGTCCTTTGGGATGGGAAAAAGGTGATCTTTCCAAGTGGAATCCCATTTATTCAAGAAATCAGTACAGAAAAAGGAACAAAAAGCCCCAATTTCAAGTAATAGCCTTATTGGTTTTTCTTTATACAGCCCTGTTTCATAGCAATTCTGGCCTGTGGTGTAAGTTTTACCACTCATGGGTTTCACTGTTAATGGTTTAGCTTCAGTTATATGTCTAGGAATTATGGAAGGGTACCATTGTGGGGGTGAACTGGACTCACCATGAATATTATTTATCTCTACAGAAGAGCCTATATCACCTTCTATCACACTAATAGGATTGGTCATGATTAGTTCACATTCTGATAATGACCCTTCAGTATCCGCTGTTTCTTAATAATTACGGTCCTCCTCATTCTTTGGTTCTCCTTCCATGACTTCTATTTTTCTTTTGGGTAATGGGAAATCTTGTCTCATGTGCCCATTTTTGTTGCAGTTCCAACAAGTTCCAGGTATTCTTTCCTTATCCTTATTCTCAGCAGGTTTCTTTTTGTCAGGGACAGTCATATGAGGGTTTTGTTCCCTGATGTGGTTGTTGTTGAAGCTCTCTTTTGTTCTAGAGGGAGCATTTTTTTTCAATCCTAAAATATCTACTACTTCTTCTAACACATTGATCAGTGTTGGTAAGTCAGCATCCATCCTCATTCTGCATGTTACACCATGTTTAAGATGACCAGGACACAGGTTAAGAATTCTTTCATTAACCTCTTCTTTATCAGCATCTGTATAGAAGCATTCTAGTCTCCTCTTCTGTTCCAGAAACCATTTGTGAGGTTTATCTTTACAGGGTTCAAATAAGGAATTTTCAAAATTCTTCATCATGTTTCTTTTCCACATCCTAGAATCAAATTGTTCTTGAATTAAGAGTTTCCAAGAATTATATGGTAATGATCCTACTTTCTCTCTTTTACTGATAAAAAAATCTAGTTCTACTCCTTCAAAGAGCCTAGAAAGCCTGACTACAGCTATAGCTTCTGGAAGGTCATAAGAATCTATGGTATAGTCAATAAATTTGATGAAATTTATATGGTTGTATTCTCCTTCACCAGAGAACTCAGGCCATTCAGTGATAGGGGGTAAATGTTTGAGGGCTTGTTGCATTCCAGAATCATGAATAGGCCTGAAAGTGTCACTTCTTTGAATTCCTGTTAAGGGTTGTGCATGAGGGGTAGTTGTTTTTCTGGGAGGTTTTGGTTCCTCTGTGGTACTCCCCAAGGGGTTGCTCAGATGGACTTTCAAGTCCCTAAGATCACTCTTGATAAAATTAAGTTGCAGTTCCACTTTACTATTAAGCATATCTAATTTTTAACTAAGGGGAAAAATGGAATTGTTAGGATTATCATTTATTTCTTCTTTTTATGTTTGGATGGACATAATAAAATCTTCTTGAATAACTGTCAACATATTCTCAATTGTTTGGGTCTGACTGATTTTGCCTTGATTTATTGTTTCCAGTAATTTTTCTGTATGTACATTAAGATCCTCCATCCCCAAAGCCTTTGATTGATTACTAATTAATTTGGCCACTAATGAAGAAAAATTATCCAATTGGTTATTAAAACCATCCAAATTACCACAAAAAATGTTGAAATTATGCCAAATGTCATTGGAAAAGGAAGTAACTAAATTCAAGGTTAGTTTAGACAAAAAACTAGGTTCAGGATTAAAATGTAATTGTGGTACACCTTTTTCCACTTTTGAGCTAATGATATTATCTGATCCCAATCCTTCTTTCCCTTTGGCTTTTGATGGGAAGAGAATCTCTTCTTTGCTGATCTTTTGCCTTTCAGTTGGGCTAATTGATCCCAAGGATTCAACTTTTCTACATAGGATTCTACCTCTTTCCTGGAGACCATCTTCTTAATATTTATCTGGGAAGCCTTTCTTTGGGATATTATCTTTTTCATGGAGATTAAGTCCTCTTTGGACTGAGATTCTTTGAATTCTTCCCAGAATTTCACATTCTCTTTGAACTAAGCCTTTGATCTTGGCTTCCTTGGCCGGATTCTGCTTGGTTTGCTGCAGAGAAACTTCTTGCAACTGAGAGGGGTTTGCTTCTACTACTCTCTCCGTCACTAGGTTGGGGGAGGGAAGCAGTACTTGGTTCTTCTCCTTTCCCACCAACATCTGACTCATGGGCTCTGACCCCCTCATTGTTGCCATTATGGGCTGCCTCAGGGTTACTGGGAGCTCCTGGCAAAGATCCATAGGAGGGAACTCTTCCTGAGGCCCTTGTTTTTCCTCTTTTCATATTAAAATATTCATAAATATTTTTCTTGCAAAAAAAAATCCATGATAATAAGGTCTTTTCACTTACATAATTTAATGGTTAAAGGCACTAAGACTTTTTCAGGATTGAATTTATCTTGAACAAGTAATCCAACAGGGTCTTGGTGCGTCCCAATGATGTCTTCTCCAGTCCAATCAATGTTTTCAGGATATCCAGAAATTTCTGGTACCTCTTGATCCAAAAGATCAATTTCAGGGGCAGTAGTTTCTGGGATAGGAGCACTCACTGATGGTATAAGAAAAATTTTTGATTGGTCAATTAAATATATTAATATTATTTGAATAAAATATTTTTTTAGAGATTTTTACTTACTTTTATGTTTCAAAAAGTAATTTATCCTGTATTTTTTCCAAGCTTTTTGTTGTCTTAATAAAGCTTGAAATTTAATGCACCTCTCAAGATCTTCTTGTTCAGGAGTTTACCTAGTTTTTTATGGTGAAGAGAGATTTCAAGTTGTTCAGCTGGAGTTAAAGCTTCCCAATCAGTTGGTTTAAAATTTTAATATATTCTTCTTTTCTTATTTTTAAAAGATTTAAATAATATAATATTAATTCTGTATTGGTTTTCAAGTCCACTGCAAAAGGAATTAAGGATAAATCACAGTTTAAATTTCAGATAAATTATAAATTATATCTTTGATTAATTTTACATGAAATTTCTGGTCCAAGGTATTAAATATAATGAAATGGAATATTTCCCGGCCAGACCCCCAATTTTCATCCTCCTAGATGCCAAGATTTGTGCTATCTTTTAGCTACCAGATGTGATATAATAAATAATATATATATCATTATAAAATTGCAGCAATAATCCATAAAATATTTGGATAAAGCAAATGCAAGGCAATATGGTTTGGATATGAATGATTATGGTGATTTTAAATTGGCGGCTCAAATGAGCCTTGAAGACCCCACATGATTTGAGTGTGGTTGGGCTGTACTCCACATGGCACTGGCTTCTGTGTGGTGGCTGCACAACTACATTCAAGCTGTGTAGAGCCCCACACGGCTCAAATGTAGTTGTGCCCCAGTGCCACACGGCCAGCCCAACTACATTCAAGCCGTGTGGGTCTCTACACATCTCAAATGTAGTTGTGTAGCAATGCCACATGGCTACAAGTCTGGTGGGCAAAAATAAAGGATATAAAATAAACCAAAATAAACTAAATAAAAAGGCAAAAAAGAAACAAAAAAACAAAAAAACAAAAAAACAAAAAAACAAAAAAACAAAAAAAACAAAAAAACAAAAAAACAAAAAAACAAAAAAACAAAAAAACAAAAAAACAAAAAAACAAAAAAACAAAAAAACAAAAAAACAAAAAAACAAAAAAACAAAAAAACAAAAAAACAAAAAAACAAAAAAACAAAAAAAAAAAAAAACAAAAAAACAAAAAAACAAAAAAACAAAAAAAAAAAAAAACAAAAAAAAAAAAACAAAAAAAAAAACAAAAAAACAAAAAAACAAAAAAACAAAAAAACAAAAAAACAAAAAAACAAAAAAACAAAAAAACAAAAAAACAAAAAAACAAAAAAACAAAAAAACAAAAAAAAAAAAAAAAAAAAAAAAACAAAAAAACAAAAAAACAAAAAAACAAAAAAACAAAAAAACAAAAAAACAAAAAAACAAAAAAACAAAAAAACAGAAAAACAGAAAAACAGACAAGAGAAATCAACCAAAAATCAAAAAAGGTTGATTTTTTGGTTAAAAAAAAACAAAAAATAATAAATAAAATAAAAATAAGTAAAAATATATAAATAAAAATAAAAACAATAAACACTGAAGAAAACCAACTGTTTGTCTTCAGATTTAAGTAAAAAATTCAAGTTGAGCTTGACTAGCCCTAAAGTAAAAGGGCCAAAGAATGCAAAAAGTCTTTTGACCAGCCCTAAAGTAAAAGTTCCAAAAAAATACCAGTCTTTTGACCAGCCCTCAATTAAAAACAATAAAAACAATTAAGTTCAACTTGTGTTAAGCTGGAACAAATCACAAGCTTAACACAAGTTAAGCTTGTGATGGGATAAGCCCAGCACAAGTTGAACTGACTTACCATCAAAATCTCATTCAAAAAACTCTTCATAATCATGTTAAACCAAAACACTAAACATAATGATGTTCAAAATTTGATAACACTTTATATTAATATAATTACAATATCAGCATGTTAGACCAAACCCAAATGATTAAATTAATATATAAGTTTGGATAAAACTAAATTTCATCTTTGAGGTGATCAAAAAAGCAAGCTTCTTTTTTAAAAATCATGGAAAGTGGTTTGGAAACTATTGCTGGGATTGGAATCACATCTCCCTTAAGTACAAGCTGCACCCAATGGTTCTGGTTAACAAAGCAAATGAACATAGGATCTGATTGTTCTTTTACACCCATTTTCATAGGAGTAAAAGAACAACATGATTCAAATGAAATGAAACATATTGGTCTTCCATAAGTATCAGCTATTATTTCACCAATGTCAAGCTTTGAAAGCCATTTCCAAGAGGGAATCTTTTCATTGATGTCATTCAAATCAAGTCTTTGTTTTATCTTTTCAGCATTCTTACTTTTGCCAGGGATCTTAGAATATCACCCCTTATTTTTCCTCAATGTTTCAAGCATTTCTTTCCAAACTTCAAACCATCCATACTCATCATACTGAAGTGATTTATAAATGAATCTAAAACCACAATTTGCATCACCAACTTGGTCCTAAACCTCCCCCAAGAACCTATGTAAGTTCTCAGTTATTTGATTGAGGTAATTTACTTCCTAGAATCAAAAAGTAGTAAGCCAAAATTCTAATCTCATTAAAGGAATCACCACTCACCAAAGATGAGCTTCTTTTTGACTCCTCCATTGCATCTGCTTCATCCTTTGAAAAGAAATTGGATTCCAACGGCACCAAACCCAATTAACTTCCAGTCTCTTCCAATGAACTATGGAATTCAGATGAAGATCCTGAATTGGACTATAAACATTTCTCAATCAGTTCTTTAAACAAATAAAATTAACCTTTCAAAAAAGAAAAGACTTAAAATAATTTTTCTTTTCTTCTTTGGTGCCCTTCTACTTCTCTTTGCCCGCTTAAGTTCCTTTCCAATGTGTTGAAATTGAGAAGGATCTTGCCGGGTATCTTTCAATTTTGGATGGCCTCTGCTTGATTGCAAGACTTAGGGTTCAAGTATTGGATTTGATTGATAATTTTCCATCTCCTTCATCAAGTGCTTCAACATCCCGCAATAATCTTGATCAGGATGATTCAAGATCATTGCATTGAGCTTCTAATTTAACTGAGAATTTTTGAGCATTTCATCAACATTGATATTTAAAAATTCAAAAGGATCCAATATTAGTCAAGTAGGAATTATAATTTTAGTCCAGTAAGAATCATCAATCAAAAAGCATTGATCAAAAAGTGATTTGAACAATCCAACTTAAACCAACTTACAGAACTAGAGCTGCAAGGTTCATAATTCAACCTCCACTCAGGATGAACATCTTCAGGAAGAACGGAGCCTCTTGACACTAGTAGGTCCCCTATTTGGTTGGAACAGGGCAAACCCATAGTCATTGAGTATGACTTGGTGCACACTTCCCCATCATTGTGCAACTTTAACCTCTCTCATTGATCCCCAAAAATTTTGATTGCTTTTAAAGACACCTTGTATCCCAATGTTAACAGTTAAGTAGAAAGAACCATTCCAATCTTTATTCTGAAGATTTAATTGAACTGAATTCAAAACAAGACCAGCAGACTTAAAAATACAGAGTAATGAGTGTGAGTTTTCTAAACAAAATTTAAGGAAAGGAAAAGAGCGTGTAAAATCATGAAAGAAAAGAAAGTAGCAGATGGAGATCTTACCAATGGACAGATCCAAGAAATGGTTGATCGGATAGGCTAGGAGATGTTGAGGAAAGATAATGGGCCAGTTGATTGATATGGTGAGAGGATTGGATGGAGACAAAGAGATTATTGAGGTTTGTATGAATGAATGAAATGAGGATTTGGAAGGAATTTGAGAATGGTGTAGAATGGGAGGAGAGCAAATGAGAATGGGAAAGTGGAGAATGAGAATGGGAGATTGGAATGGTTGGATGGAATGAGGAAATGAGAGGTGCAATTGGTCAGAGTGAAGCATGAGGACTCAAGGAGACAGAGCGAGATTCAAATTGGAGGATTTTGAATTGAAGTAACCACACCCCATCAGTGTCAAGGTGTCGCGGTCGAAGTGCCGCAGAGATCAACTATTTCTACACACCGCCGTTTCTAGAAGGAAGATCAAGGACCTTGGATGTTAAATTGATCACGGATGGTTTGATGGCCGGCTTGGTGAGGGAATTGGCGAGCATCTCCGCAGATGTGATTAGAGTGGTGAGAAGATTTTCTTTGTTTTTCTTTTCTTGAAGCCATCTGATGTGTATGTCGACGTGTTTCAGAGCGTTGTGATGAGAGTCGAGATTGACTAAGTTGTGGAGGGCTTTATTATTGATGTAAGCGCAATGAGTCAATTTCAACTCAGGGTTTAGGTAAAGGAGAATATTTTGGAGCCAAATCTTTTCTTGTGTGGCAAGAACCAGAGATTTGAGCTCTCCTTTGGTCGAGGAGAGCAATATGGTGGACTTTAGCTTGCTGTGCCATGCGACTGGGCTCCCGTAAAGCATCATTATGAAACCTGTGTGGCTTCTTCTACTGGTTGGATCATCTCCACTGTCGGAGTCGCTAAAGCATTTGATGTCGTATTTTAAGTTTGGGGATGTTAAGTGCAGGGCAAGGTCACGGGTGGCGTTAACGTACCTCCAGACGTGCTTGGCCTGTTCCCAGTGGGAAATTCTGGGTCAATTGTTGAAACGTGAAAGGTTGGAGACTGCGTATGAAAGGTCCGGTCTGGTGCAAAT
The DNA here is from genome assembly GCA_025617555.3 of Puccinia polysora. Classification (NCBI taxonomy): domain Eukaryota; kingdom Fungi; phylum Basidiomycota; class Pucciniomycetes; order Pucciniales; family Pucciniaceae; genus Puccinia; species Puccinia polysora. Next base: position 29,176,189 of record CM062625.1, read on the forward strand.
GGCGATGAAGTTCAAATATCCCGTTGCTGAACGGTAGTTGATATCGAGTTGCAGGAATTTTGCATGATCTTCTTCCGAGGCGGGAGTTAACTTAATATTAGGGGTCATTGGAGTGGTGATGGGTTTAGATTCATTGAGACCCAGCTCCTGGAGGGCGGTGGCAATATGCTTGGGTTGATGAAGGAAGTGAAGATCGCCACGGGTTATGATATGATTTCCAAGGATTTTAGTAAGATCACCCTTGTGAGAGATGTTGAATTGATTTTTGAGTCTGGATCTAAAGTTTTTGGATTTGCCTATGATCAGTAAATCTTCGACGTAAGCAAAAAAAAAGAGAGACTTGGATTGGTTGATGAAAAGGCAAGGATTGGCGGCTGAGGATTTGAAGTTTTGGGAGAGCAGCCAGCGCCTTAGGGTATTGCACCAGCTCTTGGGAGCTTTCTTGAGGCCGTAAAGGGACTTCTTCAATTTAAGGTAAGGAAATTTGCATTTGTAACCCTCAGGACATTTGATATAAGTTTCTTCCTCCAAAGGAGCGTGCAAGAAGGCAGCTTTGATGTCCATTTGAACGGTCTTGAGCTTGTGGTGAAGAGAGTAGACAAGGAGGGTACGCAGGGTGGTGATGAGACCGGTGGGAGCGTAGGTTTTGCCGTAGTCGAGGAACTCCCGTTTCTTGAAACCTTGAACACACAGTTGAGAATTATAGATCGTTCCATTTCCGCTGGGGTAACCTTTGAGGTGGTAAACCCAGGTGGTGGAGAGAGCGGATTTGCCAAGTGGTAGAGAATGACAGCCTTCCCACACGTCAAAACTCTTGATGCCGTCGGTTTTGGTCTTCATTGAATCCAGCCATTGATCCTTATTGTCGCATTTCAAAACCTCGGGGTAGCTTTTGGGAACCGCACGAGCTAGGAAACCGTATTGATTTGGAGCTTTGAGGGTGGATCTATCAAGCAAAGTGCGTGTGGATGGATTGATGAGATGCTGGGCTATCTTGTTGGCGTCGGAATCAGAGGATGATTGGTTGGATGAGCAAAGAGAAGGGGAAGGAAGAGGATCGTTATTTAAGATGGGTTCAGGCGATGCAGGGAGAGAGGATTCAGGGATCTGATCGGGGTGAGAACAGGAGGAGGAGGAGATTGCAGGAGTGGTAGAATTTAAGAGCTCAGTAAGTGTTTCATCTAAGGATAGAAGAGGATCGAAAGGAGACTTGGAGGGATGGAGAGAAGAGGAAGAGAAAGGAGTGTTTTCAAATATTTTAACATGTTTTGAGCGGATGACATCACCAACTTTGGGGCAGAAGACCCAATAAGAGTGCAATTCTAGGTCAAATCCGACTAAAATACCTTCAAGTCCCTTCTTGGAGAACTTGGAGAGATTCTGTTGCTGATGAAGCACGATGGTCTTAGAGCCAAGAACTTTGATGACCAAGAGCTTGGGAATTGAGGATTTCCAGAGTTTGTAAGGGGAAACTTTGTCAAGTTTGGAGGGGATAAGATTCAATAAGAGACAACAGCTGGATACTATTTGGTCCCACATGATGAGAGGAATTTTCATGTCCAGCATAACGGTCCTGGCAGCTTCAATTAAAGTGCGATTAGCGCGTTTGGCAATGGGGTTGTGTTGGGGAGTGTACGGTTTGGAGGTTAAATGAAGGATTCCATTTTTGGAGAAGAAGGAGGTTAGTTGAGAGTTCAGGAATGCACCGCCGTTGTTGGAATGGAATTTTTTTAATTTCTTGTTGAATTGATTGGAGTAAAGTTGAATGAATTTAATGATTTTGTTGGTGGCGTCAGATTTGAATTTGAGAGGTATACAGGTCTTGAAGCGGGAGAAATTGTTGGTGAGGACAAGGAAGAACCTATTTCCAGTTTTGGACGGAGGAGAGATGGGGCCGCAGAGATTGGCGTGGATTTTTTCAAATTTGGCTTTGCTCTTGGGAAATATTCCTTTGAAGGGAGTCCTGTGGATCTTTCCTTGGGCGCAGGAGATGCAATTGTGGTTATCCCACCTAAGTTTTGGGAATTCTTGAGCAAGCAGCTTGACAGAATCAGAATGAGAGTGGCCAAATCTTTTGAGGAGGGTGGAGAAAGAAATGAAGGAAAAGGCGGTAGTTGAGTTGGGATTGATGGATTCCTCAACCAACATGAGGTTATCTTTGATTTAGCCTTCAAGGATGATTTCTGTATTGAGAAGGATGACAAATCTATTCGTGGTGGTGAGTTGTAAGGAGAAACCTCCGAGAATGAGTTGGCCTAGAAAAATCAAGTTTATGGCTATATCTGGGACAAGGAGAGAGTTTTTGAGGTTGAGTTTGGAATGAGAAGTGATGATGGTTGCAATACCTTGTCCCAAGGCGACTATTGAGGATCCCAATTTTCCAGTTTGGATGATGGTGTTGTCATCCTTTAGACTACTGAAGAATTGGGAATTGTTAAACATACTCTGGGAGGAACCGGAGTCAAGAATTATCTGGCTTCAATCTAGGCGATGGGAGTGAGTCATAGCAAATGTGAATGCAAGGTGTGCTGAGGCGGCAGGGTTCAAGCTGGAGGGATTAGCTTTATTGGAGGATGAGGAAGGTGAGGAGGCTGTGAAGTTTGGTCTCAGATGGGGAAATAGCCAGTAGCATTGTTCCTTTGGGTGATTGGCTTGAGGATTGTGCCAGTTCGCCTTGCATCTTAACAGATTTTGTTGCATGATCATGGCGGAGGCTTGAGATCCCAAGGCGGTTTTGTGTTTAACTTGGTTAAGATGTCTCAGAACTAGATCTCCGTTGATTTCCCTTTTGCTGAGGGATTGAGTGATGGTGGTTTTTAGATGATCCAATTGAGGAGGAAATTTGTAGAGAAGAAGGTAGGCTATTATATTGTTGTCCATTTTGATGCCAATTTCAGAGATTTGCATTAAACATGACTTGGCTTCAGTGATGAATTTCTCAATATTTCTTGGATCAAATTGGAGGTTGAGGAAGTTAAAGAAAACCCTCAATTGATTTGCGGTTTGGGATGAGGCAAAGAATTTGTTTATCAAGTTCCACAGATCAATGCGATTGGTCAGATGGTGTTCATTCACGCAATTCACGTAATTTTTGTTGTCTAATTTGGCAAGGATGTATCCAACAATTTCAAGGTTGATTTTGACTGGACATTTTTCCGGTTCGGTTGAAGAGAGCCATGGAGTGAAGCCTTTGAGGGAAAAGATCGTGAGAATTTTTGATTGCCTCAAGGAGAAATTATTTTCCGAGAGATTGGGGATTGAATCTGTCAAGGTCTTCAGGAGCAAAGAGTTGGAATCCGCTGGTCCTGGGGTAGTCATTTTCGCCAGGTTTTCTGAGTTGGGGATCATTTGGCTTTTAACCGTGAAGATTTAATTGAACTGAATTCGAAACAAGACCAGCAGACTTCAAAATACAAAGTAATGAGTGTGAGTTTTCTAAAAAAAATTTAAGGAAAGGAAAAGAGCGTGTAAAATCATGAAAGAAAAGAAAGTAGCAGATGGAGATCTTACAACTGGACAGATCAAAGAAATGGTTTATTGGATAGGCTAGGAGATGTTGAGGAAAGATAATGGGCCAGTTGATCCAGATGGTGAGAGGATTGGATGGAGACGAAGAGATTATTGAGATTCGTATGAATGAATGAAATGAGGATTTGGAAGGAATCGGAGAATGGTGTAGAGTGGGAGGAGAGCAAATGAGAATGGGAAAGTGGAGAATGAGAATGGGAGATTGGAATGGTTGGATGGAATGAGGAAATGAGAGGTGCAATCGGTCAGAGTGAAGCATGAGGACTTGAGGAGACAGTGCAAGATTCAAATTGGAGGATTTTGAATTGAAGTAACCACACCCCATCAGTGTCAAGGTGTTGCGGTTGAAGTGCCGCAGAGATCAACTCTTTCTACATATTCCATAGTTTCAAAGTGCAGCATGAACCAATTTAATTTGATTGGAAACTGTGTCCTCTATTTTTCCCAAACATCCAACATGTTTCCCAATAATTTTGCATTGAATTGTTTGTGAGTAGAATGGGCCCCTTCAACCCAAGACATAATTTTATTTCCAAATTCTGGGTTTTTGAAATTCCCAGCCATTATAAACATCTCTTTGATACAAAAGATATTATGATCCATATACTCAAGGAAATTTTCACAGTCTTCCAAAAAACACTTTAAAAAAGTCATAATATAAGCAAACCAAAACTAGGAAGATTAACTGTAGAGGCTGTGATTTGGCACTTACTCTAAGTGCCGCATGATTGACCTCTGCCTCCTCCTCAATTTTTGAGGCCCCATACTTAGCCCACAGAGACATCAAGCTTTTCAACCCTTTAATGTCATTATTGAAGCGCACTTTACAGTTTGCTGGTATTTTTTTATACAAGTCCCATTGACAGCACTGTCTTTTTGACTCAGTGAATGTTTGTTCTAGAGCACAGATCAAAGATTTTTCATGCTCAATCACAAAGACTTTGGGGAGTTTCTCAGGATCATAAGCCAACTCCTTTAGCGCTTTAACAGACCAACTGTAGAACTCAAACATTTCTCTTTTTATAAAAACAAGAGCTTTTGTGAAATTTTTCTGGTTGGAATTAATTCCTACAACGTTCAATAGGAGGATGTTTTACTTATTTGTCTTTTAAGTACAATCCATCATAGGTATATGATGGAACTTCTTTCAAAGATTTAATGTGTCTGGGTGAGCCAAGAATAGGGCCTTCAAGTGACCCCCTCCACTGAATTTTTCTTGAAGAACCCAACCCAAATTACCAAGTTGTTCAAAGAGGACAACCATAACACTTTTTCCCTTCAGTTCTTCAAGCGCTACCTTATGCTTATTGTTAGAGATTGTTTGGTCATCAACACCTTTTCCACCATTGATCTTTCTCAAATTTGTTTTGAGTTTAATTTTATTGAGTCCATCATTCATGCCTTCTTTTAGATTGTATAAGGCTACCCCAGAAATTATCCTCAGGTGAGGATGAATTGAGGGTTCTTAAAGGAGTTATTGCCCAAAGAAAATATATATATAAAATATATGGTGGAATGGCGGGGCTTTGTAACCAAGCTGTCACAACAGAAAAGGATAATAAACTCACTGGTATGTTATTTAATCCTTTGGGTACCTTTTTGGGACATGTACTGATGGGTTAAACCTGTATCTGGGTTAAAAGGTTTTTCAGCATTTTAAATTGATAAAAAGGGTTTGGGACGGATAATATTAATCAAAATAAAGCCAAAAATCACTTACTTATCACTTATAAGTATCTTTCAATCTTGGCACGGTGTCTGGATGTAATTATAACTGGGTATGGGGTAACAATAACCTCAAAAAGAGCTCTTTATTTATAGCTTGTTGGTTCCCAATTCTTTGCTTCTGAGGGCTATAGGGGCTCAAAGGGATGGGTGCTCAGGCTAGCAGGGAAACCAGTTGTAGCCCATCATGTTTTCTTGGTGCTTTTAGCATGTTTAGCATCTAATTCCACAAGTTATGGTAATTATTCTACTTTTTGATTTATTTATTGGCAGGTGAATAACACCTTATTTATCCACATGATCTTTACTTCATTAATTATCCTTATTAAATATTTCCATGTTGTTAATATTTATTCTTAGTAGAAATTCCTACAGATAATCTGATGTGATGTGAGTTCTCATCATGTATTAATAAATGGGAAAAAAAGCATAATAATGATTTTGGTCCTTATTTTTGAATTTTTTTTTTTACTTAAAATAATCAATTAAAAATATATCCTGTGGAAATATATTTAATAGGGTGTATCAAAGTTTACCAAAACCACTATTAGAAACTTACCATTTCTTTTTGCAAAACCCACCATTTTTAATGGAGTGTTTCTGAAATACACATACCCCCTAACTGGTGTATTTGAAAATGGTGTGTTTCATGGAAATGGCGGGTTTCAAACATCAAACCCACCATTATCATCCATCCCCCATCCATCAAATGCCAAACACCCATCCACACCTCCAAATTAGCAAATCCATACTGATTCCATCACCATCCAATCACCAACATCTCATCTCCATTGCTTCACATCTCTATCTCTTCACTCACATCACACACATGCCATCATCATCTCATCACCCATCCAGACCTCCACCTCAGCAAATCCCTACCAATTCCATTTCCATTTAATTGCACAAATCTCATCTCCATTGCTCCACATCTCCATTTCTTCATCAGAGACATCCCATCATCATCTTTCACATCATGTCCAATCAAACTTCCCAGTAGCAACTTGAAAATGCAAAAAGCTGACTGAACCTTTTTTATTATTTGACTCTGATTCAGACTCCAATTCAGACTCTGATTTGAAATCAACTTGGTTATCTTTGAATTCTCTATTGGAAAAGCAATACATGGTTCCAAGAAGACACACTTTCCACAACCCTATTTATGAAAGTCAAAAGCTCCATCTCCTCCCCAAATTAAGCTTCCAGCAACTGTTCCAAACTCTATTGCCTTCATTCATGAATATTTTGGAAATTATTCTGATGATCAAGCCAAAACTTATTTAAACTATCATCTGGCCAAATCAAAAGTTTGTATTTAGCATGCCATAGGAATCCTGAAAGGAAGATGGGCCAGCTTAAGGGAAATCCAAAACCAGCTTCAAAATTCCAAAGACATGAAGAGCCTCATCAACTGGATTATCATTTGTGTAATACTTCACAACCTTCTTTCCAACATTGAAGATTAATGGGATGAAATCTTTGAATAAAATATTCCCAATCCTCCTCAAGTCATCGCAGTATCATCTTCTACCTCATCTGCCGCCATGAGGGAGCAGATTTTACCTCTCACACTTTCTCACTTTGATGAGTAGCATTTTTTTTTGAAATGGGTAAAATATCACATTTGGTTTTGGTTGTTCAACCAAGAATCCAAGGCTGACTCCAGTTTTTTTTTTTTTTTTTGTGGACTTTGACAAAAACCAAAACTTCCAATCCACCCACCTCACCCCACCAAACCACTGGTCCACCTTCACTGGTCCACTCCTTCCTCCTCCTCACCAAATGTCCTCACCCACCACTTCCAACTCACCCAAAACCTCCACCTCACCCATCACCTTCACCTCACCAACCACCACCACCTTACCATCACCTCCACATCATCACCTCCACCCCACCTCACCTCACTCATGGCCTCCCCTTGTCCTTTTTTTGGAAAGCCTGGTAAGCCCCCTCCCCCCTCTTCCTCTTCGTGACCCTCACCAGTTGCTGATCCTTTGATCATTAAACATTTAGGTCCCCCCTGACAACCTTTCTCATTCACCCTGGTAAGCCCTCCCCTCCTCCTCCTCTTCCTCCTCTCCCTTCCCCTGCAATTGATTGCAAATTGATTGCTGGATTTATTTGCAATTGATCGCTGGATTTATTTTCAATCAATTGCTGAATTGATTTTTAATCAATTGCTGGATCAATTTGTCATCAATTGATCAAGTAATTGATTTTCAATCAATCAAGCAATTTCTTAGCAAGCTCCCCCCTTTCTCCTCCTTCTCCTTTTTGTTGTCATCTGATGAAGCTGAATTTTTTTTCTTTTTTTGGGTTTCAGCTTTGACTGGTATTTTTTTTTTGTTGATAATCTACCTTGATTATAACCAACCAATTATTTTTTTTTGGATCCAATGCAATGCAACACTGTTTTGACCCCTTGTTCTCTCAAACCCTTCCCCTTTTCTGGAATCCTCATGCTTTTTCACTGCACTCAAAATTTTATACTATGGGACATTTCCTTCTTGATCCTCACCCCAAGTGCAGCAGGTGCACAAAAGGGATCAATATGGAAGGAGATGGTTTGAAAAACATAAAGAGAGGTGGTAAGCAGAGGGCCTTTTGGCAAAAGTGGGCTCAAATGAGAGATTCTGAAATCTCTTTGGAAGTAAATGAAGATGGGTCTAATGAAAGAGTGGCTTGGTCTCAACAAAACCTGAAACCTTTGGATCTTTACCCTGCTATTTCTTCCAAAAAGACAATTCAAAAACCCTCCCCCAAAGAGTTTCCACAAGCCAAACAGAGGATTGAGAGATTTCATTTCTTCAGCTCTGGAAAAGTAGTTGTTCTTGATTGTTCCAATTTCCACTCTCTTGTTTATATAATCAAATTTTTCAAATTTAATAAACTCCCTGAGAAAGAAAAGAATGACATCAACTTGGTCACAACATTCCTTCACCAATCCAAAAATTTTCTCAACACGGTTGGTCCCTCAAGATCTTGGGGTGGGAAAATGTGGGCAATTGAATGGCAAAAATTGATGCACCCTTCTGAGCTTTTTGGATGGTATTTGAAGACAGCAACTATTCAATCTTCCCCCCAGGAGTTTAAACTTTTGAACCTTAGTTCTGACAAGGTATCACAAATTTTAGGCCAAATGTTCCAAAAATTAGCAAGAGTGGCACACAATTCCAACAGAGAAACCATGCTGGACAACAACATCCCCTCTTTCTCTTCATTGGAATATGGATCCTGGCTCACTATTTTTGACTGTCCCCCTCACATCACCTTCACCTCCAACTTGTTCTACAACTCTCCCCATATTGACAAAGAGGATTTCTCATGCTATTCTTTTTTACTTTTTGTTCCAACCAAAAAATGAATGGACAACTTATTGGCAATTAGGACAGATATCAAGTATCTGATAGCCAATTCATCTTTCCTGACTTGGTATTTGGAATTGATTTCAAAGAAAAAGGTATTTTAAAAATGGTTTTGGCAGAAAACAAGTGCAAGCACTGTACTTTTCCTGCTGTTGACACTGCCACCCATACTAGGATGGCCATGTCTTTTCAAATTAACAAGACCACTCTCAACACTTTCAAAGACTTGAAAAGTAGTCAAATATATTCTAGACCAAAAAATTTAAATAAAAATAAAAAAACATTTTTTCATTTGAGGGGTTAAAGATAGGCTCAAAAATTGTTGTATTTGAAAATAATTTCTTTGTTTTTATTTTTATAATTTTTATCAAAGCAAACATTTCACCAGCCAAGCAATTGAGTAATGTCTTTTATTTTATCCACAGTTCTACTGCTGCCAATACAGGCCATGGGTATGGAAAACCTATCTTTTTTCTGTAGCTAGCCTTTCCCTCTCCTTTTCCAGTTTCTCTTGCTTTTGATCCTTCTCCTTTTCCTCTTTTTGAAACTCCAGCTCAGCCTGTTTCATTTGCCACTCAGCATCCAAATTTTTTTGTTGAGAAAAACTCTCAGCATTCCGCTTTTGAAAATCCATATCCAGTTTACAATCCCACTTTTCCTTTTCAAATCAAATTTTTTTGGATTCAATTTTTGATTTCACTGTTTTTTGGCGGAGGGGAATAGGAATGAGCTTTATTTTGAAATAAAGGAAAATCAATCAATTCACTTACTTGAATCTTGCTTCTCCATGATAGCCTCAAAGCCAGAAAAACTTGAAGTTTTTCTCCTCTTTTGACAACTATTGGGGTTGATGTTGATTGAATTGGAAGCCTTTTGCTTTCACTTTGCCAAGGAGGTTTGTGTGAGAATGTTGTCACTCTCATTTGAAGGGGATGTGGGAGGCCCCATTGGCTTGAGTTTTTGGCCATTCAGAAATGGATGGGCCTGTTTTTTACAATCTAAATCAGTCAGGATTAACCAAACGGAATATAAAAGAACTTGGTTCCTTACATGATCAGATTTTGATGGCAATGGTGATACAGGAATAACATACTCCTCATTCTCCAAGTTGTTGAGATCTTCCACCCTAGGAAGAGAGAAATCCATTGAAGGAAGTGAGGGCTCAAAGTAAGGTTGTGTCAATGCTGATGTAGACATGATTGAAGCTGTTTATATTGGAATATCCTCCTCCACATCTGATTGGGACCACTCATATTTTTTGGTGAGATCATCATTGCTAGGCTGAGCATCCACAGCTAAGTCCTCAAAATCAACTGAATTGGATTTTTGGGGATCAAAAGCGGCTACAGTGGTGATATTGGCCTTCTTTCCAAAGATTTAATCCATTTGAAAATAAAAAGGACAAATGGAGTCCAAATTATCAACCACCAAGGTGATTCCTTTGGCTTTATTGGAGTTGGTAATGCCAAAGCCAGTGGAGATTGACATTGAGTGGGCCCTTTTTTTCTTGGCTTGATTGTTCTTGAATTGCTTCAACATCTCTTTGGATGAAAGATCCAGCCTACCTTTGGTTTTATTTATGAGTTCATTGGCCATCAGGAGATAACCATTAACCTTAGAGGATGGAGGTTGGCCAACTTGTGTTTAATTGTCCAATCCAAATCAAGAATTGTAGTTTGATTGAATTTTGAGACAGTTTACCAGGATGATTTGATTGGCTCTCTTGAGCTGACTGGAACCTTTGGAAGCTGATGGTGGGATTTTTGGATGTTGAGTTCCTGGGGGATGTTTGCTTTTTTTGAGTGGACTTGTGGGGGTAGTTTTGCTGAGGGTTCATTTAAAAAGAGTTAGAGGGATGAAGGGATGAAGCAATCAAGTGATGAAGCAATTTGATGAAGCAACAAATGAGAGTTAGGATGTGATGAAAGGGTGGATGAATTGATGAATCAATGAAGGTATGAAGGTATGAAGCAATGAAGCAATGAAAGTGATGAAGGGATAAATTTATGAAGCAATGAGAGTAATGAAGCAATGAGAGTAATGAAGCAATTAGAGGATTGATGTGATGAAAGCAAGAGTGTGACAAGAGTGATGAAGCAAGGTGAGAAAAATGAAGTTATGGGGGGATGAAAGTGATGAAGCAAAGAGGATATAAATAGATGAGAGTGATGAAGTGATGAGAGCAATGAAAATCAAATTTTTTAGATGAGGTTGGAGGTACAATTTTTCCAATGAGGTCAGATTTGAAACCAGGAGTGATGATGTTGAATGGGTTTGGTTGAGGGGGTGAAAGCCTTTAAATACTTTATTTGAAAAAACCTATTTATTTTGAGGTAAATTTTACACATCTGATGTGAAATAAGTGGTTTTTTTGATTTTCAATGGCGGGTTTGAAATGGAAGATTTGGGTTGAAACCCACCATTAAAAAATGGTTGGTTTGCTTAAATTTGATATGCCCTAATATTTTTACATATTCAATTTCATTGGCATGTCACGGAAATGTTGATATCTTGAAGTTCTCTTATTTGTAACTTTGAGGTATTTTAAAATATTTTTCAAGCTTTTGGTTATCTCATTTTTGAAATTTTAGTATTTATTTATTATATTTTGTAAAAATATGTAAAATTTTTATTTCAAGTGATTTTATATAATTTTATGTATTTTTATACTATGGACTATCCACCAGGACATTTATTACATATGTAGTATGTCCCCATGTTGGTAGTAGCACCTTTACGTGGTACCTCAGCTCTCATGCCTTCTGTCAGCCTGTCAGCCCATAGTCCCACAGCTGCGTACTTTTCAGGTGCCTGGGACTGCATGCCCGGCTTTTTATGTCATGTAGGCAGGGTTTCACCGCTGCTACTCAGCTGCCCGCAGATATCTTAGTTGTGTTGGCTGCATGCGGGAATTGTGACCAATTACTTTTCCGCAAGTAACTCCTCTAAATCACACAATTCATGGATTCTGACATAATTTTCACTGTGAAACCTAAATGTGGGGTTTCATGTGAAATATTAAAATGGCCAAAATCTCTAGGGCGTTCTCTCTTTGATTCTTTCATTAATTATTTAAAAATACAAGGAGTGGGAATTTGCCTTAAATTTAGGTGAGAATTTTAATTTGAAATAATATTTTAATATTATTTCTTCCTTCATAATGTTTTATTTATTTTTGTATTTTTATTTTGTTTTTCTGTTACTTTTGCATATTCCTCTGGAATAGTAGCAAGCTGAAAGTATGTTGACGTATAGAATGTTGTTGAAGATTTTACCTTGTAGGAATGGCTTCCCTTTCAAATGCATTTCAAACATGGGTTGCAAGCTCTGGTTTTTGGTTGTGAGCTTTGCCCCCTTGATTAAAAATAATCTAATTGACAGAAGGTCAATGCAAACATCTGGAGTCCAGGCTTAATCTTGTAGAAGGATGTTGCCAGATTGAGAGTTGATCCGCGTGTTTCCACTGCTCATGATGGAAAGGGAAGCACCTTTTTTTCCTTTCTTGAATACACTGAAACCATCTTTGGAAATGATTGTGTCAAAAAGATGCCTGTCTCAAATCATATGAATTGAGCATCCCAAGTCTAGAATAAATTGAAAAGGCGCTCTGGAAGTGACATGTTAGAGACAGTGCAGAAACAAGAAGAAATTTGTGATGTCTTCTTGCTTCTTCTTCTCTTTTTTATAGTTCTTGAAATTTTTGGGCTTGATTTCAGGTAATTTTATCCAACACTTGTCACAAGGATAATTTCTCACATTTTGGTTGTGAAAACCATTTTTGCATCAAGGATAGCTGGAGTAGAGGTTTACATTGACTTTGGAGCCTGATCCTGTTTCTCTTGTCTCTGATTTGTTCTCATTCTTTTATTGCATTAAGTGATCTAGAATCCTCTTGACGGAGACTTCCTTGTATCCGTGCATGATTTTAGAGAAAATGTTCTTGAGGTTGGTGGGTACTTCAAAGAGAATGAGATACACCAAGATATTGGAAGGCAATTCTATCCCAAATTTGTAAAGCTTGTTAAGTGTTAGTCTGAAGGTGGTCACAAATCCTTTTATGATATCTTTTCTGAAGGGAAGATACCAGAATCCATTAAACACTCAAGTGCAATTAGCTGACTGAGATGAAGAAAATTATTTCTTTTTAGCTATCCAAATTTCTTTTGCATTTTGGGTGTTCCCTGGTTTTATGATGTTGGTATGTGTGGATGGTTCAAGCTTAGCTAGAAGAAATGGTGCAATGTCTTTGTTCATTTCTGGAACAAGTTGAATACTTGAATCCAGGTCCTCCATGATTTGAATTACACCTCAAATGTCAAAGAGGCTTTGCATCTTGCTCTTCCAGATTTAGTAATTATCTTCATTGAGCAGAAGAGTTGATTTGACCAATTTCTTGAGATTTATGGCTCTCATTGAGTTTTTTCCTCCTGGTCCTGGTGTGATTTGGTCTGCAATTATAGATTTCTTTGGCTTTTAGCCTTAACAAAAGTATTGTTGATAACCAGGACCACTGATGAATTGCAATGAGGGCAGCAAATCAAGATCATGAAAACAATTAGATGAACAAAAAAATGAATCAGAGTGTAGAAAAATAACCAAAAAAGTTGATTGCTGCTTTGGGTTGATCATCACGCAGTTAACTCATGCATTGGACTTGTCACACAGTGGTATGTGACACCATAACAACTGCAAAGTGAAATGGACTTTCAGCCGGTTTCATAGCTTTTTTGTTAGGCCTTGCATCTCAGTTGATTGGCAGTTGTGCAAGGTATGACAGGAGGTTTGAACTGATGAGAATGAACCCTGATAGAAGATGTCAGTAAATCCAATGTAGTAGTTGAGAAAATAATATCTGCATACTATGAAAGTTGTCAAGGCTCCCTGAGACCTTCTGATTTAATTTAGTTGGGGTACTGAGGAATCAAATTAGGGTGTTAGCAAATGGAATTCTGGATAAGTGTTCAATTAGAGTTACCATATTCAGGAAACCTTGTTGTAGAATGCAATAGAGTATCCACATGGTGAGTATTGTTGCCCCAGACTACTCATCAGGTCAGGAAGAGTGCAGCTGTCAGTCTTGGTTTGTGACTTTAACAAGGGGTGATTTCCTCCAAATTTATTGTAGGTTTTTTTCAAATTTTGAGAAATTCACAGGTAAAATCAACTGTAATTCTTTTCTAGGACCCTTGGAAATTTTCAATATCTGAATTTCTTTGATCCTCATGATTGATGATGAAAAATAAAAAAATTTTGGCTAAATCAAATTGATGAGAAACTTGATTTTACTTTGAAAACTTCTGTTAGAGATTATATTTGATTATTTGCTTCAAATTGTTTTTCAATCAATGGTGGTTCAACCATAGAGTTGGAAAGGTTTTTTTCTTTTAATGATGTTCTTGAAAAATATAAAGTCTGATTTGAAGTAATTTACAAGATTTAAGTTCCTCATTTTTCTTCTTGAGCTCAGAAGCAAGATGATTTCTTTCATATTTAAGGCCCGGGCTATAATAAAGCCAAATAAATTGCTAGCCAAATCCCAAAGGCTTTCTTTTATCAAAATTCGATTCTAAAACACATCAAAAGGTGTCATTGGTGTCATTATTGCACTTCTTTTGCTATAATCATGCCAATTGGTATGCCTTCCCATGCAAGGAAGTCTGCATCCTTTGAAATGTTTAAAGTAGTGTGTGGGGTTGTAGAACACACAAATTGATGTTATTTTAGGCGCTCAAAGGCCTTAAAACACTAATTGAGGCCCTGGGTGCTAAATTAAGTCCTCAAGTCCCCCTCTGGGATCTGTCTGGATTAGAATTCCTTTGGAGAATTCAATTATTGACACCAATATTGAGTTGATTGAATATGCAAAAATTCTATAGATATCAATTTGTTGCAAGGAATTCAAATCTGACCTCAGATTTCTAAAAAGAAAAAACTTCATAAAATCTAATAAAAATTATAAAAATTCTCTTTGTTTACAAAAAATGGGATATTTCCAAAGGAACATAAATATATTTCTACCAAACATGAAAAAACATAAAAAAATGCCACATTTACCTATTTTGTTTGGGGAATTTAAAAATTTTGAACTATTCCAAAAAGAAAATAATTCAGTACATAAATGAATAGAAAAAACATGAAACACAGATTTGTTTAAAGAAAATGAAGATTTCTGATGGACTGTAAATACCTTTGCGCCAAAAATAAAACATAAAATAAAGAAATTTCAAATTTATCTATTTAATGAATTTAATGCAAACAATTTGAAATATTTTCACAATATTTTCATCAAGTACAGAAATAAAAACATAAATTTTAAAAAATTCATTATTAAAAAAAATCAAATTTTGTTATTTGGTTGATCATTAATGCACTTGATGGAGTTTCTTTTGTGATTTTTAATAATTATTGGATTCCTCTCATTAAAAATTCCCAATTTCAATTTTTTCATTTTTTTAATGTTTGTTAAGAGAAACATACATTCAATTAAAAATAATTATTTTTAGATTGATGATAAATTCACATCTCAAATGAGCCGTCTACAAAATTTATTTTAGCTATTTGGCACAGCTACACAGCTACATTTGAGCCCTTTAGAGCTCCACACGACTTGAGTGTGGTTGGGTTGTACTCCACGCGGCCCAGGACTGCCGTTTGGTGTCTGCACAACTACACATGAGCCGTGTAGAGCCCCACACAGCTCAAATTTAGTTGTGTTGCTGTGGATCTGTGTGGGGCTCTACATGGCTCAAATGCAGTTGTGTAGCTTTTTGGCACAACTACAAGTCTGGTGGCCCAAAAAAAAAAAGTAAAAAGTAAAAATAAATAAAAATGAAAATAAAAAAACAAAAAAACTGAAGACAACCAACCGGCTGCCTTTCAACTTGACTATCCCTAAAGTAAAAGTGCCAATAAATACAAGAAGTCTTTTTACCATCCCTAAAGTAAAAGTTCCAAAAAAAATACAAGTCATTTGACCAGCCCTAAAGTAAAAACACCAAAAAAAACATTCAACTTGTGTTAAGCTGATCCCATCACACCCTTAACTACAAGTTAAGCTTGGGATGGGATCAGCCCAACACAAGTTGAACTGACTTACCATTAAAATCTCATTCAAAACACTCATCATAATGATGTTAACCCAAAACACTCAACATAATGATGTTCAAAATGTGATAACCCTTTATATTAATAGAATTCCAAGATCAGCATCAGAACCCAAATCCAAATGATGAAATTAATCTATAAGGTAGAATACAACTCAAGTTTATCTTTGAGGTGATCAACCCAACAAGCTTCTTTTTTAGAAACCAAGGAACGGGGTTTGGAAACTGTGGGCTGGATTGGAATTAAATCTCCTTTAATTACAATCTGCACCCAATGGTTATTGTTAACAAAACAAATGAAAATAGGATCTGATTGTTCTTTTACACCCACTTTCATAGGAGTAAAAGTAAAACATGAATCCAATGAAATGAAACATATTGGTCTTTCATAATTATCAGCTATTATTTTACCCATATATAACTTTGAAAGCCATTTTGAAGATGGAATCTTTTCATTGATGTCATTGACATCAAGTCTTTTTTCAAACTTTTCAAAGTCTTTACTGCCACCAAGGATCTTAGCATATAATGTCTTATTTTTCCTCAATGTTTCAAAAATTTCTTTCAAACTTTAAACCATCCATACTCATCATACTGAAGTGATTTATAAATGAATCTAAAACCACAGTTTCCATCACCAACTAGATCCCAAACCCCACCCAATAACTTATGTAAGCTCTTGGGTATTTGATTGAGTTAATCCACGTCCTAAAATCAACAAGTTTTTAACAAAAATTCTAAACTCATCATAGGATTCAACACTCACCAAAGATGAGCTTCTGTTTGACTCATCAATTTCTTCTTCTTCATCTTTTGAAAAAGAATTGCATTCCAACAGCACCAAACCTGATGAACTTTCAATTTCTTCAACTGAACTTTGTAATTCAGATGAAGAGCCTGGCTTGGACTATAAAAAATTCACAATCAGTTCATTGAACCAAAAAGATGAACCTTTCACAAAAGAAAAGACTTACAATCATTAGCCTTTTCTTATTTAGTGCCCTTCTACTTCTTTTTTCCCGCTTAATTTCCTTTTCAACGTGTTCAAATTGAGAAGGATCTTGCTGGGTATCTGTCAATTTTGGATGTCCTCTGCTTGATTGCAAGACTTTAGGTTCAAGTTTTGTCTTTGATTGATAATTTTCCGTCTCCTTCATCAAGTGCTTCAAGAGCCCTCAATAATCTTGATCAGGATGATTCAAGATCATTGCATTGAGCTTCTCATGTAACTGAGAATCATTGAGCAGTTCATCAACATCAACCTTTAAAAATTTGAAGGCTCAGATATTAGTCAAGTAGGAATAATCATTCAAAAATCATTAATAAAAAATTATCAATCACAAAGTGATTTGAAAAATCGAACTTAAAAGAACTTACAGAACTAGAACTGCAAGTTTCATAATACAACCTTCACTGAGTATGAATATCTCCAGGCACAACAGAGCCTCTTGACACTAGTAGGTCACCTATTTGGTGAAAACAGGGCAACCCCATAGTCATTGAGTATGATTGGGTGCGCACTTACCCATCATGGTTCCCCTTTAACATCTCTTATTGTTCCCCAACAAGTTTGATTGCTTGTAAAGACATCTTGTATCCCAATGGTAACAGTTTAGTAGGAAGAACTATTCCAATCTTTATTCAAGAGTTTTAAACCAAAGCCTGAACCAATTTAATTTGATTGGAAACTGTGCCCTCTAGTTTTTTCCAAACATCCAACATGTTTCCTGACAAGTTTGCAAGGAATTGTTTGAGAGTAGCACAGGCACCTTCAACCCAAGACGTTGTTTTATTTCCAAAGTCTGCATTTTTTCAAGTCCAAGACCTCAAAAGTTTCTCTTTGATACAGAAGATATTATGATCCATATACTCAAGTACATCCTCAAGCTCTGCCAAAAAACACTTTAAATAAGTCATAATGTAAGAAACCCAAAACTAGGAAAAACAACAGTAGAGGCTGTGATTTGGCACTTACTCTAATTTCTGCATGATTGACCTCTGCCTCCTCCTTGGTTTTTGAGGCCTGTCAGCTTGCTACTATTGCACAGCAAGCTGCAAAAGTAACAGAAATAACATAAAAATAATAATAATAAAACTAACCTATAAAGGAGAAGGAAAACCATAAATATTATTGTAAAAATCAATTTTCCACCCAAAATTAGGTAGGGTCACTCGCTGACCCCGCCCTTGAAATCCAACTCCTTATATTTTTAAATAATTAAGGAAAAGAAAGACCAAAATACCACGGCACCACTATTGAACTTTTTTGGCCATTTACATATTTCACATGCATTTTCACATAGAGTTTTCACACCTAAAATTCCGTCAGAATTGAGGTGTTGTGTATATTTTAGGAGTTACAGACGGAAATGTGTTCTGTCACAATTCCCACACGCAGCCGCGGCAGCCAATGCACCCGCGCGCAGCTGAGCTACAGCTCTGTCACTCTGTCAAAGTTGTGTATGCAGCCCCGGGCCTCTGACAAGTATGCAGCCGCAGAACTATGGGTTGGCAGATTGACAGGCGGCCTGAGAAACCTAGGTACCGCGTAAACATGCTACAACCTACACAGGAACATTCTACATATGTAATAAATGTTCCTGTGGATAGTAGATATTCTAATAATACATAAAGTTATATAAAAATACTTAAATAAACTTTATACGTATTTTTTATTAAATATAATTCAAAGTACCAGAAAATTTCAAAAATAGGATAATGACTACTTCTAAAAATAAATTAAAATACTTTAATAAACTATTATGAGAATTTCTAGACATCAACATTTTTTGTGACATACGAAGAAAACTTATGATGTAAAAATATTACATGAATACCCATGACTTACATTTTTAATTAATTATTTTAGTAAATCAAATGAATTTTGAAAATAAGGAGTAAGATCAATATATTGACTTTAATCCAAATATTTGATACATAATGAGAACTCACCTAAGATCACAATATCCGTAGGAACGTCTATTGAAATAATTATTAACTTACTGGGAACATTTACTAAGGACAATTAATTAAATAATAAATAAAAAGGACAGATTAGTGTTATTCACACGTCCAAATATCAATTATAAAGTAGAATAATTCCCATACCCTGTGGAAATAGATGCTACCCGTGCTACAGCACCAGGAACAAGTGACAGGCTACCACTGGCTACCCTTCTAGCCTCATTTTCCGTCCCTTTGAGCCCCTGTACCCCTCAGAAGGACCATATTGGGACTCCAAAATCTATAAATAAAGAGCTCTTTAGAGGATATTGATGCCCAGAGACCCAGTTACATTTATATACAAACACGGTGCCAAGGTAATAAAATACTTATAATAGATAAGTAAGTGATTTATGGCTTTAGTCTGATTAACAATATCTGTCTTCAACCCTCTTTTATCAATTTAAACTGCTGAACAACCTTATAACCCCAGTATACAGGTTTAACCCATCAGTGCATGTGCCAAACTGATGCCCAAAGGATTTAATAATATACCAGTGAGTCTTATTATCCTTTCTCTGTCGTGGAAACTTGTTTACAAAACCCTGCCACTCCACCGTGTATTTTATATATATATTATCTTTGGGAAAAATATCCTTTAAACTAAAGGGCCCAAAGCAACCAGGCATATGTGTTTTCATACTGAATTCCCTGAAGAGAGGTGTTGAAAATCCCCAATATAATTGTGGCCCCTCTATAAAAATATTTAATAATCAATTTATCTATATTGATTTATAACAATAAACCATAGCCAAACCAATTAACCTTGCAATAAGCTTTATCCAAATATTTTATGGATTTTTGCTGCATTTATTAAATAATATATTAAATATTTATTCTATCACCTCTGGTAGCTGAAGGATAGCAAGGGTCTTGGCATCCAGGAGGCTTACAATTGGGGGTCTGACCAGTAAATATTCCATTTTATTATAATTAATACCTTGGACCAGACATTTCACGTAAAATTAAATCAAAGATAAATTTATCCAACTTTTTAACCGTGATTCATCATTAAATTCTTTTGCAGTGGATATAAAAACCAATTCAGAATTAATAATCTATTATTTGAATATTTTAAAGATAAGAAAACAAGAATATATTAGTAATTATAAACCTACTGGTTGGGAACCTTTAACTCAACCTGAGGAACTTAATATCTCTTCTGCACATAAAAACTTAGATAAACTCCTTGAACAAGAAGATCTTGAGAGGCTTATCAACTTCCAGGCCCTATTAAGAAAACATAAAGCTTGGAAGAAATACCGTATAGATTACTTTTTAAAATATAAAAGTAATTATAAAACTTGTACCACTATATTATTTTTTATTAAAATAATATCAATATATTTTTTACCAATAAAATAACCTTTTATCATCAGTGAACCCTCCTATACCAGAAACCACCACCACTGAAACTGATTTATTGGATCAAGAAGTCCAAGATATCTCTGGACTCCCTGAAAATATTGATGGGATGGGTGAAGACCTCATTCAGACACACCAAGACCCCGTAGGATTACCTATTAAGGACCAATTTAATCCCAATAAAGTGCTGGTACCTTTGAATATCAACTTAAGTGAGTTTGAAATAAAGCTTATTTTTTACAAATTTTTTCCTGTAGAAGGAAAAATACTTATAAAAATTTTATTCAATATGAGAAGATGTAACGCAAGAGCCTCACGGAGAATTCCCTCCTATGGATCTTTGCCAGGAGCCCCCAGTAACCGTGAGACCACCAATAATGACAACCATGAGGGGACTGGAACCCACAAATCAAATTTTGATGGACAAGCAACAGCCCCAATTACTTCTGCCCTCCCCCGACCCAGAGCCAAAGAAGGTAGTAGAATTAAGCCCCCCTCCATTACAAGAAGATTTCCTGCAGCCACCTGAGCAGAATCTGACCAAGGAAGCCAGGATCAAAGACTTAGTCAGAGAGCACGTGAAATATTGGGAAGCTTTCAAAGAAGCCCAAGCCAAAGAGGACATGGTATCTATGAAAAAGATAATCTCCCAGGCAAAACTACCCAGATAGCTCTTCAGAAAATGATTCAAAGGAAAGAGGCAGAATCCTATGTAGAAAAGTGGAATCCTTGGGATCAATTAGCCCAACTGAAAGGCAAAGGATCAGGAAAGAAGAGATCTTCTTCCCATCCAAAGCCAAAGGGAAAGAAGGATTGGGATCAGATAATATCCTTAGCTCAAAAGTGGAAAAGGTTGTGCAACAATTAGACTCTAATTCAAACCCAGTAACTTGTCTAAATAAACCTCTGATGTAATTACTTCTTTTCTAATGATATGCGCCATAATTTCAAGATTTTTTGTGGAAATTTGGAAGGTTTTTATACCCAGATGGATAAATCAACCTCAGTAGTAGCCAAATCAATTAATAACCAAACGAAAACTGTAGGAATGTAAGATATTAAAGAACATACAGAACAATTATTGGAGACAATTAATCAAGGTAAAATCAGACATACTCAAACAATTGAGAATATGTTATCAGTTATCCAAGAAGATTTTGTTATTTCTTTTCAACCTTTAAAAGAAGAATTGGTAACCACCACTAACAGCTCCATTCTGTCCCTTGGTGAGAAGTTAGATCTGCTTAATAATAAAGTGGACCTGCAACCTAATCTGATCAAGAATGATCTTAGAGACTTAAAAGTCCGTCTGACCAACCCCTTGGGGAGTACCACAGAGGAACCAAAACCCCCCAGACAAACAACTACACCTTATGCACCACCCTTACTAGGAATGCATAGGAGTGACACCTTCAGGCCTAGTCCTACTCCTGAAATGGAACAAGCCCTCAAAACTTTACCCCCAATTTCTGAATGGCCTAAGCTCTCTGGTGAAGGAGAATACAATCATATAAATTTCATTAAATTTATTTACTATACTATTAACTCTTATTACTTAACAGAAGCTATAGCTGTAGTCAGGCTGCCCAGACTATTTGAAGGAGTAAATTTAGACTGGTTTATCAGTAAAAGAGAGAAAATAGGATCCTTACCATGGAATTCTTGGAAACTTCTAATTAAAGAAAAATTTGGTTCTAGAATGTGGAAAAGAAAAATGATGAAAAATTTCAAAAATTCCTCATTTGACCCCTCCAAGGATAAGACTCACAAATGGTGCTTGGAACAGAAGAAAAGACTAGATTTCTTCTATCCAGATGCTGATAAAGAGGAAGTGAACAAAATACTCCTCAACTTTTGTCCTGGAAGTCTTAACCATAGTGTAAGATGCAGGATGAGTATGGGTGCTGACTTACCAACTCTAATCAATGTGTTAGAAGAAGTCATAGATATGAATGGGTTAGACAAGAAGGTTCCTTCTAGACCTAAAGAGAACTTCAACATTAAAAAAACCAGAGAACAACCCCCTCTGATAAATACCTCTGATAATAAGAAACCTAATTAGAACAGGGACAAAGAGAGAATGCCTGGAACTTGTTGGAATTGTAACAAGACAGGGAATAAGATACAAGACTGCCAATTACCAAAAAGAAAGATAGCAGTCTTCGAAGGAGAGAAAGAGGTTGAAGGGAATCAGAACTATGGAGATATAGCTGATACTGAAGGATCCCTTTCTAAATGTGAATTGATCCTGACCAACCCTGTTAATGTTATAGAAGGAGATATAGGCATTTCTATAGAAATCAATAAAATCCATGGGGACTCTAGTTTGCCCCAAAAATGAACTCCTCCCATAATTCCTAGACATATCACGGATTTTAAACCATTAACAGTTGAACCTATGAGTGGTAAGAGTTATACTACTGGTCAAACTTTCTATGCAACAGGATTGTATAGAGACAGACCTATAAGGTTATTACTGGATAGTGGAGCTTTCTGCTCATGTTTCTGTGCTGAATTCATAAACAAATGGTATCCCAATTGGAAAGAACACCGTCTGCCCATCCCAAAAGCCAAGTTTAGCTCTTGAAACTCTACCATGAATGCTATTGGAGTATGGAATTCTCCTATAATATTACCCCATACTAAAGGATCTTTGAGAATACAAGTGGAATTTGTGGTATTGCTCAACAGATTATGTCACTTCCTGATAATAGGTAATGATGCTTTATGTCTATATGGTATAGATGTCTTCCAGAGTAAAGGGAGATACTGTACAGTGGGTGGTAATTGGGAAAAGAAGTTTAAGATATGCACCATCCAATCTAACTTCCCCTCTTCCACTTATCAAAAGCATTTAGAAGATTTTAATCAAGAATACTTCTCTCAAGCAGCTCTAAATATGAAACTTTCTGAGGAACAGAAGAAAGATATATTGAAAGTCTGCTTTGAGAACCAAAATGCTTTTTGTACTAAAGATAATCCCATTGGTGATATCAAAGGAAATGACATGGTATTAAAATTGACTATTAAGCCTCCTTATCCTCCGAACTTAAGAAGACCAGCTTATCCCTCTAGTTCTAAGTCTAGAATATCTCTTGAGGAACATATCCAAGAACTGATAGACTTACAAGTATTAAGGAAAGTAGGGCACAACAAGCAGGTGGATGTGACCACAGCTGTAATCATATCTTGGCATAATGACAAGTCAAGAATGGTAGGAGACTTCAGAATGCTCAATAATTATACTCAGGCTGATTATTATCCTATACCCCAGATTGATCATGCTCTACATAACTTATCCAAAGCCAAATATATCACTACTATGGATATGCTGAAAGGTTTCCACCAGATACCTATAAGCCCTGACAGAAGAAAGTTTATGAGGATAATCTGTCATTTGGGAATATATGAATATCTTAGGATTCCCTTTGGTATAAAGAATGCCCCATCACACTTCCAGAGAACAATGGATACAGTTCTAGGTACATACATCAGACAAGGATGGATGATGGTATATATAGATGATGTTATCATGTATTCTGATGATTGGGATACTCATATCAACCAAATAAGATTAGTACTCCAAACTATCTCCAAAGCAGGATTAAAAGTATCCATGAAGAAATGCAACTTTGGATATGGATAATTGAAAGCCCTAGGGCATATAGTCTCTGGTCTAACTCTAGCTGCTGATCATAATAAGATAGCTGCTGTCATGAACAGACCCATGCCTCAAAACAAAACAGAGTTACTGTCTTTCATTTTTTTTTGCAGTTACTACAGACAATACATACCAAAGTTTGCTATGCTAACTAATAGTCTGTACAAAATATGCAACAATAACACTCTATTTGAAATGACACATGAGAGATTGAAAAACTATGAGGAACTAAAAATAGCTATGACCTCTACTCCTTTACTCATTCAACCAGATTACTCCAAGCCCTTTAAACTGTACATTGACACCTTTATGTAAGGGTTAGGAGCTGCTCTACATCAAGAAAGAATATAATAATACAGACCAGTGGAGAAACCAGTACTCTTCATATCTAGAAAGATCAAACATACAGAAAAGAGATATGGAGCCATTCAGTTGGAATTCTTGGCTCTAGTATGGGCTTTAGAAAAGCTACAGTATTACTTAGAGGGAACCACTTTCCAAGTGATCACAGACTTTAATGCTGTAAGAACTCTCATGAACATGAAAACCCCCAGCAGACATATGCTCAGGTGGTAAATTGCTATACAACAGTATAAAGGTCAGATAACTATAGTGCAGAAAGCTGGAGCTAAGCATCAGAATGCTGATAGTCTAAGTAGGAATGCTTTTCCTAATTACTCTAGCAATCCAGCATTTGACCCTGAGGATCAAGATATCTTTCCTATCTTGAACATCAATCTTTTTGTATTAAATGCTCCAATCATGGGGATCCACTTATGTGAATTAGATACTGCTTTCTTCAATCTAGTGAGGGACAACTACTCTTCTGAAATCAAGATGCTGATTAACATTATAGAATGTGAATCCCCAGAAGCAGCTCTGATAAATAGTTTACCTGCTTCATTACTTAAACCCTAAAAAGCAGGAAGGTTTAACTTTAGGGATGGTCTCCTTTACTACAGACACCAACATTCCAGTGTATTAGTACTAAGCAACAAAAAAATATACAACACATACTCCAGGAATTCCATTAAAACTGTTCATCAGGGCATCTATCCACTGAAAGAACCTTGGAGAAAGTAAAACAAACAGCTTGGTGGATAGACTGGAAAGAAATCACTATTAAGTATGTTACTAGCTGTGAGACTTGCCAAAAATCTAATAAAACTACTGGAAAAAGGTTTGGACTCCTACAGAAGATTTCTGAACCCAAAACTAGATGGGAAATCATTAATATGGATTTTGTCACCAGCCTCCCCCCCTGGAGGTACTCATTCATATAACTCTGTCCTGGTTATAGTTGACAGATACTCTAAGAAGGCAAAATTCTTACCTAATCACAAGGAAGATAGTGCTAGGGATGTAGCTCTACTATTTTGGAATGGGATCATAGCTGATGTTGGTATACCCAAGCTTATAATCAGTGACAGAGACCCAAAATTTACCTCTGAGTTTTGGAGGAATCTACAAGATATACTGGGTACTACTCTAGCATTTTCTACAGCATACCATCCCCAAACTGATGGATTAGCTGAAAGAATGATAAATACCCTAGAAGATATGTTAAGAAGGTTCTGTAGCTTTGGTCTAGAATACAAAAACTCAGATGGTTATTGCCATGATTGGGTAAGCCTACTCCCAGCTCTAGAGATGGCTTATAACAGCAGTAAAAATTCTTCTAAAAAAGAAGCCCCTTACATACTAGAAAAAGGATGGATTCCAAAACTCCCTAGGAATAACTTAAACTATTACTTAGCCACCATTCATCCAACATCTCTTGACTTTAAGAAAATGATAGATCTGGCAAATAACCATGCTTGCAAGTGTGTAGAAGAAGCAGTAGAACACAACAAAAAAAGATGGGACAAATCACATAGGGAACCTGACTTTAAAATAGGAGATCAGATCTTAATATCCACTACCAACTTCAACAATCTATCAGATAACAGAAAGCTGAAACCAGCCTTTGTTGGACCAGTTGTTATCAAAAAGATGCATGGCAAAAATGCGGTAGATGTAATCTTGAGTGAAGAATTATCAAGAAAACACCCAGTATTTCCTGTTAGCCTAGTAAAACACTTTCAACCAAGAGAAGGTAGCAACTTCCCTCCAGCAATAATCTTAATAGAACCTGACCCTGTGAAAGAAAAAGGGAAGTTCAGCAGGATATTGGGAGACAAGAAAGAGATAGTTCAAGGAAAAGATGTTAGACTATACTTAGTAAGATACAAAGGATAATCTGCAGACAAAGTTGAATGGTTACCAGAGAATAATATACCTGATGGACCAATACATCTTAGAAAGTACAAAGCCAGCAAAAGGAACTGAAACACACATGAAATTAATTTTTTCCCAAAATGCTCCAGATTTTTTTCAGACATGGCCATATCTTGGAGTGGGGGAATGTCAGCTTGCTACTATTGCAGATCAAGCTGCAAAAGTAACAGAAATAACATAAGAATAATAATAACAAAATTGACCTAAGAAGGAGAAGGAAAACCATAAATATTATTGAAAAAATGGATTTCCCACCCAAACTTAGGTAGGGTCACTCACTGACCCCACCCTTGAAATCCAACTCCTTATATTTTTAGATAATTATATAAAAGAAAGACCAAAATAC
Source organism: Puccinia polysora (assembly GCA_025617555.3). Lineage (NCBI taxonomy): Eukaryota > Fungi > Basidiomycota > Pucciniomycetes > Pucciniales > Pucciniaceae > Puccinia > Puccinia polysora. Next base: position 29,202,562 of record CM062625.1, read on the forward strand.
CATGGCACCACTATTGAACTTTTTGGCCATTTAAAATTTCACATGTATTGTCACGTATAGTTTTCACACCTAAATTTCAGTCAGAATTGAGGTGTTGTGTATATTTTAGGAGTTACAGACGGAAAGGTGTTCTGTCACAATTCCCACACGCAGCCGCGGCAGCCAATGCACCAGCGCGCAGCTGAGCTACAGCTCTGTCAATCTTTCAAAGTCCTGTAAGCAGCCCCAAGCCACTGACAAGTAGGCAGCCACGGGACTATGGGTTTAAAAAGTGACAGGCGGCCTGAGAAACCTAGGTACTGCATAAACATGCTACAACCTACACGGGAACATTCTACGTATGTAATAAATGTTCCTGTGGATATTAGATAGTCCAAAATACATAAAATTATATAAAAATACTTAAATAACCTTTATATGTATTTTTTATTAAATATAATTCAAAGTACCAAAATTGTCAAAAATGAGATAATGACTACATCTAAAAATATATTAAAATACTTTAATATACTATTATGAGAATTTCTAGACATCAACATTTTTTGTGACATACTAAGAAAACTTATGATGTAAAAATATTACATGAATACCCATGACTTACATTTTTAAGTAATTATTTTGATAAATCAAATGAATTTTGAAAATAAGGAGTAAGATAAATATCATGACTTTACTCCAAATATTTAATACATAACAAGAACTCACCTGACATCAGAATATCCATAGGAATGTCTATCAAAATAATTATTAACTTAATGGGAACATTTACTAAGGATAATTAATTAAATGATAAATAAAAAGGACAGATTAGTGTTATTCACACGTCCAAATATCAATTATAAAGTAGAATAATTCCCATACCCTGTGGAAATAGATTCTACCCGTGTTACAGCACCAAGAACATGTGACAGGCTACTACTGGTTACCCTTCTAGCCTCAGTGTCCGTCCCTTTGAGCCCATGTACCCCTCAGAAGGACCATATTGGGACTCCAAAATCTATAAATAAAGAGCTCTTTAGAGGATATTGATACCCAGAGACCCAGTTATATTTACATCCAGACACCATGCCAAGGTAATAAAATACTTATAAGAGATAAGTAAGTGATTTATGGTTTAGTCTGATTAACAATATCTGTCTTCAGCCCTCTTTTATCAATTTAAACTGCTGAACAACCTCATAACCCCAGTATACAGGTTTGACCCATCAGTGCACGTCCCAAAAAGATACCCAAAGGATTTAATAATATACCAGTGAGTCTTATTATCCTTTCTCTGTTGTTGCAACTTTGTCACAAAGCCCTCCCAATCCACCGTGTATTTTATATACATATTATCTTTGCGCAAAATATCCTTTAAACTAAAGGGCCCAAAGTAACCAGGCCTACGTTTTTTCATACTGAATTCCCTGAAGAGAGGTGTTGAAAATCCCCAATATAATTGCGGCCCCTCTATAAAAATATTCAATAATCAATTTATCTATATTGATTTATAACAATAAACCATAACCAAACCAATTAACCTTGCAATAAGCTTTTTCCAAATATTTTATGGATTTTTGCTGCATTTATTAAATAATATATTTATTATTTATTCTATCACCTCTGGTAGCTAAAGGATAGCAATGGTCTTGGCATCCAGGAGGCTTACAAGGCCCCATACTTAGCCCACATAGACATAAATCTTTTCCACCCTTCAACATTATTATTGAAGCGCACTTTACAGTTTGCTTTTATGTTTTTAGAAAAGTGCCATTGACAGCACTGTCTTGTTGACTCAGGCAATTTTTTTTCTAGAGCGTGGATCAAAGATTTTTCATGGTCCATGACAAAGACTTTGGGAAGTCTCTCAGGACCATAAGACAACTCCTTTAGCGCATTTACAGACCAACTGTAGAACTCAAATGTTTCTCTTTTTATAAAAACAAGAGCTTTTTTGAAATTTTTCTGGTTGGAAGTAATTTCTACAATGTGAAATAGGAGGATTTTGTACTTTTTTGTCTTATAAGTATAATCCATCATAGCTATATGATGGAATTGCTTGAAAAGCTTTAATGACTCAGGGTGAGCCAAGAATAGGGCCTCCAAGTGACCCTCTCCACTGAATTTTGCTTGATTAACCCAACCTGAATTAACAAGTTGTTCAAATAGGACCTCCATAAAACTTTTCCCCTTTACTTCTGCTAATGCTACCTTACGCTTAGTGTTATAGATTGTTCATTTATCAAAATATTTGCCACCATTGATCTTGCTCAATTTTATTTTGAGTTGAAGTTTATTGAGCCCATCATTCAAGCCTTCTTTTAGATTTTATAAGGCTACCCCAGAGATTCTCCTCAGTTGAGGATGAAATGAGGGGTGTGGGTATGTTTCATGGTTATCTTTATCATTCTTGTAGGAGATATGCCACAAGGGGTCCCACTTTTTGCAACTTGCATGGATTAAAAACTTGCACCCAACCTTCCTTGTGTGTGTTTGCCTTGACCGTTTGATGAGCAATTTCTCAGAGTACAAACCATGTCTATCACAGGCTAAATCCACATATTTGTCATGCTTTTAGTTGAAAAATGTTAAAGCATAACCATGCTTCATTGCCCATTTTTGACAATAGGTTTTTGCCTATTCCCTAGCAGAAAAATATCTCATGGGAGGTGGGTGAAGTGGGTCTGTTATAGTTACATTGTTATATTCATGGCATGCACTCCATCAGTTTCCAGTTTCAATCAAATTAAATAAGGCAAAGACCAGTAACATAAAATGTTACTCACCACCAGAGGTCATGTCCATTTCTGAAAAAATTTGTTCCTCAATTTTTATCCTTGATGAGGATGCAATTTGGGATTTCAATGATTCATTACCTGCATCCTTTGTTTCCACAGCTTTGTTCATTGCACTAATTTAGTCCTTGAAATCAGCCATGTTAAAAGGAGGGCTTGCCACTGTTCCCATAATGCAAAAAAAATGCAATGCTACTTTAGTATTCAATCCAACTTTGAATTGAACAACATTTTTCTCACTTTCAAGTTGAGGAATATTAATTTTATGGGATTTTTATTCAGATTTTCCTATATTTTCACTTTTATTTCACTTTGATTTCACTTCAGTGTCACTTTATTATTGCTAGATGTGGTCCAACAGTCCCACATAGTATGTGTTTATCCCAAATTTGGGTTGATTAAACCCAAATGTGGTCCAGGGGGACCCAAAAAGTTGTGCACAACCCCTGGGGGGGCTGTAAACCCCCTGTAAATAGCTCAAGTCCACTTTTGATGGGGGTACATGGCTTGAATACGCCTTGTACAGGGGGTATATGGCCTCCTGGGGGTCATGTGTAATTGAGAAGGCCCCTTGGACGCGTCCATTGGGCCGTGTAGGGCCCAACACAATTCCCACACGGAGGGGAGTTGTGAATTTATCATTGCCCTTATTTTTATTGAAAGAAAGAAATTTTTTCATTTTTCTTATTATTTTACTCAATGAATTATTTGTTTAAATATTTTTAAATGATTTAATCCCTCTCAGATTATAGTTAAATATAGCATTTTCTATCCTCTTCTATTTTTGTGATAAGGTGGTTAAATCTGACCATAAATATCAATTCTTGTTCAAATAAATCAATTTTTTAAATTTAATGTTTTTATTTTTGTACTTTATGACAACTTTCACCAGCGGAGAAATAGAGGCACATGCTAGCATGTGCCACCCTTTAAAAATGTTTCAACTTGGTTGTAACTGGGTTGTAACTCTTTTATAAATCAGGCAATCTATTCAAATAACTCCCAAATAGCCACACCACAACTTCTGTTGAAATATTCTATAACCAATGTGCAATCAAATATTATTCATGCTTGAATGGAGTTGCAATTGTAACTCAAGTTTTCTTTATAATTTCTAAGATATTTTGGTGATTAATGATCAAAAAATAAGTTTGATATATATTATACCAATTTTGTTTAATTTTTTCATTCTTGGAAATTCCTCATAAAATTTCAAGTATTTTCTCAAAAAAATTCAAATTTAAGTAAATCAAACAATCTCAGGAGAATGTTACTGCTGCAAAGCTGTACCTTGAAATTTTGAAACAAGCCCACTCCAGCTGGTTCCTTATTCATTTTTAAAAAGAATCTATCCTGTTTTCAAACCTGTTATTTGACCTAATATACTCACAAGTATGGGCCTGTATATGCATCATAACTTTGATAAAAGCCCAGTATTGCAAGAATATTTACTGAAGGCTTTAAATTTTGAAAGAGTTTTTTATAGGCTTATTATTTTCAACAAAAAATGATTTCAAGAGCATGATTAGCTATTCTATGTATACTACAAGAATATTCCTCAACTTTGACAAATTTTCAGGGCCTTTTTACCCATGTTTTAAGTTGATATTGAATAGAACCATCAATCTTGTTTCTTATTTTTCATCATGGTCAGGACTTTCAAGATTGAATTTCTAGGAAATTTATCAAATATGCACATGACTTAACTAAAAAATAAAAGCATTATTTTAGCTGGACTTCTTAAAAAAGCACAATTTTTTCAAAGTAAAAAAATAATTTTTTGATTGGTTACTATTGTTGCCTTATTGTGCACAGCTGAATCATTACCTTTAAAAACCCCACAACAGAAGTGGAAAAAAATAAATTTTGAGTCAGTAAGATGAAGCTAATCTATAATTTCTTTCCAATGTTTTTCCTCCTTGCTGATATACCATTTTTGTGATGCCATTGTAAAAAATCAATTTATTAGGATAGTTTGAAAGGTTCAATTATGTTACTTCCCCCAAACTTCACTGCATCTTTCCTTGTTGGATATATTTTAATGAGGGGGTGAAATATTGTTTTGAGTTTTTTCACTGACTCCACAGCATCTGCTTTTTACTAAATAAATGTTGAAATGTGTTTCACAGGGTTTTTTTAGACTACAGTATTTCCCAATTTCACAAATAGTATTTTCAACATTCAAATATTCAAACTTTCTGGCTGCTACCCTTCTACAAAACTTGGTCAATTCCTTTTTAACTTATGCATGGCCTAGAAGTTTTTATGACTGCAATTTTGTTGGTTTAGTATGCACCTATCACTTTCTTGAAATTTCTTGTAATTTTTGTACAGGTAGATAAAATTCAGGACAAAAAATTCCATTTTTGCTCTCAGAAAAGGGGGTACACAGATTGAAGATGTTTTTAATTTTTTCAATTGAGTTTCAGCAGCTTCAAGATAAAATTACAACCCAGGGTTGATGGACTTATTCATTTTGAATATATGGGATTAGGTGTTGAATTGTCTTTTTTAAAAAATGGTCAATATGAATTAATTTGAAAAAAAATTCAAAATTTAGACAGAAATGTCCCCCAGATCTTCACCCAAAGTTCTGGCAACACCATATGAATTTAGATGTTTTAAAAACCATTGCATGCATAGCAATACTGTCCTTGTGCATGGCCCCAAAATTTTTTTCCAAGTCAGATTTAAGTTTTTTTATGCCAATAAATTACACGCCAGTTCAATCATGTTAGATTTCAATCAATAAGAGACCTAAGACCAAGAATGCACCACCCAGGTGAGACATTCATAGAACTCATCATGGGAAAAATGATACAAATCAAACTAACACTATAAAAAAGTTTATAACAGTCCAAAAAGAACAAGACTAGAAAGAAGAGATAACTAGAACAAGAACATTCAAGATTGAGAGGCGAGAATAATACTCTCAGACTAGAAAATTAGCCATAAGCACTGATTTTATTGCAAACATGCATACAAACAGGTTCAGAGAGGTTAAAGACAGACATGAGAGCTTATGTATATACATATATTTTTTTCATTGCTCTCTTGTTTTTTTTGTCTTTCAATGGATCAATCTTTGTCCAATTTAAATCCTTTAAAAGGTCTATTTAGAGGCAACCCGCAGGAGCGCTCTCTTTATCATCTTTCATCATCATCAGTTTTCCAAACCCCAAATACTCAGTCATTAATTGTTGTTATTCTGCACTCCTTTTTTTAAAAATATAACACTTCAGTGACCTTTGCTTCATATTTTTTTTTATTGACCTTTCTTGTTGCTTTTAACAGATAATATAGATAATATTCATCTCCTTGATTCTTTCATATTAACAGTCAAAAGGAGGACCATAATTCCCCCGCGCCAGTCCAACATTCAATCATCTCAACCAACCAGCAATGATGGTATTAAACCAATCATTTTGGAGGAAGATAACTACACATACTGGGTCCACATAATGCAAGGCTTTCTGAAGTTTCAAGGACTTCTCAATATTACAAAAAGACTTCTTTCCAATCTAAAAAAAGACTGCTTTCCAATCTAAAAAAAGACTGCTTTCCAATCTAAAAAAAGACTGCTTTCCAATCTAAAAAGGGAAGGATATGCTTTAATTTGATTTTAGATGTCTTGAACTCATTTCTTTTTTTGCTTTTACAATTTTTTTAAGCAATTGTGCATTCATTTTTTGGTGCTTATGTTGAAAATGAAAATATGATTCAACATCTATTCTAGAAATTTTTTGATGATTATTTTTACTGGAAATCATTTGTTTTAAATTTGAATTGTATTTCAGTAGATTTGTCGCAGAGTTGTTATTTCCAAGTTACAATTCACCTCTTAGTGAGTTGTGCCAGACTTTGAGGGATAGCTGTCTTTATTTATGGTTAAATTACCTGGTGACTGCATCTGATTTATGCAATCTGCAGTGGTATATTACAACCAAATTATTGGTGGAGATAACACTAAAGTTATGGCCAGTCCCATGCTAGCATGAGCCTCCATTTTTCCTCTGTTGTTTGTTAATATATTTTGAAATTTTTACATTTTAATTTTTAAATAAATGTAATATTTTTATATGATTTTTTATGCTTGTCACAAATTTATTTACATAATATCAAAAATCTCAAATTTTCTTCAAATAAATATGTTTTTTATATTTATATATGTAATGAATGATATTGATTTTTGCATATTTCAAAACATTTGAAGTCCTGGAATGAAGTAGGTATATGTAGCACTTTTACATGTTTCTTTATGTTTGTTACAATAGTATTTATGTTCCACCAGAATCACTCCATTTTGTGTGAACAAAATGAATTATCATCAGTTTTCTCATTTTTTTTAGATTTTATTAATTTTCAAAATCTTAGTTCAGATTTGAGTCCCTATCAAAAAATTGATCTTAATGGAATTTTTACATATCTAATTAACTAAATTGGTGACCATCATTGAATTATCCAAAAATTCATATCCTAGAAAGACTTCACAGGGGGTCTGGAGGCCTCAAGTTAGCCCCCCAGGGGCTCAATTAATGTTTACAGGCCTTTGGGGGGCCAACCAGCAATCAAATTGTGTGTTCTACCACCCCAGGCACTTCTCTAAAAACTCAAAATGTGGCATGCCTTCATGGGGTGGGCAGGCAGGACAATTGGCATGATTACAGAAAAAATTGCTATAATGATGCCTGTTGGGATCATTTTAGCAATTTTTTTCTGAAATCAAGCATTTGGCATGTGGTTAGAAATTTATTTTGAGTGAATACAGCCTTTTTCCCATCTTTAATTTCTTGAATAGAATACAATTGCTAGCTTTCCCATGCTTCAACAGAGTTGAAACAAGAGATTGTGATTTTTTTTAATATCTTGGTATATTGAGAATTTTAGGGTGGCAGACCTCATTTCCAATCCTGTTGACCATAATCCTTTGAACCCTGGTCAATAGAAATGATTCAATTGAAATGATGATTTCATATTAGACAGAATCATGCCTGTATTCAAGGTAAAAAGGTGGAAAATAACAGTAAAATAGTCTACCAGAAAAGGACCTTTTGTTTTACATAATTATTCAAAAGGAACAGTAGTACTCAAAGTAGATTCAAGTTAGATGGTGGAGCCCCCAAGGATTTAACTTTTCAGTAATTTTTACATTGTATATAATTCTGAGCTGCTATGTCCATATTGAAGAAACACCAACAGCACTGATATTTGTTACACTGATGACATAGTTTTACTGAAGGCAGGGGGGGTTGTTAAAAACAAGTTTGACCAGATGTTCCAGCTATATATAGATAGGGAACTAAATTACAGAGAGTTGTTTGACAAGTAGAGATCCTTTGTTATAATTCATCAAAAAAATAAGTTCAAAAAAACTCTAGAGCTGACCCTGGAGGAGCATATGTTTTCCAAGGAAGAAGATTCACATGGCTGAGGATGAAAATTGATCCAAAACCAACATAATTCAAGAATCTTTGACTTTTTATGGGAAATAAACCCAAAATTATAATCCAAATGAAGTCTTAGGTTAATTCAAATGGTGAATTTTTGAATCCAAACATATCTGACTGATCACTAATATTCTAATTCCTATGCTAAAATATACATCTCAAATGTGGTCCATGCCTGGAAATAGGGCCAGGATCAAGGAAGTAGCATCCAAAGCAGACAGGGAAGCAAAAATAAACTTCAAAAGAGTTTTAAAAATATTACCAGGAGCATCATAAGGTCACTCCTCATGGCTTAAATTTAAGGGATTGGTGGCAGAAAGTGGAGTTTCCTTTTTATAAATACAATCTTTATGAAACATCAACCAATAAATTGAGAGTTAATTTGGGATTTACAGATAGATATGAGCCCCCAGGGAAGAGGGGTTGACTTTATAGACAGTCCTCTAGTGCATTATTTCTTCATGATTGAGGTGGAAACAATAGAATTTTGCAGTAAAAAACATGCATCGAGTAACAAGATCAGGTTCAAGCTGGCTAATATGGAGTTCTCAAAATCAAAGGAAATATTTGAAGTGCAAAAGATGGTGGTAGAGCTCAAAGAAGGGGATAAATGCATCTTCACTGATGGTTATTTTTACAAAGAAGAATTTTATTGGGATGCAGAATTGCTGAAGCCTAAAAAAGATATTGGTTGATTGAGGGAGAATATGTTAAGATAGATGATTATTTTATCAATATTTAACTCCTATGTCAAGGATTCACTGATAAAAAATGATTCAATAATTATATTTGATTAATAAATTGAAAGAATGGATGTGGCTCAATGGTTGGATGAAATTTATGAAATTGATTTGAGTATGCTCCATTTTATATATGTTTCACAGAAATCTGGACTTAATGTGTGCTCCCTGATGACTATGCCGTCAATTTTGAGTCTTCTGCTCCTCATTACCTTTTATTTGAGAATTTTATCAGTTCTGGTTTTTTGTCTTCAATATTAAAAATTAACATTTCCTCTTAAATGGTATTTTCTTTTAAGAACTTTATTTTTAATCATTCTACTCTTTGGATTATCATGGAATTTGTAATTGGTTTGAATTTTTATTTAATCTTATTCAACCAAATAAACTTAACTTTAAACTCTACCTTATTGTGTGTCTTATTTATGAATCTTTTTGTTTTGTTGAAATTATTTCCTATTCAATATATGAGGGGTAATATCAAAAATTCTACTTGGTATTCTCATCCTGGAATACTATACTTATCATTGTAATTAATATCAATCATATTATTACTTTTAAAGCTATTATTATCATTTCAGATGTTCAATTTGATATTACTCCATAAATACTCAAAATTACTCAGATTTGATCACATCTTCTCAATCATAAAATTATCCTCTTTAAAATGAGGATGAATATGATTCAGTATATAATTTTCAATTTTGATTAATGAAGTAAGGTACCTTAGGCAGGGAATACTCCTTTGGATTTTTTCTCAACCAATTGGGACATTTATGGTCTCAAATAGACTCATAAATATTTGGATTCCCCTTATGGGATTCCTATTCAAACACAATAGTCTGCATTTTTTATATTGGGATTTAACATAATAAGTGATAAGCACAAATGCAAAGTGGTACCCCTGGCTTGAATTAATCACTCTCCTAAGATTTTGCACCCCAACTAGCACTAAATAATTTTCTTTTTTTGAAGAAAGCTGTTGACATATTTATTATCCTATGCTCATCTCCAATTATAATTCTCTACCCTTCCCTCCTTACTATATATTATCTGACCCTATAGTTCTTATTGTTTATGCATTTTATCCCTATAGTATTCATTATTTGTGTCTTACCCCTTTTTTCATTCCCATAGGCTTTAATTAGCCTCTTGCCCATAGGAATTATTTTGTTCAACCCCATAGGTTTTAACCTTTATCCATACTCTACATTATTATTTCATTTTTGTACCTATTTGACTTCTACCACATTTTGTGCTAAATTATTCATTGTTATACTCATTGTATTAGGCACCTTTTCCGGAATTTTTAATTATACTCAAATACTGGTCTTCTTGTTGGACCTCCGCAAATTTAATCACCTATTTTTCCTCCATTGAAATCTGCTCCATCCTTTGAGCCAAGTCCTACCAGGAATTTTCTAACCATCTTTGTAGCCCTCCATCTCCACCCCCCAATCCATTGAACTCCACTCTCTGTCAAAAAAATCCATCCTAATCCTCTGTTGGGTCTCTCCATTCAACAACAAAAAGGGGTTGATCAGCAGATTGAAAAAAAGAGGATGCAGGTCCAGCACAGCACATCTTTTAGGCTTTAAGAAATGCAATAAAAACAACTCATGATGTGATCCCTCACAGCTTTCTCATGCATCTGTTATGGTGCCCAAGACACTGTAACATTGGAGGCAAAAAAGGCATCAATAGGCTGGAAAAAATAGAAGTAAGAGAGGGCATAGAAGCACTAATAGAATTAAAAAGTAATTCCAGAAAGTCTAGCAATGTGTTTTTGCACCAACGCCAACTGAAGTTCAAGAGCCTTGTCAGAAAACTCCTACCCATACCAATCAAGTATAGGGCACTTCTTGATCAACTCCTATCAGGATGCTGGGAAGTCAATATTTATCTGTTCAAGATTGGGCAAGCATACAACCTCTCCTGTCAAGGCTGCAGACACCCCAAGGAGACCCCAATGTATACCTTTAACTTGTGTCCAAAATACCACAGTCAATGCAAGGAACTTTGCTTAAAATTGAGGAAGGAAAATGTTGAAGGAAAAAGTTTTCCTGAATTTCAATAATCTACTTGTGTGCTTAACTTACAATAGTCAGGCATGATCTCATTTTGTATATTTCTTACAACAAATTGGCTACTTTTGCAGCTGCCCATGGCCAGTAGCCCTATCTTATTTTCACTTCAAAAAGGTGATTTTGGTCCGGTAGTCAGGGGGGTAGGCCTGACACCATCAGCACCCTAACTCATGGCGTACCCTCCCCAGGCCACCACCACCACCACCCTGACACAGGCTCCAATACACCATACTGATCATAGGCCCATACCTATCAAGCTTGATTGTACAGTACATGTCACGGTATCTCGTACTATCGATGATGCCGTGATGAAACCCATTTCATGAGGATGAGCCGGGTATCATGATGTCAGTTGAGGGAATGGAGAGTAGGGGGAAAAAGCCTAGGCCACTAGTGTCAGCTCAGCACTAGCAGTCATTACAACTAGACTCCCGCACCGATCATCTCTACGGCTAGACTATAATGCCGGGTTCTTCCGCCAAGTGGCCAGTATGAATTGGTACTTGAATGCTATTTATATTGATCGTGTGTGTATATAAATATTTATTTACTTGGGTGCGTGCACACTTGCCGCTATGAAATTCAGTCGAACTGATTATCGCGCCTTCGCCCCCACTCCCGAAGGTCCGCCAATCGCACTGCATCGGGTCAACATACACCAGGTAGGCCCCAGACTAAAGTGGAGGAAGAGGAGGGGACTGTCGCTCTTGAGCAGTCAATCATGCATTGCTCACCACTCCACCGCTATGGCTACTGTTGAAATACTACAGATAATCATAATCAATATTGCACGCCGGCCAATTAATGCAATGGGATTCCCAAACGTACATGAATATCTGCGATCACAGTTCAGTCGATGGACAACCAGGGTGTTAATACGCAAATAAACGACTGTATATATCGAACTTTTAACCCTACCGACCAATGGTTGTGACTGTAAACTTTGGAGTCGACCAAGCTGTCATCGCCTTCCATGTTTCAACATGACGACTTACGTGATGTGGATTTGTTTGGACAAACTCCGGTCGGTTCTGCGGAAAACATAGGGACGAGTCACAGTTGAGTTTGAGACATAGGCAAAAAGTGACGATGTCTGAATCAATCACCGATCACAGCGCATAGAATTTTCAGCCCTTCGGAGAATTTGAGTAGAATCTTCTGTCTACCCAATATCAGTACACAATCTGCAAACGTACCCGCAGATGATTCAATAATTGTGGGAGGTAATTAATATGACATTTTGGTACATATCTATTTACATGCGTCATTTCGCACTCAACTGAACTTCAGGAGAGGAGTACCGGAGCTTGAGCCAAACCAATTTACGATACCTGCTTGGGTGGCTTTGCAAAAGGGCCCATGACGCTTGGGGCAGGACCCTATGGTTTCTTCAGATTCGGGGTATATAAACCATCACCTGTGGTCAGCAGGTGTGTCCCAGCACCCCCAGTTCGTTAGCAGCCACGCTCCAAAGCTTTCAGCAATATAATCGCTAACCAGCCAAACCTATCCACCGCCAAGATATCTTTATCCTTCCACACATCTTCAATAACTAGAATGAAGCCTTGTTCTGGAAACTGCTCCTGCGGTGCCTGTACGTTTGCAATAACGTCGCTGGTTTTGTTTTTTGCTTCCTGGCATCAACTGTCCTGAGATGTTGCTTTCTCACTCCTTTGCAGCTTGCACCTGCAGTGGTTGCTCCTCGCACAAAAAATAGAGGGATGTAGGGTGTGGTCCCGGCCAAAGATGATGGTGCGGTAAGCCTCCAGAATCCGCACTTGCTCTGTCAATGTTGACACTGACATTTCTGGTCAATCGCCTCAGATTCGCATATTGCTACGTGTCGATCCTGAAATCGTATGGGCTCTCCTAGGTGCTCCAAGGATCCACTTGCTCCATCTTCTACCACGGTCTCAGTGGTGTCACTGGTCGCACCCAGTTGTACTTTTTCTTCCTCATGTTATCATTACAGTTGTTTGTGTTACCTTGATTCACACCTCAGAAATGCCAAGTTGTGATCTGAGCCGTGTAGAGTTGTCCTTTATTCTCACAAATCCTTTAGAGCATCTCTAATCGTTGGAGAGCTCGGCTCGTTAGGTAGCGACTCGCTAGCCAAAAAAAATAGCTAGCGAGCGACTTATCGCGCGCGTTTTGCAATCGTCCGCTCCAATAAGGCTGCGGTAGCTAGCTAGCGACCCAAAACGCACTACCATGTGCCACATGAGGCGGTCGGTGGCTAGGACTACTTCATCGTCGGAAATCGTTCAACACCTAACTCATCCATCCATTGTTGACCCCGTCCTTTTTTGACAAATGGTCATCACGGGGTCAGGTGATGAAAGAGACCGAGCATTCCCAACGATCTCATGTGAGACGTAAAGTCGGGGGGAACTCATGAGCACACACAAGCAACCTGGGAGGTGCCTCCCGGGCCACAATGATGGATGAGCGAGCAGTTGGTGGGCTCGCTAAATTCTAGTAACTTAATGGAGAATGAACCCGACTTATTAGCAAGCTCCTTTGCACACTTGTGAAAATTGCTTGGTAAACTTGGTTTACCAAGACGATTGGAGATGCTCTTATATTGCTTTTGATCACGTTGTTCCAAAAAACTAGGTGGAGTGGTCTTTTGCCCGGAGTTCAGTTTGTTGCGGAGGAACCCTACAATTGCTTACTTGCCTCTAGAAGTAGCACAATAGTCATTCCACACGTATGCAATGGTCAAATGTCAGCTGATCTGTACTGATTATCCCTGGAGCAGGCCCCACAACTCCCTAGAAGACCTTGATTATTTTCAAGATGAAATTCATTTTGCAAAGAAACAGAACAATAAATCAAGTTAAGTTGTCATCAGAGGACATATGGTTTGCAGCTCCTGCTGCCAAGGAGCATGTAACATGTGTCTGCCTCTGTTTTCATCCAAGGTGTGTGAGAAGACAGAAAGAACATGGCTGTCATTAGAGTGCCCCCTCCCCTAGAAGCATGCTGGATCTACACGCATGCAGTCAACAATCTGGCCCAAGCCTTTTGTCCAATTGGAAAAATCTTCAGAGGGGAGGGGGGGTGTCAAGGCTGTCTTGCCTATTTTGAGTGAAGAACCAAACAATCTCATTAGCAAAAACCACTCTGAGGAAAATTTGCACATGTTAGGATTTGGTTGCATTTTATGCACAAAGTGCAAGGTGCCTTTGGACAACCATTTGATGGATGAATTTTAGGTGAGAGTAGCAAGTTGACCAGTCTCTTGATGCTTGATTCCAAAAAGCCAAAGAAACATGAGCTCAATCATTCACACAAAAAACTTTGGTAGTATGAGTGTGTCAGAATCTCTTTGGTAAGACCCACAGATTTCAACAGAAACAAGCAGGGAAAAGGTAAGTTAAGTGAGCACAATGACATTATGTGAGCCCAAGCTTAGTGATGTCACCTTAAACAAGGCTGGAACCAGAGAGTCACACCTGAGCATACACTGTAAGATCCAAGAGGATAAAAAGAGGGCATTGCCTCAAGGTATTAGATCCCCCATCACTTCCAATGTTTACTACGGGGGATCTAATACCATAAGCACTTTCCTCACAAGTCTCAATTTAATCACATAAGCCTCTCCAGCAACTCATTTTGATTCACTGCACACATTAGTCAGGAGCCACATTGGGAGTGGTCATTGTCTATCTTAGCCCACCGCTAAGACAGACTCTATTGTTGTTGTATTAGGTGTCAGTTAATATGTATTTACTGGACTTATACACACTTGATCAAGCAACTAACATTGCTTCCAACATTTACCACGGGGGATCTAATACCTCAGGAGCCACATTGGTAGTGATCATCATCTATCTTAGCCCTCAACTAAGACAGAATCTCTTGTTGTTTTATTAGGTGAGCCACATTGGGAGTGATCATTGCCCACCACTAAGACAGACTCTATTGTTGTTTTATTAATTGTCAGTTAATATGTATTTACTGGACTTATACACACTTGATCAAGCAACTAACATCACTTCCAACATTCAATATGGCGGATCTAATACCTTGGGAGCCATATTGGGAATGATCATTGTCTTTCTTAGCCCACTGCTAAGACAGACTCTATTGTTGTTGTATTAGGTGAGCCACATTGGGAGTGATCATCATCTATCTTAGCCCACCGCTAAGACAGACTCTATTGCCGTTGTATTAGCACCACCCCCCATAACATCAAAAACTTACAGATTGAAGTAAATTTTTCCAAGCCACTTGGAGCCTTGGTGAGGGTCAGAGTGGAAAAATTCCAGATTTTTCTTGCAAGGTGAGTTTGAAGGTGACTTGAGAGAAAATTGATAAACTGGTATCTTGTGCAGAAGGGTTTTCCTGTAATCAATCAAAACAATTTTACTGAGTCATTTTCTGTAATAACAAGAAGGGGTTCAAAGCATTTGTCATATTTGTGGATAGAATAACAATCCCAATTTTTCAGCAACACTGGAGTGATCAGGAATTTTTAATTGTATAAGATGAATTTCCCAATTTAAAACATGATGCAAGTTTAGAAAAACATCTTTGGAATTGTTGGAAAGTATTGTGCTAGTATGATCTCAAAGAATAAAAAGCTATTTCCCCACCCCTTTTTGTTGAATTTTTGGTTGAATGCTCTGGTTGAAAGATTTGAGAGGAAGAGTAAAATATCTTATGATTCTAAGAGTAATGGATCTAGGGATTCAAAGGAGGGCACTCTGGTTCAAGGTGAGTAAGAAAAGGTGATTGATTTCCCTTGTCAAGCTTCAGACTGAAGTAGACTAAGTACAATAGGGATGACAAGTGGTTGGCTGGTAAGGATAAAAATGAATGGAAGATATTCAATACTGAGCTATTGGAGTCTGCACTAATTGGAGGACTACTTCAGACAGGATTGGAGGAAATGAGCCACATGGATAAAGATAAATAATTCACTAGAATCACAACTCTGTAGTATAGTATTAAGAAATTACAAGAATTTAAGACTCATGAGCAGAGATTGATAAATGAATATAAAGCTGAAAAAAATATGGTTGCACTCAAGATTTAGGCAACACAAAGATCAGAATAAAATGTCAACACTTTTCATAATTTGATATTGGTGAGTAGTGGTTACTTTCAATTTGGTTCTTTCATGAATTGATGGCAGGATGTCTTCCTAAAAATCATGCAATTCTGAAATTTCTGATCATCCTTTCAGCTTGAATGAATGTGCACATGTGAGAAAAAAATTCATAGCATAAATTTACCATTCTACCATTGGACTTGCACTCCAGTAAACCTCACTCAACATCATTTTGGTCTTGTTTTTCAATTTTGATATATTTTGGCTGAAAGAATTTTGAAAAGAAATGGGATGAGTAGATTTTTCAAAAATTTATTTATTGATAGGAATACCATTCCCCCACACATGTCACTCAAAAATGTTTTAATTTATTTCTCTTGGATTCTCAATTTTTAAGGGTGCTCTCTTGTTCTCAAATTACCTACTCAGAGCTTCTGTATTCTTCTGTCATTCTCTTATTTCTAGAAACCAACTAAAACATGATGCCAAATGAGAATGACCTACCCCATTGGCCATAAACTAGCAAGGGCAGGGGGGGCGGGGAGAGAGATGTTGGATAACTTAAAAGGAAAGAAACAAGGGGTGATTCCAAAAAAAAGGAAAGAAAGAGGTGTACCAAAGTAGATATGTGCAAGGGTTTAGAAGTAAAAGGCCAAGTAATAGAAATAAAAAAAGCCACCATTTCCATGATTTTACCTGCCAAAAATATTTTTGTAATCATATCCACCTCCCCCACCATCATATGATATGCAATGGTGATTGGCCTGGTTGCTGATCCAAATGGGAGTAAAATCACCAGCCTTGATATTGCAGAGGCATGGGTGATGCTTGTGGAATGTTGGAGTAGGGAGACAAGTACCATTCTTGATGTCTTAGGGGTGTTTATGATACTGGAAAATCCTCAGAGTAGGAAGACATGTGTTGGTTGTGATATCTCATAGGTGGTGGTGATTCTGGAAGATTATCAGAGTAGAGAGATGAAGCCCTGACAAGAGGTAGTTATGAAAGTAGATCATTGGAGTAGGGAGACATGCTCCTGAAAGGAGGTGGTGACACTGGTATTTTATTGGAGTAGGGTGACATAATCCTGAGATGAGGTGGCTCTTGATAATCGGAGTGTGGGGACATAGATTGGTCTTTATATCCCAGAGATAGTGGTGAAGCTGGTAGACTTCTGGAGTAAGGAGACAGGGTAGTGCTGTGCTTGGGAGAAGTTTTATTGGGGTTGGGGGTGCCTGGAGTCTGATCATTTTGAATTGAATCATCTGGTTGGGGAATATCATGCCATTGGTGAGGGTTTTCTGGGGGCTGGCCTGCATTTTTATCCATGAAGAATTCAATTGAAAACCCTTGGCCAGATTGAACTTATTTTTTTAATCATTTGATCCAAGCTCATCATAGGGGGCAAGGTAACAAACATGGTCAACCTGGTCAGTTGGATATTTTGAGTCTTCAGATTGAACAGAAGCCCCTGGATATCCCTCCTTCAGCATTATTCCACCTGTATCTGACTGTAACTTTCATGGATGATCACTTCTTGGGGTACCCTGCTTGGGATTTTGTCTCCCCCAAGCCAATAATAAAGCTGTTAGGTCTTGTTTCTGAGTTCATTAATTATGGTGGGAGTCACATTTTTTGTTTCAATATGACTGTAAACCTTTATGAGGAAAGGGAGGAAGAGCATGGTGTTGGTGGTGTTTAATTAAAATATGCAGATTTCCAAGGAAAGCCAAAACACAATTTACTGCAGAAGTGTTTTCTGCCTTTTTTTGTTTTAGAAAATGGATCTCAAGTTTATGATGTGATTTTTGGATTTTTTTTTTTGAAAAAGATACTGGTCTTCAGTGGAGCTGGTAGCAATGCAGGCTCACAATCTTTAGTGACACTGTATGGGGCATTGATAAGTTTCTATTACTATGGAAAATGGAGCAGTTATGCATACACTTCTCTAGGTACCTGTAGAGCTGTTTTTCATAGTGAGGCACTTGAGTAGGCTACAGGACCTCAGGTGAAAACACATGCTTTCCAATCTACAGAGATCTTAGTTTTTTTCCTGAATTAAAGTACTCTATTTTCATCTTTTGCTGAAAATAAATTGTGGTACCCTAGTTTCTGATTATAGATTCATCTATTTTGATATTTCATTACCACTCCTTTCAATTTTGCTTGAAATATATTTTAAAATTTTCCATTTTAGATAGAATATTTGAGGATTTTTCTTCCTCTTCTTTCTTTTTCACCATTGGAATCCACCTCTTTTCATCCTAAGGATTCCTGAGAGGGATCCATGATGATCTGATCCTTTGAATAATGAGAAATTTCTTGAAATATTTCCTTTTTAATCTTGAGAAAGTTTTTTTATTCTTATCACACATTTTTAAGATAATTTAACAGTCCTAATAGTGCCCCTTCTTATCATTCCTGAGGGTGAAACTATATAATTTCAAAATCTTAGTAATGAGCCTGAGAGGTCCAAAACCATCTTATTCTTAGGCTTTAGACATCCTGAAATTCTTTCATTCTTGAGATTGAATAACTTATTAAATGAAAAAGATAAAATAGAAATCTTTACAATATTTGAGGATTCACACTAAGAAAAGGAAGTAAAACAAATATCCTTGAAAATTGGGGGGATGCTCCAAGAGGACCTGATCAAGCAATTCAGTTCTTTGGAAGGGAGCACTCAGGTTTCTCAACAGGGATTGATCTCAAATAAATCCTATTGCAGAAAATTTAACATAGGTTTGGGCTTTTGAAAAGCAGTCATAAATGCAGGTGGACTCTTAAAAGATCAGAAGATGTAATAAAAATCTCCAGAGGAAAAGACTATTGAAAAAAATTGAATGAATATTTTTTATTTGAAAAAATCCAGTATCAATCAAAAATAAAAACATGAAGAAAATGCATGGACCATGTTAATAGTCATGTAAATGTTCAAAAAGGGAATTTAATATTTAAATGTAAATCAAAAATGATTTGGGATGATAACTTGTACCAAATAGAAGTGGTTAGCATGAAAATTTCAAGTTGAACTGAAAACCCAAGGGATCAGTATACCAACCAGTGGAGCTATATTATGATTAAAATAGCTTGTGCTTTGAAGAATTTTCAATATATGCAAGTACCTGAGTGAATTATGGATATAATTGGAGGACCATAGTAGATTAGTGCAGAAAATTGCATCAAATTTTAATTGGAAAGAATTTAGAGGTTAGGCATGGGTTTTTATTTGAAATTAGTAAGTTTATATAAAGATTGAGTTTTATATTTTTTTGAATGGCATAAGAGTTAACTGAGGATTTTGAAAATTTAAATAATTCCTGAGGCTAATTTTGGTGCATTGGAATAAAAAGAGGTTTATTTTTTGTCTTGATGAGGGAGGTAACTGGCTCATTAGATGTGACCAGTGAAATATGCAAGATTATGAAGGATTTAAAAATTCAAAAATAGTCCTGGTATCTCCCCACCATCAACAATCCATTAATTTCCCTAATAAGCTTCACCTTAATTGAAAGCTTTATAGTTTATTTAATCAACCATAAAAATTTAATAAGATGTGTACCAGATGTTTTTATTCTTCTGGAATAACCAGCCATATCAAAGCTTGATAAAAACTGTAAAACTCATTATGCCCTGCAGTGCATGCAGCCAGAAGGGGTTTCTATGTGTTGCATGAACTGGACACTGGGGCCCTTGCTCAAATGTCAAGATATTATCTTGGATCTGTGTTAAGTTCAGTATATTTTAGTATTTGGTGGGATAGCTTTGTCAAATACTAAATGAAAGGAGTTATTAGAAGAAAAAGTTGATGATAGCTTGATTGGGAAAAAGAAGCCAGGTATGGGTAGTTTTGGCCTAAGTGGAATGGAAAAATAGAAAAATAATGAATTATTAAAAGGATCAAAATCTTCACATAGCTCCTTAGGAATGGAGACTCAAGGAATAAGTTGAATATGGGGTTGAAAATATTTTTTTGTGGTATTGGATATTGAATCCAAAGAAAAAGTGTTGCAAGAAAGCTACCATTGCAAATATTCCAAAAGGACCTCCTCAAGGAATTCAATGAAAAAAATCTTCAAAAAACTCTACCTCTTTCCCCCACCTGCTTCCAAATTTTCTAGAAAACTAAATAAATCCAATTATATAATCCTTGTAAATTGTCTGGAAATTTGTGCCAACTACTATTCATGTTTTGGGTCTGAAAAAAAAACTTATTGGCCAAACCAAATTTTATAAGGCAAATTTTTATCTACTGATGTCCAATGAGCTCAGGAAAGAAACAAAAGGTAGAATTAATATATAATAAAAAAAAGAGGCAAAAAATCAATAAAAATTGGTTCAAGTGTAAAAAATCTCACTCAATTTAAATATCAACTAGATTTGGTCTCACTGATGCTGATAAAGCCAAAGGATCAACTCAGTGGTTGAAAAAGTGGATTTGATATTTTATTTATATTTTCAAATTGATAAAATCTTTGGATAGAAGTTCAACATAAAAACTCTAGCTGATTTTGAAATCCAAATATCTGGCCCCATTCATGCTGAGGAGATGGTAGCCAATCCTCAGAAAATTTATGGGGATAAAAAGGAAAAATTCATGAAGAAGCCAATTTTTGTTGAGGAACCCTTGGAGTGGCCAGAATCTGGAGACAAGGAAGATTTTCCAAAAAGAATAGGTCTAATGGGGCCCACATCTGCATCAATAATACATTTCAATTCATTCTTGGATGCAAAATTTGGCTCTTTGGATCCCTCACTTTCAAGCTTGGACCAAGTCATTTCCAATCATGTTGACCCACAGTGGGACAAATTTTACATTTCACCTCCTCCTTAACCATCCAAATGTAAATTTTTATGAAAATTAAGCATATTTTATATTGAACTTTCTAGTGAATAGTCCCTGATGTCCTTTATACAACCCAAAAATTTTTTACCCAACCAAATTCTTAAGCCAATGGGGCCTCCCACTCCACCATCCAACAGAAGTGATTACTTTCAGCTGCAGTTGTTCTCACCAAATTGAAAGATAAAGGCATCAAAATCAAGAAAAATCAACCCCAAAAGCCACCAAAGGCAGAGGAAAAATTCCAGAATTGGATTTTTTGGAGAGATCATTGAGATGCATAATTTGGGTTTGAAAATTGAACCACTATTGGCATGTGTGTACATAAAAATTCACCAATATTCCTTTCAAAAAATTTAAGTGAAAGATTGAAAGTTAAAGGCTTGAATTGTAAAATCAAAATCTTCAGTGTGAAAAGCAAAAATGGGCCCTTCAACTGGAAATAAATGACAAAATGAAAAGTGGTGAAAAAACAACTAAAGACAAAGGGTTTTATGCTCAGGTTAATTTGAGAAGGACTGAGGTGGAGTTTAAAAAGGGCATTAAAGAGAAGGATAAACTGGCAGCTGAAAAAAATTCAAAGTTTTTGTGTGCTGTTGCATTTTTTGGGAGTGGTGGAACTGTGAAGGAAATGAAGAGAAATCATAAATTAATTCGATTTTAAATCAATTTCTTGGTCCAAATGATACCAAAACAAAGAGTAATTTTTGTTTAAAAATATTTTTGATACTACTTTTGAAACCTAAAATACACAAATATTTTTTATTTTTGTTAATTTTTTTTCTTAGAGTAAATCTCCCCTCTAGCTAAGTAAATTCTGGTTTCAATGGTCCTGTGATTGATTTGCATGTACATAGCCATTCTGGTATGAGTGCCATGATCAAAATTAGAAAGTGTAAAATGATTGTACTTTTTAGAAGCCAAAATAATTTTGAAAATACCTTTTTTATTTAAATTGATTCCAAATCCCAATTTAGAAAAAAATAAAAATTACTTTCATAGACCTCATATTTTTCCAAGTTGTTCCACAGAAAAATTTGCCTCACTTGCTCTACCATCAAGGATCTCAGGCAAAATCTAAAACCAAGATCAGTTCAATCTCTGGCCAAGCTCAGGTCAAGATTTATCCAAGCTCTAATGCACAGTGACTGTACACCAAAAACTTGGTCAGAGAATAAGCACAGCTCCAACTGGAGATTTCAAAGTGCTTAAAACAGAGATTCCTTGATGGCACTTTCTAGCAATTGAAATCGAATTTTTCATTGTGCTGTCCATTGGAACTATTTTTTTTAACCACCAGGAGATGTAAGTATGCAGATATATCACTTTGTTCAATATGGGAGTATTTTAAGGGTATGTGATTTTATTTCATTATTTTTTGATTGTATTGAAAGGAGATCATGGCCAACTTTTCAAAAATTAAAAATAATATCCAGGTCACCAGTTCTTATTTTAAATAAAGATATTTGAATTATCAAACAGAAGATTTGACTGCAGCTTGTTCAACATATTTACCAAAAGAATCACAAAAGTGAATTGGTCTTTGCTATCATGTTTTGAAAATGTCCACCCCATGTTCTTGAAGGTAAAAAAGGGTTGAGAAATGTGTTGGATTGGTGGAGTTATATTGCGTTAAATGTGATGTCTTTCTTCTCTTGCGCAGTGACTTGATTAAAAGGAATTAATTTGATGATGACCCCAATTAATCCCTTGTTGGACCTATTTAGAAAAACTGGCTGAAGTGGTAAAAATTATTGACCAGTGCTTGAGCTTGTTGGAGATATGCATTGGTTGGATTTTGGGGAAAATTCTTATTTTAATTGTGGATAGAAGGGTAAACAGGAAGGGGTGTCAGATATTGGGTGGAACAGGTGA
Source organism: Puccinia polysora (assembly GCA_025617555.3). NCBI lineage: Eukaryota > Fungi > Basidiomycota > Pucciniomycetes > Pucciniales > Pucciniaceae > Puccinia > Puccinia polysora. Next base: position 29,225,387 of record CM062625.1, read on the forward strand.
TTTGGTTTCCAGGTTGGAAGCCATTGCTATCAATTTTAAGCACGACTTCAAATATCCTATTGTTTTACCTCTTCCTCCTCTTTTTGGCATGCTTTGGCTTTTTATATTTCAATTTAAAACTCAGTGCTATCCTCTGTCAAATAATCACCCCAAATATTTAAGCAGCTAGATCAGCAGAGTTATTTAAAAAAAATTTTTGTTAGTTTCAAAAAGTAAAACAGGAATTGAAAAAAAAGAGGGTTTTCATAGCAGAAAATAGAGAAAACAGATGGCCATTAATTAAATGAAATACAAATTATAACATAAATAATAAAGAAAGAAAAACATACTGAGCTTTTTTGACCAAAGGAAAACCAAAAAATAAGGCAGAATAAGCTTCTGATTTGCAGAAAGATAAATGAGGAACACGCACAAAAAAAAAGATACCTTGGTAAGCTAAAAAAAAAAGGAAACAAATTTGGTTCAGTATTGATAGGGGGTGGCGAGTGGACTGGTAAACTACAAAAAAAAAAGCAAAACAAATTTGGTTCAGTATTGATAGGGGGGTGGCAGGTGGACTGATTAAGTAAAGGGGGGGAGGTGGGAAGTACAAGCAAGTAAATAGGGGGGCTGTTCCAAGAATGAAAATGGGGGGCCTGGAACAGAAAGCAAAGGGGGGGCAGGCCAAGCAAGCCAAAGGGGTGGGGTGGGGTGGAGTGGGATTTGTAGGGAAGCAAAGGAGAGGCCAAAGGAGAGGATGATAAAATGAGGGGAAATGAGAGGAAGGGGAGGGACCCCTGATCGGGTATTGGATGGAGGAGGCAGTGTGTTTCTGTGAGGTGGAGGTGGGTTGGTGGTGCGGTGGAGATGGTTCTGGTAGGTGAAGAGGTGGAAGGAGTTGAAGTCCACTGAGATGGAGGGAGCAGGATAATTTGAAAAAATATTCTTGTATGCTGGAATAACATATTACTCAAATAAGCTGAATCTTCCAGAATTTCAGCCTCCTGGATGTTAAGACACTTGCTACCCTTTAGCTACCAGAGGTGATAGAATAAATAATAAATATATTATTCAATAATTGCAGCAAAAATCCATAAAATATTTGGATAAAGCTATTGCAAGGTTGATTGGTTTGGTTATGGTTTAATATTATAAATCAATATCAATAAATTGATTATTAAATAAATTAATAGAGGTGCCACAATAATATTGGGGGTCTTTAACACCTCTCTTCAGGGAATTCACTTTGAAAAAAATTATACCTGGTTACTTTGGAACCTTTAATTTATATTCTTAAAGGAGATATTGCCCAAAGATAATATATATATAAAATATATGGTGGTGTGACAGAGCCTTGTAGCCAAGATTTCACGACAGAAAAAGGATAATAAGACTCACTTGTATATTATTTAATCCTTTAGGTACATGTTTGGGACATGCAATAATGGGTTAAACCTATTACTGGGGTTAAAAAGGTTTTTCAGCAGTTTAAATTGATAAAAAGGGTTGGGGATGGATATTATTAATCAGACTAAAGCCATAAATCACTTACTTATCTCTTATAAGTACTTGATTACCTGGGCACGGTGTCTGCATGTAAATATAACTAGGTCTCTGGGTATCAATAATCTCAAAAGATCTCTGTATCTATAGCTTTTTGAGTCCCATTTCTGTCCTTATGAGGGATACAGGGGCTCAAAGGGACAGGTGCTAAGTCTAGCAAGGTAACCAGTGGTAGCCTTTCACATGTTATTGGTGCTGTAGCACGGGTCGCATCTAGTTCCACAGGGTATGGGAGTTATTCTACTTTTTGATTGATGTTTAGACATGTGAATAACACTAATCTATCCACATGTTTATTATTTAATTAACTATCCTTAGTAAATATTTCAAGGATGTTAATAATCTTATTATCAGAAATTTTTATGGGTAATCTGATTTCAGGTGGGTTTTCATTATTTATTAGCTGATGGGAGTAAAACCATGATATTGATTTTACTCCTTATTTTAGAAATTCTGTTGATTTACTCAACATAATTAATTAAAAATATAAGCTATGAGAATTCATGTAATATTTTTACATACTCAGTTTTCTTGGTATTTCACGGGAATACTGATGTTTGAAAATTCTCACAATTGTACATTTAAGGTATTTTAAGATATTTTACAAATAGTAGTTATCTTATTTTTGACATATTGGGTATTTTTATTACATTTTATAAAAACATACGTAGAAAGGTTGTTTAAATATTTTTATATAATTTTGTGTATTTTTAGATTATCTATTATCCATGGGGACATTTATTACATATGTAGTATGTCCCTGTCCAGGTTGTAGCACCTTTAAGTGGTACCAGGGCTTCTTGAGCCACCTGTCACTCTGTCAGCCTGTAGTCCCGCGGCTGCGTACTTTTCAGATGCCCAGGGCTGCATACACGGCTTGTCAGGATATGTGGACAGGGTGGCATTGCTGCTTCTCAGCCGCGCGTGGATGTGTTGGTTGCCGCGGCTGCGTGCAGGAATTATGACAAATCACATTTCCGCCTGTAACTCCTCCAAATAACAGAATTCTTGGATTCTGTCACAAAATTCACTGTGAAACCTATACGTGGGTTTTCATGTGAAATCTTAAAATGGCCAAAATACCAATGCCATGTCTCTTTCTAAATCTTCATAATTTATTCAAAAATATAAGCAGTAGGAATTTGAGGTAGGTGTCAGTGTCAGCTCTCTGATACCAGGAACCTTGCAGTCCTTTAGCTACAGAGAGTGATAAAAATGCTGGAATGATAATAATAATTGTTATTCCAATAATAAATGCTTAGAAGCTCAAATAAATGATTTAATAAGACCAGTTGCAAGGTTTAATTGGTTTGGTAGTAGATGGTTTTCAATATAATATAAAAAAGGGGCCACAGTATTATACTACTGGGGATCTTTACAGACTAGCAACCTCTCTTCAAGGGGCCTCCTTGGGCAGTTTAAGAACCTTGGAATAAAGATGGGTGCCTTAGAAAGGACTTATTCCACTAGTGGCTGGGCTTAACAGCACAAACGGCCTAGACAGGAAGGGTAACACTCACTCTGAGCACTTTACCACGAAAATCCTGGAATAATTGGAAGGGTTTCAGAGCAGATGGGGTAGATTGCTTGACTAAACTTCAATGGTAGATTGGTTAATATAGGTAAATAATACTATGGCAGACTAAGTCATGAATCACTTTCTTATCTTCATATAAGCACTTGATTAACAATGAAACAGTGTCTGATTGATAATAAATAAATTCCTGGTAAACTGATTAACTGATTGGATCCAAAGAGGTCTGTATAAATACCTTTTTGGGGTGATTTTGGTCTTCTCAGGGCACGTAGAGAGGGTTCTGCTCGTGGGCTGAGGCTGGCAAGCCAGTCAGGGCAAGATTAGCACGTCTACTTGGTGCTGTCAATCAGCTGTCCTTAGATCTGCTGGATTTCTGTACTATTTTAGCCACAGGATCTGTTAATCTGTTATGGCGTAAATTTGATCATTCTGTACTCATCCTTCATTTGTACTATTTATATTGCTTTGAAGCGTGCAGATGTGGATGTTTACTGATTTTCCATTATCTGCTGATCATTTAGATAATTTTTAATAATTTTTATGAACACTTCTTGTAGTGTTTCGTGGTCTTCAAAGATCAAGATCCGTGGTTTACGTGGTAGTCCTTGATCTTTGATTTATTATTAAAAAATGTTTAAAACATAATTTTCATTAATTTTATTTGAGTGTTGATCTTTTTAGATCATTAGTAATGCATATGTCCTTTTGTTACATATACTAGGCAACCCTAACTAGGTTGTAGCTCTTCTGAGAGGTACCTGGTTGTCAGATTAGTCACGACTGATCCAGGCGCGGGGATCAGTAGTACAGATGCGCGCGGGGTAGGATCCGCTGCGTGCGTGGCAGAATCAGCTGCGCGCGGGTCTCTAGTACGCGGGATCTTGCTGCTGCTAGTACGTAGGGTTATGTAACAATGCGGGGCTGCGTGCGGGAATTGTGACATAACACATTTCCGCGTGTAACTCCTAAAATATACACAACACCTCAATTCTGAGTGAATTGTAGGTGTAAACCCTATACGTGACAATACGTGTGAAATGTTAGAATGGCCAAAAAGTGCCATACAGGTGTCATAATATTTAGTACTTTTTCTTTTAATTATTTTAAAAATATAAGGACTTGGAATTCAAGGGTGGGGTCAGTGAGTGACCCTACCTAATTTTGGGTGAGGAATCCATTCCAGTAATAATATTTATGGATTTCTCACTCCTTGCTTTGTTAATTAAGGTATTCTTTTTTTTCATATTTTGTGTTACTATTTGACAGTTTTGCTCTGTATATAGTAGCAAGCTGACAGTCAGTGAGTCACCCTACCTTAACTTTTGTTTAGATTCAGAATTATAAATAATATTTCTAATATTATTTCTCCTTTAATGATATTTTTGTTTATTTTATTTATTTATGTTATTTTGTTACTTTTGCAGCTTGCTCTGCAATATTAGCAAGCTGAAACAGAACGTATTAATTTTTTTTTAAAAAAAAAAAACAAGAAAAGAAATTGAAAATGAAATAAATAAAAATAAATAAACAAAAATGAAAATGAAAACAGATAAATATTTTCATTTATTAACAAAAACATCAAAAAAGGAAAAAGTACAAGTAAGTTCAACTTGACTAGACCTAAAGTAAAAAGACCAAAAATTAAATAAACCATGAAAGAGTCTATGGAGAAGCACTGAAGTAAAATTTCCCAAAAATACAAGTTCAACCTGACTAGCCCTAAAGTAAAAGTGCCAAAACATACAAGTTCAAACTTGCTTAGCCCTAAATTAAAAACACCAAAAAAAACAAATTCATCTTGTGTTAATCTAATCCCATCACAAGAAGTAAAAATACTCCTTATGATGGGATTGGACCAACACAAGTTGAACTGAATTCCAAATTAAATCCCATTCAAAAAACTCAACATGATGATGTTAACTCAAAACATTCAAAATAATGATTTTCAAAATGTGATCACCCTTTATACTAATAGAATTACAAGATAATCATCAGAACCCAAACCCAAATGATGAAATTAAAATGATTTCTATAAATTAGAATACAACTCAAGTTAATTTTTGAGGTGATCAACCCAACCAGAGGCTTTTTTTGGAAATCATGGAATGTGGTTTGGAAACTATGGGCGGGATTAGAATCACATCTACCTTAAGTACAAGCTGGACCCAATGGTTATTATAAACAAATGAAATGAATATTGGGTCTGATGCTTCTTTTAAACCCATTTCCATAGGGGTATAAGTACAACATGAATCCAATGAAATGAAACATATTGGTATTCAATAAGTATTAGCTATTATTTGACCCATATCCAACTTTGAAAGCCATTTTTAAGAGGGAATCTTTTCATTGATGTCATTAATATCAAGTATTTTTTATATCTTTTCAACATCTTTAATTCCGCCCAGGATCTTAGAATAGAATTTATTATCTTTCCTCAATCTTTCAATAAATTCCTTTTGTACATTGAACCATTCATGCTCATCATAAGCAAGTGATTTAGAAATGACTCTAAATCCACAATTTCCATCAAAAACTGGATCCCAAACCTCTCCCAAGAAATTATGTAAGATCTCAGGTATTTGATTGAGGTAATTAATTTTTGGTTCCTAAAATCAAAAAATACTTAGTCAAAATTCTAATCTCATCAAAGGAAACACCACTCACCAAAGATGAGCTTCTGTTTGACCCCTCCATTTCTTCTTCTTCCTCCTTCAAAAAGGAATCTGATTCCAACGGGAGGGACCCTAATGAACTTCCAGTCTCTTCCACTGAACTAAAAAATTCAGATGAAGAGACTTCCTTGCACTACAGAAATCATTTTCCCATCAGTTCATTAAACCATAAAAATTAGAATTTCTCAAAATAAAAGACGGAATATCTTTTGTCTTTTTGGTTCCCTTTTAACCCTTTTCCCCCTTGGAATTTCTCTTTCAATGTGTTCAAATTTTGAAATTTCAAAACAAGTCGCTTTCAATTTGGTTTGAAAGCAGCTTGAAATTAACACCTTTGGATCAGATGTCAAAGCGGCTGTATGCTTGAGAATTGACCTTAGAATCTCCAGCCTAACTTCCTTAGGTTGTTCCCCATACATTGAATTCCACTTGTTAAACATTTGAGATTCTTCATCAAGCCCTGGATCTGTTTCAGAAATTTCAAAAACCAAAACAATCATCAATTTTAAAATCCAATAATTAATCTGGAAATCCAATAATTAATCTGTCAATCCAATAATTGGTACCCTTCAAAAAACTCCACTTAATTCATTCAAAGGGTCATAGTCTAATTGCCACTGAGGATGAACATCCTCTGGCACAAAAGATCCTCTTAATGCTACAAGTTCAGCTGGAATGTGGGAAAATGGCAAGCCCATTGTTTTTTAATAAGAATTTGAGCACACCTTGCCATCATGGTTGTGCTTTAACTTCTCAAATTTTTCCCCAATAATTTTAATTTCCTAAATTGACAATTTATATCCCAAAGTTAACAACTCAGTTTGAAGACCTGTTCCTAACTTTATTTGAGATTTTTTAAGTGAAAAATGGACTGATTGAATTTTGCTTTCAATGGTTTCTTCAAGGTGTTTCCCCACATCCAAAATTTTCCACAAATATCCCACAAGTAATTTTTTGAAAGTAGCATGGTCCCCTTCTACCCAAGAAATTGTTTTATTTCCAAAGTCAGGGTGGAAACAAGTCCACACTGTTACAAATGTCTCTTTGATAGGTAAAATATTCTTTTACATATACTCAAGCACATCCTCATGGTCTTTCAAGAAACACTTTATACAACTTTTGAAGTAAGTAATCCCAGCAGAAATCAATACAATAAGCAATAAATTGGTATATACTGAGTTTCACATCATTGACTTCTGCCTCCCCCTTGGTTTTGGAGGTCCCATACTTTGCCCACAGAGTCATAAAACTTTTCCATCCTTCATTTTCATTACTGCAGTGCACTTTACAGTTTTCTTGAATGTTTTTAGACAATTGCCAGGAGCACAACTGTCTGAATGACTCAGGGAAACTATGTTCAATTGCAAAAACCAGAGATTTTTCATGGTCCATCACAAAGACTTTGGGGAGCCTCTTGGGATCATAAGCCAACTCCTTTAATGAATTCAAAGCCCAAAGGTAGAACTCATACTTTTCTTTTGTTATAAAAACAAAAAAATTTGTAAAAGTTTTCCTGCTGGAATTCATTCCTACAACATGCAATAGAGGGATGTTGTAACTATTTGTTTTAGAAGTAAAATCCAACAAAGAAATATGATGGTATTTTTTGCAAAGTTTTATAGACTCAGGATGAGCCAAGAAAAGGGCATCTAATTGACCCTCTCCACTAAATTTGGACCTAGAAAACCACTGGAATTCTTGGAGAATTTTCAATAGAAAATCCATAACACCTTTCCCATCCAGTTCTGCAAGCTTTACCTTCCGCTTAGTGTTATAGATTGTTCTATTGTCAATGTATTCTCCACCATCAATCTTGCTCAATTTCCTTTTAAGATGAAATTTATTGATCCCATCTTTCATGCTTTCCTTAATTAGATCCAAGGCTTGCCCAGAGATTCTCCTCATTTGAGGATTCACTTAAGGGCTTTCAGATGGTTGATGGTTGTTTAGGCCATTTCTAATGGAGAGATGCAATGTGGGATCTGCTACTTTCCAACTTGCAAGGATCATAAATTGAAACCCAACCTTCCTGGTGTGAGTTTTAATTTGAAATCTGGTGAGGCATGGCCCTTCATAAACCCCAAATCTTTCACATGCTAGATCTACATAATTATATTTCCTTGACTTAAAATTCCTCAATGCGTAGCCATGCATGTATGCCCATTTTTGAAAATAAATCTTGGCTTCTTTCCTACTATCAAAGGCTCTCACAGGAGGAGGGTCAAGCGGGTCTGGCACCCCTTAGTTTCATAGTTACATGGTTACATTAGTATTTATCAAGCCAAATCCATCTCAGACAAATTTTGTATGAAATGTGACCCACAACCTTTATTTAATTTCAGTTTTGACAAAACATCTTGTTCCAGTTGTGAATAAACATCTTGGTCCTCAATTGTAACACCAGATGAGGATGTAATTGGGCCTTCAAATGATTTATTTTCCAACTAACTACCCAAATCCCAAGATTGAATCAAAGATATTTTAGAAAAATTTCAACTAAGTCTGTCAACACAGCCATGTTTAAAATGGAAGGGCTTGGGCTTGCCAACGTTCCCATAAACCAACAAAATGAAACGGCAATTTAGTATTTGATTCAATTTTAAATCCAAAAACTCCAAAATTTTGCTCACTTTTGGGTTGAGAAAAATTAATTTACGCAACAGGCATGTGTTGTGTGTGTAAAAGGTTTGTGTTGCCAATAGGAAGAAGTCAGTTTACAATTGCTTTTTGTGGTCCAATAATAGCCCCACATAGTATGCAAGATCTCCAAATTTGGGTTGAAAGCCCTCAAATGTGGTCCAGGGGTGCCTAGGTACCCCACATACCCCCTCAAATGGCTCATTTGGGGAGGGGTTACCCCAAATGGGCCAGGAAAACAGGAGAGGCCCCCTCTCACAACTTGCGCATCCCCCAATTGAGATTCCCCAATTGCAACTTGAATTGGGTCACACTTGGGGGTTTGCAACCCCCCCAGGGATGCGCAAGTTTGGAGCAACTTGGCTTGCTTCTTGTTGGGCCGTATTTTTTTTTTGAAATCCATATGGGTCATGAATGGTGTTTCACGCCCATTTGTGACCCTTAGGTAGCAAATGTAACATTTGCCTTCTTTATGAGCCAATGGTTCCATACCCAACTGAGAAGAGATTCTCTAATTGATGAATAGCTGCTCCATTCCCATTTGGTCCCAATCTACAAAGAGAGAATTTAAGTTGAAAATATGGATCATTTTGAGGACCTAAAGAGTTATTCTGAAAGATGGGCAGTCTTCAATCATGTCCAAAATATCCATGAATGACACCAAAGAAATTTTGAAAATTTGGTAGAAGTTCAAGTCAGGAGGGATATGGAGATTCTTAATTTAATATGTTGGATGGTGGATTTTTGGTCTTATAGGAACTATTTATTACCATTCCAATAGATAATTCAAGGATTACAAATTGGACTAAATTTTGGGGTTCAAATCAGAGTCAAATAGTAGCAAAAGTTCATTCAGCTTGGTCCCCTTTTTAACATGATCTTAGGATTTTTGTTTGGACATGTTTAGAGGGATGGAAATTAAATGTGGAGAAAATTTTTTATGAGGAAATGGAATGATTATTGTATGATCTGGTGGTATTTAGTGATGATTTCATGATTCAATGGAGATGATACAAAATTTTTAATTTGATTTGTGAAGCAAAAGTGATACAATGTGTAAGGATTTGAAAATTTGGATGTGTGGATATACTTTTTTCATACCATGGATTATGGAAAGATGGTGTTGCACGAATGGAAAATTTTATGTTTGAAACACACCATTTCAGTGAATCACACAATTTGGAAGTATACCAGTTAGGGGTTTTTTGTCAACAAAAAATGGCAGGTTTTCTAAATCTTACACGCAAGAATAAATAAAATTTTTTGGCAAGGTCTGACCTCAGGTTTGAAAGAATATTTTTTCAGTATGAGCAAAAGGAGAAAAATGATAAGAATTAATTTTATTTACACAAAATAGAATATTTCCAATGGAATAAAAATAGCTTTGTACCAAACATAAAAAAGTAGAATGATGCTACATATAAAAATTTGATGAGGGCAATTTAATTAATTTGAAGTGTATATAAACAAAAATATTATCCAGTACATAATTAATTATATAAAATTTAAAAAAATGATTTCTTTGAATAAACACTATGTGTGATGGAAGTAAATAACTTTTTAGAAAAAATAAAAAAAAAATAGAAAAATTTTACATATATCTATTTTCTCAAGGGATTACAAAAGTGCTGGAATATTCCAACAAAAGATTCAACAAGTAAAAAAAGTATTAAGGGAAGTGATAAATTCACAACCCTGTATAAAAGGTGTGAAACACCGTTCTCAAACCATTTGAGTTGTGAAAAGAGGTTCACAACTAAAAGATTCACAAAAAACCATTCAGGACTCAAAGAGTTCCAAAAAGAACCATTCAGGACCTGCGCAACCCCCAGGGGGTGGCCAACTACTCATTTGAAACCCAAATAGGTTTCAAAAAATTATTTTGCAACCCCCTGGTGGTTGAAAATGTTTTGAACAACTCATTTGGGGAAACATATGCACAAAAGGGCCATATTAGGGGTAATTAGGGGTACGCAGGCACCCATGGACCACATTTGAGTTACTTTAACCCAAATTTGGGGACTTGCATACATGGTGGGACTATTGGACCACAAAAATAACTGAATTAAACCATCTTCCTATTGGGAAAGAGAAAAGACCATATGCAGTAATCAGCCATCAGATAATTATATTTTTCCCAACCCAAAAGTTAGTGAAATTTGGTGTTGTTAAAAAATTTGGCTTGAATAATGAAGTGACTTGGGATTTCTTTGGATTATGGGAACAGTGGCAAGCCCAAGAACCCCTGTTTTAAACATGGCTGCATTGAAGGACTTAATTGATAGTGCTGTTAACAAAGCTGTGGAAGAAGCTAGTGATTAGGTAAATAAAACACTGGAAGCCCCGATTTCATCCTCATCTAGGGTCAAAAATGAGGAAAAAGATGCTTCACAACTGTAATTGACTGTTGGTGATGCACAACATTTCATGGGCACTTTGATTGATTTGATTTGATTGAAACTAATTTAACTATGTAACTATGAGGTGCCAGAACCCCTTGAACCTCCTGGAGTGAGATCCTTAATAGTAGGGAATAATCCAGATATTTTTTACAAAAATGGGCGTCCATGCATGGATATGCTTTGAAAAAATTCAAGTCAAAGTGAGAGAAATATGTCAATGTAGCATGCACCAGACATGGAATATATTTGGGGCTGTTGATCAAAAAACAGAGAAGGAAAAATCACACAAGGAAGGTTGGATATCAATTCATCATTCATTCAAGTTGCAAAGTAGCAGATCCCATGTGGTGCCTCTCCATTAGAAATGACAAACATAATCATGAACCATCTTCAAACCCCTCAGTGCATCCTCAACTGAGGAGAACCTCTGATTTGGCCTTAGATCAAATAAAGGAAGGCATGCAAGATGAGATCAATACATTTAATCTCAAAAGTAAATTGAGAAATATTGATGGTGGAGAAGACATTTACAATAGAAAAATCTCTAACCCTAAGCACATTTTAAAGGCGGCAGAAATTGAGGGTAAAAGTGTTATGGATGTGCTATTCAAAAACCTCCAACATACCCAGTGAGTTTTCATGTCAAATTTCAGTGGAGAGTGTCACTTTGAGGCCCTGTTCTTGGCTTGTCCTGCTTCTATAAGACTTTGTAAAAAATGCCATCATATTTCTTTGTTGTATTTTAATTATAAACAAAATAGGTAAAACATCCCGCCATTGCATGTTTTAGAAATGAATTCCAACAGGAAAACTTTTACAAAGGATTTTTTATTTGTAACAAAAGAAAAATTTTAGTGACTTCCAAAAGGAAAACTTTTAAAAAGGCTTTTGTATTTATAATAAAAGAAATGTTTGAGTACTAAAGTTGGGCAGTGAATGCACTAAAGGAGTTTTTTTATGATCCAGATAGGCTTCCCAAAGTCTTTGTGACATAACCTGAAAAATATCTGATTTTTTCCAGTGAAGAGAGTTCCCTGATTCATCCAGAAAGTTTTTCTCTTGACACTTGTCTAAAAATACTCAAGCAAATTGAAATGTTTTCTTCAGTAATGATTATGAAGGGTCAAAGGTTTTATGTATCTGTGGGCAAAGTATGGGTCCTCTATAACCAAGGGGGAGGCAGAAGTAAATGATGTGGAACTCATAGTAGGCCAATTTATTTCTTCTTCTGTTCATCATTTTTGGGATTGCTTATGTTTAAACTTGTGTACAGTGTTTCCTGAAAGACCGTGAGGATGTGCTTGAGTATATGGATAAGAATGTTTTCCTTATCAAACAGAAGTTTGCAAAGTTGTGGACTTGTGTCATCCCTGAATTTGGAAGTAAAACAATGTCTTGGGTAGAAGGAGCCCATGCTACTTTCAAATGATTACTTGAAGGATCTTTTGGGAAAATTTTGGCTGTGCATAAAAAACTGGAAGGAACCATTGATAGCCAAATCAAATCATTAAATGTGTTGCTTAAAAAATCTTGAATAAACTTAGGAACCCTTCTTCCAAAAGAAAGTTTACCTTTGGGTTACATATTGTCAATTGAGGCAATTAAACTCATGGGTGGATAGTTTAAGAAGTTAAAGCGCAACCATGATTGCAAGGTGCACTCAAATTCATATTCCAAGAAAGTGTGATTTCCATTTTCCCACATCTTAGAAGAAATACTAACACCAAGAGGATCTGTTGTGACTGAGGATTTTCATCCCCAGTGGAGGTTAGACTATAACCCTTCCAGTTCAGTAAGTTGGATTGTTGGATTGTTGGGTTGTTTTAATTTCTTGTTGATGAAGGCCTTTTGATTCATGAATCCTATTTGATTGATGATTTTTGAATGGATTTGATAATGAATGATTCTTTTTCTTTTTGAAATGTTGTCACTTATCCAGTGCTCAAATCTTCTTTATTTTTTGATAATCTCAGTTCAATTTTTATTGGAAAACCTGAAGAAGTTAAAATGGAGCTTTTAAATTCCCTGTTCAATAATGAAACATCTTTTGTTGCTAAGCCAAGGCTCAAGAAAAAATTCTTTCAGTCTATCTGCATTCAAACAAAATTGAAAGACACCTTGCGTTAACTTTCAAGATTTAAACATTTTGAAAAGGAACTCAAGAGGGAAAGGCAGGTCAGAAGGGCACCAGAAAGACCAAAAATTGTAAGTCTTTGATTTTGAGAAGTGTTAATTTTGATGTTTTAATGAAATGATGGTGATATTTTGTTTATATTTCAAGTCCCCAGGCTCAGAATTTGAAGTTCATAGTTCAGAGGAAGAGACTGAAAATAAATTATCCTCCATTCATATTGAATTGGAATCCTCTTCTGAGGAAGAAGACATGTAGGATAAGTCACCCAGAATCTCATCTTTGGTGGTTACTGATTTGATTAATGTGATTTTAATGTTGGATAAGTGAGTTTTGATTGCAGGAACCAAAGTTGAAATACCTCAATCAAATACCTGAGGATCTACATACATTTCTTGGTGAGGTTTGGAATCCTGTTGGTGATGGCATTTTGGATTTAGAGTCATTGCTAAATCACTTGGTTATGATGAAAATGGATGGTTTTAATTCCATAGGGAGATGATAGAAAAATTGAGGAAACATAAGACATGCTATGCTAAGATAAATGGTTGTAGAAAAGATTTTTAAAAGATCAAACAAAGACTTGATTTTGAAGAAATCAATGAAAAGATGAACTTTTCAAAACGGCTTTCAAATTTGGATATGGTTCAAATAATAGCAGATTCTTAATCAAGGCCAATTTTTTTTATTTCATTGGAGTCATCTTGTACTTATACTCCTATGAAAAATAATGTAAAAGAACCATCAGATGCCATCCCCAATCCCATGGCTATAAATTGCCACCAAATTGCTTGAAGCACCAAGTCATCTGTATTTTCTCCTCCTTCCTTTTCCAATGGCGGAAATGCCCCTTGACCAGTTTGAATAAGGCCCTGGGACTACCTGCATATTTGGTTCAAAACTGCAGATGTGGAGCAATTCATTTTGTGCTACAGAGGAATTATGGAAGCTGAGGGCGCATTGGACTTGGACAAGGCTTGCCTTTTTTTCTTTTTATCATGTACAATTAAAAGCCCCAGGAAGTAGAAGAAATGGAGGGATACAAGAGTCTTTACTGGCCAAAGCTGAAGGCAGAAATCTTAACACAATGGGGAAGGCATGAACCCTGTTTCTGGGAAAGAAACTTTGAGCAAGTAGAGTTGGAAGCAAGCATGCGTGGTGGAGTTTTGATGCAAGCAGAGTTGATGGATTATGTGGCAAATTTTGACTGAATCTAATGGTATCTTTCAAAGAAAAATGTGGTTTCAGGTCAAACAGGCACCATGAAGAAGGCCTTCTGGGGTGGACTCAGATCACAAATCCAGGTGCATTTGCAAAGGCATCTGTATGAACATGACTTAACCAAGCAGTCATTGGACAGGAGCATCACACTCCTCCTTGAATTGGCAAGAATCTTCTGGTCTGTGGAGAGAAAAATAAATTATGATGAGCTCACCAAGGACATAGAAAAATTGTTTCTTGTGGCCACAAAGAAGTTTTTCCCCACACTTCTCCAGCCCCAGCACAAGCGCCAGCTGCAGGCCCACCCAATTATAAATTTGTTCCAGAGTGAGATCACAGAACTCCTGAGGGACCTGAAGATCCATTTGAATTGAATGAAAGCACCATTGTGGGGTCCGCCACCCCACATGGTTGAAGGGTTTGAGCCTCCTAAGGTGCCTCTGAATAAATTCTTGGCCTGGGTCTGTAATTACTACCATGACAATAGGCACTGGAGATTGGGGTGCCATGAGTTTTCACAAGACTTGAAATCAGGATTGGTTTGCCAAATAGGGATGGGGTTCATGTTTGTCAGCCTGCTACTTAGCACTAATATTAACAAAAATAAAAAGAACAAAAATAAATAAATAAATGAAATTATTATAAAATGAATGAGTAGGAAATCCATAAATACTATTGCAGAAATGGATTCCCCACCCAAAATAAGGTAGGGTCACTCACTGACCCCACCCTTGAATTCTTACTCCTTATATTTTTTAATTAATTTAATAGAAAATGGTAAATGACCACGGCACCAGTATGGCACCTTTTGGCCATTTTAATATTTCACATGATATGTCATGTATAGGTTTCACACCTAAATTTCAGTCAAAATCCAGGTGTTGTGTGTAGTTTAGGAGTTACACGGGGAATTGTGTTTTGTCACAATTCCCGCACGCAGCCCCGCATCCCTACAGCGCTGGACTCCCGCGTACGCAAACTCCCGCACGCAGCCCCGCGTCCGTACAGCGCTGGACTCCCGCGTACAGAAACTCCCGCACGCAGCCCCGCGTCCCTACAGCGCTGGACTCGCGCGTATGCAAACTCCCACACGCAGCCCCGCGTCCCTACAGCGCTGGTCTCCCGTGTAGGCAAACTCCCGCACGCAGCCCCCCGTCCCTACAGCGCTGGACTCCCGCATACGCCAACTCCCGCACGCAGCCCCGCGTCCATACAGCGCTGGACTCCCGCGCAACTGAAATCACGCGCAGGTAATCCCGTGACCTAGTCACGCGCGCAGCGGATCAGTCCCCCGCGCGCATCTGAGCAGCGGATCAGTCCCCGCGCGCATCTGAATGGACTGATCCCCGCGCCTCCTGCCGTGATCAGTCTGACAGCCAGGTACCGCTCAGAGGAGCTAAAATATAGTAGGATCTACACTACATATGTAAAGCTACCACACAAGCATAGATTATAGTTTAAAAACCTTAAAAATCAATTAAAATTAGTTATTAACTAATTTTTAGTATTTTTTATTAATTAAATAAAGATCCAGACTCACCACGACATGAGTTGATCAGAACCTTCAAAGACCACAAAACTACATAAGGAGTGGTCTTAAAAATTATTGAAAATTACATACAGGATCAGCAGAGGATGGAGGATCAATAAACATCCACGTCTGCTCACTTTGGACCAGTACGTACAGTACAAATTGAGGATCAGTGCAGGATCAGCAAAATGAATAATCTATTGATTAACAGATCCTGCAGCTAAAAAGGAGCTGTTCCTTGACAGATCTAAGGCCAGCAGGCTAACAGCACCTTGAGGACGTGCCAATCTTGCCCTGACTGCCCCCCTAGCCTCAGCCCGTGGCTAGTACCCCTTCTAGAGGCCCTCAAGCACCCAAAAAAGAATATTTAAACAGGCTATTTTTGCCCTTCTGTTCCAAATCAATCCATCAGTTATCAGAAATATTATTATTATCAATCAGACATTGTGTCATTGTTAGTCAAGTGCTTATCAAGAAGAAAGCAAGTGATTTATGATCTAGTCTGAAGTATTATTATTATTATTTTCTAAATAACTATCAACAACCAGAAGTTTGAACGAGCCACCAACCCCATCTGTTCTGAAGCTTCTTACCTGAATCTTTGCAGGATTTCTGTGGATTACTTCCCAAGTAAGTTGTTCCCTTCCTGCTCTGGGTTTGTGTGCTTTTTTGCCCGCCCAAATTAGTGGATAAGGCCTTAGAAGGCACCGATCTTCATTCCAAGGTTATAAACTGCCTAAGGAGGCCCCTTGAGGAGAGGTTGCCAAGTCTGTAAAGACCCCCAGTAGTATATTACTGTGGCCCCTCTTTTTATATTATATTTAAAATATTTATAACCAAACCAATTAAACCTTGCACTTGCTCTTACCAAATTATTATTGGAGCTGTAAAGTGTTTATTCTTTGGAATATTATTGCTCCAAATTCTTTTATCACTCTTTGTAGCTAAAGGACTGAAAGGTTCCTGGTATCAGAGAGCTGACAACTGGGGGTCTGGCCGGGAAATATCCTTAATAATTAATTGTTTAATTAATTGTCTCCTGGACCAGTTATTTATATTTAAAAAATTATATATATATAAGTAGAAATACTTATTATTTTTCTTTATCTTTTGATTTATCCAGTGGATTTAAAAACCAAAGGAGAATTGATCAATTATTATTTGAATCTTCTTAAACAGAAAAAAGAAGAAAAATTACGTAACTTTGTGCCTGTTGTTATAACTCCTGAACAAGAACAAGAGAGGCTTCTTTATTATAGACAACAAATCTTAAAAGAAAAGGAACAAGAGTTAGAAAGAATTATTAATTTTAACTCCTTGTTAAGACAGAAAAAAGAGTGGAAAATCTACCAAAGGAAGCTTTCTGCTTTTAAGAGACGATATCCAAATTATAAAAGTGAGCTTTGATCTCCTTTTTTTTTTATTATTTTTTTTATAAAAAAATCATAAAAAACTCGAAAATTATTAAAAAATTATTATAAAAATAAATAAATATATAACTTATATTTTTTTATTTTATCCTTTCTAGTTGACTTTGTTTTTGGTGATCTTATTGACCAAGACCTCTTAGAGGATGTCCCAGACTGTGGACCCTTGGATTTGTCCCAAGATTTGATTGGAACCCACTCAGATCCCGTTGGAATACCCTCCAAGGACGGTCCTGACCCCAACAAGGACTTAGTACCTTTAAACCTTCATATAAGTAAGACATATTTTTTTTAAAAAAAATAATAAAAACCAAAACTACTCAAAAAAAAATTATTTTTTTGATTTTTTTTTTACAAAGTTTTGACAAAGACTTACATAATTTTTAACATGCATCAAAACAGAAGCAACACCCGCGCCAGTGGACGCGCCCCGTCATATGGATCTTTGCCCGGAGGAACCCGTGCCCGCAAGGACGCCAGTTGCAAACGCGATGCGGATCGAGCCAGTGATCACTCCAATCCGAGCAACAATGACAACAACCGCGGCCGCCAACTCGACTAACTCACCGTTGGAGAGCCGTCCCTTGTCCAACGTGATATCCCAGGAGGATACCGTTCCACCTACGCCACCCCAGCTGGACTCCTCCAAGGAGGACAAAATAAAGGAATTAGTGAAAGAACACATGGGTCATTGGGAGCTGTTCAAACAGGCTCAGACCCAGGAAGACCAGCAAGGTATGAGAAAAGCCATATCTTTGGCAAAGAAGACTCAAATAACCCTCCAAAAATTGATTCCCAAGAGAGAAGTAGAAGGCTACGTGCAGAATTGGAATCCTTGGGACCAATTAGTTTCCTTAAGAGGAAACAACAACAACAGGAAGAAGAGATCTCTAGCCCATCAGAAATTAAAGAGTCCCAAAGAGTGGGACAATATAATATCTTTGGCAAGAAAATGGAAGAAAGTGTACCACAATTAGATGTAGAAACTTTCAACTTGTTTTCCATAAATGTTTCTCATAACTTTGATATCATTGGCAAATGTTTTGATAAAGTATATGAGCAATTGGATAAAGTAATTACCAATTTTGGTAAAGTCATGCAATCCCAATCCAACTTGATCAAAATCAATGAGTTAGAGGTAAAACAAATAAGAGACAGCATCAGCTTCAGTAAGGGAGAACTAATGAAGTACCTAGAAAACAATACTTCAGCTATCCAAGAAGTAATTCTTCTATCTATTGAACAAATCAAAGAAGGTATTAATAAGACAGACCACACTTCACCTACTCATATTATTAATAAAATTGATTCATTAAGTAACAAACTTGACCTGGAATTAGGTATGATTAAGAATGATCTCAGAGATCTAAAGGTAAACTTAACTCAACCCATTGCAGACTCTGATGAGATCAGACCTTCCAGGTACCACAGTACTCCCCAATTACCTTTTAGACCAAGACCAACCAGGCATGAATCTTTCAGGCCTAGTCCCACTCCTGAAGTAGAACAAGCATTAAAATTACTTCCCCCTATCACTGAGTGGCCTAAATTCTCAGGAGAAGGAGAATACAATCATGTCAGTTTTATTAAGTTTATTGACTATACTCTGGCCTCTTATGAACTTCCTGATAACATAGCCGTAGTAAGACTACCTAGACTGTTTGAAGGAGTAGCCCTTGACTGGTTCATCAATAAGAGAGAAGAGGTAGGATCTTTGTCATGGAATTCGTGGAAAGACTTGATTAAGGAACAATTTGGTACCAGAATTTGGAAAAGAAAAATGATGAAGACTTTCAAAACTTCTTTGTTTGATCCCTCTAAGGACAAACCTCACAAATGGTGCCTTGACCAAAAGAGAAGACTAGACTGCTTCTACCCAAATGCTGATAAAGAAGAAGTCAATGAAAGACTCCTCAACCTATGTCCAGGACAACTTAACCATAGCGTAAGATGCAGAATGCCCATGAACTCTGACCTTTCCACTCTCATAGGAGTATTAGAAGAAACTATTGACATGAATGGCTTAGATAAAAAGGTTAAAAAACCCAGAGAACCAACTATTAGGAATAAGGAAGAATATAATAACAAGAATAAAGAACCTCTCCCTACCAACTCAGAAGCCAAGAATACTTTGGTAACCAAAGAAAAGATATGTTGGAATTGCAACCAAACAGGGCATGTAAGACCTGACTGTCCTTTACCCAGGAGGAAGATTGATCTTATTGAAGGGGAAGAAGATGACACTAATCCTGACCCCCAACTAGATGACACTGATGGTTCCATCTCTGAGTGTGACTTAATGATCACTAATCCCATTAATGTCATCAAAGGTAACATAGAATCTTCCCTAGATATTAACCCTGTTAATGAAGATAGCAATCTGCCTCAACAGTGGACACCCAACATGAAAATCCAACATGTTTCTGAAGCCAAGACCTTAACCCTTAAACCTTCTGTTGGGAAAGGTTACACTGGTGGTAAAACTTGTTATGCTACTGGCTTGATACAAGGTTCTCCTGTAAAATTACTTCTAGACAGTGGAGCCTTCTGCTCTTGTGTTGGAACTGACTACTTAGATAAACAGGATTCCAACTGGAAGAAAAACTTACTACCTGTACCTCAAGCTAAGTTCAGCAGCTGTAACTCACCTCTTAATGCTATTGGAGTATGGCCAACAGAAATCATACTTCCCCACTCTAAAGGATCAATCAAGATAAAGATTGAATTTTTAGTACTTCAAAATGGAGTATGTGATTATTTTATTGTAGGAAATGATTCTCTTTGCCTCTACGGGATAGATGTCTTTCAGAGTAAAGGGAGATATTTCACTATAGGAGGAGATTGGAACAAGAAGTTCCAAATATGCCATGTCAATGCTAAAGCTACTGATTCTACTTATGAGAGACACTTAGAGACTTTTAACCAGGAATAATTTTCCCAAGCTGCCCTGAATTCCCAGCTTAGTGAAGACCAGAAAAGAGATATTCTCCAAGTATGCTTTGAGAACCAGAATGCTTTTTGCACTAAAGACCATCCAATTGGTAATATTAAAGGTCATGATATGGTCTTAACTTTGAATATTAAGCCTCCTTACCCTCCTAACCTCAGAAGACCAGCTTACCCTTCTAGTCCAAAATCTAGGACTGCTCTAGAAGGCCACATCCAAGAACTAGTGGACTTACAAGTCTTACAGAAAGTAGGGCATAATGAGCAAGTAGATGTAACTACACCTGTGATAATAGCCTGGAACAATGATAAGTCTAGGATGGTTGGAGACTTTAGAATGCTCAACAACTACACCCAAGCTGACTATTATCCTATCCCAAGGATTGACCATGCTCTACATAATCTTTCTAAAGCTAAGTTTATTACTACTATGGACATGTTGAAAGGCTTTCACCAAATACCTATCAGTCCGGATAGTAGGAAATTTATGAGAATCATATGTCATTTAGGCATATATGAGTATCTCAGAATGCCCTTTGGTATTAAAAATGCTCCTTCCCACTTCCAAAGAATGATGGATACAGTCTTAGGAATGTTCATCAGGCAAGGTTGGATGATGGTATACATAGATGATGTTACCATTTATTCAGACAATTGGGATACTCACTTGGATAAAGTAAGGCTAGTGCTTAAAACAATTGCCACAGTAGGATTAAAAGTATCTATGAAAAAGTGCAACTTTGGATACGGAGAACTCAAAGCTCTAGGACACATTGTTTCTGGAATCACTTTAACTGCTGACCAAAGTAATATAGCAGCAGTAATGAACAGACCTATGCCCCAGAACAAAACTGAACTCTTATCCTTTATAAGCTTCTGCAGCTATTACAGGAAGTACATACCTAAATTTGCTAACCTCACCAAGTGTTTATATGAGATCTGCAACAACAAAACTTTTTTTGAAATGACTCATGAAAGATTGAAGAATTATGAGGAACTCAAAGTAGCTATGACTACTGCCCCAGTGTTGATACAACCAGATTATTCTAAAACTTTCAAACTTTACATAGATGCTAGCATGGAAGGATTAGGAGCTGCATTAAACAAAGAAGTAATAGAAGAGGATAAACCAGTAGAGAAACCCATACTCTTTATATCTAGACAAGTCAAAGATACTGAAAAGAGATATGGTGCCAGCCAAATGGAATGCCTTGCTCTAGTATGGGTATTAGAAAAACTCCACTATTATTTGGAAGGTACAAATTTCGTGGTGATCACTGATTGCAATGCTGTTAGAACTCTCATGAACATGAAAACTCCTAGCAGGCATATGTTAAGATGGCAGATAGCCATACAACAGTACAGAGGTCAGATGACTATAGTCCACCAAGCTGGAGTTAAACATCAGAACGCTGACAGTCTCAGAAGAAATGCTCTCCCAAATGATACTAGCAATCCTGCTCATGACCCAGAAGATCATGATATATTTCCTATACTAAACATTAACCTTTTTAATCTTGAAGCTCCCATCATAGGAATTCACATATGTGAACTAGATAAATCACTGTTCAGCTCCATCAGAGAAGCATAAAACTCTGACATGAAGACTTTGATTAACATCATAGAAAGTGCTTCACCTCCATCTGAACTCATCAACAGTTTACCTGAACCCCTGCTGAAATCCTATAAAGAAGGAAGATTCACACTGTGGGATGGCCTAGTATATTACCGGCATAAACACTCTAGTGTTATAGTCTTGACCAAAACAGAGCATATCAAACTTGTTTTAGCTGAATGTCATGATAATTGCTCTTCGGGTCACCTGTCTACGGATAGAAACCTAGATAAAGTAAAGCTCAGAGGAGCTACAATATAGTAGGATCTACACTAAATATGTAAAGCTACCACACAAGCATAGATTATAGTTTAAAAACCTTAAAAATCAATTAAAATTAGTTATTAACTAATTTTTAGTATTTCTTATTAATTAAATAAAGATCCAGACTCACCACGACATGAGTTGATCAGAACCTTCAAAGACCACGAAACTACATAAGGAGTGGTCGTAAAAATTATTAAAAATTACATACAGGATCAACAGAGGATGGAGGATCAATAAACATCCACGTCTGCTCACTTTGGACCAGTACTTACAGTACAAATTGAGGATCAGTGCAGGATCAGCAAAATGACTAATCTATTGATTAACAGATCCTGCAGCTAAAAAGGAGCTGTTCCTTGACAGATCTAAGGCCAGCAGGCTAACAGAACCTTGAGGACGTGCCAATCTTGCCCTGACTGCCCCCCTAGCCTCATCCCGTGGCTAGTACCCCTTCTAGAGGCCCTCAAGCACCCAAAAAAGAATATTTAAACAGGCTATTTTTGCCCTTCTGTTCCAAATCAATCCATCAGTTATCAGAAATATTATTATTATCAATCAGACATTGTGTCATTGTTAGTCAAGTGCTTATCAAGAAGAAAGCAAGTGATTTATGATCTAGTCTGAAGTATTATTATTATTATTTTCTAAATAACTATCAACAACCAGAAGTTTGAACAAGCCACCAACCCCATCTGTTCTGAAGCTTCTTACCTGAATCTTTGCAGGATTTCTGTGGATTACTTCCCAAGTAAGTTGTTCCCTTCCTGCTCTGGGTTTGTGTGCTTTTTTTCCCGCCCAAATTAGTGGATAAGGCCTTAGAAGGCACCCATCTTCATTCCAAGGTTATAAACTGCCTAAGGAGGCCCCGTGAGGAGAGGTTTCCAAGTCTGTAAAGACCCCCAGTAGTATATTACTGTGGCCCCTCTTTTTATATTATATTTAAAATATTTATAACCAAACCAATTAAACCTTGCACTTGCTCTTACCAAATTATTATTGGAGCTGTAAAGTGTTTATTCTTTGGAATATTATTGCTCCAAATTCTTTTATCACTCTTTGTAGCTAAAGGACTGCAAGGTTCCTGGTATCAGAGAGCTGACAATGTTCCCAGCAGGAAAGCGGATCAGCCCACCCCCATTTAGCAAGCGCAGTTGTGTGGTCAAGGGACAACAGACACAGTGAAAGTTTTTCTTGGCATTTTCATGGAAAACTTTTTGAGTCGAAGCCAATGTAAGGGCGTTGAAAAAGGGAAAACAGACAAAAGGGTTGTTGAAGATTTCAGCTTGCTACTTGTACAGAGCAACCTGTTGAAGTAGAATAAAAAAAAGAAATTTTGAATTGCAGAAGAAGTGAGAAATCTCAAAATATTATTACAGATTTGGGTTCCCACCCAGAATGAGGTAGGGTGACTCACTGACCCCACCCTTGAATTCCAACTCCTTATATTTTTAAATAAATTATTGATAAAATGGCACAAAGACCACAACACCACTACAAGTGATTTTTTGGCCATCTTAATACTTTACGTGTATTGTCACATGTAGGTTTCACAACTAAAATTCACCCAGAATTTGTACTTTACGTGTATTGTCACGTGTAGGTTTCACAATTAAAATTCACCCAGAATTTGAGTATTGTGTATAGTTTAGGAGTTACAGCTGGTTTTGTGTTTTGCCACAGTTCCTTCCCTCAGCCCCGCATCCATTCAATAAGGGTTGCATTCTTCTGACACTCAAAATGGAGGCACCTGTTATTAAAAATGCTTCTGGCTGCAGATTCCAGATTCCAGCCCAAAGCTGTCAAGCATGCGCGCGTCAAAACTGCCTGGACATTTTCTGACAACCAGGTAACACTGTAACAGGCTACAACCTCTATGCATGCATCATGCATATTTAATAATACAACCAACTGAAAGAGGATGATTTGAAACCTCCAAGAATTGATAAAAAATATAAAAATAAAATTATAAAATAGATAAATTAGGGAAAACAATAAAAAATATTGTCACAAAAATAACATTATCAAATTTTTATGAAACACAAAACATATCAAAAGGTTCCCCTAAAAATTATTAAGAATTAAAAAAATGATCAGAAAATGAAAGAGAACCTACAAATACCCACTTCTGATCACTTTACTCAAAAGAATCTAATATAAAATGAGGAAATATGTCAGAACTACAGAAATAATAAATTAATATTTAAACAAATCTCTGAAAATTATTTCACACATAAATATGAGAAAGACAGGTACATCTGATTGAAAGCACTAATAATGTGTGCCAAGAAAGCCCTTGCCAGTTCTCTAGCCTTAGCCCTCAAGCATAACCCTCTCTATGTGCCCTGTGAATGCCCCTTCACCCCAAAAGTGTATATATAAAGTACCTTTTAGTTATTTTAAACCCCAGTAATTTTTAGTATCAACCCAGACCCCATTTCCATATTTGATCAATTTTTTATAAGAGATCAACAATTTATATATAGCCTTGGTCTAATAGTATAATTATTAATTTCAACCCCATTATTAATTCCATTGAAGAAAATTAGTAGAACCCCAACTAATGATCTGAGACCCTTTCAACCTTGAATTTCTGCAGTATCCTTTTAAGCCAAATAATTCAAAATAAGTCTTTTCCTCCCTTTCCAGTTCTGTTTGCTGTTAAGCCCATAATCCACCATCATTCCCTTGGAAGTTACCCCCTTGAAGTATTTCTTAAGGATCCCATTGCCCCAGGGTCTTATAATGCTCAAAGTAGCCCCCTGAAGAGAGGTTGTGTTACTGTAAAGATCCCCAGCTTTGTATAAGCTTTGGCCCCTATTGAAAATATATTGAAAACCCTTTTAACCATACCACTACAAACCTTGCACTTGCTCCCACTGTATTCTTATTATTTGAGAATTTTGCCTGCTTCCTTGGAATTATTATTATTCAAACACCAATATCACTTTCTGTAGCTAAAGGACAGCAAGGTTCCTGGAATCAGGAAGCTCACAGCAGATAAGATGGATTTGGAAGTGAAAGAAAATACATTGGCTCCCACCCCAAAATTAGTAACACATGGCGCCGTTGCAGAGGGACAACCAATGAATTCTGTGGGGAAGAAGAATGCTGCGGATATTGTGCAGAGGGTGATAGGAAACAAAGTCCCAATAACCTTGACCTTGTGGGAGTTGGTGGCGGTCTTTCAGGTTAATGTTGACAAAATGGTATGTTCTCTGCAGGATTTCACTTAGGGGAAGATCCCTTAAAAATTGCAGTGGGTGAATTTGGTCCAGGAAAGGGAAGATCAGAATTTGTGCCAGTTGAAGTCAGTCTTGATTCTGCTTGCTTGCATCTCAATGAAGGTAGCGGTAAGGAAGGTGTGGGCAATGCTGAACTTGCTGCCATCAAAGCTGGTGGATGAATTGGTTTTGGTTTGGTTGAAGTTCAAAATGGGACTCTGGGTGTTGAATGGTGGGGAATGTTGCATGGACAGGTTTCTTGAGGAGGAGGAGGTCAAGTTTGCAAGGGTCCAGAGACCCTTGTATTTCTTCTTGGTGGAATGCGGAGATTTTATCTTGGGGCAGCCATTCACGTTTGGGTTTTGGGCCCAAATGGTCTTTGATTCCAAGGCATGCGCAGAGGCACTGGCGGTGCAAGACTTGTCTGGCAAGTTTTTTCAAACCACAATCTGCAACCACAGGCGGGGGAAATGGGTGCAGGGACCAATGAGTGGCAAGGAAGACAACTCCAACAGAGGAGCCAATTGTGAAGGGCTGTCCCCAGAGGATTTTGAATGACAATTAGAATGTTGCAGACTTCTGGGGACAGCTGCCAAGCTGAGAGGGGGGGTGAGCTTTGGGGCTAAAGCTTGATTTTGTGAGGGGGTGATCCTTGGGGCTAAAGCTTGATTTTGTGAGGGGGTGAGCCTTGGGGCTAAAGCTTTATTTTGTGAGAGGGTGCTTGAGTTGGTCTAAATAGCCGGAAAAACTGGAAACCCCACAATGTTTTTTTCCTTATTTATTTTCCTGTGATTTGGCTCCTTGAATGCTTGCTGGCTTTTGGTTGTGGATTTTTTTTAGAAATTTCAGGAATTGCTTCAAGGATGGGGCTGTAAATTCAAGGACAAGCCCTGTGAGCCAAATTTTGGACAAAAAGGGGTGTGATGGTTTGAAATGCGGGTTTTTAAAAAAAATATTAATTGTTGGCGCAGGATGGTTAGTGTAGAGATGGATAGGGTTAAGCTTGAGTTGGTGAGGGGTTGCTCTAGGCAGCCTAAAAAGCTGGAACAACTAGACACCCCCAAGTTTCTGTCTCTTTATTCCCTTCCTCTCTCTTTTCTTTTGTGAGTTTTCTGGTGGTCTGTTCTTTTTTATGTTGTAGAAAGGGTTATGGGGAACTGTGTGGCAGTTCTTCTGGGGCAGTCCAGTTACCTTGCAGGGAACTCAGGTCAATGAGGAGGACAGACACACAAAACACTCTTTAAGGCATGGACAAAAAACCCCAGGAAACTCATGGAATCCTCAAAAACATGCAGATCCCATGGGGAGATGCAGAATGGAGACCAGACTCTCCCTTTTTTTCTCTCTCTCAATCAGGCCACATGCCCTTCTCACAATAATCTCTCATCTCACTTGACAGCGGCACAGAAGAAAAGTCTATTTCTTTGAATTCAAGATAGGCACAGAAAACTTAGAAAAGGAAAAGGGAAGGGCAAAAGGGGGGGAGATGCCCAATTGGTCTCCATCATCTCCACCATTTTGTCCCTCCTTGCCTTGGCCAAGTTGTGGAACTCCTCCATTAGTTTGCGCCAGGAAAGAGTGTTGGGAAGGAAAGGGAAAGAGAGGAAAACTTGGAGCAGTGCCAATTACCAGTACATAAAGGCATCTAAGAACTGCCAGAAGTGCTGGCCTGGAAAAAATTTCAGGGATTTATGGATTTGGGTTGTAAGGTGCATGACCATGGGTCTTGGCTGCAGGAAAGGAAAAGATCACCACATGCTTGGAAGATGGCACACATTGCTTGCTGGCCAGTGGCAAATGAACCAGGAGGATGAGTCAACAATTCCTTGGGAATGGACTCATTTCTTGAGACCAAAAACACGTTGAAGCAAGCCTGTTTGAAAGGGCAAGTTTAGGTTTGAGACCAGTTGCAGGGCATAAACTCACCAAGAAAGAAATGCAAATGGCTGGTGCTGCGGGAGCTGCATTCACAATGGCCAGGGAATAGGGTGCATACAAGCCCATGGTGGGCACAGTAGCTACACAAGGGCATGATGGGTGGCAGATAAATGGGGGAGTGGGTTTTGGTGGATGGGTGGGCCGTTGGTTTGAGCGTGGAAAGGATTTGGGGGGGGGGTGATGTTGTGGAAATACTTCTGGGGACAGAACTCAAGGTGGGGGGGGATGTGGTGGAATTTTATAGCTGTGGGATTGGGGACTGCGTTTTGGGTTTCATGCTCAGCATCTGGTGCAAAATGTGGATCTGCAATCCCCTCCAAGAAGCTGATCAAGAAACAAAGCATATCCAGTTGGGTTTGGGGGTGTAGCTAGTTTGGGGAAGTAGGAGCGGGAAGTTTTTGCAGGGATATCTGGGGAGGAAACCCAAAGAGAGGTGTGTCAGGCAGATGCAGACAGGCGCGGGCAAGGCCACCCCATGAGAAGGACAAACCTTGATGGACTTAATGGCAGGCAGGCATTGAGAGCTGAAGGTTGTGGGATCTTAGGGTTGTTTGGGTGCTAAGTCTAGGGGTGAGAGGGAGGTCCTAATATCTCACTATCAACTCCAAGTTTTAGATTGACATATCATACCAAAGACCGGCTCCACAATGCTTGGAAGGAAGGAAGGAAGCCCCTCAATCTCTTTTTATTATTATTCTCACTCCCTCTCTCTCTCTCAGGTTTCTGGTTGAATGGAATTCTCAGCTCCTTACAGATGCAAGGTATCAATAACTTCTGAATCTTGGGGACAACTTCAGGGGCTTTAACCTCTTGTTTCCAAACCAGTTTAGTTCTCATCCACTGAAACATGGCTAGGTATCACTTTGGACCAGAAGTATTCTGTCAAAAACACATAGGAAGCCTCCTTAACAGAGGGCTTGACACCCTGCACATGTTAAGCCATATGGGCAACTCCTGGTGGGGCCTGTCCAAAGGGGAAAAAGTCAGCCTATTGAATGCTGTCCTCTCCCCCAGAATATCCTGTGAGGTCCATGTTTGGGCCATAAAAATAAATGGTGCAAAAAAAAACCATTGCAACAAGCCTAGAAAAAGCCTGTGCCAAATATGCTAAATGAACATTCAGAAACACCTTCACCAGCTTGCTTGATAACAACATCTCCCACAGGACCATAATGGAAGCAATAAAAAAGAATGCATTCTGCTTCTTCACCAGAAATCTCTCACAAACCAGAAGCAAACCTCAGAAAAGAAACAGGCTGATAAGTAGGCTTGTATTGTCAGCCCATGATGATTGCTCTGCCATCAACACCACCATATGCAAACTTCTATTACTGACCTTTCTTTGACTCAACACTGATATAATCAAAGCCCAGCTGTCTGCCAAAAATTCCTCTCTCCCAAACACCATCATTTACTCCAATCTAGATCTTCCAAGGGATCAGGAAATCATGGCAACCCAAACCCTCATTGATACTGCTGAATCAGATTACTCCCTTATATTTGCTTATGGTTCTTTTGAAAATAACAGAGGAGGTGGAGCTTCTGCAACCCTCCACAGAAAAAAATGAAACAGTGAAGTTCTGGACCGGTGTGGTAGACCAAACCTTACCTGTAGCTATCAAACTCAACTTTGTAGTATAATAATGAGGGCGGTGTTGAATTCAGGGCCCTACACCCATTCACAACTCAATTTGAGTTGTGTGGAAGGTTCACCACCTTTTGGAGTCATGAATGGCTGTTTGTGACACACAGAGTTGTCAATGGCCATTCCCAACTCAGATGGGTTGCAAATGGCCATATACAACCCATTTTTAGTTGTGGTGTGACGTTCACAACTCCAGGGTTGTGGACAAAATAAATGAATAAATAAATAAAAAATTAAACAAAAGGGAAAAAAGGGGGCAAGACAAAAAAAGAAAAAAAGAAAAAAAAGAAAAAAAAGAAAAAAAAGAAAAAAAAGAAAAAAAAGAAAAAAAAGAAAAAAAAGAAAAAAAAGAAAAAAAAGAAAAAAAAGAAAAAAAAGAAAAAAAAGAAAAAAAAAGAAAAAAAAGAAAAAAAAGAAAAAAAAGAAAAAAAAGAAAAAAAAGAAAAAAAAGAAAAAAAAGAAAAAAAAGAAAAAAAGAAAAAAAAAGAAAAAAAAGAAAAAAAAGAAAAAAA